>JAQQAF010000005.1:20745333-21370333 GCA_029747655.1 Ensete ventricosum
AACTAAAATTAGACGAAGAATTAAGTTAAACAAAGTAGCGAGCTTCCAACTTAATGATGGTGTTCGATGTTTTTCCATCATGTATGGTGAGCATGATCCATTTCATTTAGACTCGAATCATTGAAATCAATCCAACGAAACATAAAGAGTATATGCATGCATTTGCCTTCACCTGTTACTTAATGTTGTTCTCTTTTTCGATGACACTACCTGCATTTATAATCTTAATCACCCTTCTATTTTTTTTATCAAATCAATTGTCTGGATATTTTTTTATTCACATTAAAGATAGATGGTGTTAAATTATGTGGTCATATTTAATTAAGTAAGATATATTTATAAATATGATTAGATTCTGATTATGATTATTGACGAATAGAAAAGAAGTCCAATTAAAATAAGATTCCTTATAAGATGTCCTTGATAGGAGAAACTCTCCTAAAACTCTCCTAATTATTTATTTTAGATCATCTGTTCTCGCCTATAAATAGATAAGACCTCCTAAGGATATAAAATGGAGGAAGAGAAAAGATGATGAATGATTATGAGAATCACAAAACACCTGATATAGTTTAGAGATTACATACCCTCTCTCTATCTCCATTTGTCACATCCTTGCTTCCTCCGTTGTCAGCAACCCTTGCTTTACTGTATCTTAATCTCAAACTGGAACTTCTCATCATTACGCTCATAGCCCAGACTTAACTAACTGATATAGAGGCATCCGACTACGACTATTACTATTATACTACTAAAGGTAAGAAAAGGAATTGAAACCAGTGCGAGCAAGATTGACTACCTATCCGAGAAGACTGAGTAGGTGTATCGGGGAATCCAAACTCTACTGAATAGAATTACATATTACTGACGTGAAATGAAATTATGTATCAATGAAAAGGATAAGAAGAGAGGAGAAGGTGAGTGTAGTTCTCCTTGCATATTAATATTGTATATCTTGGATCCGATGATAATGCGCTCGCAGATCAAATGAAAGTTTTTTCTGAATCGCAGCATTAAAAGATATGCATCATAATAATCCTTTTAGATCCATTATTATTTGATTTCATATTCTGACATTAAAATTTTTCCACATTACATATAGTATATTATAAATTTTATACTAATAATTAATATTAGAATCATGATTTTAAAATTAAATATTTTGAATCTATTTGTTAGCGTCTTTTGTTCGATAAAATGTTAATCAATTTTATTTATCATGATTCATCGATAATATTGATCTATTTTTATATTCAAACTATCTAATTATTGTATAGCCGCGGCCGCGCATAGGTAGCAGCCGCGGACAGCGGCTGCGGGTGAACAGAAGGTTGGCTGCGGTAGCACCGCTGCAGAGCGGCGGCCGCGCGCGAGCAGCAGGCCGCGGCTATGCGGCAGCGGTAGCCTGCGGGCAGAGGCCGCACTTAGGCGGCGTCCACGCGTGGGCAGCAGCCGCGCATAGGCGGCGGCCGTGCGCCCGCCCACAGGCAGTGGGCTCTCAGGCGGCGACCGCCCGCCAGTAAAGGCAGTGGCTGCCGCGCGCAGAAGTGGCGCCCGCCGCAATAGGGGTGGCTGCCACGCACACAGGCGGCGACTGCGGGCAGAGGCGGCAGCACCTACAAGGCAGTGGCCTCCCACGCCACTGGCGGCGGCTTCGGGAAGAGGCAGTGCCGCGCTCGCCCCGTAGAGGCCACGGCCGGGTGCGCAAGGGGCGGCGGCGACATGCGCAGGGGCTGCGGTAGGGAGTTTAGGGATTTTTTTCTTTTCCAGAAAAAAATATTTTTGCCCTTCGGAATATAGGAATTCCGAAGTTTGTCCTTTTCTTAACTTTTAGTTAATGCCCTTGATAAATTTGATATTTCCCATCATATCCTTTTGACAGTTATGCCTTTTATAAAATTTTGTAATTCAAGGTTATGTCCTTTCATAAAATTACAGTTTTACCTTTATAAATTTGTAAAATTTTGATCAATATCTTTAATTATAAAATTGATCAATATCATTTAATTTTAATTGAATTTTATCATTATGACTATTTATTTGATTTAGTTATGATCAAATTTAGAAAAGTTTAAATTTTGATCAATTTTAATTTTAATCAATTTTGATTGATGAGTTAATTGGATTTACGCTTAACTCAATTATGAGCTTACCCAATTAAATAAGGTTGACTGGTATAATAGTTTATTGATGGTTTTCTCATATGATTCATTATTACATGTGGTAAATAAAATCCAATTATTGTTCTTGGATGTTTATTTGGTTATTCACATGTTTATCTTGATATTATGAAATAATATCTTTCTTTCATATAAAGGTTTTTCATGATTTATGTATCATCATGATTATAGTTATTATATAAGTTTTCTTTATGCTGATCAATGTTCAATAATTATTTTATAATTATTTTATTATTGAACTGCTTCAGTATAAATTAGATAATGAAACTTGTTAAATATTATTTATAATTCAACTCTCTAAGTTTTATATGACCGATAGCTACCAAAGTAGCCTGAGATGATAGACTTATCAGATGTGAATTATAATAAAGGTATTGTCATTTATAGGATAATTTATATTCTTGTATTGATCTTGTAGCCACCAAAGTGACCTGGACCAATAATTTATAAAATATATTATGAAATTGGTCCTAAATGACATAAATAAATTAATATTCACAATGACACACATAATTAGAAGATTAGATAATCCCATAGGAGAATCTATTTCAAATAATTATGTGATGGGGTAGAATGATACTGTTTTGGATATCCTTACAGTTTAGGATTGTATACCCAAAGGTAATAGTAACCCTATTCCATAAGGATGGTATCAGTCTTCTATAAATAATTTTATGTGAACACTAAATATGTCAATATTTCATCCAAAGGTAAAATAGAGATGACATCAATAGTTCAACATTTATTATAAAAAAAACTCAAGGTATTACATTATTACAGTGGTACTTCCTTTATTATATTCTTATAATGTCCATATATCTTATCTTAAATAAATGGGTTGAGCATATACAATTTGTATTGAGTGAGTTAGATCTTGATCAGATTAATTGAAAAGGGACACTGACTTAATTATTGAAAGCTTTGTGGAATAAATATTTGATATAATTAATTGGGAAAGGTCTAAAAGACTTAATATTATGATAATTGCTAATAACATTTAGACTTCAATACAGTTTACAACTAGTGCATAAGAATATTTATAGATCCATTTAAATTTACTGATAAGTCATTAGTTGACACCTTAATAGAAGAATTGACTAAAAATGATAGTATTTGGGGAATTTAAGATTATGTCTTCAATATAGTTGATAAAGCTGTAAGCAACATTGAGCATGATTGTAATTGAGTTATTTCTCATAATTTATTATCTTTCTTCTTAGTTTGACTCATTTAAAATTTAATTAAAAATAAATAAAACTTAAATAAGTTAACTAGTATATGTGTATAGGAAGAATAAAAAATTAAGATAGAAAAGACTCATAATATTTTGAGTACTTCTTAAGAAGTGGTAATAATAAAAGAAAATTGAGGCATAAGCCACCTGAGTTTATAAATACTATATAAACTCATAAAAGAAAATTTCTTCACAATAAAGTACTTTTGTAGCAAGGAAAGTTATATGAAGAAGAACTATAAGATTTGGTTTGAAAGAAAAGGTGTAAGTTTGATCTTTGTATGGTTCAAATCAAATATTATAGAAATTATTTTCTAATACTTGGTCAATTGATTTTGATGCTTCAACAAATATTACCAAATAATATAAATTTATTTTAATATATAAAAAAATCTAAAAGAGAATAAAATATTCATCATTATAGGGAATTATCTTAAAGCGAAAGCGATAATAGTTTGTATTTATCGCCTATGTCTAGAGATGATTCATTTGATGGATATGGGGATATACTTACAATTCTGGGAATTTGAGTCTTTTACTTAGAATTATTAGAATATTATTTATCTTTTGGTGATTGTAAATTTAGTATGATTCAATAAAAATTAAATTTTGAATTCTGTATGATAGTTTATACAGAATTAATATGAATCTTGAGTTTACAATGATCTCATATTAAAATGAAATAGAGTAAACTCCTTGAGATTATGTTTATAATTGTGAGTCATTTTATGTTTTATCTTATTAAAGAGATATATTTTATCACCTTAAAGATAACCTGTCGAGATATGATTATATATATATATATATATATATATATATATATATATATATATATATATATCTAATTTATGTAAATTCTAAGACCATTGACACTCTTGAAGTGTACATAAATGAGGTCAAAAGTTGATTAGATAAAAAAGTCAAGATTATTATATCTAACAGGGGTGATAAATTTTAAGGTATTTATAATGAACCCAATTATAATTCTAGTTCTTTTACTAGATTCTTGAAAATGTAGGGTATATGTATTAAGTATGATTTACCAGATGTATCACAACAGAATAGGATTGCTGAAAGATACTCGTACTCTTATAGATATGATTAGAAGCATGATGGATAATTCTTTGTACCTGAATCAATATGAGAAGAAGCTATAAGGACAACTATGTATATCTTAAATAGGATTCCTAGTAAGTAAATTTCATCAACTTCTTTTAAGTTATGGATTGATAGGAAACCCAACTTAAGATATTTATATATTTGGGATTGTCTTGTAGAGATAAGGATCTTCAATCCACATAAAAAGAAATTAAAATTAATAACTATTTTGGATATTTTATAGTTTATCAAAAAAAAAAGTTCAAAGGGGTACATTTCTTATTGTCCTAATCATAGTACAGAGAGTTAAATATGGTAATGTAAGATTCCTATAACATAGCGAATCAGTGGGAGAGAAAATCTTAAAATTTAATTTTTGATATAGAGGAGATATAATTTGATACTCCTTTATTATTCGAGAAATTATTGTTATTCAAATCATTAAATGATTTGATAAAGGCGAACAACAAAATAACATTACTAAACTCTCACATTATATTGATATCGCTTTTAATGGTCTTGTAGAATAACTATAATTGATAGTTTTGAGAATATCTCAAAGGGAAAGGAATTCTGTCATTTATGATTATCATGTGGTATATCTACAAGAATTATATTATAATATAGGAATCAAAATTATTTTCACAAGTCATGAAAGGTAACGATTCTGAAAAAGAAAATATGATGCAATGAAAGAAGAGTTAAAATCAATAACTAGGATGGTGTCTGATGAATTCGTCGAATTGTCCAATAATTATAAAAGAGTGTTACATAAATGTAACTTAAGGACAATGTCGAATGATATAATGGTCAGACTTGTGGTTAAAGGTTTTACTCATAAGGAATGCATTAACTATAATGAGACATTTAGTTTTTAAATAAACTCGTTAAGAATCGTTATGACATTGATGATTCATTATGAGTTTGAGTTACACCATAAGGATGTGAAAATAAGTTTTCTAATTAAAGATCTAACATTACTCTGATTGATTCGTAGAAGAAATATAAAATTTGGTATGTAAATTCAAGAATCCATTTATGACCTTAAACAAGCTTCTAACAATGATATATAAAATTTTATTTGATATCATTGATTTCTTCAGATTTAAAAAAAATACTGTTGATCAATATTTATATCTGAAGATCAGTTGGAACGAGTTTGTTATATTGGTTTTATATATGGATAATATTTTGCATTGCCAATAATGTTCTTGATTTATTATACTAAATCAAGAAATTTATCATCAAGAATTTAAGATGGTTGATATGAATGAGACATCTTATGTTATTAGCATTGAGATATTCAGTTATAGATCTCAATAATTGTTAAGACTGTCTCAAAAATAATATATTGACCAAGTCTTGGAAAAGTTTAATATACAGCTTTGTTTAACAAATCACAAAAAAAATAAATAAACTTTTAGTCAAAACAGGTGCTTTAAAATGATTTGAAAAGAATCAGATAAAGAAAATATTCTATATGCATAGTTGGAAGTCTATGCTCAACCAATGATAATACAAATATCAGTTTTTCAGTTAATATATTAGGTAGATATTCAAGTTACTCAGAAATGAAAATATTAAAGGACTACAAAAGAAAGGTAATAAGATATTTGGAATGGACAATTCTATGCTCACATATATGAAATTATATCAGCTTAAAAGTATAGTAATTTTCAAGTGTTGATTTTATAAATTACCTCGATAACAGGAAGTCTACCTTATGATTTATATCTATATCAATCAGAGGGTAATTTATTATTATATTATTAACAATAAAAGTTGATTTTATGGCTTGCTTTGAGGCCACTAATCAAATTTATGACTGTGAAATCTTATCTCAGAACCTGATGTGGTCAGACTCAATTGCCAAGTCATTGAAGATATTTTATAACATATCGTAGTAATTTTCTTCTCTAAGAATGACAAGTACTATAGCATCTCTATGCATTATGGTATACAGTACTTGATTATTAGAGAAAAAGAGTCCAGAAACATCTAATGTCAATTAATTACCAGAGTACCACTGTATTGATTGCTGATCCATTCACTTTGGACTTTCAGCCTGAAGTGTTTTTGAAAGAACATATTCTTGTGATTGGGTTTGTGAGCAACCCATAAAAGATATGGTGATGCATGTTTGAGTGGACACTATAATTGATATTTTGCTTACGTACTTAAAGTTATCTGTTTCTGCTAACCTGTTCACAGTTATGTATGTACATATTATAGTTGAATGTGATAACAGGATTATATTGACAAGACAAATTACATGGGTCATTTTGGACTGCATTAGGAAAGACTAATTATGTTATGATACATAGAAGGAAGTATGATATTTATATTATACAACCGCTATGACTCGCATTGTTAGTCAGACTCAATATAGTATTATTATATTTATTAGACTTATTGGCCTATTTTAAAATTCACGCGTGTATAAATAATTTTTAAATTTTCAGAATCTAATTATGTAAATTTATTTTTAAATAAATGTTATTTATTTATTTTGAATTTGAATACTTTTTGTATCTTACCAAATTAATAGGCCAAGTGGGAGACTGTTAGATTATGTGGCCCTATTTAATTAAGATATATTATGGATATAATTGGATTCTGATTATGGTTATTGGTCAATAGAAAAGAAGTTCAATTAAAGTAGGATTCCTTAGGAGATGCTCTTGATGGGAGGAACTCTCCTAATTACTTATCCTAGACCCTCTGCTCTTGCCTATAAATAGACAAGACCTCCTAGGGATACAAAATGTGGGAAGAGAAAAGATGATGAATGATTATGAGAATCACAAAACACCTGACATAGTTGAGAGATTACAGATCCTCTCTCTATCTCCCTTTGTCACGCGTATCAGTCAATTGAGAGATTATAGTTCATCTCTCATATTCCTTTCTCATATTATTGTTTCCCTAATCTATCAATCATAGTGGTCTTGTGAAAGGATAGGAAGAGAGGAGAAGGTGAGTCTAGTTCTCCTTGCAGATTGATATTGCAGATCTTGGATCCGATGATAATGCGCTCGCAAATCAGATGAAAGTTTTTCTGAATAGCAGCATTAAAAGGTATGCATCGTAATAATCCTTTTAGATTCATTCTTATTTGATTTTATATTCTAGCATTAAATTTTTTTCGTATTACATATAACATATTATGGATTTTATGCTAACAGATGGATGATTGAGATCGATAAGATGAACAATTTTAATTGGACCTTTATCATTTACGTCAAGACATAAATGAAATATGAATACAAGAGTCAAAAGGAGAACTGCCAGTTCTCACTGTTCCTCCCTGTTTATTTTATAAGACTCTCCGAGATGATGATGATGATGATGATGATTACGTGAAGCAAGAATTTTTCTTGACCTGGACCTGGCTTCTTGTTGTCGCAACCCTCACATTGCACTACACTACACTAACCTGGATTCATGTCAAGACATAATTTGTATAAAATAAATACTACCGATCAATTTAAGGTTCGGAGTGTTAAATACAAAGATGAGTTGATTTCATTGATTTGTGCAATTGTACATTAACTCTATTTATAGGTCGAGGAAGTTGAGAAATTTTTTTTTTCTCAATTGAATAGCGAGAGTTCCTCATGCAGTTGAGGATGCGGTTGAGTGAGGAGAGAATGCAATTGAGTTGATGATGCAGTTGAGGAGAGGATGTGGTTGACAAAAATCTTTTATCATGCCCCCCCCCCCCCCCCCCCCCCCCCCCCCCCGCAAGATTGAGCTTCTATCAAGGATGTCGATCTTGGACCGATGCAGTAAAAAGCATTTATTGGCAAGAGGTTTCGTAAGAGAGTCTGCTAGTTAATAAGCTGTATATATATGAGAGACATATAGTTAACGTTGAACAACTTAGTCTCGCACGAAATGGAAGTCAATGATAATGTGCTTCATACGAGAATGAAATACTAGATTAGCGAAAAGATAAGTGGCTCCAATATTATCACAATATATTGTGGGAGTAAGAGTAGACGAGAGGTTAAGTTCTTTGAGCAGATTCATGATCCAATTAAGTTCAGTAGCAGCAGTGGTGATGGCACGATATTCAGCTTCGGTTGTAGATCGTGCGACTGACTTCTGCTTCTTAGAACTCCAACTAATTGGGTTAGCTCCAAGAAAAATAAGATATCTTGATGTGGATGTTCTATCATCAGGGTTCCCGACCCAATCAGCATCAACAAATGCATGCAGATGAAACATAGAGTGTTTTCTAAGAAGGATACCATGATTAAGAGTCCCCTTAAGATATTGCAGAATTCGTTTTACTACAGACCAATGTATAGTTGATGGTTGATGCATGAATTGTGATAGTTTATTGACTGCAAAAGAAATATCTAGACGAGTGAGACCTAAATACTGTAAGGAGCCAACTACTTGACAGTATTTAGTAGAGTTTATAGTAGGACTTCTATCACATAATTTGAGGGATGCATTAGTAGAGAGAAGAATTGTAACCTCTTTTGCATCCTGCATATTTGTCTTTGACAACGGATCATGAATATATTTCATTTGAGAGAGAAAGATTCTTGAAGATGAATATGTGGCTTTTACTTATAGAAAGTAACTCAAGACTCCCAGATCTTTGAGAGAGAATCGATCTGCCAATTGTGTGATAAATGTCTAAACCTCTAAAGAATTACTACCTGTGACAATAATATCATCCACATATACTAAGAGATATATTGTGCCTCCATGTTATTATCATAAAAATAGTGAGGTATCAGACTTAGAGTTAACAAAGCCAATAGAAGTAAAAAATAAGCCAAGTTCAGTATACCAGGCCCTTGGAGCTTAACGAAGTCCATAAATAGCTTTATGTAACTTACAAACATGTCTTGGATACTAAGGATGGACAAAGCCAGAAGGTTCCTAAATAAAGACATCTTATGTAAAAGTCTCCTATAAAAAGGTATTATTGACATCCAATTCTCTTACGCACTAGCCTTTTGAGATAGGCACACTTAGGATAAGTCGAATTATGGTAGGTTTCACAAGGAGACTGAATGTCTCCGTGAAGTCAACACCAGGTCGTTGATGAAGCCCTTTAGCCACTAGACATGCTTTATATCGGGCAATTGAGCCATCAAAGTTTCACTTAATTCAAAAAACTCATTTATACCCGATGATATTTTATGTGTGATGACAGGGAATAAGGGTCCATATAGAGTTATGGAAGAGAACATCATATTCCTCACACATGGCCTGATGCCAATAAGGAGATTTTAAGCTTGAGCAAACGAAGTTGGTTGAATAGCCTCAAGAGAAGAGTTAGTACTAGTATATAGATCAAGAACACGACGTGGTTTGAAAATATCACTTTTGGAATGAGTCGTTATGGGATGCCTAGGGACTTCAATATTACTAGAAGATTCACAAACATGTTTTGAGTCAGACCGAGGAGCTGTAGGGAGACTAGGTGAAGGTGGTGGTACCTCTAAGGGTAACGATTCAGCAATAGGAGAAACTTGTGACAGGATGGAGGAGGGAGTGAGGACTTGCGAACTGGAGTAACAAAAGAGTGCAGATCTGGGGGAGGAAGACTAGATGTGGATAGAGGCTCGTCTGATGGATTCAAAGGTTTAATCCATTGATGCATATTTTGTGGAGTTTGATATATACAAAAGACTTGGTGTTGTGAAAAGGAAAAATAGACTCAACAAAGGTAACATAACGTGAAATAAAGACTTTGTGAGAATCATAACATCGGAAGACATTATGGTCAAGAGAGTATCCGATGAAAACATAATATTGTTAACTTATGCGAGGCATAAGGACGTAGTCATGGATAACACAGACAACCAAATACTTCAAGTTTCTCAAGATTGGGATATTTGTCAAACAATTTTTCAAATAATGATTGATAATGTAAAACCAGAGTAAGCATACGATTAATGAGGTAGACTGCAGTTTGAAAAGCTACTGACCTAAAAATCAGAGGCATGGAAGCTTGACGTAGAAGTGTCAACCTAGTCTCAACTATGTGTCGGTGTTTGCATTCGATAGAGCCAATTAGTTGAGGATTATATGGAGGCGACTTTAGATGTTAAATATCATAAGCTGACAAGCATGAGATGAGCGCTTGAAATTGACTTCCACCATCAGAATAGACTATTTTAATTGTAGTACAAAGAAATTCTCTACTAACTTATGAAAATTGGTAAAGACTGTTGATACCTCAGATTTATGACGAAGAGAATAAATCCATGTGTACTTAGTGAAATAATCTATAAAAATAACATAAAATAAAAAATTATCAAAAGAATTTAGTGGAGCAGGACCCCAAACATCTGTATAAATAATTTCAAAAGGTTGAGAACAAGAGATGGAGGAATTTTCAAAAGGTACACAATGACTTTTAGAACTAAGACAAGCATCACAATGAGTTATGCTACTATAGGAATTAAAACTAGGAAGAGAATAACGAGAGAATAATTTCTACAGAATAGAGGATGAGGGATGACCCAGACGAAGATGTCATATGTCAATTGGAGCTACAATGGATGAGTTAACAATAGGCTTTGTTTTGTGTGGAGTAGACGGCCACTCGTAAATATTATCTTTATTCTAGTCATGAACCAAGAATTCCTCATTCTCAAATCCTTAACAAAAAAGAAGTCATGAAAGAATTCAATGGAAGTATTATTTTGGTTGTAGAATTGAAAAAAAGAAATGATGTTTCATTTAATATGTTGTGCACACAGAACATAATCGAGTGTACTGTATGTGAATTAAGTGTTGTAGAACCAGTATGAGTAATGGGGAGGCCTTTACCATCACCAATGATAATGTCTTTATTCCTTTCATAATTGCTATGGACAGACAGGTTTTGTAAGTCAGAGGTGATATGATGAGAAGCCCCAAAGTCCACGATCCAATTAGGTTGACTTGTAGGCAAAGTAGTTATGAGATTTACCTAAGGCCAATTAGATAGAGCTAAAGGTCGGGGTCGAGACCGGTAGACTTTTGCTGAATATCTGACTTTATCACACAATTAACAGATTACTTATTATTGGGTTGTGTGAGCAGGACGCCCCGAGATGGTTGTTGATGGTAGGGTTGAGATGTGAAGAGAGCAAGAGTGGATTGTTATGTTGGGAAACCTCAGCGGGTGTATCACATACGCAGTGAAAATCAAAATAAAAACTAATTTTCCACGCAGGTCAAATCATTGTGCAAAAGATTGGGATAGCTAGAAAAATATAAAACCAAAAAATTGCATCATGTGTGAGAGATTGGTTGCCTAGGGAGATCGTATATCCTTGTATTTCAGATCCGAATGAAGAAGATGAAGGAGGTCAAATGTTCTCCTCTCTAGCGGTATCCACACGATGGATCTCTGCAACGAAACTCCTCCAATCTGATCTCGCAACTCTTGTACAGAGGGAGGGAGGAGAATAGGAGGTGGTGGCTAGAGCTGCAACCTATCAACCATGAGTCTCCCCTCCTATTTATAAAGAGCCACCAAAAACCCTAGGGCTCCTACCTTAGTGGGTATTGGATCTTCATCCAATAATTCACTAACTTTGCATTATTGGATCTCTATCGAATAATCTCCTTAGGCCTCTAATTGGGCCTTAAGAAATGAGCTCATCAGCATAGGGTCTCATCTAATGAGAATAGGGGCTAATTGAATCTTCATCTAATCCTCTATTTGTTGAAGCATCCACCATATGTGTGTGACTCTCTAGACCCGATACCGAGCTGATCGTGAGTTGCTCCCATCAGAACTCCTTCTGATATAGTAAATTATTATCCCCATAATAATTCACTCGACTCATCGACTATGGACATACTAGGCCACTACGCCATAGTCCCCTGACGGTACAGGGGAGATCAAATCCATTGGACCTGTCTGTCCACAGTTATCGTGTATCTATAATCTCTCATCCAACTAATATCCCAGAGATCATATATTGGACATGGTACTGTTAAGTCACATACGGAATCCATCATAGTCTCGTTCTAATCGGATTCTCTCGGATAACTCTTTCTCTCTCAATCCGAATGACCCTGGCCAAAGATTTGTCTGAGCAAGCATATATGAGATATTCCTCTCGTGATACCGAGAGTGGATGATCCTCTATTGACACTCAATTGCTTTCGTAAGGTTGCTATCAATGCTGATAACCAGTTGTACCATATCTGAAACTTTTCAAACCTATAAGTCTGGCGTCAAAGAAAGGAGTACTCATACAAAGCATCATTGGTGTCTCAAGTCTAAGGACTAAATACACAACTGGGACTATGAAATCACTGTCTGACATTAGGTATCATTAACCATACAACATTTCATAAGCAGATCAATCAGTGAACTCATTCTCCAATGTGCATCTATACTATATCCTTAGTGTCTCCACACAAGTAGCTATGAGACCAGCCGCCTCCATTATATGAACAAGTATATAGTACAGTGATCTGTCCAGTTATCTCAATGTCCCTCTTGAGTAACCTATGACCGGGATTATTTAGGATCTGTGTTTAAAGGTGAATCAATCTCTTATCGTGATCTCATCACGATCCGACTCCTATTGCACAGAACCAAGGACATCACAATATATGTAACAGATAATGTGAGAATATGTCATTATTAATCATAAGCAAAAAAATCACATAGTATGTCACACATGCCATCACTCACGTGATTGGCTTGCAGGGCACCTGTAACCAACAATCTCCCACTTGACCTAAAGTCAATCACTTATGTGTCTGATCCCTATCAGACCCCTGTGACGCTCAAATATAATATGAGCCAGCGGCTTCGTCATTGGATCTGCAATGTTATCTTCCGATGGAACTCTTTCCACTGCTATATCTTTACGGGCTATGATCTCTCTTATCAGATGGAACCTCCTCATAACATGCTTAGACTTCTGATGAGACCTTGGTTCATTCGCTTGAGCGATCGCCCCATTGTTGTCGTAGTATATGAGAATTGGTTCCACGCTGCTTGGTACGTCTCTCAAATCTTTGATGAACTTCTTCATCCACACTCCTTCTTTTGCTGCTTCTGCTGTAGCAATGCATTCCGCCTCTGTGGTCTAGTCAGCAGTAGTATATTGCTTGGAACACTTCCAACTTACTACTCCTCCATTCAGGGTGAAAATATACCCTGAATTTGACTTGCTATCATCAATGTCGGACTAAAAACTCGAGTCCGTGTAGCCCACAACCTGGAGGCTACCTCCTCCATATACCAGTAAAAGATCCTTAGTCCTTCTCAAGTACTTAAGGATACACTTACCGCCTTCAAGTGTTCTAAACCTGGATCTACCTTATACATGCTCGTGACACTCAGAGCATGTGCTATATTAGGCTTGGTACATAGCATCGCATACATGATAGACCCTATCGCTGAGGCATAAGGTATCTTATCCATGTTTGCCCTTTCTTCAGGAGTCTTTGGGGACATACTCCTAGAAAGTGATATTCCATTTCTCATCGGTATAAGACCTCTCTTGGAATTCTCTATGCCAAACCTTTTGACAATGGAGTCTATGTACCTAGACTCAAACAAGCCAAGCATCCTTTTGGATCTATCTCTATAGATCTGGATCCCCAAAATATAGGATGCTTCCCCTAAGTCTTTTATGGAGTAGTTTCTGGATAGCCAAGCCTTTTACTGTGGAGAGCATTCCTATATCGTTCCCAATGATTAGGATGTCATTCACATATAGCACTAAGAAGATGATATCTCTCCCACTTACCTTCTTGTACACACAAGGCTCATCTTCATTCTTAACGAAGTCATAATATCTGATCACCTCATTAAATCTTATGTTTCAATTTCGGGAAGCTTGCTTCAATCCATAAATGGATCTAAGTAACCTGCATATTTTATCTGGACTCTTTTTGGATACGAATCTCTCTGGCTATATCATATACACCTCCTCCTCGAGGTTGCCATTGAAGAATGTTGTTTTGACATCTATCTGCCAGATCTCATAGTCATAGTGTGCTGCAATGGCCAAAATAATTCTAACAGACTTAAGCATAGCTACAGGTAAAAAGGTTTCGTCATAGTCAACTCATTATCTTTGACAATATCCTTTAGCTACCAGCCTTGCTTTATAGGTCTCTACCTTTTCATCCACTCTGATCTTCTTCTTGAAGATCCATTTGCAGTCGATGGGTACAATACCCTCAGGTGCATTCACAAGGTTCCAAACCTTGTTAGAGTACATGCAATCCATCTCAGAATTCATGGCTTCTTGCCACTTCCCGGAGTCTATACTCATAATAGTCTCCTCGTAGGTCTAAGGATCAACATCCTGAGAGTCATCTCTACTGATATGTCCCACATATCTTTCAGGAGGGTGAGATACTCTACTAGTCCTACGCAAAGTTGAAACTTGTGTGTTAGGTACCTGAACAGACTCGGGCTCTAGAATGGTGGTAGGTTCTCCAACCTTGCTCAATTATATGTTGCTCCCATTGTTTCCACCAAGAATGTGTTCCTTCTCAAGGAACACAGCTCTCTTGGCAACAAAGACCTTTTGGTCCTCGGGATGATAGAAATAATACCCCAAACTCTCCTTAGGATATCCCACGAATGTGCATCATTCAATCCTTGATTCCAACTTGTCGGGGTTGTATCTTCTAACGTGGGCAGGACAGTCCCAAATCTTAACCACCTTAAGATTGGGCATCTTTCCTTTCCATATCTCATATATTGTAGACACTACCGACTTTGATGGAACTCTATTCAAAAGGTAAGCTGCAGTCTCTAGGACGTACCCCCAGAACGAGATGGGTAGATCAACAAAATTCATCATAGATTGCACGATGTCTAACAACGTGCGATTCCCCCTTTCTGATACACCATTGAGCTGAGGTGTCCATTGGGATAGAATCTCATTATCCCTGAGGAAATGAGTGAACCCTGTACTCAAGTACTCTCCTCCTCGATCTGATCGAAGAGTTTTAATACTCTTTCTAATATGGTTCTCTATCTCATTCTTATATTCCCTGAATTTTTCAAAGGCCTTAGATTTGTACTTCATCAAGTACATGTGTAGTGAAGTATGAGTAACCACCTATAGCCTGAGTCAACATGGGACTACATACATCACTATGTATGAGTTCCAATAACTCAGTGGCTCTCTCTCCAGTTCCACTAAAAGAAGAGTTGGTCATTTTCCCATGAAGGCAAGGTTCGTAAGTTGCATATGACTCATAGTCAAATGGATCTAAGTATCCATCTTTTAACAACTTTTGAATCATTCCTTCATGTATATGACATAGCCTACAATGTCATAGGTATGCATTTTTTACCTCTTCTCTTTTCCTCTTAGACATATTTATATTCATGATATGTGGAGAAATGTCTAACACATATAAGCCATTTATAAGGGTCCCTCTAGTGATGATCTCATCATCCATAATTATTAAACAACTATTATTCTCAAAAACTAATTTATATCCACTAATTGTCAAACAAGAAATGGAAATAATATTTTTGATAATAGAATGGACAAAATAGCATGTATCTAATGCAATAATAGCTCCACTAGGTAGATGTAGGATGCCCCCCCAACAGCAACTGTAACAACTCTTGCTTCATTGCCCATTTTGAGATCCATCTCGCCTCTAGCCAGTCTCCTAGGTCTTATTAGAATTTGCAACGAATTACAGATATGATAAGAACTCCCGGTATCCAATACTCATGTGTTATCATAAAAATCTGACAAGTGAAGACTGATCATGAATATACTTGAAGCTTCTCCAAGCTTCTGTTTCGTCTTATCTACAAGGTAGTCCTTACAGTTCCTTTTCAAATTCCTGTCTTGACCGTAGTGGAAGCAGTCTTTTATCCTTTGCTAGGTCTTTCTTGGCAACCTTTGCCTTACCCGGTCATTCTTTGCCCTTGCCATTCTTAACGATCTTACTAGCATTCCTTTTCCTATTAGTCTCACCAATATAGAGAACTGATTTCTCTTTCTTGATGGTACTCTCAGCTTCCCTCAACATATTGAGGAGCTCAGGTAGAGGCACCTCAAACTTGTTCATATTAAAGTTAATAATGAACTATGGAAATGAATCTAATAGGGACTGAAGTATAAGATCAAAATACAGGTTATCCTTTAGGACTATCTTTATACTTCACAAAGCTAGCGATCTCATCCTCACTTGTCATTTCCTCTAGCGTGGGCACAATCGTATTAAGGACATATACGATTTTCTCTTTCGTGAGAACAATTCTCAAATTACGGAGCCTTTGGACCAATGAGGCGGTTGGCATCAAGTATGCCACGTAGGGGTTTTGCAAGCGACAAGCAAGATACAGTGTAAATTAAATAACATACAAATTTTATAAAAAATATTAATTAAGATATGGACTTATATCTTAATGTACTTCCACTATTTTCCTAGCGAATCATGCTACACCCTCGACACGTGAGACGAAAGTCTCCGACAGACTCCTAGTGGGGATCGAGATCCAATTGGCATCTTAGTGCAATCTCGAGGGACTTGACCAACTACACTAAGCCCAAAAGGTATAATGCTCTTGTCAATCACAACTCCTTGTGATTCCCACCATGTTCGGCCTCTAAATCATCATGGTCTCGATTGCTCGATCAACCATAAAGTTCAGTTAAGTCATCAACATCATTACAAGATGAGTCTGATTCGATGGATATGCTCTCGACTGCTCGACCAAGTCATATCATGTCCTCAGGTCACCGGTGACATATATATGTCGTAGGCAAGAACTTGATCACGTAGATAGGTGAGCCTCGAGTGACTCGACCAACTCAACCTATGTCGGGATTCAATTTCTTCCTATAACGATGGAAGGCCACGTGGGTCAATCTTATTACTCATGCTTACCAACTTAATATTATCGTAGGAGAGGTTTTTGTTTTCTATCGGTCTCCTAATATGTCATGTCACACACATACATATTTAATATATATCTATATCACATGCAAAGGTAGCCTTTAAGGATCTTTTACTGATATATGGAGAAGGTAGCCTCCAGGTTGAGGGCTACATGGACTCGAGTTTTCAGTCCAACATTGATGATAGCAAGTCGAATTCAGGGTTTATTTTCACTCTGAATGGAGGAGTAGTAAGTTGGAAGAGTTCCATGCAAGATACTGCTGCTGACTCGACCATAGAGGCGGAATACACTGCTGTAGCAAAAGCGGCAAAGGAAGGGGTTTGGATGAAGAAGTTTATCAAGGATTTAGAAGTCATACCAAGCAGCGTGGAGCTAACTCCCATATATTGTGACAGCGATAGGGCGATAACTCTAACAAAGGAACTCAGGTCTCAACATAATTGTTCTGAGAAGGTTCCATCTTATTAGAGTGATCATGACCCGAAAAGATATAGCAATGGAAAGAGTTCCATCCGAAGATAACATTGCAGATCTACTGATGAAGCTGTTGGCTTAGATTGTATTTGAGCGTCATAGGGGTCTGATGGGGATCAGACACATAAGTGATTGGCTTTTGGTCAAGTGAGAGATTGTTGGTTACAGGTGCCCTACAAGCCAATCACGTGAGTGATGGCACGTATGACATGTTGTATGATCTTTTTTGCTTATGATTAATATTGGCATATTCTCACATTATTTGTTACATATATATTGTGATGTCCTTGGTTCTATGCAATGAGAGTCGGATCGTGATGAGATCATGATAATAAGATTGATTTACCTTTAAACACAGATCCTAAATAATCCCAGTCATAGGTTACTCAAGAGGGACATTGAGATAACCGGACAGATCGATGTACTATATACCCGTCCATATGATGGAGGCAGCTGGTCTTATAGCCACTTGTGTGGAGACACTAAGGATAATACAGGTGCTCATTGGAGAATGAGTTCACTGATTGATCCGCTTATAGAATATTGTATGATTAATGATAAATAATGTCAGATAGTGATTCCATAGTCTCAGTTATGTATTTGGTCCTTAGACTTGAGACACCAAGGATGTCTTATATGAGTACTCCTTTCTTTGACGCCAGACTTACAGGTTTGTAAAGTTTCAGATCTGGTACAACTAGTTATCGGGATTGGTAGTCAACCTTACAAAGGCAATTGAGTGTCAATAGAGGATCATCCACTCTCGGTATCACGAGAGGAATATCTCATATGTCCTTGCTCAAATAAATCCCTGGCCAGGGTCATTCGGATTGAGAGAGAAAGAGTTCTCTGGGAGAATCCGATTAGAGCGAGACTATGACGGATTATGTATGTGACCTGACAATACCATGTCCAATATACGGTCACTGGGATATTAGTTGGATGAGGGATTATAGATACACGGTAACTGTGGACAGACAGTTCCGATAGATTTGATCCCCCCTGTACCGTCTGAGGACTATGGCGTTGTGGCCTAGTACGTCCATAGTCGATGAGTCGAGTGAATTATTATAGGGATAATAATTCACTATATCAGAAGGAGTTTTGATGAGAGCGACTCATGGCCAGCTCGGTATCGGGCCTAGAGGGTCACACATATGGTGGATGCTTCAACGAATAGAAGATTGGATGGAGATCCAATTAGCCCCTATTCTCATTAGATGAGACCCTATGCTGATGGGCTCATTGATTAAGGCCCAATTAGAGGCCTAAGGAGATTATTGGATAGAGATCTAATAATGCAAGGTCAGTATGTTATTGGATGGAGATCCAATACCCACTAAGGCAGGAGCCCTAGGGTTTTTGGTGGCTCTCTATAAATAGGAGGGGAGACTCATGGTTGATAGGCCACAACTTTAGCCACCACCACCTATTCTCCTCCCTCTCTGTGTGCAAGAGTTGCGAGATCAGATTGGAAGAGTTTCGTTGCAGAGATCCATCGTGTGGATACCGCTAGAGAGGAGGACGCTTGACCTCCTTCATCTTCTTTATCCAGATCTAGAATACAGGGATATACGATCTCTCTATGTATAATCAATCTCTTACACATCGCGGTTTTATCGGTTTTTACATTTTTCTCGCGACCCCAATCTTTTGCACGATGATTTGATCTGCGTGGGAAACCAGTTTTTTATTTTGATTTCCGCTGTGCATGTGATGCACCCGCTGAGGTTTCCCAACAGTGGTATCAGAGCCAAGGTTTTCGTGCGAAAGATTGGTTTTAAACCGCGTGTGTTGAGATTGAATCGCGTAGAATCGTTCTACACGTTCTTGCTGTGTTTCGCAGCGAAGGCAGTGAGGAGGAGGGGTGGCCAGCCCCCATGCAGGGTCGGCCATCCATGGCCAAGCCGCAGCCATGGCCAGCCCACAGGGGTGGCGCCTGCGGGCACGATGGGCTACTACCAGCCCGCAAGTGGCGGCCAGGCCGCAAGGGGCGGCTGCCCATGGGGCGCCTGCAAGGGGGCGACCGCCAGCGGCTAGCCCTGCCACTAGTAGGGTCGACGGCGCCAACTGCAGGGGTGGCTGCCCCTTGGCAGGGCGGCTGCCAGCAGGCAAGGGGCAGTCGCCGCCTGCGTAGTAGCAGCGACGGCGCAGAAGGGTCCTCTGGAGAAAAGGATGATCCTACCCCTATGAATTAGGGAAATCTTGAGGACTGTCCTCTCATCAGCAATTCCGAGCATGTCCTAATTTTTAGAAAAATAATTAATTAAATAGTTTAATTAATTATTATATATATCTAGTAATTCTACATATGATGTGATGTACATGTGATGTATAATGTGGATGGATGCTCATGAGCCATGTGTTGTGATATGTGTAATTATGATTATTATTATTATTATTATTGGGGCTTGTGTGCCTTTGTTTTTCTCATTTATTGTCGGGCCTACGTGCTTATGATTATTTGTAATTACATGGAGAGGCACGTCGGGAGCGTGGAGACAACAGCGAGACCCACGATACCGTGGTGGGAGATTTATAACGCATGGTGATGCGACGATCCGATGGAACTAATGATGATGAGATCAATAATCACAGGGCATGGAGATGCGCCGATGCACGCATAGATCCTATTGTGAGTGATTAGGCCCATTGGCTCGGGCTTAATCGTATTAGGTGACGGTTCATGATTATCTAGTGTGGCTTGCATTTGTGATGTGTTATACACCTACTAGATATATTTATATATATTTGTATATGATGTAGATATATATTAAATATGTATGTGTGTGACACGACATATTAGGAGACCGATAAAAAATAAAAACCCCTCTTACAATAATATTAAGTCGGTAAGCTTGAGACAATAAGATTGACCCACGTGGCATTCCATCGTTATAGGAAGAAATTGAATCCCGACATAAGTTGAGTTGGTCGAGTCACTCGAGACTCACCTATCTACGTGATTGAGTTCTTGCCTACGACATATATATGTCACCGATGACCTGAGAACATGGTATGACTTGGTTAAGCAGTCGAGAGCATATCCATCGAATCAGACTGATCTTGTAATGATGGTGATGACTTAACTGAACTTCATGGTTGGTCGAGCAGTCGAGACCATGATGATTCGGAGGCCGAACATGATGGGAATCACAAGGAGTTGTGATGGACAAAAGTTATCTACCTTTTGGGCTTAGTGTAGTTGGTCGAGTCCCTCGAGATTGCACTAAGACGCCAATTGGATATCGATCCCCACTAGGAGTTTGCCAGAGACTTTCGTCTTACGCGTCGAGGGTGTCGCGTGATTTGCTAATAAAATAATGGGAGTATATTAAGATAGAAGTTCATATCTTAATTAGTATTTTATGTAAAATCTGTATGTTATTTATTTTTGCTATATCTTGTTTGTCGCTTGCAAAACCCCTATGTGGCATATTTAATGTCAACTGTCTCATTGGTCTAAAGGCTCCGTAATTTGAGAATTGTTCTCACGAAAGAGAAAATCGTATATGTCCTTAATACGATTGTGCCCACGCTGGAGGAAAGGACAAGCGAGGATGAGATCGTTGGCTTTGTGAAGTATAAAGATAGTCCTAAAGGATAACCTGTATGTTGATCTTATACTTCAGTCCCTACCAGATTCCTTTTCAAAGTTCATTATTAACTTTAATATGAATAAGTTTGAGGTGACTCTACTTGAGCTCCTCAATATGTTGAGGGAAGCTGAGTGTACCATTAAGAAAGAGAAGTCAGTTCTCTATATTGGTGAGACTAATAGAAAAAGGAATGCTAGTAAGACCCTTAAGAAGGGCAAGGGCAAAGAATGACTGGGTAAGGCAAAGGTTGCCAAGAAAGACCTGCCAAAGGATCAAGTATAGTGCTTCCACTACGGCCAAGATGGGAATTGGAAAAGGAACTGTAAGGACTACCTTGTAGATAAGGCGAAACAGAAGCTTGGAGAAGCTTCAGGTATATTCATGATCAGTCTTCACTTGTCAGATTTTTATGTAACACATGGGTATTGGATACCGGGAGTGCTTATCATATCTATAATTCGTTGCAAGTTCTGACAAGACCTAGGAGACTGGCTAGAGGCGAGATGGACCTCAAAATGGGCAATGGAGTAAGAGTTACTATAGTTGCTGTTGGGGAGGGCATCCTACATCCGCCTAGTAGAGCTATTATTGCATTAGATGCATGCTATTTTATCCCTTCTATTATCAAAAATATTATTTCCATTTCTTATTTAACAATTAGTGGATATAAATTAGTTTTTGAGAACAATAGTTGTTCAATAATTATGGATGATGAGATCATAACTAGAGGGATCCTTATAAATGGCTTATATATGTTAAACACTTCTCCACATATCATGAATATAAATATGTCTAAGAAGAAAAGAGATGAGGTGAAAAATACATACCTATGATATTGTAGGCTAAGTTATATACATGAGGGAAGGATTCAAACGTTGCTAAAAGATAGATACTTAGATCCATTTGACTATGAGTCATATGCAACATGCGAACCTTGCCTTCATGAGAAAATGACCAACTCTCATTTTAGTGGAAATGGAGAGAGAGCCACTGAGTTATTATAACTCATACATAGTGATGTATGTGGTCTCATGTCGACTCAAGCTATAGGTGGTTAGTCATACTTCATTACATTCACTGATAATTTCTCTAGGTATAGACACGTGTACTTAATGAAGTACAAATCTGAGGCCTTTGAGAAATTCAAGGAATATAAGAATGAGGTAGAGAACCAAATTGGAAAGAGTATTAAAACTCTTCGATCAGATCGAGGAGGAGAGTACTTGAGTACAGAGTTCACCCATTTTCTCAGGGACAATGGGATTCTCAGTGGACACCTCCTTATACACCTCAGCTCAATGGTGTATCAGAAAGGAGGAATCGCACGCTATTAGACATGGTGCAGCCCATGATGAGTTTCGCTGATCTACTCATCTCGTTCTGGGGATACGCCCTAGAGACCATAGCTTACATTCTAAACAGAGTTCCATCAAAGTCGGTAGTGTCTACGTCATATGAGATATGAAAAAGAAAGAGTCCGATCTTAAGGTGGTTAAGATTTGGGGCTGTCCTGTCCACGTTAGAAGGAAGATACAACCGCGACAAGTTGGAATCAAGGACGGAACAATGCACATTCGTGGGAGCTGTGTTCCCGAGGACCGAAAGGTCTTTGTTGCCAAGAGAGCTGTGTTCCTTGAGAAGGAACACATTCTTGGTGGAAACAGTGGGAGCAAGATAGAATTGAGTGAGGTTGAAGAACCTACCACCATTCTAGAGCCCGAGTCTGTTCAGGTACCTAACACACAAGTTCCAACTTTACATAGGACTAGTAGAGTATCTCAACCTCCTGAAAGATATGTGAGACATATCAGTGGAGATGATCCTCAGGATGTTGATCCTCAGACCTATAATGAGGCTATTATGAGTATAGACTCCGGAAAGTGGCAAGAAGCCATAAATTCTGAGATTGATTTTATGTACTCTAATAAGGTTTGGAACCTTATGGATGCACCTGAGGGTATTGTACCCATCGGCTGCAAATGGGTCTTCAAGAAGAAGATCGGAGTGGATGGAAAGGTAGAGACCTATAAAGTAAGGCAGGAAGATGGATGTCAAAAATGGTATTCCTCAATGACAACCTCGAAGAGGAGGTGTATATGATAAGCCAGAGGGATTCGTATCCAAAGAGAGTCCAGATAAAGTGTGCAGGTTACTTAGATCCATTTATGGATTGAAGCAAGCTTCCCGAAGTTGGAACATAAGATTTGATGACGTGATCTGATCTTATGACTTTGTTAAGATCGAAGATGAGCCTTGTGTGTACAAGAAGGTAAGTGGGAGCGCTATCACATTCTTGGTGCTATATGTGGATGACATCCTAATCATTGGGAATGATATAGGAATGCTCTCCACAGTAAAAGCTTGCCTATCCAGAAACTTCTCCATGGAAGACTTAGGGGGAAGCATCCTATATTTTGGGGATCTAGATCTATAGAGATAGATCCAAAAGGATGTTTGGCTTGTCGCAATCTAGGTACATAGACTCCATTGTCAAAAGGTTTGGCATGAAAAATTCCAAGAGAGGTCTTATACCGATGAGACATGGAATATCACTTTCTAGGAGTATGTCCCCAAAGACTCCTGAAGAAAGGGCATACATGAATAAGATACCTTATGCCTCAGCGATAGGGTCTATCATGTATGTGATGTTATGTACCAAGCCTAATATAGCACATGCTCTGAGTGTCACGAGCAGGTATCAAGCAAATCCAGGTTTAGAATACTAGAAGGCAGTAAAATATATCCTTAAGTACTTGAGAAGGACTAAGGATCTTTTACTGGTATATGGAGGAGGTAGCCTCCAGGTTGAGGGCTATATGGACTCGAGTTATCAGTCCGACATTGATGATAGTAAATCAAATTCAGGGTATATTTTTACCCTGAATGGAGGAGCAATAAGCTGGAAGAGTTTCAAGCAAGATACTACTGCTGATTCGACCATATAGGCGGAATACATTGCTGCAGCAGAAACAGCAAAGGAAGAGGTGTGGATGAAGAAGTTCATCAAAGATTTGGGAATCGTACCAAGCAGCATAGAACTAATTCCCATATACTGCGACAACAATGGGGCGATCGCTCAAGCGAAGGAACCAAGGTCTCATCAAAAGTCTAAGCATATTATGAGGAGGTTCCATTTGATAAGAGAGATCATAGCCCGTAAAGATATAGCAATGGAAAGAGTTTCACTAACGAAGCCGCTGGCTTAGATTTTATTTGAGCATCACAGGGATCTGATATGGATCAAACATATAGGTGATTGGCTTTAGGTCAAGTGGGAGATTGATGGTTATAGGTGCCCTACAAGCCAATCACGTGAGTGATGACACGTGTGACACGCTGTGTGATCTTTTTTGCTTATGATTAATATTGGCATATTATCAAATTATCTATTATATATATATTGTGATGTCCTTGGTTCTATGCAATGGGAGTCGGATCGTGATGATATCACGATAATGAGATCGATTCACCTTTAAACACCGATCCTAAATAATCCCGATCATAGGTCACTCAAGAGGGACATTAAGATAACCGGACAGATTGGTGTACTATATACCCGTCCATATAATAGAGGTGGCTGGTTTCATAGCCACTTGTGTGGAGACACTAAGGATATAGTACAGGTGATCATTAGAGAATGAGTTCAGTGATTGATTCGCTTATGGAATGTTGTATGGTTAATGATACCTAATGTCAGACAGTGATTCTATAGTCCCAGTTTTGTATCTGGTCCTTAGACTTGAGACACCAATGATACCTTGTATGAGTACTCCTTTCTTTCACGTCAGACTTATAGGTTTGGAAAGTTCCAGATCTGGTACAGTTGGTTATCGGGATTGGTAGCCAACCTTACGAAGATAATTGAGTGTCAATAGAGGGTCATCCACTCTCGGTATCACGAGAGGAATATCCCATATGTGATTGCTTAGACAAATCCCTAGCCAAGGTCATTCGGATTGAGAGAGAAAAGTTCTCCGGGAGAATCCGATTAGAGCGAGACTGTGACGGATTCCGTATGTGACCTGACAATACCATGTTCAATATACGGTCTCTAGGATATTAGTTGGATGAGGGATTATAGATACACGGTAACTGTGGACAGACAGGTCCGATGGATTTGATCTCTCCTGTACCGTCTGAGGACTATGGCGTAGTGGCCTAGTACGTCTATAGTCGATGAGTCGAGTGAATTATTATGGGGATAATAATTCGCTATATCATAAGGAGTTCTTATGGGAGCGACTCACGACCAGCTCGGTATCGGGCCTAGAGGGTCACACACATATGGTGGATGCTTCATCGAATAGAGGATTGGATGGAGATCCAATTAGTCCATATTCTCATTAGATGAGACCCTATGATGATGGGTTCTTTGCTTAAGGCCCAATTAGAGGCCTAAGGAGATTATTGGATAGAGATCAAATAATACAAGGTTAGTGAGTTATTGGATGGAGATCCAATACCCACTAAGGCAGGAGCCCTAGGGTTCTTTGTGGCTCTCTATAAATAGGAAGGGAGACTCATAGTTGATAGGCTGTAGCTTTAGCCACCACCTCTTATTCTCCTCCCTCCCTGTATGCAAGAGTTGAGAGATCAGATTGGAGGAGTTTCGCTGCAGAGATCTATCATGTGGATACCGCTAGAGAGGAGGATGCTTGACCTCCTTCATCTTATCCATCCGGATCTGGAATACAGGGATATACGATCTCTCTAGGTAAAATCAATCTCTCACACATCGTGGTTTTATCGATTTTTATTTTTTTCTCGCGACCCCAATATTTTGCACGATGATTTGATCTGCGTAGGAAACCAGTTTTTGTTTTGATTTTTACTGCGCATGTGATGCACCCGCTGAGGTTTCCTAATAATTTTATGTTCATTAGACTAAAGAGAAGGCCGAGCATACGAGTACGCGAGAGATTTGCCAATATAGTTTACAACTTGCACCATGCCTCTATAGTAGTAGCACAGGAAGATATGAGTGGGGCGATGGACCCAGCGACGAAGGCTTGAATTGCTCGAAGAATGAGACTATCTTGGCATAACCACAACTTGTGCTCTGGCTTTGGTACTGGACTTGCTGTCCCTAGAATGTTGATCATTGTTGGTGGACAACTGAAATATCCATCGGCATAACCTAATAGATCATATCCAAAGAGGAGATTCGAAAATTGAGCACACCAGGATGCATAATTGCCTCCCTTGGATAATTTGAAGGGGATGAGAGCTGCAACATTGATGGAGATATGGCTTGTATTCTGAGAAATATTATTGCTTCCTGCGGGGATAATCACTGGAACGTGAGAGGTAGATGAAGAAGACATTGAGAGAAGAAGTATCAATCACTGATAGAGCAAAGGGGGAAGCTGCGAGTTACGTAGTGGAGTTCAGGTGTTGGCAGAGGGAAAAGGAGGACAGCAGCTGTTACAGCTACTACGACTACCTAGGCTATAGGGGCAGATAAGGGCGACAGCAGTAGCGAGATGTAGAGATCAAATGTAGTAGCGGTAGTCGATGATTGTTGCCGAAGACTTCGGCATCGTGCAGGAGGTTGGAGCCCAAGAGCGTCTAGGTCCCACGGGAATGCCAGCCCGGAGGACTCTGCGATCATTGGTTGGTTGTCTCATCGGTGTTGGTGAGGTGGGCATCTACTACCAGACGCCTGAGATGGAAGAGGCTGTAGCTTCGGAGAGCGCCGGTTGATGACGGTGAGTCCGGTGGAGAAGGAGAAAGCCAACAAGGAAGAAGGGCTGTCGCGGACAAGCGATAGGGGATGGTGACGCGGCTGCATGGCAACGGTAGTAGAAGCAAGGCTCCTCTATTTCTGTCGTATGCGGCTGGATGCGACTGGAGCGAAAGGCAACAGTGGTAATGTTAGGGATGACGATAGCAGTAGTGTTGGGGGAGATATGGGCTGTGACCATAGAAGCAGTAGGGTAGAGGGCGCTGGCAGCGAAGGGATCTCAATGGCAGGAAGAGATCGGTGTATGTAGGGGAGATCTGTGTTGATCTGGTGTTGGTTCTTGTCCAACACGTCGGCAGCGGATTCTAGCAAGGAAGAGGAGCCCTCGGCAGAGGTCGCGTGCTGTCACAGACAATAATGTAAACAAGGTGTTCGATGAAATGCTCATGTTTGTCCGTGTCCTTCGGTTTGTGTACATACCTTGTACAGTAAGTAGCGGGCTTGCAGTAGGCTTAGCAGCCCTATTTTGGTTTGCTTTGTGGCCAAGTTTGGCTTGTAAATATGAGGGTGTCTTGTAAACACTTGTGGGGGACTTCGGTCTGTAATGGACCAATATTCTTTGTGTGCAACTTATCTGAGTTTGTAATGTCCATGGGTGTAATTTGTATTTGGCTTTATAAAGTGTTTGCTTGAGCAGTTGCTTGTGGATCCTGTGGGAATTGCTTCTTCTGGCCCGTTTTCTCTTTTGTAAGTCTAAGGGACTCTAGGAGATCTCGGTTAAGGCTGACCTTTGCGAACGGATACGCAGGGGTGCCGCACGGCTTAGACAAAATCAGCTAAGCCCGTGACAATGTGGTATCAGAGCAGGACAAGCACACGCAGAAACACTTGTCATACAAACGTGGGGGACCTAGCTGGGCTGTGTGGAAGATATCCAACACGCGCAACCGTTTGGGAGAAACGGACATTGAGATGTAGGGAAAGGAGTCGCTCAGAGGAGCGGGCATCCAGGTTTGGCATTCAAAGGAATGACCAACCCTTTGTGCGAGAGGCACCACGAGGACAAGCAAGCGAAGAAGAATGTGTAGCGCACAAAGATTGGGATGGTTGAGTTCGAGCTATGGCTCGACATTGGTAACCAAACTTGACGATGCTCAAGGCAAAGCGGAGCGCTTAGTGAAAGATGAGACCGTGCAAAGTGGGAGGTGTTGCGTAACGACCGAAAGAGTTGTGCAAAGCTCACAGAGGTGAGGAGAATTGCTAACTCGAAGGATTCGGAACTCATGCAAGGGCTTGTACACGAACGACGGAGTGTTCATGGCCATCCTAAGGTGCGATCAGAACTCAGTGTCATGGAGCATCAGAACTTTCTCTTCGATATGGAAAGGATACATCCGTAGGCGGCTGAAATGTGCAACAAGTTCAGCATGTTGCTAGACCTTGAAGGGTGCAGTGGGGACTGTATTGGCGAAGGGTCGCAATCTAGCAAGTGCATTTGCAAGGGGCAGAACAAGGCACAAGTTGTTCAGCAAGACGGAGTAGTCCAGAGGGGATGGTAGTCTCCGAAACTTCCAGTAGGAAGAAGGTAAAGAGGAAAGTTGCTCCAACAGGACAGATATCCAGGAGGAATAAGTCCTAGTTCTCCAGAGGGAGAATTATATGCAACAGATCGCACATATTGAGGGAGAGTTTCTCAAGGTAATATCTCCACATAGCTCAACGGACCGAGCGAGCGACGAAGAGTCATCGCATGATCTCAAACGAGGTAATGCATTGGTGGATGCATTTCGAGATCAAGTGGGGGAGCAATCCAAGGCAACATCATATCAAGGCACACTTCGAGTCGATGTGGAAATCGAACTCAACGGAGGGCTGACCCGTGGCATGGTGGAGGCGAGGGCCACTATCAACTCAATGCAAATCGAGGAGCGGAGCGACTTGGGTGGAACTTGGTGAAGTATCCAAGCCGCATGAAGGGAGTCGACATAGAAGATGGGACATGGAGCGGAGGCACAGAGCTTTCCTTGGACAGAGGTCAAGGGCATGAACTCTTGTAGAGGCAAGAGTGGGATCATGTCGTTCCATGGATTATTCATTCTGATGGGACAGACTTATCTTGGATGGTGCCAAAGATGAAGGGAGCTTCGAGGCACATGCAAGCTACCTCATAGATGCATTTGACGGAGTAACTAAGGTGATTCAACTTGCGGAGGCAAAGTTAGGATCAGGATACCTTAGCACGGGGCAAGAGGACGTAGGGGCAGGTACTCTTGAAGAATATGCCACAGTGTTCCCATTCGAGTTGTCAGGAACAAGTGGTGCATAACAAGATTATGCTGGTAGGGGATAGAGGCCTAGGATCCAGACAATGGTGCACCAATTCTAGCGAAGTCATGGGGACTTCATGAGCTACTAGGCGACGATCTGTCCTAGAGCTATACTTCGTCCAGGTGTGACCCAAGAGTGGGTGGACGAAGGTGAATTACCAAGGGAGCAAACTAAAAATCAGAGATGGCGGAGACCCTACGATGTGTTGGCAAAGGTCACACGTGAAGAAATCGTAGTCCGAGTTCATCACACGAGAATTTGTATGCAATGGAGATATCATCAGGAGATGACATGGTGCAGCGGATCATGGTGGAATAGTTCGTGGCAATGCAATACATGCAATCATGTCCCGTGAGGGACAAGATCATGCGGAGGTATGATCAGGAGCTACTAGGAGCTCCACTTTGGTGTACGACACAATAAGAAAAAGGGTTATGGATTCAAGGAGTGAATGCCGTAGTACCGCAGAGGTGGGTCTTTGTGTGTGCATCGGAGCTTGCATTGGATGAAAGCCTTAGTCATCAGCATATGGGGGCTGTATACCACCGAGGAAGAAGTCGAAGTGCAAGTATTAGTGAGTCCCATGGAAGGGGACGTGATCATGGGAATGATCAGGAGTTGCTGGGAGCTCCACTTCGGTGAACAATACAACGGCAAGAAGGGTTGTGGATTCAAGGAGTGAATGTCACGGTACCACAGAGGCGGGTCTTCCGTGTGTGCTCATCAAAGCTTGTATCAAATGAAAGCCTTGATCGTCAGCATATGGGGGCTGTGTACCACCGAGGGAGTAGTCAGATTGCAAGTACCAGTGAGTCCCATGGAGGGGACTTGATTATACTAAGGTATGATCGGAGCAGCTGGAGAGTTGGACTGCTTCAGTGCTCACATTCGCTTAAGGGAGCCCGGCAAGTCAGAGGACAAAGCCGAGTAAGCGAACGTTGCTACCAAGGAAGCTAAGGAGAATAGAATCGGCGCGAGCCCTACAACAAGATGCCGGAGGCCATGCATGAGAAGTTGCAGTCTGTCTTTCCATCGACCAAGGAGAACTGCTAGGAGGACACAGTGGTGTTGAAGCAGGTGGTCGAAAGGGGCGAGGAAGCGACGACGAGTCCAGTGGGGCTCAGCTACCCAAAAGTAAAGCATTGGTTAAAAAGGAGGTGGACTCGAAGGATCACCATAGTGCCGCAGAGGCGGATCTATCGATCGCGAAGGAAGGGATGCAGATGCAAGTCAATTGATAGTAGGGTTATGGGCTTGGCAGCACCATGGTACCGTAGAGGCGGGACTTTCGTGGAGTCATCGATCCCTTGCTCTCATGGAGGGAGAGCATTAGTCGTAAAAGGGGCCGAGGAGGTGGAGATGCAAAGGCAAACTCCATGTATCAAGACAGGACAGAAGGGCAGAGGCCAAGAAACTTCATAAGACCGATGTCGATGGGCTTCTCATGAAGATAGCCGAAAGCGAGGGACTTCGGGTTGATGCAGGAGTGCTCAACCAAGGAACGAAGTAGGCAGTATGCGGTACTGTACCTTTATACTCAAAGGAGTAGGCAACAAAGGTGATAGAGAAGACAGTACAATCCCAAAGGCGGCCAAATCTATCAAAGACTTACTCCAAGTTAGGGGACTCCAAGTTGGGGTAAAATTTTTGCTCTTTTCGTGCGAAACTTCTTGCATTCCAGAAGTTCAATGGCAGTGAGAAGGCGAATCACAGTAGCTAACTCAACGCAAGGAGTGCAAACACTTCAAGTGCTTCAGAAGTGTGAGCATAGAGCGGACGAATGTTAGTAACCAGCTCAATGCATGAAGTACAAACTCGAGGAGGCAGGCGAAATCGAGTAACCTTTGTCTTCTCAACTCAGGAGAATGGGCGAAACCGAGTACCCCAATCCTCTTAACTCGAGGAGGTGGGCGAAGCCAAGTAACCTTGCCTTCTCAACTACTAAGAGAATGGGTGAAGTCAAGTATCCCAGTTCTCTTACTTATCCGGCAGAGGAGTTCTGCATAAGTTCAGTGACCCTTCAGAGAAAGCTTACGGAAGACAATAGTTGTCAAATCCTCACCATTGTGATCAGTACTACTGAGAGTAGATTGTCTGCTTCATTTTCCAATTGAATGCCAATCGAAAGTGGAAGTGATGCGAACCTACTTGGAAGTGACAACTAAACATGGAGGAAGGATCAATGGGCAAATATTATGGAGGAAGGACCTTAAAAACTTCAAAGTCTGCGAGGCGATGCTCGTTAAAGCTCCAACAAGCATCTACCCAGTTCAAGCAACATGAATATACTACGATACTGGTGCATAATAAGTCAGGTCTTTTCCTTCATCAACAGGATCCACGAGAACCAACAAGGATTTGTACAACTCAGCCAACCCCACACCAGATTCAGTCATTGGTGAGTTGAAGCAGCATAGCGGATCAGAGTTTTACTACTCAACAACAGCGACGGAGAGCAGCTGGGAGCCAAAGGGGTGTGTTGCAGCCAAAGCAGAAGATTGAAGCTTCAGCAAAATGCGAGGAGATGCAGCGTCTACAATGGCTTCGACGAGGACGACGAAGGAATAAGTCGGGGAGAATGTCACAGACAACAATGTAAACAAGGTGTTTGATGAAATGCTCATGTTTGTCTGTGTCCTGCGATTTGTGTACATACCTTGTACAGCAAGTAGCGGGCTTGCAGTAGGCTTAGCAGCCCTATTTTGGTTTGCTTTGTGGCTAATTTTGGCTTGTAAATATGAGGGTGTCTTGTAAACACTTGTGGGGGACTTCGATCTGTAATGGACCAATATTCTTTGTGTGCAACCTCTCTGAGTTTGTAATGTCCATGGGTGTAATTTGTATCTGGCTTTATAAAGTGTTTGCTTGAGCAGTTGCTTGTGGATCTCGTGGGAATTGCTTCTTCTAGCTCGTTTTCTCTTTTGTAAGTCTAAGGGATTCTAGGAGATCTCGGGGAAGGCTGACCTTTGCGGACGGATACGTAGGGGTGCCGCACGGTTTAGGCAAAATCAGCTAAGCCTGTGACAGTGCAGTAGAGTGGATGAGCGCCCAAGACAAGAAAGCAACTGGCGACGATGAGAGATGTTGGCTACGAGTAGGGGTGTTTGAGGGTCACGGCAAATGCTTGAAGGAGTTGGGGCTGTCGCGGTCAGAGGGGAGCGATGAGGTTGGGCTGAGTCGAGGGGCTATGCTATAGCTATGGTAGCAGAGGAAGACGAGGAGGGCGGGTGGTGCCACCAGGATCGCACAGGTCGCTAGACCTGTTTGAGATGAAGAAGGGGGCAACGGATCCGCTAAGGGAGAGGCGAGTGGTGCCACCGGGATTGCATAGGTCACTGGACATGTTTGAGGCAAGCAAGCGCCGAAGAAGAGACGCCGTAGGATGAGGATCACGTGGAGCAAATGCTCCAGCACCCGCTCCACAAGCGCTATAGAGGAGGGCATTTCGGGCGGTGGACGCAGCATCTGGAAGGAGGCATGAGGTCACCGTGAAAGGCGTCAACAGAGAGGAGGAAAGAGGAGCTCTCTTAAAGAGAGAGGCTCTGATACCATGTTAAAAACAAAGATGAGTTGATTTCATCGAGTTGAGGATGCGATTGAGGAGAGGATGTGGTTGAGAAGAGAATGCGATTGAGGAAAAATCTTATCTTCTATCATCGAGATTTGAATCGTGAGAACAAGGTCTTTGTTATAAATTTTCTTTGAAGGTAACAGAGTGAGACAAGCCCAATGTAGACACTAAAAGGGAGAAGCCTTTTGAGTTGTTGGTATGCAAATAAATCTATTGTTGCTCCTGCTGTTGCTGAATTATTATTATTATTTTTTCTGTCCTCGAGTGTTCAAACCCTAGTTCATGCAGCTGCAGATCACATAAGTCTCTCATTCTCTCTCAGTATTCCTATATCTGGATGCTGAGCCCAGGTTCATTATTGTATTGTAGCTGCAGGCTTGATCACATGAGACACACTGCACGCATATATTAGAGACAGTGAGGCAAATAGGCAGTTTGCTGCTGCTCTAAATATGGATAGCCGGTCTCAGAACAAAGACGGACACAGGTTAAGATGTGCAAGTTCCATGATTACCTGGTCTCATCCATATGAGGCTGCAACCCTACCACCTTCAACCCGGGGATCGCAATATTGACTGGTTCATGGATTACGGGGATCTCACTCGTCTGGAGGTCGGGAAGGTGGTCACAGGCCAATGCTCCCACACTTGGAAACAGTCTGATGAACAAAATATATACCGATCTTGTGGGAAACATACTGTTGTTGAGTATATATAATATGCAATGGGGGACATGACATAGATGGATCAGGCTTGTTCTTGAAATTTACACATACCGGGCATTGTTTATTCCATGTTGCTTTGCTTTGGGTAAAGGTAAGAAGAAATAATGAGATCCACCATGTCCTCTGCTTGTGCAGGAGAATAAACAAGATTGGAGGAGCATAATGGCGTAACGGAAAAAGGTGAGGAGGTGACCATTCAGCACATCCTGCAGCCTCGTCTGCCGATAGATTAAGAAGTTGCAAAAAGTTGCAGACGAAAGAGAGGAAGATTTTACCAGCCGTCCGCGAACATATGTATGCCGAGACTGCAGACCTGATGTCATTTTCTCCACTCGTGAAGTCACCCCACCCTTAGGCTGAGACATGCATGAGGTCAAAACTGTTAAAGTTCCAAACCCCCGAAGACATGCATCAACAAATATCTGTGATCAGGAGGAGGTGACAGGAAGAACAATGCGGACGCCATTACCGGCCAAACTACACTCAATTATATCCTTGGAAGGAGTGCTCTGTAATAATTAAGTGAATTATGTGATGAGGCCAAGGTACAAGATACCACTGGCGCTTTTTCTCTCGGAGTGACTGCTTAACTTAGCTTGTTTGGTCTACCTCCTCTTTTGCTTGTAAACATGTGTCTTCATCATATCTTACAAAGTGTTTGGGATTCATTTTATTTTGTTGCTTATCCTTGGGGAAAAAAAAATAAATAAATAAAGAACATGTTTTTGGCTTTAATTATATTTATTTGTGTCATTGCACTGTGTGATGATGCGGTCAAGGTTTCTCCTTAATTAATTTCCTCTCATATTACAAGGCGAGAAAAGGGCATGCGAGACGACCATAGTGTGTCCATTAGCTGCAACAATTACATAAGATGTTTAAAAAAAGGAAACAATTGATAATGTATTTTGCTGTTGATTTAAAAACCCTAATTTATTTTCCAAGGGACATCCGAATGGTTAACACATTCTGTATGCATTGTAGTAAAGTGGGATGAAGAGACATCAATATTCGAAAATATATGATCGGTTATTATTTTTATTTAGCAATAAGAAAAATAACAGGTAAGATGCATTTGAATCCTACCATAGTCGAATTTAAAGTTTGAGATTATGATTGTCTTTCTTATTCATCTTTTCCATGATAAGACTTTGCGAGGGACAATTTCTCTTGTGTTTGAGTTTGAAATTATTGTTTAGATCTTTAGATCTTCAATTTATATTCATCTTTTGGATTATAAGACTTTTTCTAGGGACCATTTATCTCGAGAGACACCACAACCTAATTACAAGTTTATCTTAACAAGATTGATAGGATGTCTTGTCTTGCATAAAGGACGTGAGGATAAGGAGCTAAGTTGGATGAGGAGCACAGCACAGCCTCTCTTCTTTGATGAGGAGCAAAGTCACCAACATATATATATATATATATATATATATATATATATATATATATATATATATATGTCTATTATGGTATGAGAATGAAGTAAAGGAGACAGGAGGAATCCAACATAATGAGGGAAGCTTGTCTGATGCAAAGACATCATTTGGAAGGCGTTATTTCGACATCATTGGAGACGGCTACAGCTGCTGCTGTTCATGGAACCCTAACCGTTGAGGTTGACATTTTGTCAAGGGAATTTATTAGGAGGGTTTCAGAGGCTCAAAAGTGAGTCAGTCAGAAGAAGTAGTAGATAGATGTTGATGATGCTGGAGAAGAAGACAACAAGTTTTGGTTTGCTTTTGAATCAGCCTGGAAAAGCACCACCAGAAGCTTCTCGAACTCGGTTTCATCGTTGTTTCTTATAATTAGCACTCTGACCAATAATTTTGTTAGTTTTTAATATAATTTTTTAAATAATATTTATATCATTAAGTATTTTATTTTATCAAGTTAGTCCATCATTAAAAATAAAAAATAAAAATAAAAATTCCCCATTAAGTTACTATGGTCGAAATTAATTAAAAAGCAGCATCAGTTGAGTTACTTGGGTCTTTTCTTTCGTACAGATTCATCTTCAATCATATCTATATGAATACAATCAATCGGATATCCATCATATTAATTGTCAATCAACTTATTGTTTTGAGTTTGACCTAACCCGATCCACTTATCGAGCAATACTAGATTTCATCGAGTTCAATGGAAGTTAGCGCGAGATGAATTTTGCCAATGTAATGCTTCTCAATATCATCGATCCTAAAAAAGATTTTGACTCTCAAGTTCAAAAATAAGAAAAAAAAAATTATTTATTATAATCTAACACTACGATTGAATAAGGTTGATGATAATATTGAAATTGATTTAACCCGCTCAAGGAAGAAAGAAAGACCTAAGATGATTTTATACGAAGTATCAAAGATTCTACAAAACTATGAAAATAATAATATTTTAAAGGAGATAGATTATGTTGATGGATATTAATCAAATTTTGATACTTGGGAGGATGATCCATCTGCCATCGCATGATTATGAGATATATTATCACAGTCATCAACCCACCATCTCCTCCTCCTCCAGCAAAAGAAGAAACAAAGGAGTGCCTTTTGCGTGCTTCGTGGACATGGAGTTCTTCCTTTACTTCATCATCAACAACAACATTTGTAGTTGCAATATAAGGAATGAGAACAGACGACATCTGCTCTCATTCAACTCCTTTATCCAACAAGAGCGACAGCGTGATGACTACTTCCTAAGAAATATTTGGCACGTATAAACAAACTGTTTCAACCACGAGTGAAGAAACAAAGAACATAAACAACAACCACGCCTCACCAATCTAAAGTGTTCGAGTTGGAAGAGAATACTAGAAAGGTGTCTATATACCTCATTCAAGGGGATTGATGAAAAGAATAAGATATCTTACTGAAATCAAATAATATTAGATCTGTTTACGATACGTACATTTAGATGTCATCTGATTGAGATCCAACTAGATCTTCAAGAGCACCCACCGCCTGTCGGATCTTAATAACGCCGTTTGATATCGATCTGCAAAAGGAACTAGAATAGATCTAGACCCCTTCTCCTCTCTTCCTATCCTTTCACAAGACCACAATAATTAATGGTTTTGGGGAAGATCGAGAGAATAACCATAATCTCTCGACTATATTCCTATTGCTGCCTTTTCATGTCGTGCATTAGGTTTATAGTAGGTCCTATCTATTTAGAGGCTAAGTTATTAGGAGAGTTCCTTCCATCAAGGACATCCCCTAAAATATCCCAATATAATATGGACTTTATTTAATATTAGCTAATATCTTTTATCAGAATCCAAATAATCCATAATATATCTTATTCAATTAATAAAGGGCCACATAATCTAACATTCTCCCACTTGACCCATTAATTGATAAGATATAAAAGATATCTAAAATCAAAATAAATAAAATAAAATTTATTTAAAAATAATTTTATATAATTAGATTCTGAAAATTTTTGAAAAGCATTTTATACATGGTCATGATTTTAAAACTAAGCCAATAAGTCCAATAAGCATAATAATACTATATTCAGTCCAACTATCAATGTGAGTCATAGCGGTTGTATGTCATTAATGTCACACTTTCTTCTATGTACTACAACACTGTTAATCTTTCCTTATATAGTCTATAATGACCCCTGTAATTTGTCTTGTCAAGACAATCCTGTTTATTGCATTCAACCATAATATGCATAATCATAAATACAAACAGGATAGTAGAAACAAATAACTTTAATTATGTAAAAGAAATGTCAATAATAACATCCACTTAAGCATACATCACCATATCCTTTATGGCTTGCTCACAAGCTTCATTCTAAGAACATGTTCTTTAAATATTTTGCACTGCAAAGCTTTAGTAAATGGATCAGCAATCATCATAGTGGTGCTCAAATTTTCAATTGACACTTGTTGTTTTCTGGATTCTTTCTCTAACCACCAAGTACTTTATCTCAATGTGTTTGGAACCACTAGAGTACCTGTCATTCTTAGAGAAGAAAACTACTGCAGTATTATCACAAAATATCTTCAGCGGCTTGGCAATTGAGTCGACCACACCAAGTCCTGAGATAAAATTTCGCAGCCATAAAGCTTGATTTGTGGCCTCAAAGCATGTCATAAATTCAGCTTCCATCGTAGATGATGCAATAAGTGATTGTTTTATACTTTTCCAATAAATTACCCCACCATCCAGCATGAACACAAATCCTGAAGTAGATTTCCTGCTATCGAGGCAATTTACAAAATCAGCATTTGAATATCCCGTTACTTCAAGCCGGTCTGACTTCCTATATGTGAGCATATAATCTTTTGTCCCTTGTAGATATCTCATTACTTTCTTTGCAGCTTTCCAATGTTTCATTCCTGAGTTACTCTGGTATCTACCCAGCATTGCCACTACAAAACTGATATATGATATTGTACAGGTTTGAGCATATAATAGACTTCTAATTGCGCACCCATAAGAAATATTCTTTATTTGATTCCTTTCTAAGTTATTTTTTCGGCACTGGTTTTGGCTGAATTTTTCACCTCTAGTAATAGGTATATCATTGGCTTTACAAAGCTATATATTAAATCTTTCCAAGATACGATTAATATAACCTTTTTGAGACAGTTCTAACAAACCTTGAGATCTGTCCCTGAATATCTCAATGTCAATAACATAGGATGTCTCATTCATATCAACCATCTTAAAGTTCTTGTTGAGAAATATCTTGGTTTCATGCAACAAACCAAGATCACTACTGGCAAACAATATATCATCCACATATAAGATCAATATAATAAACTTACTCCCACTAACCTTCAGATATATACATTGATCAATAGTATTTTCCTTAAATCCGAAGGAAGTAATGGTATCATGAAACTTTATATACCATTGTCTGGAAGCTTGTTTAAGGCCATAAATGGATTTCTTAAGTTTGCAAGCCCAACTTTCCTTTCTCTTTTCTATGAATCCTTCAGGTTGTTCTATATAGATTTTCTCATCTAGATCCCTATTCAGAAATGTTATTTTCACATCCATTTAATGTAACTCAAGATCATAATGAGCCACTAATGTCACGATGATTCTCAATGAGTCCTTTCGAAAAACTAGAGAAAATGTCTCATAATAGTCAATGTCTTCTTTCTGAGAAAAATTTTTGCCATAAGTTTGGCTTTATATCGTTCGATATTGCCCACCGAGTCACGTTTAGTCTTAAAGACCCATTTACAACCCACTCTTTTATAATTATTGGGCAATTCAACGAGTTCCCAGAGACCATTCTGGTCCATTGATTTTAACTCATCTTTCATTGCATCATACCATTTTTCAGAATTATTACTTTCTATGGCTTGTGAAAATGATAAGGGGTCACTTTTCATTCCTATATCAAAATCTAATTCTTTCATATATACCACATAATCATCAGAAATGGCATGTTTCATTTTTCTTTGAGATCTCCTCAAATCTGCCAATTGTGATTGTTCTACAAGATTATCAACGATGACATCAACATCATGTGAGAATTCATCAATGTTATTTTGTTGTTCACCCTCATCAATTCTCTCATTGATTTGAGGAACAATAATTTCTCGAATAGGGGATAATATAGGAGAAGAAGCTTAAATCTCCTCAATATCAAAATTAATCCTTCGAGACTTTTGACTCCCACTGATTTTGCTATTTTTTAGGAATTTTACATTACCATATTCTACTATCCTCATATTATGATTAGGGCAATAAAATCTGTATCCATTGGATCTTTCTGGGTAACCAATAAAATATCCAAAAATTATTCTTGGATCCGATTTCATTTCATGTGGATTGAATACTCTTATCTCTACAGGACACCCCCAAATATGTAAATGTCTCAAACTGGGTTTCCTACTAGTCCATAACTCAAATGGAGTTGATAGAACTGACTTACTAGGAACCCTGTTCAGGATATACATAGTTGTCCTAAGAGCATCACCCTACATTGACTCAGGTACAGAGTAATAACTCATTATGCTCCTAACCATTCCATAAGAGTACGATTTCGCCTTTCAGCAACACCGTTCTGCTGTGGCACACTTGGTAATGCATACTGAGCACAAATACCCCGTTGTTCTAGGAATTTAGCAAAAGGACCAATATTCTGATCGGATTCATCATATCTGCCATAAAATTCACCACCCCTGTCAGATCTGATAATTTTAACTTTTCTATCTATTTGTCTCTTGACCTCATTTATGTACACTTCAAGAATGTCAACAGCCTGAGACTTTTCATGTATTAGATAAACATAACAATATCTGGACATGTCATCTATAAATGTGATGAAATATATTTCTCCACTAAAATAAGGAATATGAAGTGGTCCATAGATATCCGTATGAATACTTTCAAGAAGTTCTTTACTTCTTGTGGCATTTTTCTTTGTATGCTTAGTTTGATTTCCTTTAATGCAATCTATGCAAACATCAAAATCAGTGAAGTCTAAATTTTTTAAAATATTATCCTTCACTAATCTTTCAATTCTTTCCTTGGAGATATGCCTCAAACGTCTATGCCACAATATAGAAGATCTTTCATTATTGGAATTGCGTTTAATTCCAATACTTGATTACAGGGTCAATAATGTATTTACAAACTCAAGATTCAAATTAATTCTGTACAAACCATCACACAGAATTCTAAAACCAACTTTTATTGAATCATAGAATATGCTGAGTTTACCATTACCAAAAGAAACACAATATCCTAACTCATCAATTCCAGACAGAGAAATTAAATTTCTAGAAATTATAGGAACAAAACATGTGTCTTTCAGATCCATCAGATGACCCGTCTCTAGGCGTAAGCGATAAGTCCCCACTGATACCACTTTTGCTTTGAGACGTTTCCCGTAATTATGAATCTTTCATGTTCTTTTGGTTTCCGGATTGAAAGGAATCCCTGCATATTATTAGTAACATGAGTTGAAGCGCCAGAATCAATCCACCATGTATTAGAAGGAACTTCTGCAATGTTTGATTCAAAACATACAAAGGTTGAGTTTATACCTTTCTTTTCGAACTAAGTTCTACGTTTAATGTAGTCCTTCTTTACATGTCCTTTCTTGCCACAAAAGAAGCATTTTACTGTAATAACTTTTTTTTCAATAGTTTGTCTAACACTTCTAGACCCGATAAATTTCTTCGATGGATGATGCTTCGACTTTCTTTTTTTGTTACTAACTCCTTGAGTAGCAGTCAGTATATTATATGAACTTTCCTGCTTTAATCTTAATTCTTCCTGAACACACATACTAGTTAACTCATTCAAGTCCCACTTATCCTTATTTGTATTATAGTGAATCTTGAGTGGGCCAAATTGAGAAGGAAGAGAATTAAGAATGAACTGCACAAGGAAAGATTCATCAACATTCATTCCTAACGCCTTAAGTTTTGCAGCTTTGTCAGCCATATTGAGGATGTGATCCTAAATTCCTTGAGTACCATCATACTGAGCTGTAGTCAGTTCTTTCATTAATGTGCCAGCCAATGACTTATCAGCAGATTTAAATCTATCTTCAATAACCTTTAAATATTCACGTGCGCTAGATGCAACCGGTAATGGAGTCTTAGTATTATTTACAATTGTCATCCTTATGAACATTAAACTGAGCCTATCAGATCTTTCCCAAGCCTTCATTTCATTGATTTGTTCCACAGTACTTTTGTCAGTTAATTCTGTGAGCTTTTCAATAAGCAATGCCAAATCGAGATCTAATATACCCAATGTAAATTACACATGCGCTAACCATTCTGAATAATTTGATCTAAAGAGTACAGGGACACTAGAAGCATGAGAATGTATGGACGGAAATACGGGAATACCACTGTAGAATATAAAATAACATTAATGCTTTGAGTTTTACCAAAATGTGATGAACTATTGATATTATCAATATTTAACATTTGGATAAAAAATATTGACATATCTAGTGTTCACACAAGATCATTTATGGAGGAATGATACCATCCTTGTGGAATAGCTTTGCTACATTTGGGTATATAATTCTAAACTGTAAGGATATCCAAAACAGTATGATCCTACCCCATCACATAATTATTTAAAATTGATTATCTTTTGAGATTATCTAAATCTCTTAATTATGAATGTAATTTTGAATATTATTTCCTTAATGTCATTGAGGACTTGTTCCTTAATGTAATTTTATAAATCATTGATCTAGGCCACTTTAGTGACTACAAGACCAATGCAATAATATAAAATATAAATTAAATTATCCTATGAATGACAAGACTTTAATTGTATTTCATATCCTATAAACCTACCATCCTAGGCTACTTTGGTAGCTACCGATCAGGTATAACTTAAGGAGATGAACTATAAATAATATTCATCAAGTTCATTTGAACTAACTTATGCTGAAACAATTCAATAATAGGATAACAACCATAATAATTATTAAACACTTAATCAGTAAGAAAAAACTCATATGATAACTGTAATCATGATAATACATAAATCATGCATTTATGTGAAAAATAAATATTATTTCATAATTCCCAACATATGCATGTGAATAATTAAATAAATATTTAAAAAATATTAATTAGATTTAATACATGTAATTAATAATTCATATGATAAAACTATAAAGAAATAATAATTTATAATTTTTAACTAATTAATTTTATTTAATTGGAGAAGCCCATAAGTCCAATTAAATAAATTCATCAAGATAAAATATAATCAATGAATAATAAAAATATAATCATAATTAAATCTTATTAGATTATATATTGATCAATTTTATAATTGAGAAAATAAACCATAATTTTTCAATTTTGTAATGGCAGAACTATAATTCTAAAAGAATATAAAAAAAATTATGAAAGTTATAAAAGATTATAGGATTAATAAAACATAAGGATAAAATTATAAATAATCCTATTCAGTCGAAGGGTAAAACTATAATTTTGTGAATGGCAAAACTGTAATTTTATACTTCAATGGCAAAACTATAATTTTTCATTAAGAGAAAACCCTAACTTCTCTTCCTTTTGCTGCTGCCGCCGACGCGCGGCTGCGGTCGCCAGTGCAAGGTTGCGGCCTGTGCGGCCACCAGCGCGCAGCTGCTGCTTGCGCGGCCGCCAACCGTTGGGACGCGGCCGCTGGCATGCGGGGCCGCCGCTTGCACGGCCTCTGCTGCACGCGGCTGCCTCCGCGTGCGACCGCCGCTTGATGCGGTTGCCTCCGTGTGCGGCCGTCGCTTGATGCGGCTGCCTCTACGCTCGACCGACCCAGGATTTGCCTGGGCCGTTGGCAGCATCGTTGATGCTGCTGATCTGTACGCACACTCGGTGCTGTCGCAGGCAGATCTGGCAAAAAAAAAAGAAAACGTAGCAAGATTGCTGCATCTTTTCCACGATGCACAACAATCATCAAGAATCATTCACAAGCAAACGATTAAAATAACAGATAGGAAAACAGATCAATAAGATATTTAGATCTATGCATCGTAAACAAAAATAATAGATCTAATATTCTTGATCTCAAAACCTAGGCTCTGATACCAATTGTTGGCATAAAAAACTATAATTATGTAAAACTATTATGCGGAAAAACTATTATGTCAGGATTGAAATCAAATAATATTAGATCTGTTTACGATGCGTACCTTTAGATGTCATCTGATTTAGATCCAACTAGATCTTCAAGAGCACCGCTTGTCGGATCTGAATAACGTCGTTTGATATCGATCTGTAAGAGGAACTAGAATAGATCTAGATCATTTCTCCTCTCTTCCTATTCTTTCACAGGACCATCTTAATTAATGGTTTTTGGGAGATCGAGAGAATAACCGTAATCTCTCGACTCTATTCCTATTGCTGCCTTTTCATACCATGCATTAGGTTTATAGTAGGTCCTGTCTATTTATATGCTGTCTATTTATAGGCGAGAGCAGAGGGTCTAGGGTAAGTTATTAGGAGAGTTACTTACATCAAGGGCATCCCCTAAAATATCTCAATATAATATCGACTTTATTTAATATTGATTAATATCTTTTATCAGAATCCAAATAATTCATAATATATCTTATTCAATTAATAAAGAATCACATAATATTACATTTACGTTTTTATTGACTGATATATATCTATCCTGTTTATATAATTAGATATCGTTAAACAAACAAATAAATAAATCATTATATCACTGTCGAGCTATATGTTATGCTTGATCGATGGAATTGATAAATATTTATTTATTTATGATAAATATAATTTTAATTTGGTGGATACAATTGTTATATTGTACCACTCACGTTGCTTGTCTTTGTAATATTCGATTAATCTTGCTTGTCTCGTACGACCATATAAGGTTAAGGTTTATAGAAGATCCACCAATATTTGCACTTCAATATCACAATGTTGTCATACGACTTAAACAAAATTAAATAATTATGTTTTACTGAATATCTATATTTTTATAATTATTTATACTCAAATAATTATTCATACATCTACATTTTTAAAAAAAAAATATTAAATATTTTAATTTTATTTAAATGGATGGGTTAGATAGATATCAATATGAAAAATATTGGAGGTAGTGTGGCATCGAAACATATGGGAGAGACAGAGAGAGAGAGAGAGCGCGCCCGAGGGGCGATGGGGGAGAAATAAAAGCGGGGTGGGGAGGCGATCAATAAATGGAAAGAAATGAGCTGCTCGCGAGGCCCGAAGCGAATGAAATATTTTAATTTCATCTGTTCTTGTTGTGAATTTTATTACTAATTTATTTTCTCAGAAATCATGTGTTGGATGTGGCTGAAGCAGCTTTATTAGACTTGTTATTTATTCCATGGACATCTTCAAATAGTTCTTCTCTCTGTAGTCGGTGTCAGTCATCGATTATTAGATTCCTCTCTTAATTTGAACATAGATGAATTCGGAAAGAATCTCTTGTGAGATACCTCTGTTCAAGCCGTTGTGAAAAGGATAAGAAACGTGTTGTTCTCATGGTGTGGACCATCTTAAAATTACCTACATATTGTTTGCTCGAAAGTTGGTGGTGAGAGGATTCTCCAATACACAAAGCGTAGATCAAAGTTTTTATCTCACAAGAATCGATTGTGTGCTTAATCATTATCAAAATCTTGGAGATGCATGCTTGAAGCAGGAAACATTTTATATCACCCCTCTTGGTTACATTGTTGTTGTTTGTAAATAAATGCTTGGTAATTAATACGGGATAAATGTGCTGCTGCTTTGTTCTGTGCTCACGACCGCCGCCGTTTGGGGTTCGCTATTTATTACCAATGATACCATCATCTTGTGTGTGGTCAACATTAGTTCCTTAAATGCTTTAGCATAAGGTAGGCAATTTGATGTTTGGCCTGCCCGTTCTGTGGTATCCATCTTCTCTTATAATAATGAACTGGAACACAAAGAGCAGTAGTTCCTTTCCTTTGTATTTATTTATTTATAATGAACTCGACACAAAGAGCAGTGGAAGCCTTACTGATCGTAGATCTGGTTTTTACCTGCCATTCGTTCACATACCTATCTATATATTTGTTTCTGCCTATCTCCTCTGTCTCTACTTGTGCTCAGCAGTTATGCTGGATAAAAAGTTTCTAATGAATGAAATTGTACTTGGGTTCTTTTACTGCTAAAATGAGGAAAGATTTGTGCTTTTGGAAAAGGACCAGTACCTTTTCTGCAAAGGGTAAGTAAGTTTGATGCTGGAATTACATCACAGGATATTGTTGTGAAGACAGATTTATACAAAAGACAAAAAAAAAAAAAAGGAGCAATTTTCTTATTCAAAGTGTTACGTGTAAAGATGGTTCTTTGCTATCTATCGCAATTAATCAGTATTTTCAGAAAATTCATTGGATGAAGATTTTGAACATTCAACCCAAAGATAGGTGGTGATGCGTCAGGTGCATTTTCTTTTTCTTTTTTTTTTTGAGTATTTTTTTTTCCTTTTTTTTCTTTCCGGTGTAGCTGCTATCACTACTATATTTCACTTGCGATCAGACGATGAAGCTTGATAACTTTCTTGTACGTCTCGAACACTCATTCGGTTTCTTCTACGGTTCTTAGAGGCAGACTTAATTCTGTAGATTCTCAAACGATCAAATCTTTTTTTTTTCTTCTTCTTATTTGATTTTGTGAATCATTCATTGCATTACAAAAAAATTGGTGTGAATAAAAGGGTTGGTAGTTACAGAATGAAGAAAATTATTCAGTGTTTTCTTCTACTTGGATCCTCCTTTAGCCAACTCATGCTTCACGGAAACGACCGATGGCTATTAAACCCGAACCAAGCTTGGTCCAACCGGGGAATTATTTATAAAAAAAAAAAAAGGAGGAACCAACTGTTAATTGATTTGTTTCCCAAATTAAAATATTTGAGTTTAAAAGAAATTGAAAATCCCTCAATTTTTTATTTATTATTAAAAATATTTATAATTTGAGATTGAAGAAAAACTTATCACCCTCTTTTAATATGTTACAAAATTAATTTATTAATATTATCAAATACATCTAAATTATAAATTTGACCTGTTATTTAAAATTGACGTAGATATTAACTTTAGAGTTGATTGGGAACACTCAAAACGTTAGAGGGGATTTCGTACCTGCACGTGAAGTCTGTCATGTTTAGCACTTTCTGTAAAGAGGATTTGAGAAGCAGCAACCTCTTGCAGAGCTGACCCTCCCCTCCTCATTTCTTCAATGCCAAAGAGAGAGAGAGAGAGTGAGAGAAAATAATAATACGTGGTTAGTTTCAAATGCTATGCACTATTTCAATGATAAAGATCACCAGTGAGGTGATGCTCAATCAAAAATGGCAGAATTGAAAGCACTCTTCCAGTTTTCCTATAGATAAATAAGTCTAAATCTCATGTCAACCATCTTACTTTCTTCTTCTTCTTCTTCGAGTATAAAAGGAAAACGTTAGCTTGGGAACACTGCTAACTGAAGAGTATCAAACTACCTTCAGTGTTAGTGTTATTATGACTACCATCATCCAAGCACAGTCGGAATCCATGAGAAAATGATAAAACCTCAGAAGAAAAAAAAAAAAAAATTGATGGTTCTTCTTCCTAGACCGAAAATTAGATGCATGGAAGATATATTGCATGATTTTTGTTGAAGGGGTTATAAAAAGAAAAGAAAAAAAAGCACCTGCACAAGAAGCAGCAGCAGCAGCAGCAGCAGCCACTATACAAGTGACTGGGCACCTTCTAAACACTGCTGCCCTAGTATGTATGGTGCAACAATCAATAAGGTATGTGCATCGTCCACCGGTTCTAAGGACTATTTTACATTTACCGGGGAGCGGAGCGGTACGGAGAGTTTGTGGCATCACTGCTCGGTCGACCAAGCCATCCTAACTGCAGGATGGCGGAGGTAGAGCCCAAGGCAGAATTTTCACCACTAAGGATAGTGTATTTTCTCCTGAATCCTTGATCGATTTTCTACCAACCACTTCTCTGCTTGTTGCTCGTTAAATCTTTTTCGGCTGCAAAGAAAAACAACAACTTATCATAAAAAAATAGATTCTGGGATGATAAAATACTGCTTGAACAACCAATAGACCCTTTCTAGTTCTCCAATAAAAAGGCATCTAAATATGAGCATGTGACAATGCCTGTCGCATGAACAGTAACGATAGGTTATTTTTTGCAACTAACTTCACTAAGGATAGTGTATTTTCTCCTGAATCCTTGATCGATTTTCTACCAACCACTTCTCTGCTTGTTGCTCGTTAAATCTTTTTCGGCTGCAAAGAAAAACAACAACTTATCATAAAAAAATAGATTCTGGGATGATAAAATACTGCATGAACAACCAATAGACCCTTTCTAGTTCTCCAATAAAATGGCATCTAAATATGAGCATGTGACAATGCCTGTCGCATGAACAGTAACGATAGGTTATTTTTTGCAACTAACTTCACAAATTGGACAGCATATCTGATGAATTACATCATAGTAAATCTTGATCAGACATAAATCTTTCAATTTATTGTCAAGTCGAGACTGTGCAAAACGAGGCTTATGAATATTGATAAAGCAAACCTAGAAATCAACCGCAACATTAACCTCTGTTGTCCTTTTCAATACTTGTAAGAAAATTGTGAATTGAAATGTTTGGTGTCAAAAAGCATGTAGAAAATTGAAAAATGTTTTGCTTCTATTCTTTCTATAAAAGTTTGCCCCGTTATTAGACTCGCCTAGTTCCTTCTAAACTTTTAAGCCAATTAAAAATCAAATTAATCAATGAACAGACCTCCGAAGACGTGCAAATAGCGACTTCATTAAAGTTTACTGGGTGCGTTCTGTATCCCATCTGTGGTTATCTTGTACTGCACTGTCTCTTATTTGTGAACTTGTGGGACAATTTTAGTACCAGGGTCATCATGTGGGTTTTTTAAATGTATGTAAGATGACGTGATGCTGGGGATTTCTTATTGTATAATCTGGTAAAAAAATGAGAATGAGTAAAACAAAGTACCTGCCTTTTTCCCAAGAAAAGTAAGAACCACCAATCTAACTGCATTATCATCCGACAAACACTTTTTGGGAATGCAATAAAGTACACAGAAATATGACAACCAATTACTGTCTGGACCAAGAAACAATATTAACACTATATAGACAACGAATCATATGCTGATCACCCAAAAAAAATGACTTGTCATTTGAAACCATTCAGAGTTAGAAATAATAGTAAAAATTAGTATCTAATCTGTCCCTTTTGTTATATTACTTCTGGGAAAAAAAAAAGTAGTGATAAAGATGTTTACCAATAGACCATCCATGAAAAACATGACATGGGTAAGAGGCTTCCCATACCTAAAGCACACTTGCCTGAGACATTTATCACCACCAGGCAAAGAAGATATGCCTGGTTCAGCTTGTTCAACCCACTCGACTTGTTTCTGACAATGTGTTGTTTCCATTGCAGGCCACTGGATTACTCAAATTACCATTTGACTCAGATAAGTGGGAAGGTAGCAAGTTGCTTGTTGTGTTGTCAATGGATTCAAGTTTTGACAAGTCCGATGTATAACCAGACCCATAGTTATGGAATATCAGAGATGCCTCTGGTACTCTGTCAGCCATAATCTTTAACTGCCAAATATAAGAACTAGAAATTAGAACCCAAAAAGTAGTGAACTGTATTAAAGTACAGCATAGTAGCATGAAAAGAGATTTTTAATGCATCTTTCCATCTCAGCATATACTAAGCCCACACACAGATCAAATTAAAGGATTAGTATTCTAGTAGCTTAACTTGAAAAAAACTAGTCCTTTCTTCAGTGCCTGATAAGTAATTAAATATAGCAATGAGCTTCTGTACAGTATTGCAATAACAATTGTTGGGACACTAACAAACTTGATTCATTAGAAAATATATAATAGGTGGTAGGTGGTCTAACAATGGGAACAATGCTCAAGTGGTTTTAGACTATGGAGCCATAGAAAGCATTGTTGTACTTTGCTCTATTGGATCCTGGGCACTAAAATTCTTTCCGTGAGTCCTGAGTTCATGATTCGAGTAAAAGAAAATATCCTTTACATATTTAGAGGTAAGACTGTATAAATTGACTCTCCCAGACCCCATGTTAGATGAGGCCCTCATACACTGGGTACACCCTATTTTAGATTCTGCATGTACCGACTCTAACCAAAGTATAGCGATTTAGTTGCAAGCATAATTAAGCAAAAGAAACTGCCATCTTTCTCTCCAATATTGATGATTGAACAGATGTAGTTAAGAATCTGTCACAAAATCTAAGTGTTGGATCTGCTGCGCAACTGGGAATAAAAGCGGAATTATTTACTCAAGATATTTGCACTGAATACTGGAAGAAAATCTTTTGAAATCTTTAATTTTGTTTCTTTTAATTAAGATAATGCTATTTTTCATGGTTTAGTGCATGAAAGATAAATTATTAAAACTAATTATTTATTAAAAATGATTAAAAATTGGAAATAGGGAGAAAAAACTTGAATTGTTTTTATTGAACTAGAGAAAACCCATATAGAATCTATTGTTATGTGTTTTAGAAAATAAAAACAGTGTTAGTAGTTTATTCTTGTGATAAAAGATATATATCATAGAGTTGTCACTAGTATTACAATTGGGAGGAATGCATAGTGAGTTCTCTTTAACAATAACTTCATGTCAAGGATCAGTTATGGACAAGAAGTTTCTAAAAGTATAAATTTTAGGTTATCTTGGATCTGTTATTCACAAAGGATATTACTAAAGTTATTGTTAATAGACATAAAGCAGAATGATAAAAATAGGGGCAGGGTATCAAGATTTTTACATAATACTCATGTCCCCTTCAATTAAAACAGGAATTTTGTCAGACAACTGTAATGCTAATCATGGGTCATGGATTGGAATTGATTTAGGAAACTTTTACAAAGAAAAAGTTGGTGTTACCAAGTGAGGATGCCAAGATGAATGTGTAGGGTAAGTAGGAAAAAGTGATCAAGAAATGTTTATTTTCTTTGAACAATCGGGATATTTATGATAGAGGGTAAATTGACGAAAACATATTAATGATGGTATGAACATGTTGCAAGGAGGCCAATAGACGTCTCAGCTAGATGAGGTGAGTTGGTTATAATTACCAACGCGAGAAGATGTAAAGACTTGAGAAATTATAACAAGACAGTTTACTGCTTCTATTTGACCTGTTCTATTGCCCAGGTGGATCTAAATGATAAGAAAAGCTCTACACAGCTAACCCTAAATGACTGAAACATGACAACCTGCTTTTGCTCACAACACTCTTCATGATCATACATTTCCAGTGCTGTAAAATCACTAGAAAGGACTAAAATATCTTGGCATATAAGTGGATCTAAATGATAAGAAAAGCTCTACATAGCTGACCCTAAATGACTGAAACATGACAACCTACTGTTGCTCACAACACTCTTCATGATCATACATTTCCAGTGCTGTAAAATCACTAGAAAGGACTAAAAATATCTTGGCATATAAGTGGATCATATTGTGTCGCTCCAACTGCATACTGGTATAGTATGCACCATACTTGCCAAGGTGTAATGACAGTTTTAACTGATATTTGTTAATCTTTCATAACAGTACACCATAGTATATCATATTGCACCAACATATCGGAACATCTCAAGAGGAGCATGGCAGGCATTTGAGATAAAAATCCTTAATTTATGAAGACCTCAAAGCAAGTTCTTAGGTACCAATACCCATTCCAGAATCTTATTAGACCTTCGCCTACCGATCAATATGATGCATACACCTCGGTGCACCAAAAGAATTACTAAAAATTATTTAATATGTTGGTACTGATTGAGACGGTTGGTAACCCAATACACCTTTAGAAGCCATGATTCAAACCAAGGTTTGACTTACCGGTCCGTACCAGTGTACCAACATGTTGTTGGTACCAGTATAATATTTTATAATATAATATTATATAATATAATATTAATATATTTAATATATTAAAAAAGAAAAGAAAAGGGCGACGTTGCCTCGATCCTTCTTCTTCTCGCCCGACGACGGCGCGCGGGCGACCCGCGGGCGAGGGCAACGACTATGCGCAGGCAAGGACGGCGCTAGGTTTTCTTCTCCTCTTCTTTTTTTTCTTTTCTTCTTCTTCTTCTTCTTCTTCCCTTTTTCTCCCTCAATCAACCCGATATCTCCCAAAATCGACCGCCAACGGTCGATTTCTCACTCAATCGGTCGTTGACAGCTGACTGTTGGCGGTACCGCTCGGTAGCAGGTGGTCCGCATAGTGACAACCTGGCGGACCGGTATGTACTGCCCGTACCAGGCAGTACAGGTCGAAATTGCAAACCTTGATTCAAACTTCAAAGTATAATGAAATTTCAGAGGCATATTTCTATTTGTAGAAAATAACCAAGTGGAACATGGAGTCCGACATGAATAAGAACATGGTGTACATAATTTAGCATACTAGATCAAGAAGTCATTAGATGTGTCCTACATAGAATTCCTAATCTGCAATTTTAGAGGAAAAATACACTCACCACATTCACAAAAATAGCACCTAAAAAGCTGGTAGATCAATTTTTAGAACCAAGGGTTACACCAGGAAAAGAATGGGTAAAGTAAAAGCTCTACCTGTGATGTTAGAGACTTGATTACTTCCTTCGCAGCCTTGCCCTTTGCAGTTTCTTCACTCACCGTTGCTTTTGCATCTGTCAATTGTTATGTTGTTTTCTGCAATTCCACTTCTAGAAGTTGTGATTTACATGCTAGCTCATCAACCTACAGAAAACAAGTTCTAGTTAATGGTGTACAACTGATCAATCATGAAATACAATGATTAATGACAATGAAGATTTCAATTGGCAAATTGAAATATAACTGAAAATTTTAAATGGAAAACAAATATGTGTTGTGATCCTTGCATAAGCAAAATAACAGATATGATTACAGGAAACTGTCAATTATCAGTAAGGCAAGAAGTTGGTATGAATATCCATATTCATAGTTTTGCAAGTACTAAAACAATATGCAACCTAATTCAGTCAAGTTTATGATGCGGTAGCATGTGCGCTATGAGCCAAAAAACTAAAAATAACCTACTTGAATTTACAACACACTTACCTGTGCCTGTAACTTAAGGATTTCTTGTCTTAGATCCTCATTGGTTCGATTCAAGTCATCACATATTTCCAAGCATGTAATAGCGGCGTCCCTTGATATGGCCAATGAATGCAATGGGCTTGGCTTACATGATGTAGGTGAATTTGAACGAGAAGCTACTCTTGAACCTGGGACAGAAGTTGAGAATATTTTCTTTGAAGATGCTTGAACTTGAAGAAACTTTGAAGAACTTGATGGATATCCATTGTTTGATTCCCTGGAATCTCTGTTTTCACCTTTAAAAGATTCAACTGACGAGAGCCTAGAGAACTGACCCTGCATCCTAGGACCAGGTGAATCTTTGTCAGCCAGTTCACCAGGCACTTGGTTTGCACTTCCATTTTGATGCATTGGAATTTGGGGAATCTTACCATCCCCCACCACCTTCCTAAGCTTGGTATAACATTCATCACAAACACGATACAACTTATTAATATTTGGTGCTAAAGAAGCTCCAGTAGATTTTATGCTGCTACATGCTTTGCAAAGACTAAACCACAATTATAACAATTATGACGTTTTCTTCTGAATCCAAAATGGGGATGACAACCAGAACATATGGACTGATCAGCAATGGATACCCACTTATGAAGACAGATGATTGCAGGAAAACTTGCACCACATACAACACTCTTCACTTGTTTGTCCTTTAAAGCTTCAACAAGTGTTGGAGCATTTCGGTCATCATTATCACCATGGCCTAAACGGCCATTCGCTCCTTTGCCCCAGGTGTAGACTTCAGTTCTTGAGGTCAATACAGTAGCATGATAAGAGCCACATGATATCTCTTCAACTAAATGATTTGAAATCTTTCCTTCAACACGAGTGCGAAGCCTGCCATCGGTTTGGGGATTACCAAGTAGCCCATATACAGTACTTCCCATTGTATAAACACATCCAGAAGTTGTTAAAGCAACAGTTATGTTATGCCCGCAAGCTACCTTAAAAATATTATCAGAAAGAGATGCTACACATGCTGGAAGGAGTCTGGGTTCCCTATCACCATGTCTAAGTCGACCTTTATCACCAACCTTTATCACCATCTCCCTAAGCGAATCACTTCCCCATCACAGAGACACTGGAATCAAAGGATGCATCTGAAATTTCCACAATCGCGGCAGTGTGCCAAACACCACAAGCTGCACGAATAGTGCGCATTCCTCTAGAGCTTCAACTTCTTTTAGTATGTTTGTGCTTCTACGATCACCGTGACCCAGAGCACCAAAGATTCCATCACCAAATGTAAATAGCTGGCCTGCAGAAGTCACAACAGCTCTGTGCCATGGTCCACAAGATACTGATGACACATGCGGACCTTCCATTGGACTTTTTTCGGAATCCAGTGACTCGCATCGCTCCCATGACCCAGGAGACCTGAACCGTGAGTACCATCATCCCATGTATATAAATCCCCAGACAAAGTTACAGCGCATGTATGCTGTTCTCCACATGCGACAAGTTCAACATTCATACCACCTAGAGCATCCACAAGCCTTGGCTGGGAAACATCAACATCATTTTCATGGCCAAGCCTGCCTCCTGATTCCTCCCCCCAACTGAAAACCTCCCCCTGTTTGGTAACCAAAACTGCATGATTCTTACCACAAGCTATATTGTGAACATCAAGCACTACTGCTGACTCCAAAGCCTTTGGCAGTGATGCATCAATCATGATGGTCAAGGTAAGTCCAGCCCTTTGTGAACCACCACCAAGAAAACCATCACCTATGCCTTCTCCCCAAATGAAAACATCACCTAATGCATCAAAATCCTCATGATTTGATCCATGGCTTGATGAGCTAACAGCACTAGATAAACTTACTCTAACAGTATCAGCCATAGAGCCCTGTCCATTAGTAATATCTGCAGCTCCTGATGAGTGTGAACAAAAAGATTTGCATAGAGATTCTGAGTGTAACAAACTCTTGCCTGGTGACGTATACAATATCACGTCAGACCAAGGTTCGTCATATCGGTCCATATCGGTCCATACTAGCATTATACCGATACCTGATCGGTACGGTACGATACCCAGTATCGAGTGGCACGCATAGTGTGTACCGCTCGGTACATTAAAATATTATATTATATATAATATAATAATATATAAAATAAAAAAAACGAGGCATAGCCTTGCCTCGCAGGAGAAACTATGCGGCGGCGACATCCCCGCGGGAAGATGAGGGGCTGCCTCGTCCCGGAGCTGAAAGACGAGGCGACGCCTCATCTTCCGACGGGAGAACAAGGCGATGCCTCGTCCCCATGCTGGAAAACGAGGCAGCACCCTCGTCCCCGTGCGGAAAGACGAGGCGCCACCTCGCCCTCGTCCCCACGCGGGATGACTAGGCAACGCCTCGCCCTCCCGCGCAGGAAGATGAGGCGCCGCCCCGTCTCTCCCACGAGGCGAGGCGATGCCTCATTGTTTTCTATTTTTTAATATATATTTATATTATATTATATAATATTATATATTAAATCTATACCATCCGGTACGGGATGGTCCGTGTACCGGTACCTTGTCGAACCGGTATGGGAGATATCACTACCACTGAATGGTGATGTGAATGGAGAAATTTTACGAATATATGTAGTAGGACTATCAGAGGAAGTCCTATCCCCTTTTGATTCTGATCTCAACTTCCGATAATTTCCTAGTGAAATCAAAGCCTTCAATCCAACAAACCAGGCTTCTGCTTCGTCCTTGTCCTTGCAGATCTGACAAATTCATTTTAATTGAGAATTGTATTTAAACAGTGTGCTTCACAAGAAGTATAACATTTATGCTAGCTGTGCAGTATATCCAAACCATCAGTCTGTTTGCACATATGCTACTGTATGTATCATGAACAAGTGAGTTCAAATTTTGTGTCTAAAGGTCACTGTCAGAAGAGAAATTGCAGAACATTCTCCAAGAAGATACAAATAGTAAAGCTACGCAAAACATGAGGAACAGGAATGGATGAACATACCAGATCTAGTGATCTTTCATTGTATATAAGAGAAAATGACTGGTATTCTTTATCAGGCCGTGGATACCGCTGAAATATTGCCTAAAAGAATAAAGAACACCATCATTCTCATTTAAACTACAATTCACGGGGATCTTTGAATAAAGCATTGAAAGAATCAGAACAGAATCTCATAAAGTGAATTGTAATAAATAACAACGAAACATTCTATTGCTGTGTCACAAAGAGGGGACAATCAACAAAGTAATGTTCATATTAATGTTATATGGTCAATTTACATGGAAAGAAGTGAAAAGGTAATAGTACCTAAATGCAGCAGGTAAATGTTTATGGTTCACGACAATATTATATTACATTTATGCAAAAAACATACTCTCATATTTAGTAAATGAAAGATGATGCATACATACGGAAATAAGCATCAAGAAGATATCTAAAGATGGAAGAATTGAACTTACAGTAAGTCCGCTGTCCTGGTATTATCTTGGAAACCTGACTAGGTTTAAGTTGTTTCTCATCCCTTCCAGAGAACCAAATTAGCAAAGATTCATCCTAGAATTTAAGCACAATAATTTAATGAGATAAGATTGTGACATCATAGAGAAAACAATCATCCAGTTAGATATAGATATATAAAGCTTCATGAATTTTTGTTGAAGTTATAGGGGTTTGGATGACACCTTTTGTTGGTTACAAGTGCCCTGCAAGCAATCACATGAGTAATGGCACGTGTTTCACGCTGCACGATCTTTTTGTTTATGATCATTATTGATATATTCTTACATTATATTATCTGTTGCATATATATATTGTGATGTCCTCGGTTCTGTGCAATGGAAATCGGATCGTAATGAGATCACGATAATGAGGTCGATTCGCCTTTAAACACATATCCCAAATAATCCCGGTCATAGGTTACTCGAGAGGGACATCGAGATAACCGAATAGACCGGTGTACTTGTGTGGAGACACTAAGGATACAGTACAGGTGCTCATTGAAGGATGAGTTCACTGATTGATTCGTTTATAGAATGTTGTATGGTTAATGATACCTAATGTCAGACAACGATTCCGTAGTCCCAGTTGTGCATCTGATCCTTAGATTTGAGACATCAAAGATGTCTTGTTTAAGTACTCTTTTCTTTGATGCTGGACTTACAGGTTTGAGAAGTTCCAGATTTAGTACAACCAGTGATTAAAAAAGCGTCAGGCGCCAAAAGGCACCAAGGTCCCAAAACACCCGAGGCACCAAAATATAAAAATATATATAATATAATTAATAAATATAATTATTAAAATAAAAATATGATATTTAATTAAACAAATCTGAAGTATAAACTACAAGTCACAATGTCACATTAACAAAAGTTTCAAAATTCAAAACAATAAAATTTTACAACAAAATCACTCATCATCATCATTTTCATACAAATCATCTTCAAAATTCAAAACAATATATTATTTATTGTTAACAATCCATTAACAGTAAACTGTAATATCTATGGACAGTATACTGTAATATTAACAGTCCATTAACAATATACTATAATATCTATGGACAATATACTGTATATTTAATAAATATTAACAAGTATACTGTTAATATTTAATATACATTATACTGTTAACAGTATATTAACGGTATAATGTTAACAGTCCATTAATAATATACTGTTAATATTTAATATACATTATATAATATACTGTATATAATATACTATTAATATATTGTTAAGTGTTAACAGTATATTAACAATATACTGTTATACTGTTAACAGTATAGTATATTGTTAATAATTAATCAACTTAATAGTATCCTGTTAAGTGTTAATATATTGTTCACAGTATACTGTTAACAGTAGAATCGAGGTGACGAGCTGACCTGACCGAAGGCGAGAGGAGCGGCAGCAGTGACGGCGGCGAGCAACAGCAAACGATGGTGAAGAGAAACGACAGCAGCGATGGTGTCGGCGACATAATCCAAGCGACCGAAGCAGGCTCTTGGGCACTCATGCGAGAGCGGTGACGGCGGCGAAAACAGTAGCAGCGGCAGCGACAGCAAATAAGGGAGCGACGAGATGCTAATCCCAATACGAGATGAGGATTAGGGTTGAGTAACAAGAGATATATCGCTGCGTTAGTTGGTTCGATTGAACCAACTAACGCGACCGACCGAACCAAAGCTAAAAGCTTGGTTCGGTCGCCTGGATAAAACCGGGCGCTCGCTCGTCGCCTGGGCTCAGGCGAGCACCCAGGTGGCGCCTCTCAATCGGTTTTGTTTTGATCTTCCGCTACACATGATGCTCCCGCTTGGTTTCCCAGCACCTTTAACTTAGAAAAAAAGGAACTTCGGTAATCATATAAAAACAAATACAATTTTTAACATTCACTATCAGTCAAGGGCATATAAAGCAACTTACATTTGAAAGTATGAAAGGACAAAACTTTGGCTTTCCTCTTCGCCCATAGTTCAATAGATATGCTCCTTTCTTTAAGGTTGTAATTGCCTGGGCATCATGAAGTAATTAGCATCAACAATAAAAAACAACACTTATTTGTTTATTAACCCTCATCACCTGACTCCTTCCTACAAAACCATATAAATATCACTATGTAAAAGATCTAAAAGATTAAAAGTTTAAGTGTTCAACTGGCAAACTTACAAGTTCTGGAAGGATATCTAAAGCAACATGTTTACTAACCCTGATTCATGAAAATTAATCATTTAACTTCTAGCTATACAGATTATATAAGATTCTATTTGTTTGTTTTCATGTTTATTAACCCTGATCCATAAAGATTAATCTTTAAATTCTTAGATGTTTAGATTGTACAGGATTTTTATCTGTTTTTTTTAAGTCTCATAAAGGTTTGATTAGTAAAAACAAAATTTATTAGGTAGAAATTCAGGTTACTTCTGTAAATAGGCTTTTCATCTTATTATAAGCACAACCGTTTTTCAATAAAACATCATTTTTTAATCCTTACATGGATTTTATATTTGTCTTCTAGATTAGCTATCTGCACCTCTATCTTATTGCTCCAGTACTGTGTCAAACAAAGACCTAACTTTGAGATATTTTTCATCCTAAGTAAAGAAATTGTATATACAAAACTTAGCGCATCCAAGATGAGAATACTGAGGTAGATATGAGGGGTTACAGAAAAGGATAAAGTAAGAAATGTTTTCCGTTTGCTAACAATTAATTGTAGCTCCTGTGTAGGATACATTACAGGGCAGACAAAGATTCTCCATATTAGACAAGGTGAGCCAATTAGGATTAGTGGTTCAAGGACTGATAGAAGGATGTCTAATGAAAATCTCCTAGAAACAAATGACAACAGACTTGATCTCTTAATTTGACTATAAATACTCATTAATCTCAATGGCAAGAAAAGATCCATTATTACTTTTTATGCTTTTCTATACAGAGTTTCACCTTTTTAGCTTCCTAGTAATCTCTTTGATGATAAGTGGGTTTGATTCCCTGACAACCAAGAGAATCTGCCACTTAATAGCATATATAGCCTTCCCATGAATGAATAATAGGACTCATGCAACTATTGAGAAGGCCAGAGCACATGCTAGTCCATCTCTATTTCGCACAGTCCAAATATTATGGAGGTTTTACTGGGGCATGATTCCAATTGGTTATTTTGATTCCATTTAGTGACTCCAACAGCATTAAGTGTGAGCTGGAACATGAAGATTGATCCCATATCTCCTCTGTAGCAATTATGCCATGGAAATTTTCAGACTTTATCTGGTCAAGAGGGATTCGGAAGTTCTTAATGCAGTCATTTCCTTATTAAGAGAATATTATTTTCACAATCAATAGGCACTATATAACTATCCTTGCAAAAAAAAGGAGACAAATTGTTGATATGTTAAACCTTAATATAGTGTAAAGATCACAAGATCCATGATACTGTTAATCTAGAAATATAATGCAGTAAAGTTAGAGGATATAGATGATTATTAGTTCAGGTAGTTGCACATTTTATACGAAAAGAACTATATACATGGATATAATACCATGTTTTCAATCACAGATATAGTGTTTCAGAATATAATACAGAAAAACAATGCAAATGAATTAACTTTATATAAATCCTCAATCCATATATTGGTTTTCATTGCTTATCACATATAGTGTTTCAGAATATAATACAGAGAACAATGCAAATGAACTAACTTTACATAAATTAACAATCCATTTATTTGTTTTCGCTGCATCTCACATTTTAAATACCACAAAACTCCAGAACAGGAATGGCATGCACTAAAGTGTCTCATAAGCCCCAACGAAAAAGAGACATAGTTCCAAAATAGTTCAAAATTCAGAAACAATTTTTCAAAATGATTTTTAGATGAACTGGGATGTTTATTGTCATAAAGAGAAAATGAGCATTCACAAATGACATAGAGAACTTGGATAGCATTGAGTACAACAAATTCTGCAACAAATGAAGACCAACATTAGATGGATTAGATTGGAGCAACAAGTGGTTGTCATGGGGATTCAAATTACTAAATGCTCACTTGATCGAATGAGGAGGATATAATCAGAAAATTAATGTGTCTGTTCAGAAAAGGCATCGGTGTATTAAATGAAATCTGAAAGTTCAAAGACTAAGAGGAAGCCCAAGTAGACTCCTTTACCCAACTATGAAAACCTAACTCCATATGACGCACCAAGATTTGAAAGGATAAGGCAAGATTCCTCTGCATGTCAATATCCATTTCAAATGTTACTTTTAACTTAAGGGGAATTGATTGAACAACTCAGTTTTTTTCTAAACCAGAAGGAAACACAAAAGATCATACACCAAAAGAGATAACAAAAGCAACAAAGTATTGGAGTTGCCTCAGAATGATACCCGCTCTACATCCCTTTCCACGGGACCATTTCTCAGAGGATCTGCCATCCACGGACCGGAATCAAATAACATACGCGTAAAGAACAATCCTCGCCGGCATAATGAAAAGACAACAGACTGCTGCTGTAGACTATATCACGCCGCCCCATAAACGGAGTCGAGAGACGAGCCTTCGCTTATGGAGCAGAACTCTACTGCATCACAGCATCGGCAAAAACATACAAGGAGGGCACCCGGCACGATCCAAGTAGCTACTCCACTGCGACCAAATCAATAACAGCACGAACTGCTGTTTCAGCCCAAGTTAAGGTCTAAGAAGATCAAAGAACTGCAATGCCGGTGATTTCCACCCTTCAAACGTGAAAGGAAACAAAGCATACCATGATCCTTCGAGAAATCGGTACCACCTCACCCGTTGTTGTCAAGCAATACTCGCTGCGACAGCTCCGTAGCTCGGAGATAGCTCAAAAATCTCGACGGAAACCCTATAAAGTCGTGATTCCCAAAAGAATGTCTCGAAACTCCACGAGACGCCAGGCATCCAAATCATAAACGAAAGAAATCTCCAACGCGAAGAAGGGCTACCGTGGAGGGACCAGCTACGCGATGCCCTAATATACGACGAAGACGTTGGATTGCCTACTTCGGATGGATGAGGCGAAGCAATCTGAGTCGCTCGCAAGGGCGTTAGCCGGAGGGAATCGCGAGATATCCGGGATCTCCGCCGCGCGCGAGCTCGATAGATGATCGGATCGAGAACTTCTCCGCTCAATCAACGACAAGAAGGAGAGATCGAGAGAGAGGAGGCGACGAATTCGAATGCCGGTGTCCCTGCAATTGCCAACGTGCGCCTCCACAAATCTCTCTCTCTTATCTCTCTCTCTTATCTCTTTCCGGTAATTAATAAACACGTCGGCATCTAAACCCCGTTAAAGTTGAGATCAACGTACACTAATACGGGCCGGAAACGCGCACGGAAGCTGTCACCCCGAGACCCACCCACGCCAGATATGTCCGTGAGGGCCGCCACATAGGATGAGAAAGATGTAGGTGGACGAACCATGGCACGACGTCAAAACATTATCCTACTAAATTTGTGGCGAGCCACGTGTGCCTTTTTTCTACAACTAAATAAATGGAATATCAATTGCACAAAATTAGGGAAGTAAAGACATGACATCAAAATAAATCCAATCTCCAATAAATATAACACTTCTACATCATATTATTGACTGTGGAGAACTGTAAGATTTAGGATGACCAAAATATAAATGTGAGGATTTGATTAAGTGACATATTTCCCTTTAATTTCGTTATGAATTTCGTAAGTATTCTTTGAAATAATTTTGAGAAATACATGTATATGACATGTCATCAGCATTTGGATTCCTTAATTTATGTATGCAATTGGGCTATGTAATTGGGCCTCATGTGTAACATAAATGATCATTTTGACCCGATAATGCTTTGCTTTGTATTCAAAGATCACATGTCGTGAGACCATATGCTCACAATGGGACACAAGTCCTTGACCTATAAAATTGGGAGGCATTGGACATTTTTTATAAGTGGATTTAAGAATGTGGTTTTTTAAATGGATAGTAAGGGTATTTTTTGTTTCATAATATTTTATTCTTATGTAAATTTAATCAATTCAAAAATACTTTTTTTATAAAAAAAACTTATTTTAATTAGAGACGACATCGATAAAAACTAAAAAATCTCGTTGAGATACATAACTCATTTAATAAAACATTTAGTTTTAGCTTTATTGTGCTTGACTAAAATAAGATTTAAAAAAACATATATATATTTGTTGTTAACATGAACTGTTTTGTTAATGTGGGACTATGATCCTCTACATTAGGGATCATCCATCGCTTTGAGTCACCAAATCAAAGCTGATGTAGTGCTTGTTCCACATCTTTATAAGGTTATTTAGAAAAGTCCTAAGTTTATGAGTTGCTCAGCTTAGTGTTCTATAAGCGAGGCAATACGATATTATTTGTATACCTTCATGCTTTATTTTACTTGTTCATGAAACTAAGTTGTCTTATGCTTATCATCAAGACAAGCGGTGAAGCTCATAAACAACATTATCCAGCCAATTAAATAAGGTGATGACAAATCAAAATGACTCCGCTTGCCTTTAGACTATCTTAATCACTGGAATCGGGTGTGTGGTGTTATGTTCCAAAGCTGTTATCAAGATACATTAACTTGAGCTTAATCTCCCCTCTCATATACTTCACATCAGTCTCTCTCTCTCTCTCTCTCTCTCTATATATATATATATATATATATATATATATATATATATATATATATATATATATATATATATATATATATATATTGCAAAAACACTCAACCTGTAACCCTGGAGGTGCGGGTGTGAGGAAGGGGATCAAAGGCAGGAGGAGGATGGAGCAATAGCATGGGATTCATCATCATGATGCCATCAAAAGAAAATAATACATGTACCACAGCCATGATAGGAGAACATAAAGCGTCAGCTGATGAAAGCCTGGAATGGGACTTTTCCCAAGAAAAGAGAGGAGGAATATTATTTTTCAAGCATGCGGTAGAAAGGACATCAGATTCATCCTAAAGTGACTACAATGTGTCAGATATCATTTGCATAAAGAGATCACGAAAGGAAAGGACCTCCAACAGTTACTGAATATACTTCCAAACCAATTCAGCACAACAACAAATTGATCTTGTTTTCACCAACATCTTATGCATGTAATTAGGCATGTCAGTGAGTATTAGTTTAATGATAAGGGCAAAGAAACACACACACACTCTCTCTCTCTCTCTCTCTCTATATATATATATATATATCTATTGACTGTGACTCCTTCAGGTGCAGTGACTGTGCTACAGTTTTCAGTGCTGGAGGTTGGAGCTGTTCTTGTTTGAGGAAAGATGAGGAGATGGATAAGAAGAGTTCATGTGGTTAGGGTTACCCAATACGATCCATCTGCTGGAAATGTGACAGCTCTGATCTGGAACGAAACAACCGACAGCTCTAGCATGGAATTATAACTCCTTTGGCCTTTTGCCATGCTCTTCCTACTTATCCTTGTATGACACTCTGCAAGTGCCGAGCCCACACCCGTGGTGTTCTCGTGTAGAGAGAGTTGGGATGTTGATCACTTGTGTGTGTGTGTGTGTGTTTGATCGTGGTTAGAGGCAGCAATGATTGATCATTTCACTCTCTGAGTTGGATTGTAGAGAAGACATGTGAGTCGCTCTGATCGTCTCCATTGAATAGGAACCTCATCTCTTTCTCTTCTGCTGCCCTTGTGTCCTCTTCCCTTCTGCCAGTCTACTGTTTGAGCTGAAGCTCTCTCTCTCTCTCTCTCTCTCACGCACTCAGCTGATGGACATCTTACAACCACCCAAAAAGAAATATGGAGAAGAGAAAGAGAACAGCCCTATAAGTATCAGCACTCTTAATTCGTTGATCCAAAGGGCATTGCGATAGTTCAGCAACCAAGCTAAAGAACCCTAGCGAAACCATCATCACACATCAGTTCACACACCAAGAGATGACTTGCATTTGTATCGCGAGAACGCTGGTTTTGTGGTCAAAACAAATATGAGAACCAAAGATCATCCGAGAGGATCAAAAGGTTTAGCCAGAAGAAGAAGAAGAAGAAGAAGAAGAGAAGTGCATGCATGGTTGTGGGAGGGGACTAGGATTCGCTGGTGCTCATCGTGTCGTGGCGCTCGCTGTCTCGGTGCCCCTGTTGGGACGCGGACTGCATCGCCTCGGAAGTGCTCGGCGACCGGTACATGTTGAGGGCGGAAGGGACTCCCATGTGGCCCTCGCCTCCGCCGCCGCCGGAACCCAGACCTAGCTGCTGGCTCGGCAGGAGAGCCATGGGAGTAGGGAAGTTCATGAAATGCAGGCCACTGGACATGGAGCCTCTGAACATGGTGGTGCTTCCCACTTGAGGGAATGTCCATATAGACTGGCTGTTACCACCCACCATGTCTTGTGTGTTAGGGTTTGTGACCATCCATACCGTCCCTGGCATCTGCCCATGGCTTGCTTGGCTGTAGCCCGCCATCTGATGCTGCACCGGCTGCATTTGATGTTGATGAAGCTCGGACTCCCATCGACGTTTACGTATGTTCCCGATGTCGCCCTCCGACGACGCATCGAGGCCGATATTGCATGAGTTGAAATTGAGAAGCAAGGACGAGGACGACGACGACGGGCCCTCCGTGGGGAACGCGGAGCCGCCGCCACGTTCCCATTCGTTGTGGATTCGGAGGGATGTGCCGGGGAGAGCAGCCGCCACGCTATTGAAGTAGTTAGCGGCGCGGAGGTGGGAGGGCACAGAGACGCTGGAGCCGGAGCTGCGGAGGGAGATGTTGAGCGACGTGAAGTTGGCGGGGATGGTTCCGGTGCCGGTGGCCGCGATCACCGCGGGCTCAGCCTGCTGGAGCAGCCACTCTATGGTCTCCCCGTCGGTCTTGTGGCCGAGCTCGCGCGTGAGCTGGAAGACGCGGGCCGCGCAGAGGGCCGGCATCCGGATCCGGCGGCCGCGGCCATCGACCTTGGTGTGGCGGTCCTTGTTGGAGCTCCGCTTGGGCGGCGGCTTCCTCAGCCGATCGGCGGCGAGCTCGCCCGCGGCGGTGGTGGAGGATATGGCCAAGGAAGGGTAAGCAGAGCTGGAGCATGAGTCTTCTTCCTTCTTCTCGAGGAGCTGGAGAGGGAAGTTGGGCCGTCGGGACCCGCCGGCTTCGCCTTCCATCTCTGGATCAGATCATGGCACTGCACAGCTCCTGCAAGTACTCGAGATCCGACGACGGTAAGGCAGAGGGCGGGGAAGGCGAATCTAGCACTTAAAATATCCGAGATCCAGCAGTAGATATAGAGAGAGGAGGAACTGAGAGTGAAGCAGGAGTTCGGATTGTAGGGTATACTAGGATCGATCTTGAGGACTTTGGTAGGACATCTCCAACTGAAGATTTCAAGGATGCAAGACCATAGAGAGAGAGAGAGAGAGAGGCGAACAGAGAAGAAAGTGAGAGAGAGATGAAGCTACTTCATCAACCTTGTGGATCTTGTAGGGCACACTAATGCGGAGGGTAGGGAATAGATATAGGAAGAAATGGATAAAGAAACATCAATCTACCTCAACTTTGCAGGACATTCAACTTCAAGTTTCTGATGTGGTAGAAAGATATGAGAGAGGGAGAGAGAGAGAGAGAGAGAGGTTGCCTGTAGCGCACCAAATCATACTTTTGCCAACCGAGATGAAAGAGATCAAGAGGAGATAGCTATAACTCCAGTCTCAGTTTAAGAGAGAGAGAGAGAGAGAGAGAGAGAGAGAGACGATGAGGGATGAGGAAGAGAAAATTAGGGCCGTATAATAAAATTGGAAATTGCGTGGTATTGCCACCAGTGACGGTGCATGGCGGGTCGGATCCAGTGCTGCCCAGCAACGGGCATAAAACCCGACCTTTCGTTTAAATGTTAAATCAGATACCCGCACGTATTTAATGGAAATTAATGATCTATTATTAAGGAAAAAAGAAAAAAAAATTATCATGGCAAAATCCATAAAAATGGAGAATAAAAATATCCCATGTGGAGCCACAAGCTTTTACGTATTGCAGCCTATTCTTCTCTGGCGTGTCCTATTTCTCCCTCCACATAATTATTTTCCGGCAATTAATTTTAGGTGCCACAGTGGCTGGCTACACATACCTGCTTCAGACTCCACGTGCGGTGCTCTTTAATCGTTCGACACCCAGAAGACAGTGACGCCGAGGGTGGGTCCCAGTCTGCATGTCAAAAAACGGGAGGCTCCAAAGAAAAGGTAAGCACGTGGGTCCCTCTCGCACCAGTATACATTCCTTTTCCTCTCTTTCTCTCTCTCTCTCTCTCTCTCTCCTTCTGTCCCTACTAACTTTGAGGCCTTGCTAGTGTGTTGGTTTGTTTTCCCCTCTTTTTTTCTTTCTTTTTTTCTTACTACTCCAAAACAACCTGATCTTAATGTGAGGTCTTTTGGATTATAAATTTTACTGAACTGTTTTTTTTTCGGAAATCTTTTTCTCTCCTCTAAAATGTTTTTTTTTTAATTTTTGTGTAGTATGCAGATGTGTTTTAGGGAGATGAACTCTAGATGTCTTCTCTGATTTCATATTGATGGCAGTCTTACAGCAATTATTATACTGAAGATTTTTCAAAAAATAACTATTAATTTTATTATTATTATTATTTTAGGTGGTTTCAGTATTTATTAGAATAGATACGGCTAATTAATTATAGTGTCTAATAAACTGCGACACCAATGATTAAATAGATTTCATATTTATTTTATATAAACTAAGTTCTAATATAAATCAATATTTTAATCGATCGAGACTGGACATGTCCATCATGACAACGCATTAACAACATAGATCGAAATGGAGAATATTTCTTTAGTCATTACTATAAATAAAATCGCTTTAAAATATATATGTTTTTGGCTACAAAATTTACCTCAAGCAGAATACTGGATCGAGTGTTGGAAAGATTTCATCAGACACGCCCTTAGCATAGGTCTTAAAGAACACACTTGAATCATTAGCTCGAAGAAGTCATAACTCGGTTTACTTTAGTTGTCAAACGTGAAGATAGACTCTTTCGTGATTCAAATCGATGATAAATTTTTACACTAAAAAAATTCGGTTTGTATCTACTAAATAACATTAAACATCAATATTATTATTATTATTATTATTATTATTATTATTATTATTATTATTTTGTGTGATGATTCAGTATTTCACTAATGAACTCAAATATAATTTTGCATGTGTGTTTCCAATCCCATTGTTATGGACATGTCAACCATGAATGTTCACTATTAACATGATTGCTTGATGAGTTAGATTGAGAAAGCATGGAGGTCCCCTATGAGCCTTGGGAGAAACCGAATCGAATTTGCTTGCTTCGATTTAGATGCAAGGTTGAGCAATTCATGAAAACAAAGAATGAGCTCCGTCGATCCAATTATTTCACTTAGCTTCTCAAAATCTTTTAGGAGATCAAAGGCTGTCGATGAGGGATTTCTTAGATGTGCATTACAAATATATATCGTGTGTGGACGGACATATACATAAAAAACATAGAGAGAGAGAGAGAGAGAGAGAGAGAGAGAGAGAGAGAGAGAGAGAGAGAAAACAAAACAGATGCTTGATATATTCTAATAATATATTTGACTAATTCTACAGAAATACCAAACCAAGCTTTGTGACGTTGTTGTATTAATTTGAGGAACTTGCAAACCATAATAAAATCACTAGTGTTGGATGGATATGAATATATATATTTTGGGCATCTAAATCATGTTCAGCGTACGTGATGTTTGAGGCGATTGGATTTGAGGATTCAAGTCTTCCCCCATGACCATGAATGAGATTATAGCCCAACTCTCTCTCTCTCTCTTGCTCACAAGTAGGAAACCTGGATCGAAATGTTAAAACACACTCCTGTAGTCGTAGAGCATGGTGGGAAGAAGCTGGGAAGGGGAATGGACTTGGAGGAGGGAGGCTCCAAACACACAGCTGCAGAGTGCGGGTTTGGAAGGGTGGGGGAGGCATTTCGACAAACAGCTTTGGGGGAGGCTATGAAGCGAACGCGATCGTGGCCTCGTGCCGCTGGCCGCGAGTCTTTTGGTGGCCGCTGCTGCTGCTGTTGCTGTTGCTGTTGCTGTTGCTATTGCTATTGCTATTGCAACCAAAATGGAGGAGACAAGCGCATGTTAGAGCGACATAATTGCAGGGAGGAGGGGATCCCTGCCAGCCGTCCAATGTTGGCACACGAACCAGAATAAAAAGGGGGTGGTGATGTCAGGCCACCACCCCCTTCCCTTGGGTTTGGCTGTAAAAGCGTTGGGTTCAGCTGCCGTGGGGCCCTCCCACACATTCCCCGTTCCTGAAACCCACGTAAATTATATTAATTTAGCAAGTCTTTTACCAAATTTTATAGGTTCTCGTTTCACACCATCTATCTACCCTAATCTTCATTTTCTGTCTAGGTCGATTAGCAGTTTTTTTTTTATTTATACAAAAAAAAAGGGGGAAAACAATCATCTATCTAAAAAATTTACCTTGTAGAAAAAAAAAGGGTAATATTATTATTATTATTTTGAGAATATAAAGTTTGAACCGCGTGAGGCCATAATTGTTGTTATTATTATTATTTTGTTACTGACTAATATTGGAGGAACGAATGAGAAGAGAATGTGAGATCGTCGTGACTGAGAGAGAGGTTGAAGAAGTCAGCAGCAGCAGCATGCAACAGGAAAGAAAGGGTGTGTCCCCCCCTCCCTCTCCCTCTCCCTCTCCCTCTCCCCCTCCCCGGGGGGGATGGATGGATGGATGGAAGGATCTCCCATCCCTTTTGCTTTTCTTTCTTTGTTTAAAGCGAGTGCACGTCACAGGTAAAGGTCATCAATCAAAGGCCTCGAGTTGCTATCATTACAAAGGGGCAGCAGCGGATGAGTTTGGAGGAGGAGAAGGGCCTTATGCAGATGGATGGATGGGAGAGTTCCTTCCTCCCGCCGCCCTCTCTACTTTGAAAAAGCTTTTGCTTGCAGATATAAAAATTGTGCCTAAACACAGGAAAGATCGGAAAGGTGACGACAATTAACGACTGACAGACATGATTTCAAAACTCATAAATTAAAAGAAAAAATATATATATTATTTACATTGTGGTGGGAATGGATGAGGGCCATACATACGATAATAAACCTCAGGTAGTGCAAGTACATCACCTTAATCTCCACGCAGGTAACCAGAAAGCTTGCCGGTACTTTTTTTTTTTTTTAATAATTGGTTACAAAAAACTGTAGTGCAGCTCTCGTGATGAGTACGGGTATCATCTACAGCTACAACAAAAAGGGTCTATAACTCGAGTTATGTATGTCATATTTCCATCGCTACTGCCGAAGAAGAAGGACCACTTGGTTCGAAGAGACTACGGCTTTTGGTTCTCTCTATTCAAATAACTATTTGTATGATGCATTTGACCTACTATACATCAAGGTAAACTCCATATTTGTATTATGGAGTTTTTGCTTCTTCTTCCTTTCCTTTCTACTGTGTGTGTGTGTGTGTGTGTGTGTGTGTGTGTGTGTGAGAAGTGGGGGAGGGGGCTTTGTAGCTGATGCTGCAAAAGTTCCGATGGATTCAAAAACTGTAGCTGTTCACAGAAGTATGTATATGTGTTACCTTACTTTGCACATCTTTTTGTGAGCCCACTTCTTCGCCCCCCTCAACAACAACTCCATAATACAATGAAACCATGCCAACAAAACAGTATCGGAGGGGAACAGCAGCAGAAGAGGAGGTACAACTCAGGACTGCAGATGGGTCCTTTGAATCACCATGTCACTGCTGTAAGCCCAGTGCAGGCGGTGGACTGCTGCCATTTGGAGTTTTTGCCCTCTCTCTCTCTCTCTCTCTCTCTCTCTCTCTCTCTCTCTGTGTGTGTGTGTGTGTTTGTGTATCAGACCCAAGCTGTCGTTTCCACAAAGGAGTCACTGCTGATCTTTTGCTGCTTGGCATCCAAAGGAAATCGTCTGAGGAAGAAGAGACGCATGCATGCATGCATGGCTGCACCAGCGTGGCACAGTGGGCCATCACATGTTCTGCCGCCGATCCCTCTGTTTGTGCAGCGGATTACCTCACGCATACATGCACCCCTATATGCATGACATGGGTGCACCACCCATGTCATGCATATAGTAAGCTAGTACTAGGCCTTTGGTGTTTTTTCTCTTTTTTTTTTTCTAATGCAACATTATTATTTTTTCCTTTGTTTTTTTTTTTTTTTAACATTATACCAATAACAAAGGGATGAAGGCAGGATATGATCCTAAAATATTGATTGATATTAGTAGTTGAGGCATCTGCCAATCAAACAATTTGTCTCGAATCCTCAAAACACAAAAATAAGCCCAGTCGGATAGATATATCACCACCACCGGCTAATAAAAAATAATAGTTTATCTTGTGATAATTCATAGGATGAAAATTCAAACAATCAAATGCCAAGATAAATAAACGAATAAACCACCATCACAATAATATTTTCGGCATAGCCTTTGATAAATGACTCATTCAGGGGTGGGCTTCGTTCCCCTATTTGCGCATTTGTAGCTCCCAAATTCCAAGCATAATGGAGCCCTTCTTTGAAGGTAGCAAATATGCAAAGCACAACCGCAAATCAAAGCTTTCCTCAAATGGCCTAATAAAAAACATTGGAAGAAGCATTGTTGTTAGCTCATGTTTTTTTCTTTTTAGTTTTTTTACAGCACACTAGTAAAAAACATATGTTCCTCGAGAAGTAGCGAAAAAAACCACAAGAGGATAATTAATCTAAAAAGTTCAAATCACAGCCTCCTAACAACAGAAGCATTGGGGTGCTTTCTCTTAGATCCACAGCCTGTTACAAACATTATATGGAACTCTGTTCATCCAACAATTAGATATACTAGTTGAATCACTTTGGACACAGAAAAATGGCCTTATAGACCAAAAAGAGTGATAATATATGATTGCACAGACCGAGAAAATATCATGTGAAATTGCTATAAAAATCATGGGTCCTAAAAGAGTTGAGTTGAATACGAGTGACAGCTATCAGTACAATTCTTGACCTCATACTATAATCCTTCAAGCCACTACAGCTAGAAAGCATTCCACCTTTCCATCTCTTCGCTACCTATTAAGCCTCAACCTGCTTGTCCTATGGGGAGAGTTGTAGAAGCCAAAGTGCACACACCTAGAGTAGTTTTCAGCTTGGATCTCATTCTTCATCTTCTTCATCATCCTCGGGCTCACCATCCCCATCAGTTTCCTTTAACAAGAAAAAAGAATAATTAGGCCACTAATGGTTTGTAGAAATATAAATGGAAGCTCCACCATACATAAGCTTGAGCTAGAACAGAAGTGGATAAGAAAAAAATGCAACTGTTCTCTGCCCGAGAAATAATTCATTGGACAAATGGAGGTCTTGTGCGAGTGCTGAACATCATAAGATGCAGGCCAGAATCAATTCCAATCTTATAAAGACTATCTTGTGTTTGAGAAACATGAATTTGAAGCATGGATGCCAGCAGATATGTAGACATCATTATGTGGATGCATTCTGACTGCAAAAAATAGAATATTCGCCTTATTCATTTCGATTGAAGTCAAAAGAAAATTTGCGACACTCGCCATGCTTAATTTCATTGCTTAGTTAAGATTGTAAGTCATGACAAACTATAATCATGGTGGAAAGACTTACCCAGAACTTTCTAAGTTAACACATGAGATAGGCTTGGAAAATCAATCTGCTTCAAAATCCACAACTCAGCAAAATAGGCAATTTAAACAAAGTGTTCTGGGAGTTTTGTTTCAGATTTAGGGTCAATTTCAAGTATTTCTACACTACATTTCACCAAAACTGATCATATTTGACTATATATGATCAATTCAGATGATATTTGCCTATGATATACCAGAATAGTTCACTCAGGATGTGGGCTACAACATCTACACAGAGTAACTTCAGCAAAGCACACATGATTTCAATTGGGACCATGACATGAATGCTCTATGGATGTGTAAATCAGTGATTTACTAAGCGCTAGGCGCCAAGGTCCCAACAACACCCGAGGCGCTCACCCGAGCGAAGCGAGACACTAAAATATAAAAATATATAATATAATTAATACATATGATTATTTAAATAAAAACATGATATTAAATTAATAAAATCTAAAGTATACTAAGTCGATGTGAGAACAGTAGAGATCGAGACTGTTGAATGAAAGCAACAATAGTAGCAATGGCAACGGAGAGCAGCGGCAATGGCAATGGCAATGGCAACGGCAACGGAGAGAGGCAACAGCAACGGAGAGGAAATGTTCGACGACGGAATCATGAGTAGGGTTGGGGTTGGCGGAAGTCGCGAGAGGGAGGCTGATAGTGGTGCATTAGTTGGCTTAATCAAACCAACTAATGCAAATGCTACCGAACCATACCTAAAATGTTGATTCGATCGCTTAGTTTAAATCGGGCGCTTGCTCAAAGCACCCGACGCCTGGGCTCGGGCAAACACCCAGGCGCCTCTTTGAAGCGCGCCGCCTAGACATTAAACGAGACACACGAGCCTCGCCTCGACTCAACCGAGCGCCCGAGCTCCTTTTGAAATCACTAATGTAAATTAATCAATTACCTAGCGAAAGCTACCATGGCACAATACATATGCTTTTCACGATGCAGAATCACCATGATTACCCCACATGTTGCACATGTCAAATAGTAAACAATGATTGAATAGTTATAATGGACCTTGATGAGGACATTATGACTTTTGAATTTATTTTACAAGATTATGATACCATCAAACAATCTCACATTAGATGTTTGTTACGACAATAGGACTACATAAATCATTACCCAGAACGACTTATGAAGAGAACACGTGTGGTTTCAGACTTGATTATGACAAACAAGCATGATCAATAATGGTTTAATTCTGATCCTACCATAGTTAATTTTGCTCATAGTTGACAGATTAAGCACCTAATGGCTAAAACGCATAGTTTACACAAAATCTGTTTTCGAAACCTGTTAATACAATCTGACCAAATGAAAATTGGTACTTATGAAATCTTAAATGTAAATTTGAACTATAGAAAATTCATTTTCATGTCCTGATGACTACAAGATCAAAAGGGTAAACCTCAGAGGCTAGCTTCCTTACACTTAACAAACATCAAACAGAAAAATATGAACTTTGCATTTTGTCGTTATTTAATTCCAGAAGACTTGAGCAAATGATTTATAAGACAGAAGTATAAATGTGGAACCAGGTGAAAGACGGAAAATGAAGAAAATCCAAATTTTCTTCAGTGTATGAGATAAGAGACTGGAAAATGACTAGCTGGCATGAGTTGTTAAAAAGGAGAAGAACATACCTCGTCATCGTCTTCATCTCCATCAAAATCCTCCTCATCAGCTTCCTGTACCAACAAAATAGAAAAGTTTGAAGAATCAAAAAGAAATTCCAATTCAAATGGATGATATGTAAAATTTCCAAGCGAGAAGTAGAGAAAGAATAGAGAGGAAGAGTAGAAACAAGTTAGCTAACAAAACATACATTGTTAAAGTATTTTAAAGGATTGGGCCACAAGTCTTCCTTGATTATCTCGGCCACCTGCATCTGCAATTGTTAGAAGATATATTGCACAAGAAGAGATCTTGCATCACAAGGAGCCCAAAGCTGTTTCTACTTAGTAGTTGTTGCGTTCTTTGAATAAGATAGTTTAATTAAATTTCAAATAGGAAAATGAACAAATGTCCACAACTAGTAATATCAAATCACATACACTTTGAATCATCCTCAACGTCCAACTTTCAGTTACAAAAAGAACAAAGCAAGAACCATTATAAGTTCAAAATAAAATAAGAAACATTACCTCATCCATAACTCCTTCTGAGAAATCCTTTTGTTGATTTTCACTGAACCAACTGAAGAAACTGTTTTGAGAAGGGGGGAAACTGATCAATTAGCTACAAAGCCATAGATAAAAGTTGAAATCTAAAGACTGACTTCATCAATGATGCCAATTCATCGACGCAAACTTACTTGGTATTATATAATAAGATTCCCCAAAGAATCATCAAAAAGTTGAAGTGCATCTCAACATCTTATGACTGTTGCATAGGTCAATCTTGTGATTTTAAACTATCATGCAATTAAAACTAAGTTATTATGTGCATTTTTTCACCACGCCACTTGGAAAAGTGTCACTTTAAGTTGCAATACCATTAGCTAATTATATGACTTTTAGAACCATATTCCGGTCATCATAATGATGTCCAGTTAGGCAAGCTATAAAATCATCTTATAGCTAAGGACAGTTATTCCCCCACTGATTCTCAACCAAAAATTTGGTGTGGAAACACGAAGAAATGCTAATTAGGTAGTCATATTTGCTTATTTTCATCCAACACTAGGCTTTTATCGCAATAGCTGTATAAAGCTCCATCTAGTAAAACCCTCTTTCGAAACTTATTTATAACCAGTAGGACATGAATTAACCAAAAGGACCTGAAATACCATCATGAATGCTTGTCATCACCCAAGTTTAAAATGCCCCTTCACATGAACACTACAACAACGTAAAGAGTTCAAAACTGGCTTCAGTCAGAAACTATTATAATTTACAATCAAGAACTGTGATTGCTGGCCAGTAATGTCATGGTGTGGCGTATTGACATTCAGCAGGGTGCTTGTTAGTTCTATGTGTATTTATGATAAAAAAATATGTCCAGGCATGCAAGTGGCATGTGTCAAGGCATGACAACGACCAAAAATGCCAACCCAGTGATACCACCCAAGAGAAAGTCAACCACTATGGCCTGTAGATTACAACAAAATCAAATTGGATAAGATGGATGAACTAGCAAGATGCTAGTATCAAGCACTTCAGATATAGAATAATTTCCAAAAACATGAGAATAAGGGAAATTAAACTCCGATTTAGGGTTCTCTAAAATTTTTATCTTAGAATAAGCATGTTAGACTTTGGTTATGCTTACAACCATGCTCAATTTCCAAACCAATTCGCATTCAATTAAGGTCTTAAGAAGGTATAACATAGTGTGACTCTTCCAAAGACAAAGCTTTGTGAGAAATTCGGCTTTCTGGTGTTGATAGACAAACTAGTACTTCACTTTCAAATAAGAAATCTTTACAAATTGTACCTGATTTGAGAGTAGAAAGCTACATTAATATTAACTTCTAAGCAACAGAATTTTAAAATTCTAAAACTCAATAATGATAAAAATTAGCATTAGTAACACAAGTGTCACAAAATAGCTAATTACTCAATGATGCAACATATGTTAATAGATAAATGTTCTGCAGAAAAAATAGTGAGGGACAATATTAACCTTTCCTCAGCAAAGGGACGCTTGTTCCCCTTCTTTTCATGAGCATCACCATTGGCAATATGTTCCTACAAATATGATGACATAAGAAATTATAACTGCAATCTGAATAAAAAATATTAGCAAGGAAACGCTTGGTGCAAACAAGAAAATTATTTTTCTTACCATGCCGTCCTTCCACTTAATTGTCGTACCAGTTACATTGGTTGTTCCTTCGTCATTGAATGAATACGTCTTTGTCAGTTTTGTGTCCTCAAAGTATGGGTTCTTGGAGAAGTTCTACAACTTGCAGAAACAAATTCAATTAAACATAAATGCAAAACAGAAGCCAAAAAATGCAAAAAAAGAATATATTGGGCTATTAAGTAAGTGTTCAACAACTCACAAATGTAATTGAATAGCCTGTCTTCACATCCTTAAAATCTTCGACATCTAATGAATGCAAGAACTTAAAAATCTACATTAACAAGGAATGCTAGATTTCAGAAACAATGCACTATTAAAATTTAAACAAATTCATAAATTTAGATCCATTGAATTCAGACTAAGTCACAAGATGTAATCTGAAAAAACATTATTCAACTTAGCTATATTTGGCATCCTTCATTATTAGCAGCTTATGTACCTCTTGGTCCTTCTCAGAAAGTAGATCACCAAGAGCAGGATGACTCAAGAACTGCATATCATCAGGAACAAAGAAAAGACAAACCAAATGAGATGCCTCAAAATGAACATCCACACCCATGATTAAAGAATTTAAAAGTTATGTACCGCAGTTAACCAAAAGTCAGGGATATGTTGGATAATTTCAGCCCGCCTGACATACACAGGTCTGCGTATCTCATTGTATTTCTGTTCCACTTCAAAAACTTTATCACTTGCTTCCTCATTGACCTATAAGAACAATTTTAACCGTCATATGGTGGGAATAGGTCAAACGCAAGTAACAAAAAAAATAAGCAAACAAATTATACTTTGGAACAAGAATGTCATGATAAGTAAATAGTACAAAGAAGGATGAATGCCCAAGATACAACCAGCAGTTGACATGTGATGACATGCTACACTAATATACTGCCATTTTGCCAGGTTCTTTGCAATACCTACTCAATGATGATAATCAGCAAAAAAAAAAAAAAAAAACGAATACAAAAGGCATACACAAGGAAGAATACGAAATATTGTGCATTCTCTATGATTAGTTCCCAGGAAGGTAAGACACCACAAGAATTCTGAACTAAAAAACAAAACCTCCAGTCATCATATCGTTATCACAAGTAAATCCTCAAAGATATCTTTATCAGCATTCTAGTTTTTGTAACATGTCCCTTCAGAAAATCAATGCTTTATAGCTACCTCTATTTTCCTTATAGTTATTTTTTTCTTTTTTTCCTTCTCTAGCAACTTCTCTGCACGATTAAGCATCATATTGAAGCTTGATAACTGATTGATTGTCAACTGAAAAATTACAATTTTTGTAAACATTTAACAACAAGAATCAGTATCATGTTGACCACAAGCTTGTTTCTATACCACATTACGCTTGGGGAAATCAAGAAAGCCTTCAGGAACTAATAATTTGATAACAGTGACATGCCAGAAGCAAGAAAATACCCAAACCAAACAACAAACCCTCATCCATCTATCAAGAATCATAACACGACGCAAATTGCGAGTGGAATGAAACAGAAACACGATAATAAAAACCCCCGCCCAAATATATCCGTGCATTTAATTACTCATATAGAGATCAAAGCGAGGGATTCGTCAGGGAGTTTGAGTGGCACGATCAATCAAAAGTAGCCAACACAACGTACGATCCAAAAAGCTCTCAACTTTGAACAATAAGAGGCACGAAGCAAGACAATACAACGACAAAAATTAGAAGAAAAAGGCATCACATAATTCCAGAGAATCGAATTATGTGATAACTGAAATGGTTTGAATGGAAAGGGATAAAGAAAAATAAAAAAAATCTCTTTTTTCTTCCTTTTCCCTTTGCAAATGAAAGCGTTACCCTCTCGAGCTCGTCTTGGATCTCCTGGAGCTTCTCGATGGAAAGGACGAGCTCACCGTCGATGTGCTGCTCGGGTTCCGCCCCCTGGGCTCCGGGCTCCGCGACCTTCGATTTCTTACCCTTGTCGGCCACCATCTCCTAACCGCCAACGCGCTAAACCCTAACGCTGAATCCCCTTTTCTTTCCCTGCTTGGCACGGGGCAGCAAGCAGCAATGGCTACCGGAAGCGACACCAAACTCCCTCCATCCCCTGCGTGTCTCTGTCTATTTATATGGTCCCAGGTCGCAGCTTACTGGAGTTTCCCGTCACCACCTATGGTGAAGAAACCACGGGCGAGGCTCATCAAAACCGTCCGAAGAGTGGGTCCGGAAGAGTTTGACGGTGGAGATCGTCTGAGGGATGGCGACTGGGTCCCCTGGGGTGGAGAGGCAGCGGGAGATATTTAAAACCCTAACCCTAACCCTAAGGGAGCATCTAGCCGTTGGATGGACGGCCAGCATGCCTCATGATGATGATGATGATGATGATTCCTTCTATTGGTTTGTACATTACATTTTTTAATTTTTTTTTTCTTTTCATGAGGATTTGAGGAAGATGATAATTGTTCAAAAGGAAATAGTGATACATTTTTAAAAACAAAGATTAGAAAAAACTTTTCATATCGGTAGTGAACAGTAATAATTATGCATATATCAACCAAGTCATATTGGGATGTTGGGCTTGGATTTCACAATCTAGCTCAAATGAGTCCATGAGAAGTCACAAAAAAAATTATGGTTAATTCATTATTTTATTATTATTATATATATATGCATTATAAAAAAATTATTGCAAGTTTTCTATAAAAAATAAACAAAATAAAATTTTGGTTAATCCGCTACTTCAATCAATTAGCTTAATTTTACAGAGATAGAAACCAATGAACTAATTGAGTACCTAGTAATAATAAGAGGGTTATGTTTATGAGAAAAGACTCTTTTTTTAATGCTCCTTGAAAAAAGATTTTTCACACAATTTTGCCCATAATATACTCTCCAAAAAGGACATAACAAAGGAATAATTTAAGACGTCTGAAAGGAAAATTATTGAACATTCCATATGTGATTTCTCCATCTTTGATAGCCCTTCCAAAGGTGCTTCAAATTCCCAGCACTATTTTTCTTGCACCAAGTAATACTAAGAGTTATTTTTATTCATAAAAGGATTCCAATTAGTGTTGGTGAAAAATGGCATGAATATGAACATGTGTACTCACCCCCACCTCTATCAAATTTATTGGGATTAGGTAATTTGAGCACATCTCATGCAATTGATATGAACCCTTCAATCAGATCACTATAGAACATGATCTTTTGTGTACGTGAGAACACCATGTTCTCACGCAAGGAAAGAATTGAACAAAGATAAGAGGCAATCATGGAAAGATGACTGCCAACAGTAGTATCACAACCAGGAATTAGCATGGGCTAAAAAACAAGGTTTTCTACATCTTGATATCAAAATAAATAATTTGATATCATTTATTTCATTAATCTTATTCAACAATACTTATTAGTCTGGTATATTATCAAAATAATAATGTGCTAATACAAATATTTTGCTGACATATTTATATCATGGTACACCAATATAATGATATATAGGTTTAATACTATCAAAATTAGTATACTATATGCGTATATGTATCTATATGCAAATTAATATTCTGTAAACCAATGCATAAAACTATTGCTAATATTTGATAAAGGATAAATGATAAATATGGGATTCAGGCCCATGACCCTACAATAAATTGTGAATGTCCTTGTTAAGCTATCTAACACATTCAATGTATTCTATTTTATTTCTATATTTAGATATATTAATTATTATATAATATTATTTTATGAAATCTAATTAACTATGATGACTAAGAACCCTAATTGACACATGCTACTAATGTAACTATTTGAGCATTTTGATATTTGTCGAAATGATAGTAAATAATTATTGTAGACAAAAATAAAAATAACAAGTGATTATTGCAGATGTAACTATTTGAGCATTTTGATATTTGTATATGCTACTAATGTTAAGTAACTTAGTTGTTAAAAAATTTAATAATTTATTATAAGGTTCTGTGCTCGACTCCAATTTATGTCACTTTACTATTTATAAACTAAATAAATAAATAATCCTGATAATTTGATACAATTAATATTGGATTAAGATGATTTTGATCTTACATCATTTAAGTCTTTATGATCTATTCATGTCTCATAAAAATCTATATATTTTAAAAATATAATATATAAAAGTATAATTAATATATATATAATTCTTAGTTAATATAGGATAATATTATATTAACGTCAAGTCTGAGCTATTAACTCAAAATCAATGTTATATTATATTAACTTAGATTTTATGAGAGAAGTTATCTTATATTAATATCAAGTCTAAGATAATATATGCTATGTCACGTAACTAATTAGACTATTAATATAATAATATATAATTTAAATTTTTAAAAAAATCTATATTAGCCCATGTGCTTATAGTCATAACTACTTCAGCTCTTATGGTTTTACTTATGTTTAAAATAACTATTATATTTTTAAAAATATAGCATATAAGTCTCTCCTACTACTATCAAGTTTGAGTTGATAGTATTCGAATCATAATGGTACTAAGAGAAGGGGGCGGAGGGGGAGAATTATATTGAATCTCGAATTTTGACGATGAAATCAATTGATAAAATTATAATTTAATCCATGTGTTAAGAAAAGTGATGCAGGACTAACTACGATCTTGAAAAGGTAAAAATAATTAAAGAAGAATCAAACGTTGGACAGAGTCAAAGTTCAAGCATTGGTCCAGAAGAATCGGGGATACGCTAAAGCTTTATACGATGTAGCGGGAGCTCATCAAAAGTTTATCGAGAGTCCACCGAAAGATTATTAAGAATTCGCCGAATGTTGAATTAATAAATTGATGTGCCAGACGATGATGATTATTTGCTTATAATTATTTGTCTTAATTATTATATTTAAGGTCTAAGGGCTGATTTGAGCTCATTAGAGAGCTCATTCATTAACCTAGAAGGAGGTACAACCAGGTCAAAAGAAGGTACAACTCAGGATATGAAAAATATTGAAAAATACTTTTTTAGATTTCTAGGCGATGGTGCTACTAGTCGGTGGTAATAACGCCAATTCCGAGTGATGGTACCACCCATGCCCAAAATCTTGGGCTTTGTTCAGTGATGGTACCGCTAGTGTTGTCTGTAGTATTATTATCCCAAAATTTTGGGGTGTTTGATCTTTTTGGCTCCAATTTATGAAGTAAATTGGGGTCTATAAATACTCCAGGTATTCTTACTTGGGAAAGCAAGAAAGAAAGGAAAAACTTATGAAAATTTTGTTGAATTTGTGAGAGTTTCCCTCCTCTTATTTAAGAGTGATTTCAGTTTAAGGAAGGGCTGAAAAAGAGTTGTAAGGGTTATCTCCTAAGCCTAAAAAAAATAAGAGTTGTAAGGGTTACTCCTAAGCCTGAGAAAAGGAGAAAGAGTTGTAAGGGGTGTTTGATCTTCGCTCGTTGAAAAAGATCAGGAGTGAAAGTCTGTGGCCTCGAGTGAAGAGAAATCGGGAGTGGATGTAGGTCAAGGGGACCGAACCATTATAAAAATCTGGTGTGCATCTCTTTCTTGTCTTTCATTACTATTGCTCTTGGATTTAATTGCTTATTAACTTGTTCCAAGTAAAAACATTTTCAATATAGATTTTCTTCGAACGAAATTTTTTCAAATCGATGTTTTCACTTAGTACTAACTCAACCCACCCACACCCCCACTCCCCATCTCCCCCCTCCCTCTTAGTGCTAACTCGATTGATCCTAAGAGTTGGTATCAGAGTCATATTAACTTAATTAGATTAACACCCAAGTGAGTTTAAATGACTTTCTCTAGCATTAACGAGGGTCACTTTATTATAGGTCCTCCTATGTTCAATGGGACGAACTACACCTAATAGAAAGCTAGGATGATAATTTTTTTGATTTCTATGGATTTTAAATTATATAAATATAGTTAAAAATGACTTTCAAAAGTATTCCAATCCAATGAATGATTAGAATGATTATAAAAGAAAATTATTTTCTTTAAATACCAAAGCTATGAATGTTTTATTTTATACCTTAGACAAAAATAAATTTAATTGAGTTTCTATATGTGATTCTGCATATGATATATGACATATATTAGAGGTCACAAAATTTTAAAATCCATGGTTTGAACTCTCTTAGTAAATCTTATACTAACTTTGAACTTGTAAACAAAATTTTAAAATATTTACCTAAAAATTAGGATTCTAAAGTAAATATTATACAAGAGGCTAAAGATTTGAATAATTTACCTCTTGAAGAACTTTTATGATCTTTCATGTCCTATGAAATGACTTACAAAACTCATGACGAATATGAAGAGCAACTTCCAAAGAATAGGAAGGACATTGCACTTAGAACAAAAGAAATCTTCTTGAGTGAATGCTCGAGTGATGGGCATAATGACACTGAACTTTTGACAAAAGAACATAAGAAATTTATAAAAAAGAACAAAAATCATAAAAATAAAAATGAACTAAAAAAAGATACAACCACTTGTTATGAACTCAAGAAGCCAGGGCACTCCAAAGATGAGTGTACAAAACTAAAGAATAAGTTATCAAAGAAAAAGAAAGCACGTAATGTGACTCGGGATGAGTCGAGTGCATCATCAGATAAGATAGCGAACTACACTTTTGTGACTTTTGATAAAGAGGTATATGACTCACCCAAAGTGTCTTTACCTTGCAACGAAATTACTTGATACATTCCATGAGTTGCTTGATAATTTTAAATTAGTAAGTAAGAAATAATAAAAAAATCATGCTTCTTTTTCTTCTAGTGTTTTTGAAAACTTAAAAAAAAAAATTGAAATGAGCGTGACAATTGTATGTTAACTCCTTGCACTAAGTGTAAGAGTTAGACTCACTTAAGAAGAAAAATATATTATCATTAGAATTAAAATAAATTAAATCTTTTGTTTGAAGATGTTTTATTATTTTAATATGTTATATTAATGATCTTGATAATTTCTTTTGAAATGATACTCGATTTTCAGTTTTAAATGACAATACATGGATTTGACATAAAAGATAAAGACATTCTTGCATGAAATAAATTACATAAACTGAAACACAAAATTGAAATATATTTTTCTTGAAAATGACTCTATCCTATCAAGTATTTAATAAGATATAAAGTGATGAATCTATATATATAATTATTTTTTAATCTTTTGAACTATAAAAGTAATTTTGATTATGTGAATTTGAATGAGATTTTTTTCCACCTAAATTATGAAGTTTTCTTTAATGTCTGACTTTAGATATCTCTTATAGGAAGTAAAATTTTTAAACTTCTATAATTTCTTCTTTTTACCATTTACTAAAAAAGAGATTTATGATTTTGATAACTATACTTGAGATTTTTATATAAATCAAGATTGTTCACTATATTTTTTCATTTTATTAAAGAAAATTATCCAAATGAATCATGATTTGTCTTTTGATGCTTTGAAATTATAATTTGAGATTTTTTATGAACAATGATCTTGACTTAAAATTTCTCATACATGAATTGAGATCATTTATTTGTTCTCTTATGTCTCTTTTTGCTATTTACTATAAAAAAGTTTTTATACTAATTATGATATTGACTTTTCGATATTTATAACTTGATAATTTTTTTATGAATTAAGATTTTGCTTACTATTTGACCTCCTAAAATTTGTTTTCATCATTCACAAAAAGAAAGAGATTTGTTAAAATAAATCATGTCTTTTGGTACTTGCAACTTGATCTTTCATATTATATCATTAATTATATAATTTTCATTAGTATTTATGATTGTGATTAGAACATTGATATAAAAAAAATGATACCATCATATTTATTTTGATAATGACAAAAGGAGAGATAAAATTGTTATATTTCAACAAAGCCATTGAATAAGGAACAATTTGATTATAAGAGAATTCAATATGATAAATCTTCCAAACGCATAAGTTCCTCTTTCGGATTTCTCGGTTTTCGCAAATTGAGTTCTCTTTCGATAATCATTTCCTATTAATCCTTCCTCCTACTTATAAAAGAAGAAATTTTATTATTGAACTTTTTGGTATACTTGATCTTAGATATGATGCTTTTAAATGAATCATCCTTCTTGCTATTTTAACAAAAGAAGAAATTTGATTCTTGGACTATTGAGGATATTTATTTATTTTATGTGATAAATGAATTTCTCTCTTCTTCTTCTTCTTCTTTTTTACAAAGAGGAGAAAGAAACTTATTAGGTTACATGGTTCAAATATGAGTTGAACATTTCTCCTTTTTTTGATGACAACGGGGCATAATGGTATGTTGATGACAAAGGATGAATGTTTGGCTTAAAATTTTTATCATTTATGTTATGCCTACCAAAATGATTGAAAATTCTAATGCTTTGGTATGCCCAAAATAATGTTAAATCTTAGTATCATGGTGATGAATGGTTAAAAAATTCAAAGTAATGTTAATCTTGGTATAATGGTGATGAATGGTTAAAAATTTCAATGTTTTAGTATCATGTATGCTATGCCCAAAATAATGTTGATTTGTTGTTGGAAGTGATGTTGAGTCGAAATATTTTAAAATTGTGCATGTTATACTTTGAGAAATTGAAACTATGATTATGCATAATGTATAAAATTATGATTATGCATGATAGATGTGGTAAAAATTTGTTAGTTGCACTTTTCTTCTTTTTGCGGATGACAAAAGGGAGAAGATATGAATGTATGAAATTTGACTCATGCATGGAATGATGATTTTGAAATTATGATTATGCAATGATGAAATACTTATAATTTTCTAAATTCTAAGTTTCTATCAATATGACATATTGGTAGGTGGAGTTAAGGTTAACTTCATCAGTAATTGGTTGTCAGCATAAAAAGAAGAGATTATTGAATCTCTGATTTTGATGATAAAATCAATTGGTAAAATTATAATCTAATGCATATTTCAAGAAAAGTAACGTAGGACTAACTAAGATCTTGAAAAGACAAAAATAATTAAAGAAGAATCAAACATTGGGTCGGAGTCAAAGTTCGAGCATTGGGCCAGAAGAATCGGGGATACGTCGAAGCTTCAGATGATGCGGCGAGAGCTCGTGAAAGGTTACCGAGAGCTCACTGGAAGTTTATCGGAGCTCACCGGAAGTTTGCCGGGAGTTCATCAAAAGATTGTCGGGAGCTCGCATGGAGTTCGTCAGAAGGTCGTCAGGAGTTCGTCGAAAGTCGAATGAATAAATTAACGTGTCGAACAACAAAGATTGCTTGCTTGTAATTATTTTAGTTTTAATTATCATAATTAGGGTTCAAGGGCTGATTTAAGCTCATTTCATTGACCTAAAAGGAGGTACAACCATGTCAAAAGAAGGTACAACTCATGGTACGAAAAGTGTTGAAAAGTACTTTTCTTAATTTTTGGATGGTGGCATTGCCTCCTAGGCTATGTTCAATGGTGGTACCAACGGTGTCGACGATAGTACCAATTGTACCCCAAAATTTTAGGGTGTTTGATTTTTTTAGCTTCAATTTGTGAAGTCCATTGGGGTCTATAAGTACCCTAGGTGTTCTTGCATGGGAAAGTAAGAAAGAAAGGGAAAAATGTTAGAACCCTTGCAGATTTTAAGCTTGGGGTTTGATCTCTATAGGGGATCGGCCTCCTGAAAATCTGTAGGGGTTCCCTCCTCTAAGTTATTTGGCACAATGGCTGAAGAAAGATTAATCTTATCCATGATAAAATAGTGATGGCTACATGAGTTTATATAGGAACTCAAAACCCTAACTCATAATAGGACTCCTACTCTTGAAAAGATTTCTCTTCCCCTCAACTCCTAACCCCTAGCCAACTAAGTGGCCGACGGCTATAAGGGACTCCTATTCAATCAAGGAGAGAGTCCTAGCTAAATGGAACTCTCTCCCTCTAACCCTAACCGACCTCTCCAAAGAGGAGGGGACGACTAGAAGACTCCCTCTTCATATGGACTCTTCCCTAACCCTAATCGATGATCACTTCATCAATAGGGGTGGCAGCTAATTTAGGGTTTTATTATTATACTTAATGTCATCTCGACTCAGTGGACTTAGGACCTGACCTAGCTAGGGTTCTAACAGACCCGCCCTCTTCAAATCAATATTGTTATCAAGGCTGAGGCTCCATGAACTCCGGAAATTTAATCTTCAAGTCTTCATAGTTCTCCCATGTGGCATCTTTTGTGGGTAAGTTTGTTCACTGCACTAACACCTCAGTAGTGGGACATCGATGATGAGTCACAATCCAATGATCAATGATGACTCTCGACTAGATCTGGAGCTCTCCATGGGCTGTAGTGTCCGACAAGTGGCTCTGGTCGTCTTGTTTTATCCCACTTTGGGCTTCAGGCATGATACATGAAAAACTAGGTAGATCTGGGAATTGGCGGGTAGGTCCAACTTGTATGCCACTGCTCCAATACACTCCATGATCTGGTAGGGCCCGAATAAATGTGGTGAGAGTTTTATGGATGCTCTGGTGTGGATGGATGTATGCTTATAGGACTGGAGCTGAAGGAAGACATAATCTCCCACTGAAAACTCTCTTTCACTTTTACGCATATCATGCTATTGTTTATCCTTGCATGGGTCGCTGAGAGATTATCCTTTAACAATTTCAAAATTTTGTTCCTATCCCTGAGCTTCCTGTTTACCTGATCTACTTTAGATGAACCGATTACATAATTTGAATCCACTATAAACTGATCTAACCTAAACTGATCTAACCTAAACCGATTACATAATTTGATCGCAATAAGAATCCACTATAAACTGATCTAACCTAATATACGGATGATTGAGAATAATATTTCTCTGTCATTATCTTCTTCCCTTTCCTGGATCTATTACTTTTCTGCCTTTTACTATCAATTTACAATCTTCTTTCTCTCTCCCATATTTTCAACCGTCGTTGTCCTTTTTTCCACAACCCCTAATCTAGGGTTTAGGTTAAAATAAATGAAGATTAAGGTTGTGGGTTTCACTAAAGCCCATTATGAGCTAAATCTGGGTCATTTGCCCAACAACGTAAGCAGACTATAATGTTTGTCAACTTATACTTAGAAAGATATATGAGCTTATATGCTACGTTTTTAAAGATATATACACTATTTTAGATATAAGTAAAATCATAAGAGCTGAAATAGTCCTGACCAAAATCATAAGGGCTAAAATTGACTTTTTTTAATTTAAATTATATGTATCATTATATTAATATTTTATTATGAGTCAGCATCTCACGTAAATAAACTCTAATCCATGTTAATTTAGATTTGATGGAAGAGACTTATATGCTATGTTTTTTAAAATATATGGATTATTTTAGACACAAGTAAACCATAAAAGGTTAAGTGATCAATGATTAAAATCATATGGGTTAAAATGAGCTTTAACCTAAATTATTATTACTAGTTTATAGTAAGATTATCTTATTAGACAATCACCTACCTCTTCATCAGCTATAATAATAATTATATATATTTTTCTATATTACAACGACCATGATCACATGCACATATTCATACATTCTTAAATAAATATTTAAATATTTATAATAAAAATATATTTTTTTTGAATCTTCATCAACGTCTCAAGTATAATTAGCATATGTTCATCCTTTATTTAAAAATACATTTAATTGTTTCGAATGAAAACATATTGAGGCCTTGATCTACTAAACTTTGTATTATTGTAGTAATTATATCACATAGTTTAACTATAATATTTATAGGTCACATTGGCGTATGTCTATATTATTTTAAATAATTCTCTCACCTCTATCAATACTATAACCGATGGCTCAGGAATGAAATTATATAATTTTTTTAAATCTTTTCTAGTAACTTCGTTGATCCATCCTAATATTATTATCTCAATGACATGAAATAAATACAAAACTAAAAAAAAAAATTAATATTTTTTTAGGAGATGGTATAAAAGATGCATCCCGAGTGCGAAGATGGGACAATTTCTACCCGTGCTAGAACAAGTCATTTTATTTTCCAACCCCAATTTATGAGGGACATTGATAACTGTTGTTTGATCAAGCTGTCAGCTCCTCACAGGTTCTCTAGTTGCCTTCGGTGGACCATTTATGTCTAATTAGACGTATATCAACAATAAAATTGACCTCCAACAACATTAACCTCTTTGTTGCCCACCCACACTCGTCGGCAAAGAATTTTAGCACACGTATATGTTTTGTTGTTCGAGGGGCGTATCCAAGAGACTGCTGCAGTTAATGACAAAAAAATAAAAAAAGCGTTGTGCATACATCTCATTAATAATTAATTCATTGTGATTGGAGTTCATAACTTGTTTCATCTTTTCTGTTTCTTCTTAGGTCTTCTATTTTTATGTGGTGCATATTGAAGTGATGGATCTCGCATGGATTATTTATGTCTTATTAGATATAATTGCTGGTAAATGATTCTGGGACGCAAAGAAACATAAACTAAAAATTAGTTCGAGTTGCACAAGTAAAGAATCGTCCATCCTTACATGCCCGTTAAGTGTTTTGTCAAATTATTCTTGTAGGATTCTAAAAATTTAACTGCATAAAAATTATTAAAGAAAGAAAAATCTTAATGTGTTTTAAGAACTAATCTATGATAGATGATATCTTGATACAAGTATTTAGATAATGACTCGTTCTATCCAACAAGTAACTAAAAGGAAGAGATTAAAAAAAAAAATCTCCACAGCCTTTCTCTTGTCAATTTCCTTCCAACTATGTATTTGGTTGTAGTTAAGATAAAGTTAATTAGTTAGGATTAGATAAATATTTAAATCTAAATCTAGTTAGATGAGGATGTGATTAGTTTAGATGAAGATAAGATTTATTTAGATGTGATAGATTTATAGTATTTTAAAATATCTGTATTTTATCTTTTAATCAATATAAATAGGTACTCTTGGTTCATTCCAAAGCACTGCATATTGTTGATTGAAATTACTTTTGGTATCCTCTACTATTTTATTCTTCTCTCTCTGAAGTTCTACATAAAAGTCAACAGTGGTAATCATATAATTATAATAGAATATACTAAAAAAATATGTTTGGAGGTATAGAAAAGGTAAAAATTTCAAAGTTTCAAATTCTTCGACATGAATTTGAGACTCTTATAATGAAAGATTCGGAATCGATTGATATTTTCTTCTCGAAAGTTTCTTCTATTGTGGATCAATTAGGTCTTATGGTGAAAATATAAAAGATCAAATTGTAGTAGAAAAAGTTTTATGAAGTTTATTTTCAAAATTTGATATGTTACGAAGTTTATTTCTGAAATTTGATATAATATCTACTGCTATAGAAGAAGCTAAAGATACAAGTATATTATCTATTGATGAATTAATAGGTTCTTTTTTAGTTCATAAACAAAAAGTGAACAGATCTTCAGATTCTTCAAATGAAGATAGATCAGAAGAAGGATCAAAAAGAGAATTCAGAAATCAGATCTCAAGGGAGAGATCAAAAGGACAGAGGACGAGGCCGATCAAATGAAGGTAATCAAAAATATTTTTGTTGCAAAAAATGACATATTGAAAAAAAGATTGTTGGTACAAAAATAAAAATCAAATGTTTCTCCATGTTCTTATTGTGAAAAATATGGACATTTTGAAAAAGATTATTGGAACAAAAATCAAACAAACTATCATGAGGAAAATAATGATGATAAAAAAGATGAAGAAAATATTTTCTTTATAGCATATGATGAAAAATATTCTAGATTTGTTTGGTTTTTGGATAGTGGATGTAGTGATCATATGACTGGGGATAAAAGTTTGTTTCAGAACATTGATGATTCGTCAGATCTATTGTGCATATGAGAAATAGCAAAAATGTTCAAGTAAAAGGAAAAGGAACATTTACTGTGAATACAAAATCTCATTAGCATAGGACAACTAATGAGAAAATGATATTATGTTATTTTTGATGAAAAAATACCTGATTTATGATAAGAAAATCGGTAAATTGATAGCAACCGCAAGAATGACAAAAAACAAGATGTTTGCCTTATTATTTTTAGATTTTACAACTCCTACTGATGAATCAACATTATGAAAAAATAGTTATAATCATCTAAAATTTTGTGGATCTATGCAAACTATCTTAGATGGTGCAGGTCATGATTATTTGGAAACTACAGTTAATAAAACATATCTACAGAAAAATGAAGCTTCCGCATACAAATAGATTCAATCCTACAAATAGAGAATCTCCATCATATCATCAAAGATGATTACTAAAGAGAAAAATGTTACGAGAAACGATAAAATATTTCAGGTCAGAAGTACTAAAAAATCTATGGATATAGAAAAAGCATAAGTCAACCGATGCAACATTGAAGATTAGCTCGTTGACGTCTTCATAAAAATTTTGACGAAGAAAGTTTTTGTTACACTCGTGATACGAGACTGATACCAAACCATCGGTAGTATCTATTACACTTGTGATATATATATATATATATATATATATATATATATATATATATATATATATATATATATATATATATATATATATATATATATATATATATATATATAGACGACAGCACAATCATCAAGTATAAAGATCATAAACTAAACCTAATCAAAAGTTTAAGTTCATTATTTCCAACAATAGTACATGATGCGTAAGTACATGGTTTGGTCAGCTGGAAACCATAGATTTCAATGTTGCGTAATCTTTTTTAGTTTGTACATGATGCGTAAGTTCATTATTTCCAACAATAGTTCTGGACTCACACCAGAATAAATTTAATGCCGTGTGTGTGTGTGTTCGTGTGTGACATATAAGGTCCACATTCCTGACGCATGCAAGCAAGAGTCATTGCGTTATAGTTTTTATCGTGAGGATCTTATTTTTCTCATCTGCCAACCAACCAACCAACCAACCAAATGTATGTATGCTGCTGGAGGAAATAAGGATTCATAAATGCAAAATATAAAAAAAAAAAAAAAAAAATTTCGGTGGCTGAATCAAATCTTTTTTAGTTTTTTTATTTTAACTTCATAAGGTAGGATTAAAAATTATTATTTATTATAGAGCATCACTTGTCACGATGACGGGACAGGTCAACATATATTATAGAATGTTATATTAAAGGTGAAAGGAGCTTTGCGTATCCGAGGACGTCATGGCAGCCATGGGAGGGAAGCATTTACACCTTCATCTGCATGAGAAAGAAATGATAGAGAGATGCTTCGCTTGTGGAGCTTTCCGGACCATGCAAAGACTATATAGCTTTCCTTGTTAGGTTTGTGTTCCTCCGGGTACAACAGGAACATATATCCAAGCCATTAAATAGTGTTCATGGTCGTCTACAGTTATTACTCACAAGAATTTTTTTTTTTTTTTAAAGTGGAGTAATCCAGTGAACAAAAACTCACAATGACGGAGTAATCCTAACTCCTAAAAACTTATGGTAGCTCGGAAGGTAAGGATTGGATTAAACAGTCCTGTAAAACTACATATGCTTCTGAGATTAGATTCGAAGGATTCAAGAAGTATGAAGTATAAATTTTTTATAAAAAAAATTAAACTTAAAGACACATACCTCCTTAGATGATTTACCTTTGGATTGAGATAGGAGTTAGAGAGAGCTATGCTGTGAAATAACCAACCATCTTGTGGGATATTATTATACTTACGGGATAACGATTCATGTCAATGACCTTCAACTGTCACGTGAGAGCAAGTCGATATCGGTGTCTTCGAATGATGTGATGGTGATTTGGATGTTGCATCCAACTTTGACCATTGTCGTATTGTCCTACATCTATCGTATTAATATCCTACATGCATATATGTATGTATGTATGTATATATATATATCTATCTATCTTGAAGTATTGTGAAGGAGTAATCCGGGCTGCGAATCCTCCAAAAATAACATAGAGCAAGATGATATGATCTACTAACAGTGTTCATCATCTTTTTTTATATTTTTATCTTTTTTGCAGTTACATCATTCAAACTAAAGCTTCCCTTAGAGCAGTGACAATAGGAAGACAAGTTGCCAAAGCAGACATCATTATGCTTGTTCTTCAGAACTTACGCCTTAATCTCCTTGAGTTGAGCTCTCTTTCCGATCAAACATCAAGGGGATGGATGGATCAATTCATCTCGGGGTCCTCCTATAACAACTCAGCCGTGTCATCCAGTGGCATACTGTCGTCAAAGAGCCATGTCTCGAACAAGTTGATAAAGATTGGAGCTTCCATGTCCGCCTTGTTCTCGCCTTGGAAGAGGGTCGGCTCCGATACCTCCGGCGTCGGTGTCTCGATCTTGAACACTGAGTCCAGCAGTCCGACCGGTGACACGCCATTGTTGCTTGCTACGGTACCTGAACCCTCTGTGCAGGTCGAGTCGCCTCCGACCACCATGTCAGCTCTCGCTGCAGGCGACCCCTTCATCCATCCTTGTAGCAACCGAGAGATGTTCTCGGTGCTCGAGGCGTAGGTGGTAGTTATCGGTGCCGTCAACGAGAAGCCGCTACTGTGTGGCTTCCGGTCGCCGAGGCAGCTCGGCTTCTGCAAGGACAAGGCCTCGGTGAGGGCTTGCTTCGCCATGCGGATGTCGGCCTGGACCCTCCTCTCCCACTGGTCCTTGGAGACGGATGGGCATCTGGAGAGCCCACCGTTGGACGTCGCACCGTCTCCACTTCCCTGAATCCTCCTCAGCTTCTTCTTCAGATGGGTATTCCAGTAGTTCTTGATGTCGTTGTCCGTCCTCTCCGGCAGATACGAAGCTATGGCTGCCCACCTGCACCCCTTCCGACGCATATTAACCACTGCAATCCGCGAAGAAGCGAAGGAGGACGTCGATACCTGTTGCCGAGAATAGCTTGGAGATGGACGATGAGCCTCTCCTCCTGATCTGTGAAGTTGCCACGTTTGATGCCCGGCCTGAGGTAATTAGTCCACCGGAGCCTGCAACTCTTGCTGCACCTCATCAACCCTGCCCGCGGAAACCGATACATAAGCAGTAATTAGGAACATATCACATTAATCATAGAACAAGTATGTGATGCTAAATCTTGAGGAGCTCACCGGTGTTGGTAGGCACAGCCCTCCAATTACCAGGGCCGTGCTCCTTGACGTAGGAGGCTAGGACAAGGTCCTCTTCTTGAGTCCAGGGGCCCTTCTTCACGCCTTTTTCGCAGCAAGGTGGTCTTCCCATGGCAACTCTTCCCCAGAAGCCGCAGAGAAAGCCGTGCAAGGTTCACAACGCACTGCGACTCGGAAGTCTCTCAGATAAAAGAGACCTGATGAGAGTCATTGATCGCCGCCCCTCGTTTGACAGAGAAGACGGTCACAGAAGGAAAGAGAGAGGAAGGAAGAAGTCGGAGGGCGGCAGCAAGGAGAGCGAGGTGACGAATCCGTCCGTCCTTCGCGCTCTCTCTCTCTCTCTCTGTCTTTATATATATATATATATATATAAAGGCCGAGCATTCAATGAGGTTGCGCCTGGAAGCCTCGATTCGAAGGCAAACATGTCTTCCTTCGCATTAGTGTCGGATTTTGAATGTTGTTGGCGATATCATAAATAAATATATTTTTTTTGTCGTAGGATGAATTTTGAATATTTTAAAGGATATTTTATGTCTAATATTTATTACGAATAATTATAAGATAGCACATTTATTTTATAAAATAAATCGTATAGTTAATTGGTTGATCATTGATACTAAAGCCAATAAATATTTTAAATTTTAGAAAAAAATATCTTCCGGATTTAGATCTTTTGATTAGCTTTGAAACAAATCAATTGTTTCATATCGAGTTCATTAATACTTTTCTAGAAAAAACCATCAATTTTTTTTTATTAATGAAGTTATTTTTCTTGAAAAAAATAAGTATCGGAAAGTGATCCGATCAAGCCTTGGGTCATTGGGTTACTGATCGAATCAATGGGACGATCTTATAGAATGTTTGATTACTAAATATTTTAAATATATAACATAATTTAAAAATTATATACATAGTAAAAAATCTAAAATATTAAAATTAGTTAAAAAGGAATAACTTAATGAAAAATAAAATTTTAGTTGTATAATTTAATGATAACATTAACCAATATTATTAACATAAATATTTACTTTCAACTTCAATTGTTCAGTGATATTGAAGAAATAATTTATCCAATATAATTATCATGAATTAAATAACATATTATCAAATTAGACACCTTTAATCATCTCAAAATGTCATTCCGTGGGTCTACCATAACAAGTCAATTCCATATTCTGATCTGAATTTTTATAGTCATGTTTGTTTGCTGCAATATTTATTCCAATCTTCAAATCCAATTCTCCTTATAAAGGAGCTTGATATACCTTCTTCTTCTTTTTCTTCTTATTTTTTATCATCATTAAAATCTAAGTATTCTAATTTAATGATTGATGTAAATATCCTCAGAAATAACTAGAAAGAAAGATTTAAGTTAAAGGTATTTAAGTTATATATATATATATATATATATATATATATATATTACAAGATTGGATTGATTTGATGTAAATCGATCGATTCATACGAGTTATCCAAAAAGTTATTTAAGTTTATTTTGAGTTTTCGACAGGAATCAATTTTTTGGTTTGGTCCGATTGTGGTAACTATATTTTTATCTCTCTGGACGATGGTTTCCTGTGTCAAGACAGACTAATTTACCCACCAGACAATGAATGGGTCCTACCTCGCATGATCCACACTGTTAAGTCCATTTCCTCTCAGCTAAGCACACAATTACTGTTTTTGGGATTTATCTCGATTAAGGTGAGCTTTTAAAAAAAAAAAAAATATTTTTATTAATTTTTTTGATGTTGTGAGGCTGCAACGTTTACTGGAATGATGCTCAAGTGACGTTATATAGCAAGGAGGAGTCTGTGGAAAGAAGCGAAGAGCGTGTATGAATGAACTCTTTAATTAATGGTGGTAGGTGTAATCATGAGCCAACGTTGGAGAAAAAGAACAGGCAGGAATGATGCTACTGCAACAATTCGCGGCCTAAGATTTGGATTGATGTGGATGAAATTAAATGTGGAAGGTTTCTCAATTATTTCTTACACATTTGTCTGCATGAGTGCTAATTAGAAGCATGAATTGAGACACAAGCATGCAATAATGGATTTGGTTGGAAGGATGCTTTTGAAACATCAACCTGATCTTGATGATCCTTGAAATGCTTTGGAATACAACCAAAATATATAACTCCATTGGATTGGTCATGTGAGATACTCATCCAAATTAGGTCAGTGTTTAACAATAATATCCTTACGACGCTCTTGCTTCTTCAAGATTAGGAAATAATATATATAATTTTTTAAAAAATAGTCCCATATATCTATCATATCTGTAAAAAAAAAAAAAAAAAAAAAAAAAATCATTCTGAGCAAATCGGAAGTTGGATCACTAAGAATTTAGTGACGTGACGGAATGCTTGGTTATCTATCAGGCACTGACATAGATGTCGAACGGACGCCTATCATAAAGTTTTATGTATATGAAGCACAAACTATATATGATTGTAAACCATTTGGAGCATCGGCTGAACAAGTTGAAGGTTGGATGGAGTGGCATGAAAGCAATTCAATGTTGACACCATTCTCACTGTTCTGAAGCATTCAAGCAATGATGCATGCATGATTCACATAGCAGAGAGAGATGGAAGAACTAACTGCTTGGATCCCCTTGCAATTTGGCTTGGTCAGCCATTCACCTGACTTCTCTCTCCCTCACAACACTTGGCAGCAGAAGGAAGACCACCAAACCATGAGATCTCTCAAGCTAGCTAGTTGGGTAAAGAGCAAGCAACTCCCTCGCCCAGAAACCTCACCTTCCTGTCTCGTATCACATCCATTAGGTGGGGACTTCGACCTCCCACTACCGTGTATTCCAACCCCAAGCTTCATGTCTTCCATTTGGGTTCACGTTCGAGATCTTTTAATGTTTATTATTCCGTTGTTATAGGTAGAATGTCCATTTGTTCTGCAAATCGTCCACACCATAACAGGATTCCGGATGCTTGCTTCAAGTGTAGTTAATGGTAGGTGGATCGTGTATATATATATATATATATATATATATATATATATATATATATTATCCGCTGTTCATGTGCACCACCTCAGTTCCATGAACAGGGAGTTTTTGCAAGGATGGATCTCCGCGATCACGCTTGCTGGTTTTGTACCGTCATTTCACTGCTTATTTTGATCGGCTTCACAGTCAAGCGTGTTTTCCGGTGAGATAAGTCTCGGCTTCGTTGATGGTGAAGCTAATTATCCCTGTTTCATGATCTGAGAGCTTGCTGTTCCGTTCATGGCCATGCAGAAGCAGGATAGACAAGTTAGGCGAGTCCATCAGCTCGAGCTTGGCCACAAGTCATCAGAAACACAACAATAAAGTGTCCGTGCCGCTTGTTAATAATGATGACGGAGAAGGCGAATCTTCTTCGAGCACGAGCACGGGCAGTGGCGTCATGTTTGAGCCAGAAGCCGAAACGAGCTTTTCGCCGGATGGAGATCGCAATCACTCTGGTGCAGCAGCTGCTGGTTGCGATGCTGCGCACAGGCAATCGCCAAGCAATGTGTTCGACGAGGTTGTGGCAGAGACCCGAGGAGAGCTTGAAACAGAGGAGTTCTCGGGCTTCGGTTCCGATTCCGACTCCCTTAGCATGAGCGACGGCTACTCGGTGCATGAACTCGTAGCAGACTCTGATGGATTCTTGTCGGAGAGAGACTTCGATGGGCATGAACATGCTGCAGAGGATCCAACAATCCATGAAGAAGATCTTTTGGAGGATAAGGCTGTCCACATCTCCAGTGCCAACAATCCTTCAATATCACTCTCCTGCTCAGAAACACAGTGGAAGGACGCAGGTGATGAGGACGACGACGATGAGTCGGATCAGCTCTGGGAGCATCAGGACCTGATAGAACAGCTCAGGTTGGAGCTGCGAGAAGAGAGGGACATCGGTCTGCCGACCATTGTAGAGGAGTCAGAGAGCCCCAAAACAGTCGATGATCTGAAGCCATTGACGACGATCGACAAGAGCTTGCTGCTGCATGAGGCTGCCGTGGACGAGCTGCACAAGTCACACAAGAGCTACAGGGAGAGGATGAGGAAGCTTGACGTCTTCAACTCTCAGAAGATGTATGCAATAGGTAAGTGGTTCATCCATAGCCACATCACCATTGCCATCAACCATCCAAAATCTTAACAGCTCCTGTTATTCCCAGGCTTTCTTCAGCTGAAGCATCCTCTCAAATCAGTGAAACCTCGTTCATCCATTCTCTCCCAAAGCTTTCGGTCGATCCGTCATAAACTGACCGCTGATCCAACTGACAAGTTCATCAAAGAGATACATAGTGATTTGGAAATGGTGTATGTTGGGCAGACATGCCTGTCGTGGGAGTTCCTGAGATGGCAGTATGAGAAAGCTCAGAAATTATTCGAATCTGATACGTGCGGAAACCATTACTACAATCAAGTGGCTGAAGAATTCCAACAATTTCAAGTGATCATTCAGAGGTTTATTGAGAACAAGCCATTTCAAGGACCAATGCTGGCACATTTCGTTCGAAATCGATGTGTTCTTCGAAATCTTCTCCAAGTGCCTTTGATCAGAGGTGAACAACACTAAGTTTCTTCCTAATTCTTTTTCTGGAAGGATTGAGTGTCAGTTTTGTTGCAGAGGATTTGGAAGAGACGATGGAGGATCAACAAAAAGTCAACTGTGTCGTAACAAGTGAATTGATAGAAGAGATCATGAAGGAGTCACTGAGGATCTTCTGGGAATTTGTCAAGACAGACAAGGATGCAACTCCTTGTATTCTCAGAGGCTTCATAGGATCTCATGCTGAACTGCAAGATCCACCAGATTTTGACCTCATGGAAGTTGTCCGATCTGACCTACACAAGGTGGATCATGTTGACACGACTAACGCTTGCAACACAAACTCTAACATCCTTTGTTTTCTTGGGCAGAAAGAGAAGAAGCTGAGAGAGATGCTGGGAACTGGGAATTGCATCATCAAGAAGTTCAAGAAGCCAAAAGAAGACAGATCAAATCAGGACCTTTTCTTCTCTCAAGTAGACCTCAAGTTGGTAGGAAGAGTGCTAAGGATGTCCAAAGTGAAGACTGAACAACTGGTTTGGTGTCACAGGAAACTGAGCAACATCAAGTTTGTAGAAAGAAGGATCCACAGGGAACCCTCCTTCTCGCTATTCCCATGTTGATACTGGTGTTCTTTGTTTCTTGATTATTTTTCTTACACTGCAATAAAAAAAATCAATCATTGTTGCCATGTTCAAGCTATCTCATCATGTATGCAGTTTGCTTCAGTACATGAGCTATTTATGCAGAGGGTTTTCTGCAAACATAGTGAATCCAACAGCAGCAACAACAACGAGGAACCGTCTCTGCAATTATATATTGGGGATCGGAGTGTCTTTGGTCTTTCCCCACCATCTATCAAATTCCTAGTATTACTTTTTCTTGAGCTTCCTCTGCTATATTAAAAAAAAAGAAAAGAATGAAAAGATGCATTTATGGCTCAAGTTTAGTGGATTAACCAAGGTCTAAACATTTTAGGTCACTCGAGAAATCTGATGAGTCAAATATTCTCTCGGGTCACTCGAGAAGATGCTGAGGGAATTCCTCGGTCCTTTATATAAATAGATGATGATGTATCTTTTTATAAATTTTATTTTATCATCATATCAGAGTATCTTTTTATAAATTACCCCTTCTAACTTGGCCAATGATAGTCCCTCACCAATCTACCATGGTGACACATAGAAACTGACAATAAAAGCATGAACTCTTCTTCCCACCGAGCACCCCTCTAGCTTTGCTTTAGTGGAAGTGGACGCATGGGGAAGCTACCCCCCATTTTGCCGTGCTTGCTCCATCCTTCTTCTATCTCCCCATCGGTGCTTGTGCCCTCCTCTGGACTGCCGAAATCAGCCGATAAAACTCGCGGCTCTGGCAAAACTCAACCAGCAGAACTCAGCCCTCGCCGCCCACCGACTTGTTAGCTGTAACAGATTTCCTAACTGAACGAGAAAAGCTCATTCATCAATTGAGGGAAATCTTTCTCCTATCGTTGTATAAATAGGGATTGAAATGAAATAACAAGTGTCTTTAGTGTCTCACATTCATTCTCAACATGGTATCAGAGCCGCTTGCCTAGAGCAAACTGTTTTCTCATTGTCAAACGACAACGAGTTCCCACCGCGTCCGACCGCGAGCAGCTACTATAGCCGCTACCTCCGCTGGTCAACTCCTCTTCTGGAAAGCTGTGATCTCTGTTTTCCGATAAAAATAAAACGTCTCTTCCAACAACGCACGCAGATGGTACCCTAGCGGTTCACCCGCCCATCCGTCTCGATGTCGGAACCCATGTCCTGATACTCAACATAAAATAGAGTCTTCAGAACAAACTCGCCCACCCCACCAGCACCACCAGGGGTTCCGGTTCGTGGTAGACCCCTTTTCATCAATCGTAGCCACCGCTGTCAAGCGATAGAATCAGCGAAAAAGACCTTGGAGCGTCATTGTTCCTCTCGGTGGATCACCGCGGTTCCCTCTGTGATGCCGGAGGTCTCAGTTCGCTGCAACAGAAGACTGTCTCATCAATTCCAACCGCCATCATCGGAGCGCCCCTGTAGTGCACCTGAGTCCTGCACACAACCGCGTTGCCCTGCCTGGTGACTGTAGCCTTTGCATCTGCGGCATCTTCTGGTTGCTGCATCTGTTGGATTTGCACCTACCACCGAGGGTCAACGCGTCCACAATGCAGATTTACTCAACACCCATCCACCCTGCACGTAACTTCTGTCAAAGGCTCCTCGCATGCAGCTACGACGTCTTCTCTTCATCTGTGGCCGAGGAGAGGTGCGACTTCTTCCTATGGCCTTGGATTAGAGCCGAGAACCAAGAACCCGGTGCCGAAGCCTTTGGAGTCCCTAAGCCTTGCAACCTTCTCTCTGCTAAGATATCCTCCCTCTCCTTTCTACCTCCTCATTGTTGCGAGCATCACTAGCCCATCTCCTCCTTGTCTGCGCCCTCGACACCTCTAGTAGCAGCTCCAGATTCCTTTATGGCAGCAGGCATTCGTCGTGGAACTCGCCCACTGCAACCTACCTCAATGCTTCTCCTTCATCTACGCCTTGATAGTGTGGCATTTCGACAACGACATCCGGTAGCATCACTCCGACTTGCACTCAATGTCCCTTGTTGGTGCCATCCTCTACGCTCTCGTTTGTCACTATTGCTGTCTCTCACCAACTCGTAGCAGCACGGTGAAACCGATGACAAGAGCCTGCAGTTGCTTCTTCCTCCTACTTTCCTCCCGTTGTCAGCTACTCCTTCCTTCTTCCTGTCGCCGACTATTCCTAGACTCAAGAGTATTGGCAGTGGCTTCCAATGTTAGGAACGATTGGCACTAGAGGGGAGGGATGGGGTGCGGGGAGGGTGAATTAGTGCAAGTATAAATTTTTCATTTTAAACAAAAATGTTTTGATTTAAGGATGATAGGAAGATCCAAAGCTTTGTTCAAATAAAGCAAGTGAATGATAAGAAGATTGCTAATTTAATTACTTATTAATTAAGAAAGAGCAAAGAAATCCGAAAGATAAGAAACATATAAGTGAAATATTTGCTTTTAAAGATTAAACAAGATCGGAAGCGTTAATAAGGAAAGCAAAAGATGAAGTCACAATTTTTATAGTGGTTTGATACCAACAGCCTACGTTCACTCCCGAGTCCTCCTTCTTGAGGCACATCGGTGTCCACTACCGATCTTCTTTGGGTGAAGACCAAACAAACCCTTACACTTTGCTTACAAGGGAGACAAGATTACACTCTTTGATCACTCCTTTACCACTTTTCTTTTTTTTTACAATTCTCACACAATATTTTCTGAGAATATAATCCTCAAAATTATTATTTTGAATGTAAGAAAATTTTGGATATTTATAGACCCCAAATGACTTCAAAAATTGGAGCCAAAAATCAAACATACCCAAAAAATTAGGTACGAGCGGTTTACCCGTCGACCTAGGCGGCTCAACTGCCGGAATACCTGGGTACGGGTGGGTCAACTGCCCAAAGTACCCAGATTCCTAGGTACGGGCGGTTCAACCACCCAGCCTGGGCGGGTTAGCCGCCTGAAAGCTTGGGCGACGGCAGTACACCTGCCGCTCATACCAGCCGGAATTTCCACAAAAGTGGTTCCCTCCACTTTTTGAATTTCGGCTTGAACCTGATGTTGATTTGGATTCCTTCAAGATCCAACTCAATTTAGACTCAAACCCTAACTATGACTCAATGATTACAACACTTAATGACCAATCAAGATAATCAAGACCTAACTCCCGCCAATCCTGTAGCCTCCGACATTCTTGTGGTGAGTCTTCCGATTATCTTTCGACGATCTTCCAGCGTGTTCCCAGCGAGCTACCCGATCCCTTCGGTGAATCTCTTAGCGAACTTCGACAAGATCTCATTGCATTGTCCAAACCCGACCCGATGCCCAAGCTTGATCTTGGCCCATCCTCTGGTTGTAACTTTATTGCTCCTGTCATAGTTAGACATGCAAATCTTCCTCTAACACATGCGAGATAAACCCTCATCAATTGATCTCATCATCAAAACTCGTGATTCAATAATGTCCCCCTTTTTGATAATGACAATCAATTGATGACGGGAGTTAATTCTAACTCCCCCTAAATTCATGTCATGATAAAAAAGGACTTAAATTCAAGAGAATCACTCACTCTTGAATTCAAGTAAATTAAGGCAATCAGTATTTCAAGCAAATCATATTTCAAAGATTGTAATAAGACATGTATATATCAATAATAATTTACTTTTAAAGTATCATGTCATCAACACATCAAGGATTATCATGAATTTTAAATATTTAAAAGTCATCAACATCCATTTAATTACATAAGTCACAAACATCAATTCAATTACATAAGTTATCAACAACCATTTCTTCCCCTTTGTCATCAACAAAAAAGTGATAAATGAGACTAAGGATTTTAGGTTTATGAGTTTTTGCTCCCCCTTTTTAAAATACAATATGATTCATAAATAATTTTCTTCCTCTTGTGAAAAAGAAGGAAAGAAAACAAGGGAAGAGTTGCAAAGATATTATTAACAATAACTTTCAATTCTGTAGAGATGAATTTCGAAAAGAAAGTTTCAACGATAAGCTCAAAAATCCAAGAAATCCAAGAAATCCAAGAAGATTCAAGAGTTTAAGAGCTACTTATGCATTTTAAAATCATCTAATGTAATTTAGCAAATTTTTTTGTAAATAATGAGATAGATAATTCATGTCAACAATAAGATAATTTCATAACAAGGTAATTTTTTAAACATTATTATCATCATGAAATCTAGATTAGCAAATCACATACTTTCATGATTTAGCATTCCAAGTTCTCTTATAAGAAAATCAAATTGTTCTTCATTTAAGGGTATCATATCTAATTTAATTCTAATCATATTAATAATTTTATCTCTCCATTTTTTTGTTATTGTCAATAAAAAAATATGATGTCATAATTCCTTCTTAGTATTTATATTCAAATTACGCTAAAAAGTACAAGGAGATCATGTCATTAAAGATAATATCAAATTTTTGAATATCAAAGGACATGATTTTGTTTAATAAGTTTCTTTCCCTTTTTTTTATGAATAATAAAATGAGTCTTAGGGATAATCTCAATTCATCCAGCGGGGGGGGGGGGGGTGTTGTGGGTGAATTAGTGCAAGTGTAAATTTTTCATTTTAAACAAAAACGTTTGGTTTAAGGATGATAGGAAGATCCAAAGCTTGTTATTCAAATAAAGCAAGTGAATGATAAGAAGATTGCTAATTTACTTGCTTACTAATTACTTAAGGAAGAGTAAAGAAATCCGAAAGATAAGAAACATCGTAAGTAAAATTAATAGAACATCAGAAGGAGCTCTATAGATTTTGACCCTTGAGGGGGATCAAACCCTTAGAATGCTTAGGAGTTCCTCCCTCCTAGACTCGGCACAAGGATAAAATAAAATTGATGATTGCTTGATTCAAGAGGGGGGTGACTACATCTTTAAATAGGGATCAAAACCCTAGCCTAAAGGGGTGCTTGTCTAAGTAAAATTATCCCTTTACCCCTCATATAATTGATTTGCCTTAATAGGAATAGGGGGTGGGGTGATTAGGTTGGCTCTATAACCGACCTAAGTAGGGGGAAACCCTGGATGACCAACTCAGTAAGGGGGCGATAGCTACTAAGCGCTAAGGGCTAATCTAAATCCTAGCCATACTCCTTTATAAGATAGGAGTGACTTTATTATAATCTCACAGGGTTCTTATTGATCACTTCTAGGGTGATTAGGACTCAACCTTGCTGGAGTCCTATTAAACCCGCCCTCTTAAAATCAGCCTTGTCCTCAAAGCTGAAGTTCCATGAACTCAGGAAATCGGGTCTTCAGCTCCTCAGTAGCTTGGGTGTCAGTTGGAAGAATTTGGGCTGAGTCGTCGTCTTTAAATTTTCATTTGAGGTAAGATACCTGGAGGATCAACTGTAATTTTGATTTGGTGCACGGATCTGACCTCCATGTTAGGGCCCCAATGTGATCCCCAATTTTACAAGGCCTAAAGAAATAGGGAAACCACTTCATTAAGGCTCAAGTTTCCTGCTGATTAGGCTGGAGTTGTAAGAAAACTTGATCTTTAATTTCTCATTCATTCTGAAGTTTGTCGGGAGACCGTTTCTTCTTTGTATGTGCTGCCATATGGTTAGACTTTAGTGATAACCAATCTTTCTTTTGGGATGGTGACTTCCTTCGGATATGGCTCAGAAATCCATAGTGCCTTGCTGAAGGTGAAGAGTGCATCTCATGCAAAATAATCTGGATGTAAGGGGAAGAAGGAACAATCACAATTCGACATTTATAGCGCAGGTCCTTCGAATCCCAAGTGTAGTGACCCATGGAACCCGGATCCTTCTCCAATTTTTCTCTAATGGCTCATGCTTCCGGATCATTCTTTCGTTCCTCCCTAATGTTGTCGAGGAAGTCGGTGGAGGGAAGGGAGATGGCTAAAATTTTGGCTTGTCTTAGTTGTCGAGATAGGGCATCTGCAAAAATATTTTTTCTTCATACACTGACATTTTAAGATGCGAGGGAGATAAAGCTTTGTTGGTGTAGGCAAGGGGTCAGCCATCTTGTATTAGAACAGCTCTGATTCCAACTCTGGATGCGTCGACCTCAATCATGAAAGTTCGGCTAAAATCAGGTAGTGCTAAGACCAGCGTCGTCGTCATGGCGGCCTTGAGTCTTTCAAAGGCTACGGAGGCTTGATCCGACCATGAAAAGGAGTCCTTCTTGAGTCGAGACGTGAGTGGGGCACTAATCTTGCGAAGCCGCATAGTGATTTTACGTTTGTAGGTCTCGACCATCCTTGTATTGCCTCGATCTTTGTCGGGTCTACTGCCACTCCATCCTCTGATATAATGTGCCCTAGATACTCCACTTTATGCTATATAAAATTTGAGATTCAACATCCAGGTGCTATCTCTCCTTCGGTGTCTGCCTTACCAAAACAGGTCCACCGTGAAGCCTCAGTGCACAACTTTCAACGTGCACTCTGTCTGCCGCCTGTCATGCCACCGACACTCCCCCTCCCCCCCACCTTGCCTACAGCGGTGGCTTCTTCCTCCTCACCCAACAATTGTAGGTTTGCCATCGCGTCTATTATCAGTCAACTTCTTCTACGGTGACTTACCTTCAAACATATACAACAGAAGTACTCTCTAGTATCTCTTATCGAGCAACAATAGCTTTAGTGGTTCACCTCTCAAAAGCCTTTAAAGAACTATCCGAGATTGATCGGACATCCATAGGCTGTCAGGTGTAGTCCCACTAGACTAGGGACAATCCCATCAATCTCACCTTCCTCTTCTAGGCAGCAGCATCGCCACCCCCTTTCATGAAGTTAGCTCCTCTCTGCACCAAGTGTCTATCCATTATCTTCGGCTGCTACCCAGTACTCCTCCACTTATGGCACATCTGACTACAAAGCCATCCTTTTCGACTCCAATCTGTGGTGGAATTATTTCTGTCCCTCAGCCCAGGCAGCTGTAGCAGCTGCTGCAAGGGAGCGTGGTAGCCTCAAAGTTAGTCATTGTGTGCTTCCCCATCATTGACGCTGGAAGGGCTGGTTCTTGTAGCCCAAGACTGCTGAACCTGGATTTCCAGATCAAGGAACAGGACACTGGTAGAGCCAACTCCTTGCCAAACTACAACTAAAGGATACCATCCAGCAGTAACAACTGACGATGGTAACTCTGTGCTGTTTCTGATTTTTCTTTCTCTTCAAGCAGTACTATCTTCCTAAGTCTATCTCTTAACTTGTGACTTCTCTTGCTTTCTCCTTAGCCTATCACCCATGTGATCCCCAAATGTCTTTCTCATCTAGGGCTTATCTCCATAAATGCTGTCTCTTTAATCCCTTTTAAGTTATCCAACGGTGACAACTACACGTCTTGGAGTGCTCAATTCTCTAACATTTTACTTGGCTATAATTTATTAGGTTATGTTGATGGCTCCCTTAGCTGTCCACCAATAATGATTCACATTCAAGGAGAACCTAGCCCAGTTCCCAATTCAGCCTACAAACTTTGGTTATGTCAAGATCGACTAATTCTCCAAGGGATTTAAGCCTATGTTGCTGGATCCATCGCTCCACTTGTGTCCTCATGTACTACTGCTGCGGAAGCTTGGACCAAGTTATAAACTACCTTCACGAATCGCTTACAGACCTGCATGCTTGGACTACTATCTAGTCTTATGAACTTTAAACAGGAGGGAAGTACTATTGCCGATTACTTACAACATATGAAAATGATTATCGATAGCCTAGCTTTGATAGGTCATTCCCTAACTGATAAAGAAGTACTCGTCCACACGCTTAATGGACTGAGTCCCGAGTTTAAAGAACTGGTAGCAGCACTTCGAGCATGTAACTCTCCGATCTCCTTTAAAGAACTTTACGATAAGCTGACAAACTATGAAGTTTACTTGAAGAATGCTGATAGGCTGCCAGGACCCTTGCCAGGACCTCCTATCATAACTCAGTTCAACCAAAAGTCCAAAGGTAAAATTATAAATACAACAAGAATGCTTCAAAAGGTGTGGCCAGCTTTCCTCCCACTTCTATGGGTACCACTCCATCACTTCCTCCTCCATAATCTCCATACTTCAACAATCGTCAGAGTGCTGCCTTCCAGCCACGTTGTCCTCCTTCTGTGCTTTAGCAACTAGTTGTCTGCCAATTGTGTGACAAAATCGGTCACTCTGTAAAAATTTGTTGGTCTCGACCTCGCCTTCCACCTCGGTCAGCCTGGGCTCAAGCAAATGTCATGACGACTCCATCTGATAGTCAGTCCAATTGGATTATGGACTCTACTGCTTCCCACCATATCACTTCTGATCTCCAGAACCTATCGCTCCACAACAACTATGGTGAAAATGAAGATATTTTCATCGGTGATGTTAACATAATTCCTATTACTCATACTAGTTCAACGAAACTTAATTCACATACCACTTCTTTTACACTCGATGATGTTTTGTGTGTACCACACATTAAAAGAAACCTTATTTCTGTCTCTCAGTTCTGCCAACAAAACCATACTTCTATTGAATTCTTTCCTGATTATTTTTTTGTCAAGGACTTGAGCACAAGGGCATCCTTAGTTTGCGGTCCGAGTAAAGACAACATCTACGAATGGCCGTCAATCTTGTATCTTACTCGACCTATTGCTAATGCTTCCACTGCTCCTCCAATCGACATATGACATCAACGTCTTGGTCATCCCTCGACCTTTATTCAATAAAAATTGCTTTCTCGATATTCTATTCCTGTTTCTAAATCTAGTACTATTATTACGCACTGTGATGCTTGTCTTAGTAATAAGAGTCATCAACTATCTTTTGGTACATCATCTATCTCCTGCTCTAAACCGTTTGAGGTTATTTATACTGATCTATGGGGTCCAACGTTAGTTGTCTCCTTTGATAAGTTTGTTAAATCTTAGATTTTGAAGATGAGATCAATTGATGTGTGCTTATCTAACATGTATGTTAGAGAAAAAATTACAGGTCTAACTATAACAGGATCAATGGAGTTACAACCAAATAATGGGTCAAGATCGAGCTTGAGCATCGGGCCGGGATTCAGACGATACAATGAGTTTCGCCGGGAGTTTGCTAAGAGATTCGCCGAAGGGATCAGGAAGTTCGCTGGGAACATGCCGAAAAATCATCAGGGAGAAGACCAGAAGATTTGCCATAAGTATGCCGGAGGTTACCGGATTGGCGGAAGTTAGGTCGTAATTAAGCTTGTGGTCATTAAGAGTTATAATCACTAAGTCGTAGTTAGAAAGTGAGTCCAATTTGAGTTGGATTTGGAAGGAATCCAAATCAACTCAATAAGGCAATCAGATCCACTACTGGGTTTGGTTGAGCTTAGGTTGAGCTCAATCAGTTGACCAAGGAGCTGGTCAACAATAAGTCAAAGTCGGAGTTCAAAAAGTGGAGGAACCACTTTTGCAGAAATTCTGGCGGGTAAATCACCAGTGAGCGACGGTTGGACCGCCCGTACCACAGAATCCGGGTGGCGGCCAGTAACTTTCGGTGGGTCAATCGCCCAGGTGATGGTTAAACCGCCTGTACCATAGAATGCAGCAGCAGCCAGCGGCTGAACCGCCCAAGTCGGCGGGTAAACTATCCAAGTCGACGGGTAAACCGCTCATACCTAGTTTTTATGGGCCAAGATCAAGCTTGAGCATCGGGCCGAGGTTCGGACGATGCTGTGGGTTTCGCCAAGAGTTCACTAGGAGATTCACCGAAGGGATCGGGAAGCTCACTGGGAACACAGTAGGAGATCACCGGGGAGAAGACTAGAAGACTTACCGCAAGTATGCCAGACATTATCGGATTGGCGAAAGTTAGGTCGTAATTAAGCTTGTGGTCATTAAGAGTTGTAATCATTGAGTCGTAGTTAGAAAGTAAGTCCAATTTAAGTTGGATTTGGAAGGAATCCAAATCAACTCAATAAGACAACTAGATCCACTACTTGGTTTAGTTGAGCTCAGGTTGAGCTCAATCAGTTAACAAAGGAGCTGGTCAACATTAAGTCAAAGTCGGAGTTCGAAAAGTGGAGGGAACCACTTTTGCAGAAATTCTGGCGGGTAAACCGTCGGTGAGCGATGGTTGGACCACCCGTACCACAGAATCTGGGCGACGGCTAGTAACTTTCGATGGGTCAATCACCCAGGTGGCAGTTAAACCGCCCGTACCATAGAATGCAGCGGCGACTAGCGAATGACGACAGGTGAATCGCCCAAGTCGGCGGGTAAACCGCCCGTACCTAATTTTTCTGGGTATATTTGATTTTTGGCTCCAATTTCTGAAGCTACTTGGGGTCTATAAATACCCCAAGTATTCTTGCATTCTTAGCATAACTAAGAAATACTTTTGGGTAATTAAATTTTGACAAAAGAAATTGTGAGTGATTTGTAAAGAAAAAGAAAAGGGAGGAGAGAAAGCTTAGAGATAGAAAGTTTATCTTAAGTCTCCCTTGTAAGCAAGTGTAAGAGTTTAATCTTCACCCAAAGAAGATTAGTAGTGGAAGCCGGAGTGCCTCAAGAAGGAGAACTCAAAAGTGGATGTAGGCCGCTGGCACCGAATCATTATAAAATTGTAAGTGTTTCATACTTTCATTGCTTGAATATTGTTGTATTGGTGCTTCTAATTTAACTAAACTCCTTAAAAGCAAGACGATAAGTTCTTTTCCTTAAACGTGATGATCTTTTTGATTTTAACTTACTTTTAATCACTCACTTGTTTTATTAAAAATGAAAAGCTTCGGATTTCCTATTCTATCTTATTCGAAAATCTTTTGCTTTAGAAAGAAAAATTTAAGCTTGCACTAATTCACCCCCACGCCCCTCTTAGTGCCAATTGATCCCAACAAAGTTTATATTCTATGTTATCTTTGTAGACTATTTTATAAAGTACACATGGCTATATCCTCAAAAGTCTGATGTTGATATTGTCTTCTCTAACTTTAAGAACATAGTTGAGAATTACTTTCAGACTATTATTAAAACTATCTATTCGGATGGTAGGGGTAAATATCAAGCCCTTGCGTCTTATCTATCTGCTTTTTGGTATTTAATATCTCAAGCCCCCTTTATATACTCCTCATCTGGTTGGCTCTGTTGAACGTAAGCATCGACATATTATTGAAACTGATCTTACAATGCTCCATCAGGCTTCCATGCCATCTATCTTTTGGTCCATAGCTTTTCAAACTGCTGTCTATCTTATTAATTGCCTGCCTACTTCTCTCCTACAATATCATTCCCCATTTGAAAGACTATTTCAAAAATGCCCCAACCTACAAACATTAAAGGTATTTGGTTGTCTATGTTATCTGTGGTTACGTCCCTATAATTCTAATAAAATGCAACCTCGATCTCATCCTTGTATTTTCATAGGGTACTCTATTGAACATAATACCTTTCGGTGTTATGACCCTCACACTACTAAAGTTTTTGTTTCTAGACATGTTACTTTTGTGGAGTCTGTCTTTTCCTGTCAGGATCATTGACAATCTATCGTTTCGTTGGATTCCTACGAACCATCTTCCTCCTCTATTTCGTCTCCGTTAGATCCATAGTCTCTTGTTACTTCTGTTCCACAGTTTCTTTCTTCCTCCTCTCCTTCGGTTCCTCTTCTTCCTCTAGAAAGCCTTTGTCCTCACCTTGCCAATGTACTTTTGTCGTCCTTCCGCTTGACTTAACTAGTGATAGCCCTCAGCCCTTACCCTCCAATACTATTATACCCTCCCGACATCCAATGCAAACTCGTTCCAGGAGTGGTGTCTTTAAACCACGTCAAGTTCTTGACTTAAATGCTAACACCAAACCCTCCCTCGACTTTGTTGAACCAATATCCTTTACTCAGGCCCAAAAATCTTCATATTGGCGTAAAGCCATGTGTGAGGAGTATGATGCACTCCTTCATAATGCTACATGGACCCTTATCCCTTCTCACTCAACACAAAACATTATCAGGTGAAAGTGAGTCTTTCGAATTAAGCGAAATCCTGATGGTTCGGTTGCTCGCTATAAAGCACGACTTGTGGCCAAAGGATTTCATCAACAGCCTGGTATTGACTATACCGAGACATTTAGTCCTGTTGTCAAACCTATTACAATTCAGCTTCTCCTTAGTCTGACAATATCCAAAGGCTGATGTTTATGTCAATTAGATGTTAACAATACCTTTTTACAAGGGACTCTCACTGAAGATATTTTTATGGAACAACCTCTAGGATTTATACATCCTCAATATCCACGACATGTCTGTAAACTAAAAAAAGACCATTTATGGACTTCATTAGGCCCCATGAGCATGGTACACTGAACTTGGTCTATATTTATCTTCAATCGGCTTCATCAACTCTAAGTCTGATGTCTCCTTATTTTTACGCCAATAACATGGGTGTACCATCTATCTCCCAGTATATGTGGATGATATTATTGTCACAGGTGATAACTCTATGGAGGATCAGACGTTTATTACGTAATTGATAGACCGATTATCTCTTAAAGATCTTGGTACTATGCATTATTTTCTCAGTGTTGAGGTTACATTTACATCTTCTGGCCTCTTTCTCTCACAAAGAAAGTATATTCATGATTAACTGTTGAAGACGAACATGCAAGACGCAAAAGAGGTTTCCACTCCTCTATCTACCAGTGAATCACTGAAGTTATGTGATGGTAGTCCTACTACAGATCATACTCAATATCGACATGTAGTTGGCTCTTTACAATATCTAGCTCTTACTCGTCCATGTTTCCTTTGCTGTTAATAAATTATCTCAGTTTATGCATCAACCGTTTACTTTGCACTGGACTGCTGTCAAATGCATTTTGCGTTATCTCAAAGGGACCATTGATCATGGCATCTTTCTTCTCAAATACTCTCATTCTCAGCTTCATGTTTTTGCTAATGCTGATTGGGCCAGAAATGTTGATGATAGAACCTCTACATCAGGGTATATTATTTTTCTTGGTGCTAATCTAATAAGCTGGAGTTTTAAGAAACAAAAGATAGTTGCGAGGTCTACTACCGAAACTGAATATTGAGCTGTTGTCGCAGCTGCTGTTGAACTTAATTGGATCAATAACTTGCTTCAGGAACTTCAAAGTCACTCTGTTTTTATGCCTGCCATTTATTGTGATAACATCGGTGCTACTTACCTTTGTGCCAATCTAGTTTTTCACTCCCGCATGAAGCACATTGCTATTGACTTTCATTTTGTGCGAGATCAAGTCGCCCGCAAGCAGCTCCGTGTTTCTCATGTCCACACGGTTGATCAACTCACCAACTCCCTTACGAAGTCTCTGGCCTGTAATATATTTTTCTTCCATCGACCCAAGATCAGCGTCCTTGCCAAGAGCTTGGTCTTGCGGGGGCATGTTAGCAGTAACAGATTTCCCTAACTGAACGAGAAGATCTCGTTTATCAGTTGAGGGAAATCTTCCTCCTATCATTGTATAAATAGGTGCTGAAATGAAATAACAAGTGTGCTTTTTGTGTCTCACATTTATTCTCAACACGACCCACCTCCTAGTTCCTCCTAGATTGCCTCCCTAAGCTTCCTCTACCAACTTTGAAACCAGTGTCGGGTGCTTCCAAGGCCAGATTAACCGATGATAAGTTGCTCCCTCCCGACGCCCATCACATTGACGATTTCCTCCTTCCCTATGATCGTTCCCTGTGTTAAAAAGTAGAAGTGAATTATTTTTCTTGATTTGTTCATGGATTTTCCTCAACTAAACAACGAGAGTTCCTCATGTAGTTGAGGATGTGGTGAAGAAAAAATCTTATCTTCTATCATGCCCCTGCAAGATGATGTCGATCTTAGACCGATATAGTAAAAAGAGTTTGCTAGCAAGAGGCTTCGTAAGAGAGTCTACTAGTTGATCAACCGTATGGATATGGGAGACATGTAGTTGACATCGAACAACTTGATCTTGCATGAAGTAGAAGTCAATGGCAATGTGCTTTATGTGGGAATGAGATACCAGATTAGAACAGAGATAAGTGACTCCAATATTATCACAATATATTATGGAAGTAAGAGTCAAAATGAGGTTAAGTTCTTTAAGTAGATTCATGATCCAATTGAGTTCAGCAACAACAGTGGCGATGGCATAATATTTAGCTTTGGTTATAGATCGTGCGACTGACTTCTGCTTTTTAGAACTCCAACTAATTGGATTAGCTCCAAGGAAAATAAGAATCATGATGTGGATGTTCGAGCATCAAGGTTCCCAGCTCAATTAGCATCAACAAATGCATACAGATGAAATAGGGAGCGTTTGCTGAGAAAGATGCCATGATTGAGAGTCCCCTTATGATATCGCATAATTCTTTTGACTATAGTCCAATCTGTAGTTGATGGTTGATGCATGAATTATGATAGTTTGTTGACTGCAAAGGAGATGTCTTAATGAGAGACCTAAATACTATAAGGAGCCAACTACTTGAATAGTATTAAATGGGGTCTATAACAGGACTTCCATCACATAATTTGAGGGATGCATTAGTAGGGAGGGAAGTGGTAACCTCTTTTGCATCATGCATATTCGTCTTTGACAATAGATCTTGAAAATATTTTCTTTGGGAGAGAAAGAGTCCTGAAGACATATATGTGGCCTCTACTCCTAGAAAGTAACTCAAGGCTCTCAAATCTTTGAGAGAGAATCGATCTACTTGTGTGATGAAGGTCTGAACCTTTGAAGAATTATTACCTGTGATAATAATATCATCAACATATACCAAGAGATATATTGTGCCTCGAGATTATTGTCGCATAAATAGTGATGTATCAGACAGAGTTAACAAAGCCAATAGAAGTAAAAAATAAGCGAAGTTCAATATACTAGGCTCTTAGAGCTTGATGAAGTCCATAAATAGCCTTATGCAACTTACAAACATGTCTTGGATACTAAGGATGGACGAAGCCAGGAGGTTGCTGCATAAAGACATCTTTCGTAAGAGTCCCCTGTAAAAAGGTATTATTGACATCCAATTATCTTAAGCACCAGCCTTTTGAGATATCCAAACTTAGGATAAGTCGAATTATGGTGGGTTTGACAACCGGGACTGAATGTATCCGTGAAATTGACACCAGGTCATTCATGAAACCTTTGGTTATTAGACATGTTCTATATCGGGCAATTGAGCCATTAGGGTTCCACTTAATTCGAAAAACCCATTTACACCCGATGATGTTTTGTGTGTGATGAGAGGGAATAAGGGTCCATGTAGAATTATGGAGGAGAGTATCATATTCCTCACACATGGCGTTACACAGTGTGGAGATTTTTGGGCTTGAGTAAATGAAGTTAGTTCAACAGCCTCAGGGGAAGATTCGGTGCTAGCATATAGATCAAGAACATGTTGTGGTTTAAAGATACCACTTTTGGAATGAGTTGTCATGGGATGCCCAGGGACTACACTATTATTAGAAGAGTCACGAACATGGTTTAAGTCAGACTGAGGAGCTATAGTGATACTAGGTGAAGGTAGTGGTACCTATAAGGGTAACAATTCGACAATAGGAGAAACTTGTGGTAAGGTGGAGGAGGGAGTGAGGGCCTACAAAACTGGAGTAACAAAAGAGTGTGGATCTGGAGGGGAGTGACTAGATGGTGTGGATGGCAATTGACGGCTTCGAAGGTGTAATCCATTGATGCATATTTTATGGAGTTGGATATATAGCAAGAGACTTGGTGTTGTGAAAAGGAAATATAGACTCAACAAAGATTACATGACGTGAAATAAAGACTCTGTGAGAATGAGGGTCATAGTATCGGAAGACATTATGATCAAGAGAGTATCCGATGAAAACACAAGGTTGAGATCTAGGTGTTAACTTATGCGAGGTATAGAGACGTAGCCATAGATAACATAGGCAGCCATATACTTTAAGCTTCTGAAGATTTGGACATTTATGAAACAGTTTTTCAAATGGTGATTGATATTATAGAATGAGAGTAAGCATACGATTAATGAGATAGACTACAGTTTGAAATGCTACTGACAAAAAAATCGAAGGCATCGATGCTTGATGTAGAAGTGTCAAACCAGTCTTAACTATGTGTCGATGTTTGCGTTCGACGGAGCCAACTAGTTGAGGAGTATATGGAGGCGACATTAGATGTTGAATATCACCAGCTGACAAGCATGAGGTGAGAGCTTGAAATTCACCTCCACTATCAGAATAGATTGTTTTAATTGTAGTCTCAAAGAAATTCTCTACCAACTTTCGAAAAGTGGTAAAGACTGTTGAAACCTCAGATTTATGACAAAGATGATAAAACCATGTATACTTAGTGAAATAATCTACGAAAAGAACATATAATGAAAAATTATCAAAAGAATTTAGTGGAGTAGGACCCCAAACATTTGTATAAATAATTTCAAAAGGTTGAGAACAGGAGATGGAGGAGTTTTCAAAAGGTAGACAATGACTTTTAAAACTAAGACAAGCATCACAGTGAGTTACACTACTATGAGAATAAAAACTAGAGAGAGGATGAGTTACGCTACTACAAGAGAATAATTTCTGCATAATAGAGGATGAGGGATGACCCAGACGATGATGCTATACGTCAATTGGAGTCACAATGGACGAGTTGACACTAGGCTTGGTTATTTGTAGAGCAGATGGCCACTCGTAAATGTTATTTTTATTCTAGCCACGAACTAAGGATGCCCCTATGCTCAAATCCTTAACAAGAAAGAAGTCAAAAAAGAATTCAATGAAAGTATTATTTTGGTTGCAGAATTGAGAAACAAAAATAAGTTTTTGTTTAATATGTGGTGTACACAGAACATCACCAAGTTAAAAGTAGTAGTATGTGAATTAAGCGTTGCAGAACCAGTATGAGTAATGGGGAGTCCTTTACCATCACAAATGATAATGTCTTCATTACTACCATAATTGCTGTTGATAGACAAGTTCTGTAAGTTCGAAGTGATATGATGAGAAGCCACAGAGTCCATGATCCAATTAGGTTGACTTGTAGGCAAAGTAGTCATGAGATTCACCTGAGGCCAATTGGATGGATCTGAAGGCCGGGGTCGAGACCGAAGACTTTTATTGAGTGTTCGACTTTATCACACAATTGAAAAACTACTCGTTATTGGTTTGTGTGCGCAGGACGCCATGACTGAAAGATGCCCCCGGGATAGTTGTTGATGTTGGGGTTGAGATGTGGAGGAAGTAAGGGTGGATTGTTGTTCATAGAGGCATGAGGTAGCATATCCAAATCTTTGTTTGCTTTCTTGTTATACTGATTGCCTTTTCGTTTGAATTCCTGACTAACATGAGTGGTGAAGGTTGGTCCTGGCACCTTCTTTTTATGCTTCAAATATGTCTCATAGTTAGTTAACTTGTCATGAAGTTCTTCGAATGACATTGGTGCTCGAATTTTAGCTCCCAATTCCTTGAACTTGCCTCTCAGGCCATTAAGAGTGTGGATGAGGACTTCCTCATCATTGAGAGAATGACCTATCAAAGCTAGGTCATCAATGATAACTTTGATATTCTGTAAATAATTAGCGATAGTACTTCTTGTTTTGTGTTCATTAGACTGGAGAGGAGGCTGAGCATACGAGTACGTGAGCGATTTGCCAATGTAGTTTGTAACTTGCACCATGCCTCTGCAACAGTAGCATAGGAAGATATGAGTGGGGCTACAGATCTAGCGATGGAGGCTTGAATTGCCTGAAGAATGAGATAATCTTGACGTAACTACATTTTGTGCTCCAGATTTAGTACTGGACTTGCTGCACCCGGGATGTTGATCATTGCTGGTGGACAACTGAATGATCTATTGATATAACCTAATATATCATATCTAAAGAGGAGATTAGAAATTTGAGCACGCCAGGACGCGTAATTACCTCTAGATAATTTGAAAGGGATGAGAGCTGCAGCATTGATAGAGACAAGCCATATATTCTGATAAGTACTATTGCTCCCTGCAAAGGCAGTGACAGGAACATGAGGGTAGATGATGAAGACATTGAGAGGAAAAGTACCAATCACTATATCGGCTAGATCTGGGAGATAAAGGCTACGGTATAGCAAAAGGGGCTATAGCATAGGGAAGAAATGCCTTCCTCGCTTGACAAGGAAGGGAAGCCCTCAACAGAATAAATGGATGCGGTTATGGGGTTGGAGGCAACGATGATGATCTCAATGACCTCCTGGAGCAGGCAAAATCGTAGCCACAAAAGCAGTAGTAGATCTCAGCAGTTCTGAGCAGGATCAATTGGCAAGGAGCACTACGTCATTGAGGGGAAGCCGAGGTGTTGGCAGAGGAAAAGGAGGACAACGACTAGGAGTTCTCAGAAGAGAACTGAGGATAAGGCGTCGAGGCTTTCCAAAATGGTGCTGGGCAGGTAGATGCCAGGGGCTAAGAGAAAGAAAGGGGGTTGAGGATGCAACTGCTATGGCTATTGCTGCTACATGGCTACAATGGGCATATGAGGGCGGCGACAGCAGCGAGATGTGGATATCAAATGTAGGAGCGGCAACCGATGGCTCGGTGTTGTGCAGGAGGCCAGATTAGAGCTAGAGCCCAAGAGCATTGGGGTCCCAGGGGAATGCCTGCTTGGAGGACTTCACGGGATCAGCAGCGACACAGAGGAGAAGGAGCACGTTGCACGGTGAGAGGAGCAAGGGTGCAGGAACGGAGAAACGGTGTTGGCGGTTGGAAGGGAGGGAGAGTAGTCCTCAACAGAGGAGGCAGACTATGAAAGCACGAGGAAGAAGTGATCAATGGCAAAAACATGGGCTACGGTCAGTAACAGAAGTCAACCAAGAGCGACAGCGATGACGGAGATAGGGAAAGCAGTGTCAGGAGCCATTGAAGAAGTGGAGGAGTGATTACAGAAGAAGTCAACCGCGGCGAGAGATGCAATGGCAGCAGAAAGGAGTAGAGGGAGCCACAACAGATGCCTGCCTCTAGGCGCCTAAGATGGATGCGACAGTAGGGTGGACGGTGGCGACGCCGTGATAAGAGAGGCTTGATACAGGGGTGGTGCTTGCAGCAGCGATGCTCAGTAAAAAGAGAAGGATCGATAAATCTGTGTTATAGTTGCAGATCTGACGGAGGAAGAACAATTGGTACCCTGCGGAAGGCTTCGACAAATCCAAGTAGTGGTGGATGTTGATTGATGGTAGAGATCAGAGCAGTGGGGCATAGTGACACTGGCACAGAGCGACGCCGTGAGAGAGATAGAGGGAGGGGTCGCAGACCTTGATGGTGCCAGTGGGGGAGCGAGAGAGGGGGTTGGCTGCCCGATGAAGAAACCATCATTGGTTGCGAAGAGGAGGAAGAAGCTGCCGATGAGAGATCGCTATAGTTAGACAGATCGAGGGAGTAATCTCTCAACCTTATTATGATACCATGTTAAAAATAGAAGATAATTATTTTCCTTGATTTGTTCATGTGTACATCAGCTTTATTTTTAGGCTGGGGAAGTTGTTGAGGAATATGATTTCTCTCAATTGAATAGTGAGAGTTCCTCGTGCAGTTGAGGATGTGGTTGAGGAAAATATTATCTTCTATCACTCTACACTGCGACATTCACCGGGTTCCTACGACGTCTCTCCGTCGGTGTCACTCCTTCCCTCTGCGGCTTCCTTGGCTGTTGCACCATCAGCTAGAAAGTGCATCTCTGCCGACAACCAATTCTATCACAAGGCTTGCTTCAGTTGCCGCCACCACAAAGGCACCTTGAAGTTGGGAAACTACTCCTTTGAGGGAGTTCTGTATTGCAGATCATTTTGCTCAAATCTATAACTCAATTGGCAGTCAGGACATAAGCTGCAAACAATTGAGACACAAGAACGACTACCTTGAGAAAACTTGCTGCTCCATAGATCAACATCGAAGCTGCAACCACATCACTGGCGACAAAACCTCCTCTTCTTTAGCAATGACTCCATGGACTCGGTGTCTGACTTGCTATCGCCACTGCAGCAACACCTCTAGGCTTCCTCCTCGGTCCACCTCTAGCGACATTAATCTGAGTGACCCAACTCTGTGAATCTGAGAACTTCTTTGCTACCATTGGTTTCATCACAGACATAACCCTCGACGGCTCAACCAAATCAGATAGTTCGACTCAATAGTGCCTTCCTGTCGATCTGTTTCAGCCACCCATCTTGATCTCTCATATCGGTATATCTCCTCAGAATGATGATCTGATTCTTATTCCTGTAGGGATTCATAGCACCTTTCCACTATAAGCCTTATATTCACCAATGCTGCCTCTCTCATCCCCTTTAAATTATCTAAAGATGGTAACTACACATCCTGACATGTGTAGTTTTTTAATATTCTATTTAGCTATGATTTAGTAGGATATGTTGATGGCTTTCTCAATTGCCCACCAAAAATGCTCAACATTCTAGGAGAACCCAGTCCAGTACCAAATCCAACCACAGTTACTAAATCCAACACACAAACTATGGTTATGCCAATATTATCTCATTCTCCAAGCTATTCAAGCCTCCGTCGCTGGATCTGTCACCCCACTCATCTCTTCTTGTGTTACTATTGCAGAAACATGGTACAAGTTGCAAACTACATTAGTTAATCGCTTATGCACTCGCATGCTTGGGCTTCTCTCGAGTCTAATAAAAATAAAATAAGAGGAAAGTACCATCGCTGATTACCTATAAAATATAAAAATTATCATCGATGACCTGACTTTGATAGGTCATTCCCTCAATGATGAGGAAGTCCTCGCCCATACCCTTAATGGCTTGAGAGATGAGTTCAATGAATTGATAGTAGTAATTTGGGCTCGTGACTCCCCAATGTCGTTTGAGGAACTGTATGACAAGCTATTGATTTTGAGATATATCTAAAGCGTGAAGATAGGTTGCCAAGACCACCTATCATAACTCAGGATAGTCAGAAATACAAGAGGAAAAACACTTAGTATAACAAGAATGCCTACAAAGGTTTGACCAAATTGTCTCCTGATCCTATGGGCACTGATCAGTCCTTCCCTCCACATCCTCAATATTTCAATCCCAACATCAACAACCATTAAGGTGGCACCTTCTAGCCATGACGTCCAACCCACATGAACCAACAACGAGTTGTCTACCAATTGTGTGATAAAGTTGTATACTCTACAAAAGTCTATCGGTCTCGACCCATACCTCCTACGCCATCAAATTGGCCTCAAGCAAATCTCATGACTATTTCGATTACTAATCAAACAAATTGGACATAGACTCTGGTGCCTTTTATCATATTATTTCTGATCTTCAGAATCTGTCCATCCACAATAACTATGGCGGGAATGAAGACATCGTCATCGATGATGGTAAAGGAATCCCTATTACTCATACTGGTTCCACAACACTTAATTCATATATCACAACTTTTACACTCGATGTTGTTTTGTGTACACCACCCATTAAAAGAAACATTTTTCGTTTCTCAATTTTGTAAACAAAATAATACTTCAATTAAATTCTTTCTTGACTCTTTTCTTATTAACGATATGAGCACGGGGGCATCCTTGGTCTAAGGTCAGAAAGAAAGATAGCATTTACGAGTGGTCATCCGCTCCATATATAACCTAGTCCACTGCTCACTCTTCAATTCCTGCTCCACTTGACGTGTGACATTATCATCTTGGTCATCCCTTATCCTCTATCTAGTAGAAACTATTTTCTCGCTATTCTCTACCTGCTTTTAAATCAAGTAGCATTATAACTCCTTGCGATGCTTGTTTTAGTAAAAAGAGTCATAGACTACCATTTGGAGCATCCTCCTTGTCTTGCTCTAAACCATTTGAAATTATTTATACTGATGTTTGGAGCCCTGCCCCAATCATTTCTTTTGACAAGTTAAGATTTTATGTCATTTTTGTATATTATTTCACTAAGTACACATGGTTATATCATCTCTATCATAAATATGAAGTTTCAACTATCTTTACCAACTTTAGGAAGTTGGTCGAGAACTTCTTTCAGTCTATAATTAAAATAGTTTACTTTGATGACGAAGGTGAATATTAAGCCCTCGCATTTTGCTTGTCAGCTTACGATATTCAACACCTTATAAGTCACCCTCACATACTCCTCAACTAGTTAATTCTGCTGAATGCAAACATTGATAAATTGTTAAAACTAGTCTAACACTTATACATCAAGCCTCAATTCCACTAACCTTTTGGTCATCAACCTTTCAAACTGCAGTCTACCTCATTAATTGTATGCTCACTCCAGTCCTACTGTTAGTTATAAGTGACCTGCAAGCTAATCACGTGAGTGATGACACGTATGACATGCTGCATAGTCTTTTTACATTATTATTATTGATATATTCTCATATTATATTATCTATTGAATATATATATTGTGATGTCCTTGGTTCTGTGCAATAGGAATCAGATCGTGGTGATATCAAGATACTGAGACCGATTCGCTTTTAAACACAGATCCTAAATAATCCTGGTCATAGGTTACTCGAGAGGGACATCGAGATAACCAAATAGACCGCTGTATTGTATATTCGTCCATTTGATGGAGGCGGCTCGTCTTATAGCCACTTGTGTGGAGACACTAAGGATATAGTATAAGTGCTCATTGGAGAATGAGTTCACTGATTGATCCGCTTATGAAATGCTATATGCTTATAATGTCAAACATTGATTCCGTAGTCCTAGTTGTGTGTCTGGTCCTTAGACTTGAGACACTAAGGTTGTATTGTTTGAGTACTCTTTTCTTTGACGCCGGACTTATAAGTCTGAAAAATTCTAAATCTAGTACAGCTAATTATTAGGATTGGTAGCCAAACTTACAAAGGCTATTGAGTATCAATAAAGGATCATCCACTTTTGGTATCATGAGAGAAATATTCTATGTGTTCTCACTTAGGCAAATCCCTAATTATGTTGCTCAGATTGAGAGAGGAGTTCTCCGAAAGAATCTGATTAGAGTGAGACTCGGATAGATTTCGTATGCGGCCTGACAGTACCATGCCCAATATATGATCTATGAGATATTAGATGGATGAGGGATTATAGATACATGGTAACTAAGGTAGACATGGTTAATGGATTAGATCTCTTGTTCCATCTACGGACTATAGCTCAGTGGTCTAGTAAATCCATAATCGATGAGTCAAGTTAATTATTATAGGATAATAATTTAATAAGTTAGAAGGAGTTCTGACAAGGAGGACTCACAGCCAACTCGATGTTGGGCTTAGAGGGTCACACACATATGGTGGATATTTCAATGAATAAAGGATTGAATATGAGTTATCCATTTAACTCTTGTTCTTATTAGATGAGACTCAACATTTATGGGCTCCCTACATCCAGTTAGAAGTCAGTTGAGATTATTGGATAAAGATCCAATAACCTAAGATTAATAGGTAATTGGATGAAGATTCAGTACCCACTAAGGTAGAATCCATTAGGATTTTATGGTGGCTCTCTACAAATAGGAGGCAGAGGCGACACATAGACGATAGGCTGCAGCATATTTGGCGGCCCCTCCTATTCTCCTCTCCCCCTCTACGCAAGAGTTACGAGTTTCTAGACTGTGATTAGAGGAGCATCGCTGCATGGATCTGGATACCACTAGAAAGGAAGACGTTTGACGTTCTTCATCCTCTCTACATGGATCTGAATTTTTAGGGATATACGATCTCCCTAGATAATCAATCTCTCACGTATCATAATTTTCATTTTTACGAATTTTTTACATACTAATCTTTGCATGATGATTTTGATATACATGGTAAACTTATTTTATTTTATTTTATTACTGCACATGTGATGCTCCCGTTGGGTTTCTCAATAGTGGTATTAGAGCCACGTTGCTCGTGCAAAAGATTGGCTTTTAAATTACGTGTGATGAGGTTGAATCACGTAGAACTGTTCTATGCATACTTGTAGCGATTGGTAGCGAAGGTAGCGCCTACAGGCAAGCTACCTGCAGATGAAGGGCAGCCACCTACGGGCTGCTCGCCTACAGTGGTAGCTGCCCACGACCAGGCTACCTGTAGGGGCAGCTAGGTCGCGACCAAGGTCGGCCATGCTGGTTACAGGTGCCTTGCAAGTCAATCACGTGAGTGATGACACATGTTATTGAATCTCAGATTTTGATGATGAAATTAATTGATGAGTATTTAATCTAACTTGTGTGTTAGAGGAAGTATTACAGGTCTAACTACGACGGAGGAATTAAGTTACAACCAAATGATAGGCCAAAATCAAGTTTAGGCATCGAGCCAAGGTTTGGACGATTTAGTGGGAGCTTGCCAGGATTTCGCTAGAAGTTCTCTGAAGGAATCAGGAAGCTCGATGGGAACATGCTGGGAGATTGTCGGAAGACTGTAAGACTCACCGTAAGAATGTCGGAGGTTGCCGGATTGTTAGGGGTTAGGTCGTTTATTAAGCTTGATGATCCTGTATGGTTGTAATCAGTGAGTGATAGTTAGGTTTGTCCTAATTGAGTTTAATTTAGAAGAAATCTAAATCAACTTAATGTGAGACAATCAGGCCCACTATAGGGATGGATTGAGCTCAAGCTGAGTTTAATTGGTTGGCTTGAGAATTGGTCAATAGAAGGTACAAGTCGAGATTAGAAAAGTAGAAGGAATCATTTTTCTAGGATTCCCAGTGGTTGTACCGCTGGTGGGTAGCGGTTGTATCACTCAGGTCGATGGTTTAACCACCATTGCCTAGTTTTTCGGGCAGCTTTCGGTGATTATACCATCAGCATTGACGGTTGTACTGCCCGTACCCAGATTTTTGGATACATATGAATTTTGGCTCGATTCTTTTGAAGCCAATTGTGGTCTATAAATACCCCAAGTTTTCTTGCATTTAGCATAAGCATTCACACAAGTCATTGATAAAAAATCTATGAAAAGGTAAGCTAAAAGTGTGCAAGAAAAAGAAAAGGGGCAAGGGAGTAAGTCAAGTGTTGTATTTCTTGTATTAGTTCTCCCTTGTGAGTTGAGATTGAAAAGCTTGTAAGGGTTTGGTCTTCACCAAAGAAGATTGATAGTGGACTCCGGTGGACCTCGACAAAGAGGACTTGGGAAGTGGACGTAGGCCAAGTTTTTGGCCGAACCATTATAAACTGTGAGTGTATTTATCTTTACTTAATTTTTGGATTCATTAGTTAAATCAAAATTTTTGATCTTAAGTTTTATTCACTTATGTATTTTAATTTCAAGAAATACTTTCAATTGTATTTGAAAGAAAAGTTTTTCTTAAATCAAAATTTTTACACTTGCACTAATTCACCCCCCCCTCTTAGTGTCAATTGATCATAATAATTAGTATCAAAACAAGGTCTTACTCATTGGATTAACACCCACTTGAGTAAATGACTTTGTTTGGCATGAATGAGGGACATTCTACATTCTATTTTATATCCTCCCATATTCAATATAATGAATTACACATATTGGAAAACAAGGATGCGTATATTCTTGATTTCCATGGATTTTGAATTATGACACATTGTAGAAACTGGTTTTGAAAAATCTTCCAAACCAATAAACGAATGGAATGATTTAGAAAGGAAATTTTTTTCATTAAGATTAATATTTTAGTTCTGCTAGTTACAGGTTGCTAGTTACAAGTGCCCTACAAGCCAATCACATGAGTGATGGCACATGTGACACATTGCGTAATCTTTTTACTTATGATTAATATTGATATATTCTCACATTATATTATTTGTTGCATATATATTGTGATGTCCTTGGTTCTATGCAATGTGAATCGGATCGTGATGAGATCACGATAATGAGATCGATTTACCTTTAAACACAGATCCTAAATAATTCCGGTCATAAGTTACTCGAGAGAGACATTGAGAGAACCAGACAGATTAATGTACTATATACCCATCCATATGATGGAGGCGGCTAGTCACATAGCCACTTGTGTCGAGACACTAAGGATATAGTACAGGTGCTCATTGGAGAATGAGTTAACTAAATGATCCGCTTATGGAATGCTGTATGGTTAATGATACCTAATGTCAGACAGTGATCCCATAGTCCCAGTTGTGTATCTGGTCCTTAGACTTAAGACACCAAGGATGCCTTGTATGAGTACTCCTTTCTTTGACGCTAGACTTACAGGTTTGGAAACTTTCAGATCTGGTACAACTGGTTATCGGAATTGGTAGCCAACCTTACGAAGGTAATTCAGTATCAATAGAGGATCATCCACTCTCAGTATCATGAGAGGAATATCCCATATGTGCTTGCTAAGACAAATCCCTGGCCAGGATCATTCGGATTAAGAGAGAAAGAGTTCTTCGAGTGAATCCGATTAGAGCGAGACTATGTCGGATTATATATGTGGTCTGACAGTACCATGTCCAATATATGGTCTCTAGGATATTATTTAGATGAGGGATTATAGATACATGGTAACTGTAGACAGACAGGTCCGATGGATTTGATCCCTCCTATATCATCTGAGGACTATGGCGTAGTGGCCTAGTACGTCCATAGTCGATGAGTCGATTAAATTATTATGGAGATAATAATTTACTATATCAGAAGGAGTTCTGATGGGAGTGACTCACGACCAGCTCGGTATAAGGCCTAGAGGGTCACACACATATGGTGGATGCTTCAACGAATAGCGGATTGGATGAAGATCCAATTAGCCCGTATTCTAATTAGATGAGACTCTATGCTGATGGACTCCTTAATTAAGGCCCAATTAGAGGCCTAAGGAGATTATTGGATAGAGATCCAATAATGCAAGGTTAGTGGGCAATTGGATGAAGATCCAATACCCACTAAGGCAGGAGCCATAGGTTTTTGGTGGCTCTCTATAAATAGGAGGGGAGACTTATTGTTGATAGACTACAGCTTTAGCCATCACCTCCTATTCTCCTCCCTCCCTCTGAGTAAGAGTTGCGAGATCAGATTGGAGGAGTTTTGCTGCAGAGATCCATCGTGTATATACCGCTAGAGAGGAAGACGCTTGACTTCCTTCATCCTCTCCATACGGTTCTGGAATACAGGGATATACGATCTCCCTAGATAAAATCAATATCTCACACATCGTGGTTTTCTGGTTTTTACGGTTTTTCTTGCGACTCCAATATTTTGCATGACGGTTTGATCTGCATGGGAAATCAGTTTTTGTTTTGATTTCCATTGCACATGTGATGCACCCGCTGAGGTTTCCCAATAGTGGTATCAGAGCCAAGGTTTTTGTGTGGAAGATTGGTTTTAATCTGCGTATGATGAGATTGAATCGTGTAGAATCGTTCTACGCGTTCTTCTTGCGTTTTCGCAGCGAAGGCAACAAAGAGGAGGGGTGGCCAGCCACCGCCAGCCCCCATGTAGGGCTGGCCACCCACGGCCAGGCCGCTGCCGGCTGCGGCCAGGGCCAGCTCGCAAGGGAGGTCGGCGCCGCTCGCAAGGGTGGCACCTGCGTGCATGGCTGGCTGCGGCCAGCCTGCAGGGGTGGCAGTCGCCCGCGGGCACACCTGCTTGCAGTGCAGCACTCTCAAAGGGGGCCGGGTGTATGGCGTCCGCAAGGGGCTGCCGCCCGTGGCTAGCCCTACCGCTAGCAGGGGCGGCGACGTCGACCGCAGGGGTGGTCACCCCTTGGCAGGGTGGCTGCAGGTGGGCAAGGGCAACCGCCACCTGCGCAGGGGCAGCAGCAACAGCGGCGCAGATGGGGCCAGAGGGGCTAGGGCATCCTTTTGAGAAAAGGACGATCCTACCCCTTTAAATTTTAAAAATTTCGAGGACTATCCTCGTGTACATAATTTTAAAAATACCCTTGATAATTTCAGAAATTCTGAGGACTGTCCTCTCATCCAGAATTATTAAAATACCCTTGACAATTCTGAAAATTCTGAGCCTGCCCTGATTTCCAAAACAATAATTAATTAAATAGTTTAATTAATTATTATATATATCTAGTAATCCTACATATGATGTAATGTATGATGTGGATGGATGATCATGAGCCAAGTATTGTAATGTGTGTAATTGTGATTATTATTATTATTGGGGCTTGCGAGCTTGCGTTTTTCTCGTTTATTGTTGGGCCTGCATGCCTATGATTATTTGTAATTACATGGAGAGGCGTAGCGGGAGCGTGAAAGTTACAACGGGACCCATGATGTCGTGGCGTGATATCACGATGCATGGTGATGCGATGATCCGACGGAATCAATGATGACGAGATTAACAGGGCATAGAGATGCGCCAATGTACACATAGATGCTATTGTGAGTGATTAGGCCCATTGGCTCGGGCTTAATCATATTAGGTGATGACTCATGATCATTCAGTGTGGCTTGTATATGTGATGATACACCTACTAGATATATGTATATATATATTTGCATGCGATGTAGATATATATTAAATATGTATGCGTGTGACACAACATATTAAGAGACTGATACAAAAACCTCTTCTAAGATAATATTAAGTCGGTAAGCGTGAGACAATAAGATTGACCCACGTGGCCTTCCATCGTTATATGAAGAAATTGAATCACGACATAGGTTGAGTTGGTCGAGTCCCTCGAGGCCCACCAATCTACATGATCGAGATCTTGCCTACGACAAAGAGATGTCACCGGTGACCTGAGGACATGGTATGCTTGGTCGAGTCCCTCGAGGATATATCATCAAATCAGACTTATCTTGTAACGATGGTGATGACTTAATTGAACGTCATGGTTGGTCGAGTCCCTCGAGACTACGATGATTCAGAGGCCTAACATGACGGGATTCATAAGGAGTTGTGATTGACAAGAGTTGCCTACCTCTTGGGCTTAGTGTAATTGGTCGAGTCCCTCGAGGTTGCACTAAGATGCTAATTGGATCTCGATCCGCACTAGGAGTTTGCCGGAGACTTCCGTCTCACGTGTCGAGGGTGTCACATGATTCGCTAAGAAAATAGTGGGAGTACATTAAGATAGAAGTCCATATCTTAATTAGTATTTTTTGTAAAATTTGTATGTTATTTATTTTTTGCTATATCTTTTTTTGTCAGAAACATGTCACTCACAGACCCCCTATATGACATACTTGATGCCAATCACCTCACTAGTTCAAACTATACAGATTGGCTCCGTAATTTGAGAATTATTCTCACGGTGGAGAAAATCGCATACGTCCTTGATACAATTGTGCCCATGCCAAAAGAAGGGGCAAGCGAGGATGAGATCGCTCGCTATGTGAAGTACATAGATGATTCCACATTGGCAAAATATTACATGTTGGCCTCCATGACTCCTGAGTTATAGAGGCAACATGAGAGCATGGATGCAGATTATATCCTTCTTCATCTCCGTAGCTATTTGAGAAAAAGGGAAGAACTCAAAGATATGAGATATCTAAGAGACTCTCCAGGATAACAGAAGGGACATCAGTTGAGAACCATGTCCTAAAGATGATAGAGTGGATCGAGAAACTCATAGGTCTAGGAATAGTCCTAGAGGATAACCCGTGCATTGATCTTATACTTCAGTCCCTACCAGATTCCTTTTCTCACTTCATCATGAATTTTAACACGAGCAAGTTTGAGGTGACTCTCCCTGAGCTCCTCAATATGTTGAGGGAAGCTGAAAGTGCCATCAAGAAGGAGAAGCCAATTCTCTATATTGGTAAGACCAAAAATAAAAGGAAGAATAGCAAGACCCTTAAGAAGGGCAAGGGCAAAGAAAGACTATGTAAGACAAAGGTTGCCAAGAAATACCCAGGAAAGGACAAAGGACAGTGCTTCCACTATGGCCGAGATGTGCATTGAAAGAGGAACTGTAAGGACTACCTTGCAGAGAAGGCGAGACAGAAGCTTGGAGAAGCTTCATGTATATTCATGATCAATTTCTACTTATCAGATTTTCATGATAACACATGGATATTGGATATCGGGAGTGTTTATCATATCTGCAATTCGTTGCAGGTTCTGGCAAGACCTAGGAGATTGGCTAGAGGCGAGATGGACCTCAAGATGGGCAATGGAGCAAGAGTTGCTATAGTTGCTGTTGGAGAGGTCACCCTACATCTACTTGGTAGAGCTATTATCACATTAGATGCATGCTATTTTGTTCCCTCTATTATCAAAAATATTATTTCTATCTCTTGTTTGATAATTAGTGGATTTAAATTAATTTATGAGAATATTAGTTGTTCAATAATTATGGATGATGAGATCATCACTAGAGGGACCCTTATAAATGGCTTATATGTGTTAGACACTTCTCTATGTATCATGAATATAATAAATATATCTAAGAGGAAAAGAGATGAGGTGAATAATGCATACCTATGACATTGTAGGCTAGGTTATATACATGAGGGAAGGATACAAAAGTTGCTAAAAGATAGATACTTAGATCTATTTGACTATGAGACATATATAACTTGCGAACCTTGCCTTCGTGGGAAGATGACCAACTCTCCTTTTAGTGGAACTAGAGAGAGAGCCACCGAGTTATTAGAACTCATACATAGTGATGTATGTGATCCCATGTCGACTCAGGCTATAGGTGGTTACTCATACTTCATTACATTCACTGATGATTTCTCTAGGTATAGATACGTGTACTTAATGAAGTATAAATCTGAGGCCTTCGAGAAATTTATGGAATATAAGAATGAGGTAGAGAACCAAATTGGAAAGAGTATTAAGACTCTTCGATCAGATCGAGGAGGAGAGTACTTGAGTATGGAGTTCACCCATTTCCTTAGGGACAATGGGATTCTATCCCAATGGACACCTTCTTATACATCTCAGCTCAATGGTGTATCAGAAAGGAGGAATCGTACGCTGTTAGACATGGTACGGTCCATGATGAGTTTCACTGACCTACCTATCTCATTCTGGGGGTATGCCCTAGAGACTACAGCTTACCTTCTGAACAGAGTTCCATCAAAATTGATAGTGTCTACACCATATGAGATATGAGAAGGAAAGAAGCCCGATCTTAAGATTGTTAAGAGTTGGGGCTGTCCTACCCATGTTAGAAGACACAACCCCGATAAGTTGGAATCAAGAATAAAATGGTACACATTCGTGGGATACCCAAAGGAAACTTATGGGTATTATTTCTATCATCCTAAGGACCAAAATGTCTATTGCCAAGAGAGCTGTGTTCCTTCTCAAGGAACACATTCTTGGTGGAAACAGTGGGAGTGAGATAGAATTGAGCGAGGTTGGAGAACCTGACTCAAGCACCATTCCAGAGTCCGAGTCTGTTCAGGTACTTAACACATAAATTCTAATTTTACGTAGGTCTAGTAGAGATGACTCCTAAAAGATATGTGGGATATATGAGTAGAGATGACTCTAAGGATGTTGATCCTCAGACCTATGAGGAGGCTATTATGAGTATAGACTCCAGGAAGTGACAAGAAGTCATGAATTCTGAGATGGATTCCATGTACTCTAACAAGGTTTAGAACCTTGTGGATGCACCTGAGGGTATTGTACTCATCGGCTGCAAATGTATCTTCAAGAATAAGATCGGAGTGGATGGAAAGGTAGAGACCTATAAAGCAAGGCTGGTAGCTAAAGGATATCGTCAAAGACAAGGAGTTGACTATAACAAAACATTTTCACCCGTAGCCATGCTTAAGTCCATTAGAATTATTTTGGCCATTGCAGCATACTATGACTATGAGATCTGGCAGATGGATGTCAAAACGACATTCCTCAATGGCAACCTTGAGAAGGAGGTGTATATGATACAGTCAGAGGGATTCGTATCCAAATAGAGTCCAGATAAAGTATGCAGGTTGCTTAGATCCATTTATGGATTAAAGCAAGCTTCCCGAAGTTGGAACATAAGATTTGATGAGGTGATCAGATCTTATGACTTCGTTAAGAACGAAGACGAGCTTTGTGTGTACAGGAAGGTAAATGGAAGCGTTATTACCTTCTTGGTGCTATATGTGGATGACATTCTAATCATTGGGAATGATGTAGGAATGCTCTCCACAATAAAGGATTGGCTATCCAGAAACTTATCCATGAAAGACTTAAGGGAAGCATCCCATATTTTGGGGATCTGAATCTATAAAGATAGATCCAAAAGGATACTTGGCTTGTCCTAATTTAGGTATATAGGCTCTATTGTCAAAAGTTTTGCCATGAAGAATTCTAAGAGATGTCTCATACCGATGAGACATGAAATATCACTTTCTAGCAGTATATCCCCAAAGACTCCTGAAGAAAGGGCAGATTTGGATAAGATATCTTATGCCTCAGTGATAGGGTCTATCATGTATGCGATGCTATGTACTAGCCCTGATATAGCACATGCTCTGAGTGTCACGAGCAGGTATTAGGCAGATCCAAGTTTAGAACACTGGAAGGCAGTAAAGTGTATCCTTAAGTACTTGAGAAGGACTAAAGATCTTTTACTGGTATACGGAGGAGATAGCCTCCATATTGAGGGTTACATGGACTCGAGTTTTCAGTCTGACATTGATGATAGCAAGTCAAATTCATGGACTTGAGGGCTACATGGACTCATAGGTGATTGGTCCTAGGTCAAGTGAGAGATTGCTAGTTACAGGTGCCCTACAAGCCAATCACGTGAGTGATGGCACATGTGACACACTACGTAATATTTTTGCTTATGATTAATATTGGTATATTCTCATATTATATTATTTATTATATATATATATTGTGATTTCCTTGGTTCTGTGTAAGGAGAATCAGATCGTGATGAGATCACAATAATGAGATCGATTCACCTTTAAACATAAATCCTAAATAATCCCAGTCATAGGTTACTCGAGAGGGACATTAAGATAATCGGAAATAGATTAGTGTACTATATACTCGTCTATATGATGGAGGCGGTTAGTCTCATAGCCACCTATGTGGAGACACTAAGGATATATTATAGGTGCTCAATGGAGAATGAGTTTATTGATTGATCCGCTTATGGAATGTTGTATGGTTAATGATACCTAATGTCAAATAGTGATTCCATAGTCCCAGTTATGTATCTGGTCTTTAGACTTGAGACACCAAGGATGCCTTGTATGAGTACTCCTTTCTTTGACGCTAGACTTACAGGTTTAGAAAGTTCCAAATCTGGTACAACTGGTTATCAGGATTGATAACCAACCTTAGGAAGGTAATTGAGTGTCAATAGAGGATAATCCGCTCTCGGTATCATGAGAGGAATATCCCATATGTGCTTGCTGAGACAAATCCCTGGCCAGGGTCATTCGGATTGAGAGAGAAAGAGTTCTTCGAGAGAATCTGATTAGAGCAAAACTATGACAGATTCTGTATATGGCCTGATAGTACCATGTCCAATATACGGTCTCTGGGATATTAGTTGGATGAAGGATTATATATACACGGTAACTATGGACAGACAGGTCTGATGGATTTGATCCCCCCTGTACCGTCTGAGAACTATGACGTAGTGGCCTAGTACGTCCATAGTCGATGAGTCGATTGAATTATTATGGAGATAATAATTCACTATATCAGAAGGAGTTATGATAGGAGTGACTCACGACCAACTCGGTATTGGGCCTAGAGGGTCACACACATATGGTGGATGCTTCAGGCCTATAGAGGATTGGATGAAGATCCAATTAGCCCCTATTCTTATTAGATGAGACTCTATGCTGATGGGCCCCTTAATTAAGGCCCAATTAGAGGCCTAAGGAGATTATTGAATAGAGATCCAATAATGCAAGGTTAGTGGGTAATTGGATGAAGATCCAATACCCACTAAGGCAGGAGCCCTAGGGTTTTTGGTGGCTCTCTATAAATAGGAGGGGAAACTCATGGTTGATAGGCTGCAGCTTTAGCCACCACCTCCTATTCTCCTCCCTTCCTCTACGCAAGAGTTACGAGATCAGATTGGAGGAGTTTTGCTACAGAGATCCATCATGTGGATACCGCTAGAGAGGAAGATACTTAACTTCCTTCATCCTCTCCATCCGGATCTGAAATACAGGGATATACAATGTCTCACATATCGTGATTTTTTAGTTTTTACGATTTTTCTCGCGACCCTAATATTTGATCTGCGTGGAAAACCAGTTTTTGTTTTGATTTTCGCTGCCATGTGATGCGCCCGCTGAGGTTTCCCAACAAGTACATAGTTATGAATTATTTAGAATGAAACCAAGTGAGTCCATTAGAGATATGTACACCCATTTTACGGATGTCGTCAATGGTCTTAAAGCTCTTAGTAAATAATTTTTTAATTTTGAACTTGTTAGTAAAATATTAAGATCTCTTCCAAAAAGTTGGGATCCTAAAGTAACTGCAATCCAAGAGGCTAAAGATCTAAATAATCTTCCTCTTGAAGAACTTATTGGATCTCTTATGACTTATGAACTGAGCTGTAAAGCTCATGACAAACTTGAAGAACCCATTCCAAAAACAGGAAGGATTTAACACTGAGAACCGTTGATGACTCCTCGAGTGAAACCTCGAGTGATGAGAACAATAACATCGCACTATTGATAAGAAAAATAAATTTTTTTATAAAAAGGAATAAAAATTATAAAAATAAAAATGAACCAAAACAGAACAACATTATATGCTTTGGGTGCAAGAAGCCTGGACATTTAAAAGACGAGAATCCTTAATTAAAGAAAGCATCCCACAAGAAGAAGGCTCTCTTAGCAACTTGGGATGACTCAAGCTCATCGGATGAAGAAGACCACTCCAAGGAATAAGTTGCCAACTATGCTCTCATGGCCATCCATGACGAGGTAAGTGAGTCATCTAATATTTCTTTTGCTGAATTGTTAAATATTTTTCGTGAGCTTTATGATGAATTTAGAGAATTAGCAAGTCATAAACTACTTAAGAAATATCATGATTTATTAGTTAGTAAATTTAAACAAATACATATAGCATCATCATCATATAGTTCATGCATCAAATGTGAAAGTTTAGAAGAACTTAGAAAGGAAAATGTTGCATTGCAATCAACATTAGAAAAAAATTGAAATATGGAATAAATCCCTAAACATGATCCTTGCTAATAAGGGTCATGTTCATAGGAGAGAAGAGATAGATTTTGTAGGCAATACCCAACAAAAGTCAGCTACCTTCATTACAGGACCTACTCTAACTTGCCACTAAAAATAAAATATAACTTTTATGGTAGATTAGGACATATGGCTTACAAATGTTCATTTAAGAAGTATATATAGTCCACATAAACTAATTTAGGTTCCTAAAGGAAACATAAATAACCAAAGTCCTTTAGATAAATTAGGTAAAACTCTTCATGAGGGACCCAAAGTAAAATGGGTACCTAAATTAAAGCCATCTTTCTTATATGTTTATCTCCAAACTAAGGCTAGGAGTACCAAATGGTACTTTGATAGTTGATGCTCAAGGTACATGACCAGAGATCCAACTTACTTTTCTAAGTTCACTAGCCTAAATGAAGGAGTTGTCACATTCTAAGACAATAATAAAGGAAAAATCATTGGGAAATGAACTATAGGTAACATATCAAACCTTTTGATTGAAGATGTGCTATTAGTTGATGGCTTGAAACATAATCTACTTAGTATTAGCCAATTACATTATTAAATTTAAATCTAATGCTTGTATAATTGAAATGCCACATAAGAATAAATCTTTGATTGCCTTAAGAAACAAAAATATGTATACTACTAACATCAAAATATTTTGTGATGAAACATACTTTTCAGCTTTAAATGATGATACTTGGATTTGGCATAGGAGACTTGGTCATGCTAGCATGAAACCACTCAATCAAATCTTAACTAAAGACTTAATAAGAGGATTACCTAGCTTTAAATTCGTTAAGGATAAAATATATGATACTTGTCAATTAGGAAATCAAATAAAAAATAGCTTCAAGTCAAAAAATCAAATAAGCACCTCTAGACCACTACAATTGATCCATATGGATTTATTTGAACAAATTGATACTACAATTTTAGGAGGTAGCAAATATACTTTTGTCTTAGTAGATGATTATAGTAGATACACTTGGACTTATTTCTTGGTACACAAAAATGATTCTTTTAAATATTTTTCAAAATTTTGTAAAATTATTCAAAATAAAAAAAGTTTTATGATTTCGTCAATACGTAGTGATCATGGTGGTGAATTTCAAAACAATGAGTTTCAAAATTTTTATGAGTCAAATGAGTATATCCATAACTTCTCTACTCCTGGAAATCTACAACAAAATAGAGTAGTAGAAAGAAAAATAGGAGCTTATAAGAAATGGCTAGAACTATGTTAAACGAACATAGCCTACCCAAATATTTTTGGACTGAAGCCATTAACACGACATGCTATGTTTTAAATTAGGTTCTTGTAAGACCATTACTCACCAAAACTCCTTATGAATTATGGAATGGTAAAAAATCTAATATTTCTTATTTTAAAGTATTTGATTATAAATATTTTATTTTAAATAAAAAGGATGCCATAGGAAAATTTGATGCAAAATTCGATCAAGGTAATTTTCTTGGTTATTCTTTGATTTCAAAAGCTTATCGTGCATTCAATAAAAGAACTTTAGTAATTGAAGAATCTATTCATGTTGTTTTCAATGAGATTTCAAATTTAAGAAAATTGATTTTGATGATGAATTTGATTTTGGCACTTTGAATTTAAATGATAACTCTCCTAAAAGCAACTTGGATGAATCTACTTCTAAATCCGTACCCAAGGAATGAAAGTATGTAAATGCTCATCCTAAGGAGCTTATAATCGGAGATACATCAAGAGATGTTCAAACTCGTTCTTCTTTTAAAATTTTTTGTGCTAATGCCGTATTTCTTTCTTAAGCTGAACCAAAATGCATTGATGAAGTCCTAAGAGATGACTCTTAAATTATTGCAATACATGAAGAATTAAATCAATTTGAGAGAAATGAGGTATTAGAGCTTGTTCCTAGACCTAATGACCATTTAATGATTGGTACTAAATGGGTCTTTAGAAACAAGTAAGATGAAAATGATATCGTGGTTAGAAACAATACTAGATTAGTGGCCAAAGATTTTAACTAAGAAGAAGGAATTGATTATAAAGACACTTTCGCTCCAGTGGTAAGACTTGAAGCTATAAGGATGCTCCTTGCCTTTGCATCTTTTAAAGATTTTAAATTATTTTAAATGGATGTTAAAAGTGCTTTTCTTAATGGTTTCATTTCGAAGAAGTGTATGTTGAACATGTTTTCAAAATAGTTTTGAAAAGATTTGAAAATAGTTTTCTTCCAAATCATGTTTTCAAACTTTCTAAAACTCTTTACAGATTAAAACAAGCCTCTCGGGCTTGTATGAAAGACTTAGGTCATTCTTTATTTCAAATAATTTTTTAAAAGGCAAGGTTGATACCATATTATTTTTTAAGTATTTTAAAAATAATTTTTTTATTATTCAAATTTATGTTGATAATATCATTTTTGGTTCAATAAACGAATCCTTGTGTGAATCTTTTGCCAAAAGTATGAGCCAAGAATTTGAGATGAGTCCAATAGGTGAGTTAATATTTTTCTTAGGATTGTAAATAAAACGATTAAATGATGATATCTTTATTAGTCAAACTAGGTATACCTTAGACTTGTTAAAATAATTTGGTATGGAAAAGCTAAAGCCATAAACACAACGATGAGTACTTCTACAAAATTGGACTTAGATAATGAAGGAGAAAATTTTGATCAAAGAACTTATAGAGAAATGATAGGTAGCTTGTTATATTTAACTGATACTAGATCGGATATTATGTTTAGTGTTAGATTATGTGTAATATTTCAATCCAATCCTAAACTTTCTCACCTTAAAGCAATTAAACAAATATTTAGATATTTAAAAGGAACTTCTAACTTAGGATTATGGTATCCAAAATCTAAAAACTTTGATTTACTTGCTTATGCTGATGCCGATTTTGGTGGTTGTAGAATAGATATAAAAAGCACTACTGAGACATGTTAATTTTTAGGGCATGCACTTGTTTCTTAATCTTCTAATAAATAAAATTCAGTTGCTTTATCTACTGCTGAAGTTGAATATATATTGCAGCTAGTGCTTATTGTGCTTAAGTCATTTGGATGAAAAACACATTAGAAGATTACAGAATTTTATTAAAAAATATTTATATAAAATGTGACAACATAAGTGCCATATGTTTAACTCAAAATCCCATTCAACATTCAAGAACTAAGCATATTGATATCGGACATTACTTTATTAGGGATCATATGAATAATCAAGATATTTCTTTGGAATTTATTAACACTAAGCATCAATTAGCGAATATTTTTATAAAACTATTAAATAAAGAGCAATTTGATTATATTAGAAGAGAGCTAGGAATGCTAAACCATTCCAATGCATGATATATTATTTTTTAAATTTCTTAATTTGCTACTTTTGCTTGAAATTTACATAAGATGAATGCATGAGTAGCTCTTAGCACTTCTTGGATTTCTCGGATTTTTTAGCCCACCTTCCAAGAAGATTTACCTTAATATTGACAAGAATAAGATTCAAAGTTCCTTTTGTGATAATATTTTTATCCTTTCTTAAAGATCATTTTAATTTATGATGAATATCTATAAAAGAAAAATATGTGATATAAACTTCTATGATGCTTGATATGAGCTTTTGATATTAAACTTTTGATGAATATATCATTTTTTTTTTAATTTTTGAATCTTTGACATCCCCTCCTCTTCCTTGGTTCTACTTCCTTATTTATAAAATAGAGAAAAAAAATTCATGAGAAAATTAGGTTTTTATCCTATTTTACTAAGGGGGAGCAATGCAAAATTTATTTTGTAAAAATATAAAAACTTTGACACATGATGACCTTATGTATTATAAAATTACTTGCTAGTTATTTCATCTCTTTTTGATGATGGCAAAGGGGGAGAAATAACAAATTGATAACATATATAAGAAATTTTTTAAATGGGCATATCTCTTTTTGTTGTTGATAAACAAAGGGGGAGAAATAAATGTATAACTGATGCATGAATTCAAATATATATTTTATACTTGAAAAGTTCTTGATGATTTGATGATTGATGACCTAAGGTAAAAATATTTGAATTGATGTTATATCATCTCTAAATTGATATTGCTTCTTTGAGGCATTGTTGAAAAATGTTGAAATATCATATCATGATACTTGAATTCAAGAGTTATGATTATCTTGAATTTAAGTTTATTCTATTTGAACTATGGCATGGAAATATGCAGAGTTAAGGTTAACTCATGTCATCAATTGACATCATAAAAAAGGGGAGATCGTTGAATCTCAAATTTTGATGATGAAATCAATTGATGAGTATTTAATCTAACTTGTGTGTTAGAGAAAGTAATGTATGTCTAACTATGATGGAGGAATTGAGTTATAACCAGATGATGGGCCAGAATCAAGTTTGGGCATCGAGATAAGGTTCAAACGATGTAGTGGGAGCTCGTTGAAAGTTCGCTAGGAGTTTGCCGAAGGAATTGGGAAGCTCGTTGGGAACACGCCAGGAGATCGCTGGAGGAAGACCGTAAGACTCACCACACGTCAAGTGTTGTATTTCTTGTAAAAGGTCTCCCTTATGAGTTGATATTGAAAAGCTTGTAAGGGTTTGGTCTTCACCCAAAAAAGATTGATAGGGGACTCAGATAGACCTCAATGAAGAGAACTTCGGAAGTGGACGTAGGCCAAGTTTTTGGCCGAACCACTATAAACTGTGAGTGTATCTCTCTTTACTTAATTTTTGGATTCATTAGCTAAATCAAAATTTTTGATCTTAAGTTTGATTCACTTACGTATTCTAATTTCAAGAAATGCTTTCGATCTCTCGATTGTATTTGAAAGAAAAGATTTTCTTAAACCAAAATTTTTACACGCACTAATTCACACCCCCCCAGTGCCAATTGATCCTAACACATGTGACACACTGCATAATCTTTTTTACTTTATAATTATTGACATATTCTCATTTTATATTATATGTTGAATACACATATTGTAATGTCCTTGGTTCTATGCAATGGAAATTGGATTACGATAAGATCACGATAATGAGACTGATTCATCTTTAAATACATATATTAAATAATTCTAGTTATAGGTTGCTCGAGAGAGATATCGAGACAACTAGATAGACCAGTATACTATATATCCATCCATTTGATGGAGGTGACTAGTCTCATAGTCACTTGTGTGGAGACACTAAGGATACATTACAGGTGCTCACAAGAGAATGAATTCACTGATTGATCCGCTTACGGAATGTTGGATGGTTAATGATACCTATCGTTAGATAACAATTTTGTAGTCCCAGTTATGTGTATGGTTCTTAGACTTGAGACACCAAAGATGTCTTATTTGAGTACTCATTTCTTTGATGCCAAACTTAAAGGTTTAGAAAGTTTCAGATATGATATAACCGATTATCGAGATTGATAGCCAATCTTACAAAGGCAATTGAATGTCAATAGAGGATCATCCACTCTCAACATCGTGAGAGAAGTATCTCATATGTTATCGCTCAGACAAATCCTTGGTCGGGGTCATTCGGATTGAGAGAGAAGGAGTTCTCCGGGAGAATCCAATTAGATCAATACTCGGACGGATTCCGTATGTGGCTTAATAGTACCATACCGAATATATGGTCTTTGGGATATTAGATTGATAAGAGACTATAGATACATGGTAACTGAGGATAGACAGGGCCAATGGATAAGATCTCATGTACTGTTTGGGGAGTATGGCGCACTGGCCTAGTACGTCCATAGTTGATAAGTCGAGTGAATTGTTATGAGATAACAATTCATAGGATTAGGAGTTCTTATAGGAAGGACTCAACCAGCTCAGTATTGGGCCTAAGAGGGTCACAATTGAGATTATTGGATAGTGATTCAATAATTCAAGATTAATGAGTAATTGGATGAAGATCCAATATCCACCACGGCAAGATCCCTATGATTTTTGGTGGCTCTCTATAAATAGAAGGTAGGGGCGACATATAGTTGATAGGTTATATATTTGGCAACCTCCTCCTATTCTTCTCCTCTCCCTCACCTTCTCAATCTACCAGCTCTTCTCTAGTTTGAGAGGGCAGTGAAGAAGATAGAGGATCTTCTTCCACATTTGTTGCAAGAAACTCCATAAGAGTTATGAGATTTATGGCTGCAATCGGAGGAGTATCATTGCAGTGATCCATCATGTGGATACTACTAGAGAGGAGGATATTTGACCTAGTTCATCCTTCTATCCAGATCTAAAAATTTAGGGATATACGATCTACCTAAGGAATCTCTCACATGTTGCAATTTTTGATTTTATGATTTATCGTGCAACAATCTTTGCACGATGATTTGATCTACATGGAAAACCAATTTTGTTTTGATCTTCTACTATACATGTGATGTTCCCACTTGGTTTTCCAGTAGTGGTATCTAAGCTAAGGTTGTTTATGAAAAAGATTGGTTTTAAACTATGTGTGATGAGATTGATACGCGTAAATTATTTTCTACGTACGTTGCTATGATTTTTCATGGTTAATCAGATCTGGACAACACATTTTCTCACTATAAAAAGGTGCCATAGAGAGATGATTTAAGGTTCTTTGATGTCAACATTGTAGGCACAAAGAAGGGGGAAAAGGGCAACAACTGTTGTTGCCCTATGGCATGGCCAAAGACTGCTTAGCCTTGGCCGAGAGTAAGGTTGTTGCTCTCGATTTGACTGAAGGTTTTAAGGCTGAGATTAGTAGCCTCTCATGCAGCCATGAGTCTGGGCTGTTGGGAAACCCAGTGGGAACATCACATACTTTCCCATGTAAATCAAATAGTCATGCAAAGATTGATGCATGAAAAACCTGTAAAAATGAAAACTGCAATATGTGAGAGATTTGTTGAATCTCGGATTTTGATAATGAAATAAATTGATGGTTTATTGATCTAACAAGGTTATTAGAGTTGATTGGTAAAGGATTAACTATGATAGATTATAATTAGAGGATTGGCCAAAGTCAAGTCCAGGAATCAAGCCGGAGTGAGGACGATGCAGTTGGAAACTCGCCTGGAGTGCATCGGGAGCTTGCTGAGGGTATCGAGAGCTTGCCAGGATGGCACAAGGGAGTTCACTGAAAGAAGACTGAGACTCGCCAGAAGATTGTCGGGGGTAGCCGAAAAGCTTGCTGGGAGTTGGAAGGTTTTCAGGTGGATTTCTTGGTCATGATTGTAATTAATTATTGTTAAGGTTTAACCACGATGGTGAAAAGGAGTTACAGACCAAACATGGACCCAGGATCAAGCTTAGGCATTGGGCCAAGGTTTGAATGATGCAGTGGGAGCTCGCCAGAAGTTCACTAGGACTTCGCTGAAGGTATCAGGAAGATCACTCCTACACACCGGGAGATCGTCGGAGGAAGACCATGAGACTCACCGCAGGGAATGTCGGATTGCGGGAGTGAGGTTGTTAATTAAGCTTGGTGGTCATGTATGGTTGTAATCCTTCAGTCATAGGTTAAATTTGAGTCTGAATTGAGTGTGATTTGGAAGGAATCCAAATCAACTCAAAGAGTCAACCGGGTCCACTATGGGGTTGGTGATAGAACCTCAGAATGAGCTCTATAGATTTTGACCCTTGAGGGGGATCAACTCTTGGAATGCTGTAGGGGTTCTTCCCTCCTAGACTCGGCACAAGGCTAAAATAAAATTGATAATTGCTTGATAAAAAAGAGGGGGCAGCTACATCTTTATATAGGGCTCTAAACCCTAGCTCATGGGGTGCTTGCCTAAGTAAAATTACCCCTTTGCCATCTTGCATTAGAATAGCTCCAATTCTAACTCTTGACGTGTTGGCCTCATTGACGAAGGTGCGACTGAAATCGAGCAACGCTAAAACCGACATCATCATCAGGGTTGCCTTGAGTCGTTCAAAGGCTGCGGAGGCTTTATCTGACTACAAGAAGAATCTTTCTTCAGTAGGAACGTGAGTGGGGCACTGATCTTACCATAATCTCTCACGAACTTCTAGTAGTAGCCCGTGAGGCCAAGAAAGCCACATAGTGATTTTACGTTTGTAGGTCTCGGCCATCCTTACATTGCCTAGATCTTTGTCGGGTCTACCATACTCCATCCTCTGATATAATGTGCCCTAGATACTCCACTTTATGCTATAGGAAGCTGCAATTTGACTATTTAATATAAAGAGTATTCTCTCGAAGAATGGTTAGAACAGTTCGTAAGTGCTCAAAATGTATATCAAGCGTAGGGCTATAAAAGAGAATATCATCAAAGAATACCAATACGAACTTGCGTAGAAACCTTTGGAAGATGTCATTCATCAAGCTTTGAAGGGTAGAAGGAGCATTTGTTAGTCCGAAAGGCATTACCAAAAACTCATAGTGGTCGATATGCGTGCGAAATGCAGTTTTCGGAATATCTTCAGTGTATACCCGAATTTGATGGTATCCGGATCGAAGATCCAATTTAGTGAAGACTCCAGCTCCTTTAATTCATCCAAGAGTTCATCTATGATTGGAATAGGATATTTGTCCTTGACAATGATGGCATTTAGAGCCAGGTAGTCAACGCACATCCGCTACGTACCATCCTTACTCCTCAACACCGGTGAGGAGTAAGGGCTGCAACTTGGTTGAATCACCCCAGTGTCAAGCATCTCCTTAACAATGTTCTCGATCTCATCCTTCTGCAAGTGAGGATATTGGTATAGTCATAAATTTGCTGGAGGTTTGCCTAGCAAAATAGGAATGCGGTGGTCATGTGGCAGGTTAGGGGGCAGCCCGCGTGGCTCCATGAAAACATCTGCAAATTCGTCCTGCAAGAGGGCAAGCTTAGGATCTGAGTTTTGTATGTTCTCCCCCTTAGATGGCTATTGGATATGCATCAAGAATCCACCATGTGCTTTGTGCAAAACTTTCTCCATTCGTTGCGACGAAACGGAGGAAATATGGCTCCCGCGCTTGCCGCGTAACGTGACCTGTCTCCCTTTGCAATAAAATTTCATGATTAATTTAGAAAACTTCCAGGAGATATCACCTAGCATTGTGAGCCATTTGATCCTGAGTACAACTTCATAATCATCGATGGGTAGGAGGAAGAAATCAGCTACCACTTCTTGGTCTTGGAGGAGTAGTTTCACCCGCGGGCACCATTGGTCGCAATTGAGGATTCGGCCGTCGGTGACCTTTACGTCGAACTTGTTGCAACCTGTGATTTGAAACGCCAAACATGTAGCAACCTTACTGTTGAGGAAGTTATTTGTGCTGCCCGTGTTGATGAGAAAGGTGATGGGTTGCTGTTTTAGAAGTCCTTGAACTTTCATCGTCTGCGGGATGGAGTAGCCGGCTAATTTATGTACTATGTAGTCGGCCGGTTGGGACTCTTCCTCCATGACTTCTTCTTAAGGTTCAAGGGCTTTTTCAGATGGTTCATTATCCTTATCCTCCACTAGTTCAATCATAAGGAGTCGGCCCTTTTTGTAGCGATGTTCTTGGCTCCACGGTTCCTTACAATGCCAATACAATCCTTTGGCCGATCGTTCACAAAGCTCATCCCTCGTCAATTTTTTTGATGCGGGGGCTCAAATGGTAGTAGAGGGGGCTATAGGCCTCAGTATGGCTAGTTGGGAAGTGACCCTTGTCCTTCGTACCTCGTAGTTCAATCGTTCTTCTTGGATATGCGCGAAAGACATCGCCACTATAAGAGTGTACGGTTACCACGCCATTACTTCTCCTCGAATCTCCAGCTTTAGGCCCTCAATAAAAGTCACTAAAAGTTGTTTCTCAGACCAATCTATAGTTTGGTTAGATAAACGTTCAAACCTTGTTTGGTATTCTTGTATTGTAGAGGTTTGACGAATCTTCGCTAATTGTCCGTCGATGTTGTCGAAATCGGTTGGTCCGAAGTGGTTCAGTAGTCCTTCCTTGAATCATTACCAAGAGAGTCCTCTATGGGTGTGTGCAAACCAATTAAACCACTAAATAGCATCTATCTCGAGGTGGATGGCAGCAATCTCCACCCGTGTGGCGTCGACGGTTCGGTAGAACCGAAAATAGCGCTTTGCACATGAGATTCATATGATCGGGTCTCCTTCTTCTTATATAGGGAAGTCAACCTTCATGCATGGATTGTTGGGATCAGAGATGATGTGGCCATGTTCTTGAGGATCATCTCACTGATTTGAAGTTTCTCCTTGCTGTGATTTCCTCGGGTTCGACGGTCGGCCAATGCTGAATTCGGTGAAGAGGGATCGCATCTTTTCTTCCATGCGGCTTTCAAAGGCTTCAAACTTTGCATTGATAGCCTCTTCTAATGCCATAGTATATGCCTCTAGATCTGTAATATTGAAGTCTTTTTTCTATTGTCAAGTTAGTGGCAAGAGAATTTTGGAGAAGGGGGTGGCCGGTTAGAAGGTGAATCGGTTTGGATGGGAGTAGACTGCGGTTTAGGGCTGATTTGGGTGGCTGTTTGAGTTCGGTTTAGGGTAAGGTTTAGAAGTGTTTTTGATGAGGATGGTAGGGTTTGTAGATGAGATAAAGAGAATCCAAAATCTCACAAAAAATAGCACTCAAATCTGATAGAATTCGGCAAAAAAAAAAGGTGCTACGATGTGCTGTCTTGCCGAACATATTTTACGTCGGAGAAACGATGACTTCTCAATGTAAATTCTAGAGGAAAGTTCAAGAAAATTATGCAAAAACCCTTGGTCCAGATGTTATTAATACTAGTAAAAAGTTTGACAAAATTTTGACAGTGTAATAGTAGAGAAATAGAGCAAAAGACGAAGGGCAGATCCTTCATCATAAAATTCTAGTACTGCGTGATGGTGAAATATTTCACAAGAAAACTAGTTCTAGGAGTATTTTCCAGAAATCAATTCCAAATGAAAGCCAAGTTAATCTTTAGAATTGTGTAAAAATTTTGGCTAGAAAGGAGAAGAAATAAACCGGTTTCAAGAAGCAAATATGCAGCTAAAATTTTTGATAGTGTTTCGCCTTCGCAACAACGATAATGTTTGCGACAAACGAAATTTGCAACGGATAAAATTTGGAAAAAATCTTTAACGTGTAAAGTAAGGAATCTTGCAATATTGAAGAGGCATGGATGATAAAAATATACCAGATTTCCAGATCGTGTAGGGGGCAGTAGCAGATAGATGGATCTGTGGCTTGGTGGGCGACAGTGGATGGAGGCGACATCAAAAGCAATTGTGGGAATTGCTCGAAAGATGGAGGCATGGATGATGGCTATAGGGTAGCAGGAACACGTCTCTAATACCAGATGATAGAACTCCAGAAGGAGCTCTATAGATTTTGATCCTTGAGGGGGATCAACCCTTGGAACGCTGTAGGAGTTCCTCCCTCCTAGACTCGGCACAAGGTTGAAATAAAATTGATAATTGCTTGATAAAATAGAGGGGGCGGCTACATCTTTATATACAGCTCTAAATCCTAGCCCATGGTGCTTGCCTAAGTAAAATTACTCCTTTTCCCCCTTCTATAGCCGACCTGCCTAAGAGGAAATAGGTGGTGGCTAGGTTGTCTCTATAGCCGACCTAAACAGGGGGAAATCTTGGCCGACCAGCTCAGTAAAGGGGGCAGTGGCTACTAAACCCTAAGGCCCCAATCTAAACCCTAACCATACTTCTTTATAGGATAGAAGTGGCTAGGTGGGGTTTTATTACAATCTCACAGGATTTTATTGACTACTTCTAGGGAGATTAGGACTCAACCCTCCTGGAGTCTGATAGGATTGAGCTTAAGCCAAGCTTATTTAGTTGACCAGGGAAGTAGTCAACTGATGGTTCAAGTCGGGATTGGAAAAGTGAAGGGAATCACTTTTTTGGGATTCTCAACGGTTAAACTGCTGGTGAGCCCAGGTTTTCGGATGACTGATGGCGGTTGAACTGCCCAAGTCGATGGTTGAACCACTCATACCCTATTTTCAGGGTGCTTTTGGCGACTGCACCACCGGCACTGGTGGGTAAACCGCTCGTACCCAGATTTTTTGAAAATGTTTAAATTTTAGCTCCAAATTCTGAAGTCATTTGGGGCCTATAAATACCCCAAGTTTTTTTATTTTTACACAATAATTTCTGGGATTAAAATTTTGTGAAAAACTTGTGTGAATTGTAAGAAAAAGAAAAGGGGAAGGGAGTGAGCTAAGAGTTACAAAATTCTTGTAAAGAGTCTCCCTTGTAAGCTCAAGCTGTAAGGGTTTGGTCTTCACCCAAAAGAGATTGATAGTGGACGTCGGTGTGTCTCAAGGAGGAGGACTTGGGAAGTGGATGTAGGCCAAGGTTGAGGCCGAACCACTATAAGTTGTGAGTTCTTTGTCCTTATCTTATTTATTTCTTCATTCTCACGATTTATTAATCGGGTTCTTAATTATTTTCAACATAATACCAAAAGACGCTTCTGATATTATTTGCTTTTTAAAAGCAAGGCTTTGAAATCAAGTATTTCTCTTATGACATTGTTTATCTTTTTATCCGGGTTTGCTTGTTCTTTCTTGAGTCATCTTTAAGCAAGAAGCTCAGCATTTCTCTATAAGATCAAATTTCTCACTTGAACGAAAAGCTTTCAATTTTCTTATCTTGCTTAAAATAAAAAGTTTTCGTTAAAATGTCAATTTACACTTACACTAATTTACCCCCCCACACCTCCCTCTCTTAGTGCTAATTGATCATAACAAGATTGATTACCTAGGAAGATCGTATATCCTTAAAATCCAAATCCAAATGGAGAAGATGAATGAGGTCAAACGTCATCCTCTCTAGCGGTATCCACACGATGGATCATTGTAGCGATGCTCCTCCAATCATAGCCAAGATCTCGTAACTCTTTCATAGAAGATGAAGGGAAGAGAATAGGAGGGGTCGACAAAAGTGTAGCCTATCACAATTGGTGCCCTCTCCCTCCTATTTATAGAGAGCTACCAAAAAACCCTAATAGATCTTGTCTTAGTGGGTATTGGATCTCTGTCCAATTATCCACTAATCTTGGATTATTGGATCTCTATCCAATAATCTCAATTTGCCTTTAATTGGGCCTCATATAAGGAGCCCATAAATGTCATGTCTCATTTATTGAGAACAAGGGCTAATTGGATAACTCATATCTAATCTTCTACTCGCTGAAATATCCACCATATGTGTGTGACCCTCTAGATCCAATACCATGCTGGCCGTGAGTCCTACCTATCCGAACTCTTTCTGACTTAGTGAATTGTTATCCTATAATAATTCACTCAACTCATCGACTATGGAAGTACTAGGCCATTATGCTATTATTCCCAAACGGTACAGGAGATCTAATCCATTAGACTTGTTTGTCTTCAATTACCGTGTATCTATAGTCCCTTATCATTTAATATCTCAGTGACTGTATATTGGGTGTGGTACTGTCAGGCCACATACGGAACCCGTCTGAGTCTCGTTCTAATCGGATTCTCTTGGAGTACTCCTCTCAATCCGAACTACCCCGATTGAGGATTTGTTCGGTGATAACATATGCGATATTCCTCCCATGATATCAAGAGTGGATGATTATCTTTTGACATAGAATCGCTGTTTGATAACAGGTATCATTAACTATCCAACATTCCGTAAATGGATCAATCAGTGAACTCATTCTCCAATGAGCACCTGTACTATACCCTTAGTGTCTTCACACAAGTGACTATGAGATCAATCGCCTCCATCATATGGACATGTATATAGTACACCGATCTGTCCGGTTATCTTGATGTTCCTCTCGAGTAACCTATGACCGGGATAATTTAGGATATGTGTTTAAAGGTGAATCATTCTCATTATTGTGATCTCATCATGATCTGATTCCTATTACACAGAACCAAGGACATCATTATATATTTATTCAATATATAACATAATGTAAGAATATGCTAATAATAATAATTCAAAAAGACTGTACAGTGTGTCACATGTGCCATCACTCATGTGATTGGCTTGTAGGGCACCTGCAACTAGCACTGGCTGCATGAACAACCCTGGTGGGCTAGGGTTTCTTGGCCGCTAGAGGTAACCTGACGACTAGGGTTTCATAGCCGCAAGGGGTTGTTTGGGCAGCCAAGATTGTTTGGTCTCCCATGGCAAATTGCAACCATAGGGTGGCTACAAAAGAGTTCCATGGGGGCTAAGATTTCTTGGCCTCCCAAGGTTCACCTGTGGTTAGGGACTCATAGCAAAGGGGACTCCTAGTGGCTAAGATTTTCTAGCCGTACAAAGAGTCTCTACCTGCCATATTAGGAACCCTATGGTAGGGTATCCCAAAATTATCAAAAATAATTAATTAAATAATTTAATTAATTATTTATTATCTAATAATCCTACATGGTGATGTGTACATGTGATGTATGATATGGATGGATGATCATAAGTCATGTGATATGATGTGTGTACATATAACTATTATTATTATTGGGGCTTATGAGCCTTTATTTTTCTCGTTTATTATTGGGCCTACGTGCTTGTGATTATTTTATAATTACATAGAGAGATATAGCGGAAGCGTGGAGGTGACAACGGGACCCACGATACCGTGATGGGAGATCACGACATATGGTGATGCGATAAGGATTCAATAAAATCGATGATGACGAAACGATCACAGTTGCATGGAGATGCACTGATGCATACATAGATCCTATTGTGAGTGATTTGACTCATTGTGCTCGAGATTCATATTAGGTGATGACTCATGATCATCCGTTGTGGCTTGCATATGTGATATATATTATACGCCTACTGTATATATATATATATATTAAATATGTATATGTGTGACATAACATATTAGGAGACTATTACAAAATAAAAACTTCTCCTATGATAATATTAAGTCAGTGAGCATGAAACAATAAGATTGACCCATGTTGCATTCCATTATTATAGGAAGAAATTGAATCATGACATAGGTTGAGTTGGTTGAGTAACGCGAGGCTCACCTATCTACGTGATTAAAATATTACCTACGACATAAAGATGTCACTGATGACCTAAGGACTGTTGGTTACAGGTGCATTGTAAGCTAATCATGTGAGTGATGGCACGTGTGACACGTTGCACAGTCTATTTACGTCGTTTTTACTATTGGCATATTCTCACATTATATTATTTGTTGAATATATATATTGTGATGTCATTGGTTCTATGCAATAAGAATCAGATCATGATGAGATTATAATAATGAGATCGATTCTCCTTTAAACATAGATCCTAAATGATCCCGGTCGTAGGTTGCTCGAGAGGGACATCGAGACAACCAGACAGATTAGTATATTGTATACCTGTCCATATGATGGAGGCGACTGGTCTCATAGCTACTTATGGGGAGACACTAAGGATATAGTACAGGTGCATATTGGAGAATGAGTTCACTGATTGATCCACTTATAGAATGTTGTATGGTTAATAATCCTTGACATCAAACAGTGATCCCGAAGTACCAATGGTATATCCGGTCCTTAGACTTGAGACACCAAGGATGTCTTATTTGAGTACTTATTTCTTTGATGAAGGACTTACAAATCTAGAAAGTTTCAAATCTGGTATAACCGGTTATCGGGATTGGTAGCTAACCTTATGAAGGGTATTGGGTATTAATAGAGGATCATCTACTCTCATACTCTCGCTTAGGTAAATCCCTGAACATGTTAGTCAGATTGAGAGAGGAGTTCCTTGGGATAATCCGATTAGAGCGAGACTTAGATAGATTTCGTATGTGGCTTAATAGTACCATGCCTGGTATACGATCTCTGAAATATTAGATGGATAAGAGACTATAGATACATGGTAATTAAGGATAGACAGGTCTAATGAATAAGATCCCCTATACCGTTTAGGGACTATGGCACAGTGGTTTAGTACGTTCATAGTCGATGAGTTGTATAAATTATTATGAGATAACAATTCACTAAGTCAGAAGGAGTTCCAACAGAAAAAATGATAGAACCCCAGCAGGAGCTCTATAGATTTTGATCCTTGAGGGCGATCAACCCTTGGAAAGTTGTGGGGGTTCCTCCCTCCTAGACTCTGCACAAGGCTGAATTAAAATTGTAGATTGCTTAATAAAAAAAGGTGGAGGCTACATGCTTATATAGAGCTCCAAACCCTAGCCCTAAGGGGTGCTTACCTAACTAAAATTACCCTTTTGCCCCTTCTATAGCCTACCTGCCTTTGGGGGAACAGGTGGCGGCTAGGTTGGCTCTATAGCCGACCTAAGCAGGGGGGGACCCTAGCCTACCAACCCAGTAAGGGGGCGACGACCACTGAGCCCTAAGGGCTAATCTAAACCCTAGCCATACTCCTTTATAAGATAGGAGTGGCTTTATTACAATTTAGTAGGGTTTTATTGACTACTTCTAGGGAGATTAAGACTCAACCCTGCTGGAGTCCTATCAAACCCGCCCTCTTAAAATCAGCCTTGTCCTCAAGGCTTAAGTTCCATGAACTTAGGGAACCGGGTCTTCAGCTCCTCATCAGCTTGGGTGTTAGTTTGAAGAACTTGAGCTGAGTCGTCATCTTTAAATTTCCATTTGAGGTGAGATACTTGGAGGATCAACTGTAATTTTGATATGGTGCACAGATCTGATCTCCAGGTTAGGGCCCCAATATGATCCCTAATTTTGCAAGGCCCAAAGAAATAGGAGACCACTTTCTTGAGGCTTAAATTTTATGCTGGTGGAGCTGGAGATGAAAGGGGACTTGATCTTTCTTAGGAAACTTTCTTCTACTTCGGCGTTTGTCAGGGGAAAGTTTCTTCCTTGCATGGGCTGCCACGTGGTTGCTCTGTAATAGTAGTCGTGTCTTCTTTTGGAGTGAGGGCTGTCCTCTGATAAAATCTCTAGTGGTCTGAGCCAAATCTGAGTCTGAGGTGAGTAGGAATGATGATTTTTCGGGGCCCATTTTCACTTCTTCATGCTGTTGACCATCTTGCATGAGGATGGTGCTGACCCCCACTTTGGATGTGTCTACTCCAATAATGAATATCTGGACACGATTTGGTGTGGAGGACATCATGGTTGTGAGGGCTATAGTTTCACTCGGCCAAAGTGGTGTATCTTTCTTTATAATAAGAGGGATGATGTTCATGCTTTGTTGAGTCCTACGAATGATCCTTCCTATTTTCTGATTTTGCCACTGGAGGGGTTCAATTTTCTCACGGTCTTGGGCCGTAGATCGAAGTCATCATCAAGGAAGTATTTAAGCATCATGGTCTGATCCTAGGAAAAGTCGTGGAAGTCACTTGAGATCTGGAAGTGCTGCATCAGCAACCATGGTGAGTTCGACAGGATGCAACACTTTAGAAGTAGCTTATCTCCACGTAAAAGGATGTAGGGACATGTCATAGTGGAAAATAAGCATGGCTGAACAATCTGTGTCTCTATCATCTCTTAGACGATCATTTTATCTTCGACCTTTTGAGGTTGTATGAAGCAATCTGGTCGAACAACAACTAGTAGAAGTTTCAGCCTGTTCAGCATATGGGGGTTGGCCAACTTTAGAGGAGGTAGTCGGCTCGGTTGGGTGGAGATGCCCAAAAATTTAATAAGCTATGGGAGGGATTTTTTATCTTCAATCTCATGGAACTCTTGAATTTGAATTGGGAAACCACTGGACTCTTCTTTTGGTACCCTCTTCAAGTGTTGTGTTATGGTTGTAGTCGCTGGGCTCTCTGATAGAATCACCTGCTTTTCTTTTCTGAAAAATTTCATGGTTAGCTTCAAAAAATTTCAAAAAATATCTTCAATCATGACAACCAATCAATGCTAAGCACTATATCAAAACCATCAAGAGGGAGGAGGAAAAAACCAGCAACTACGTCTTGCTCTTGTAGGCTCAGTTTAACCCGCGGGCACTTCTGGTTGCACTTTAGAATTTGGTCGTTAGCTACCTTGACTTCGAACCCATTGTAATCTTCTTTTTGGAGCATTAAGTGGGTAGCAACCTTATTGCTCATGAAGTTGTGTGTGCTCCCGACGTCGACGAGAATGATGGTGGACTACTGCTCGAGAAACCCTTCGATCTTCAATTTTTACAGGTTGGTGTAGCCAGTTAAGGTAGGGACCATGCAGGTGGCCTGTTGTGGTGAATCCTTCTCCTTGGACTCGAGAGTCATATCTTCAAGTTTGGGTTCTTCAGTGGGTGCAATCATCAGTGGTGTCTCCTTTTTTACATTTGTGTTCTAGGCTCCACAATTTATCACAACACCCACATAGGCCCTTTGTCGATCCGTCATGAAGGTCTTTTCTTGTTAATTTTTGTGGCTGAGGGGGTCGACTGATAGTAGGAGGATGTGAAAGCTTTGGTGCCGCTGGTTAGGAGCAACTCTAGTCTTCCAAGCTTTATAATTCAATCGCTCCTCTTGATGTCACGCAAAGGAGATGACTGCCTTAAGTGTGTACGACTATCGTGCTTTAACTTCTTCCTAAATCTCCGGCTTCAAGCCCTCAATAAAAGTCCTCAATATCTATTTTTCAGACCAATCATAAGTTTAATTAGATAACCTTTCAAACCTGGTTTGATACTCTTGGATGGTGGAGGTTTGACGGATCATCGCTAGTTTTCACTAAGGTTCTTTTTACAATCCAAATTTGCACCGCGTTGTGATCTTATTGGGCTTGTTAATCGGCCCAATCTAAACTCCTCTAAGAGAGCGCGTAATTTAACATCCATACGCATCTCAAGAGCCTCTAATTTGGCTTCGAATAAGCCCACCGATGTCATGATGTAAGGATCTCTAACCTATCAAATCAAATCGATTAAAGAGTATAGCTTCAATCTTCAGGTTGAAGGTAGCAATGGCAGTGATGTCAGGGTTGCGGTGGCGAAGTCTCCAAGTGGAGGATGGCAGCCAAGGGTAACAACAATGGTGGGGGAAGAAAATGGTAGCAGTAACGTTGGCAGCAATCCTTCGGTAATGCTGCAATATTGATGCTTCAATGTCGTCGAGGCTGTAATTTTTTTGTGGCTGATATTTGTCGAAAGATGGCAGCTAAGAGATCTGAGTCTGAAGGCAGTAGCGACGATGGAGGAAGAAGAGGGCAACAACAATGTTGGCTGCGGCTGCGGTGCGACTTCGTGGTTGTAAGTGGCGTCGGTTGTAGCAAGGGTGCGACTGTAATAGGAGGAAGATGAGGCAACGATGTACACAACTATTGCGGAGGAGAGCAGCAGTGGTATGGAGCGAGAGACAGCTATTGTTGTGTTCAATTTGTTGCTGGCCGCGATCAAGATAGTTGGCAGCGAACGATTATTGCGGGCTGCGATGTAAACAGATTGTAGCAAAAGATCGCTGCTGGTAGCTTTTTGCTGCAAGGATCGCTACTGGCTGCAATCAAGGAGGATGGTAGCAAGAGATCATTGTTGGCAGTGTTGGGTAGCGAAAGATGCATGCTGCGGTTGAAGAGATAAGGGAGCTTGGGCGGCTGAAAAGTTGGTGGATCGAAGGCTGCGATTTTTTAGTGCGGTTTGTGGCTATATTAGGTGCGATTTGGGGCTGTGGTTTTATAGAGTTTAGGCTATGAATTGGTGTGGTTTTAGGGCTGTGATAGTAGTAGATGAAGGTTAGGGAAATAGATTTTAGATCTGGGATAGATGGCAGCAAAGGTAGGTGTATCAGTAAGGAAAGTTGGCTGAAAAGGTAAGTGGATCGATAAGGAAGTAGGCTATGGTTAGGGTTGATTTAGGTGGCTATTTAGGTTTCGTTTAGGGTAAGATTTGGAAGAGTTTTTGGTGAGGATGGTAGTGTTTAGAGATGAGAAAAAGAGAGTCTGAAATCCCACAAAAAATAACACTTAAATATGATAGAATTTGGCAAAAAAAAGGTGCTACGATGTGTTGTCCTATTGAACAAATTTTACGTCAGAGAAATGATGACTTCTTGACATAAATTCTAGAGGAAAGTTTAAGGAATTTATGTAGAAATCCTTGGTTCAGATGTTGGTAACACCAATAAAAAGTTTGGCAAAATTTTGGTAGGTAACAGTAGGGAAATAGGGCAAAAGACGAAAGGTAGATCCTTCATCATAAAAATTCTAGAACTGCGTAATGGTGAAAAATTACACAAGAAAACTGGTTCCAGAAGGAATTTTTTCCAAAAATTAATCTCAGATGAAAGCTAAGATCTTTGGAATTATATAAAAATTTCGGTCAAAAAGGATGAACAAAAGTTTGATTTCAAGAGGCCAATAAACGGAAGGCAGATTCTGTATTGTAAAATTTTGGTACTGTGCAACAAAGAATCGTAGCACTATAAGTTCAGATCCAAGAAGGAGTTTTTTCACAAGATTAGTCTTAGATGAAAGCTAAGATAATCTATGAAATTGTATAAAAGTTTTAGCCAAAAAGAATGATTAAAAGTTTAGTTTCAAGAAGCAACAATCGATTGAAAATTTCTGTAGTGTTTTGCCTTTGCAACGATGATAATGTTTGCAACGAATGAAATTTGTAGTGGATAAAATTTGGAAAAAATATTCAACGTGTAAAGTAAGGAATCTTGCAGTATTAAAGAGGCGTGGATGATAAAAATATACCAAATTTCCATATTAAACGCAGGGGGGCAGCGACAGATTGATTTGATCTACGACTGGGGTGGAAGGTGGAGGCGCGTGTCACTACAATTATGGAAATTGCTTGGGAAGGTGGAGGTAGCTGAGATGGCTACAGGGGCAATAAGATAGCTGCTCTGATACCAGATGATAGAACCCCAGAAGGAGCTTTATAGATTTTGATCCTTGAGGATGATCAACCCTTGGAACGCTATAGGGGTTCCTCACTCCTAGCCTACCAACCCAGTAGGGGGGGCAGCGGCCACTAAGCCCTAAGGGCTAATCTAAACCCTAGCCATACTCCTTTATAAGATAGGAGTTACTTTATTACAATCTAGTAGGATTTATTGACTACTTCTAGGGAGATTAGGGTTCAACACTATTGGAGTCATATCACAAAACTCTGGCTAGCTCAGGATTGGGCCTAGAAGGTCACACATATATGGTGGATACTTCAGTGGATAGAGGATTGTATAGAGATCCAATTAGCCCTTATTCTCATTAGATGAGACCCGACATTGATCCTTGCATGAGGCCCAATTAGAGGCCAAAGGAGATTATTGGATAGAGATTCAATAATTCAATGTTAGTGGTAAGTGGATAGAGATCCAATACCTATTAAGGTAAGATTCCCAAGGGTTTTTAGTGGCTCTCTATAAATAGGAAGCAGGGGCGGCTCTTATGGCCGCCCCTTCCTATTCTCCTTCTCTCCCTCTCCTTCTCAGTCGATCAGCCCCTCTCTGACATGAGAGGGTAGCGAAGAAGATAGAGGATCTTCTTCTAAGTTCATTACAAGAAGCTGTGCAAGAGTTATGAGACTTGGGACTGTGATTGGAGGATATCGCTATTACGATCTATCGTGTGAATACTGTTAGAAAGGAGGACACTTGACCTTCTTTATCCTCTCTATCCGGATCTAGAAAATAGGGATATACAATCTCCCTAGGTAAATAATCTCTCACATAATACAGTTTTTTGGTTTTATTACTTTCTACGCACCAATCTTTATATGATGATTTTGATCTATGTGGAAAATAAGTTTTTTTTAATGTTTCGCTACGCATGTGATGCTTCCACCGAGGTTTCCTAGCAATGACATGGTATGCTTAGTCGAGTCACTCGAGGGCATATCATCAAATCAAACTTATCTTGTAACGATAGTGATGACTTAACTAAACTTCATGGGTTGTGATTGGCAAGAGTTGCCTACCTTTTTGGGCTTAGTGCAATAGGTCGAGTCACTTGAGGTTGTACTAAGACGCTAATTGGATCCCGATCCCACTAGAAGTCTACTAGAGACTTCTGTTGTACATGTCGAGAGTGTAGTGTAATTTATCAGAAAAATTAGTAGGAGTATATTAAGATATAAGTCCATATCCTAGTTAGTTTTTTCGTAAAATCTGCATGTTATTTATTTATTTATGTTATATCTTGTTTGTCAGAAACATGTTGCTCATAAACCCTTACGAGGCATACTTGATGCCAACTGCCTCATTGGTTCAAACTATACGGATTGACTCCATAATTTAAGAATTATTCTTACGGTAGAGAAAATTACGTATGTCCATAGTACGATTGTACCCACGCTAGAAGAAGGGGCAAGCGAGGATAAGATCGCTCGCTATGTGAAGTATATAGATGATTCTACATTGGCAAAATGCTACCTGTTGGGCTCTATGACTCTTGAGTTACAGAGGTAACATGTGAGCATAGATGCCAATTCCATCATTCTTCATTTTTGTCAACTGTTTGAGGAATAGGGAAGAACACAAAGATATGAGATATCCAAGAGTCTCTTCTGAGCCAGGATGACAGAAAGGGCATCAGTTCAGAACCATGTCCTGAAGATGACATAGTGGATCAAGAAACTCACAAGTCTAGGAATAGTCCTAGAGGATAACCTGTGCATTGATCTTATAGTTCAGTCCCTACCAGATTTCTTTTCTCAATGCATCATAAATTTTAGCATGAGTAAGTTTAAGGTGACTCTCCATAAGCTCCTCAATATGTTGAGGGAAGCTGAGAGTGCCAACAAGAAAGAGAAGCTAGTTCTCTATATTGGTGGGACTAAAAAAAAGGAAGGTCAGTAAGACCCCTAAGAAGGGCAAGGGTAAAAAAAGACTGGGTAAGACAAAGATTGACAAGAAAGACCCGACAAATAACAAAGGACAATGCTTCCACTATGGCCAAAATAGATACTGGAAGAGAAATTGTAAGGATTACCTTACAAACAAGACGAAACAGAAGCTTGGAGAAGCTTTATGTATATTCATGATTAGTCTCAACATGTTAGATTTCATGATAACATATGGATATTGGATACCGGGAGTGCTTATCATATCTGTAACATGTTGCAGGTTCTGGCAAAACCTAGGAGATTGGCCAGAGGTGAGATAGACCTCAAAATGGGCAATGGAGCAAGAGTTGCTATAGTTGTCGTTAGGGAGGTCACCCTTCATCTGCCTGGTGGAACCATTATTGCATTGGATGTATGCCATTTTATTCTCTTTATTATAAAAAATATTATTTCCCTTTCTTGTTTGATAATTAGTGGATATAAATTAGTTTTTGAGAATAATAGTTATTCAATAATTTTGGATGATGAGATTATCAATAGAGGACCTTGATAAATGACCTATACATGTTAGACACTTCTCCACATATTATGAATGTAAATACATCCAAGAGGAAACTAAATGAGGTGAACAATGCATACTTATGACATTGTAGGCTAGGTCATATCCATGAGGGAATGATTCAAAGGTTGTTGAAAGATAGATACTAGATCCATTCGACTATGAGACGTATGCAACTTGCGAACATTGCCATCGTGGAAAGATGACTAACTCTCCTTTTAGTGTAATTGGAGAGAGAGAGCTACTGAGCTAGTGAAACTCATACATAGTGATGTATGTGGTCCCATGTCGACTCAGGCTATAGGCGGTTACTCGTACTTTATTATATTTACTAACAATTTCTCTAGGTATGAACACGTAAACTTGATAAAGTACATGTTTGAGACCTTTGAGAAATTCAGGAAATATAATAATGAAGTGGAGAACCAGATTGGAAAGAGTATGATAGAACCCTAAAGAAATTCTATGCAGATTAATCTTTGAGGGGGATCAACCCTTGGAATGCTATAGGGGTTCCTCCCTCCTAATAGTTGGCCAAATTATTGAATTGTAGATTGATCTTGCTTATTCAAAAGTTATGGATGTTATATGCTTATATAGGGCTCTAAAACCTTAAACCTTGGGAGGTTGCTCCCTAAAGTAAAATACCATCCTTGCCCTCCACCCTAGTCGACTTGCCTTATAAGGGGTGGCGGCCTAGGGGCTGCAACAAGCTAGGCGCCCCTCGTAGAAACCATAGCCGACTTGCCCAATAAGGGGGGCGACGGTTAGGAAGCCATAAGGTCCCAGATATAAACCATAGCCAACCTTCTTTATAGGATAGAGGCAGCTAGGTGGGGTTTATTACAATCTCACAGGGTTTTCATTAGTGGCTACTTAGTTGAGTAGGACCTAATCTTACTAGGGTCCTATCAAGCCTGCCCTCTTCAGATCAGCCTTGTCCTCAAGGTTGAGGTTCCATGAACCCAGGAAACCTAATCTTCAGCTCCGAAGCCCATGTGGCATCTTTAAGTGGTAAATTATTCAAATACACCAGTACTTCAGTAGAGGGAAATCTGCGACACATCACAATCCTGTGATCAAGTATAGCTTGTGGTTGGGCTCTTATATCTCCATCGTCAATGGTGTTGGGCAGTTGAATCTGGGTTGACTCGTGCACTCCCAACTTGGGCTTCAGGTAGGATACGTGGAAGACAAGGTGAATTTTGGCATCATTAGGCAAGTTAAGTATGTACGCCATGGCTCCAATATGCTTTGTGATTTGATATGGCCTATAAAAGCATGGCGATAGTGTCATGGAGGCTTATGTGCTGATGGATAATTGCTTGTACGGCTGCAGGCGAAGACAAACCCAATCTCCTACTGAGAACCCTCTTTCGCTTCGATGTGTGTCGGCTTGTTACTTCATTCTGGCTTATGCAGCGGAGAGATTAACCTTTAGCAGCTGTAGGAGTTTATCCCTGTCAATTAGATCCTGGTCGACCTGACCTATTTTGGCTGAGCCAATTACATACTTTGGAATTACAGGGGCCGGTTGACCATACATTGCTTCATATGAGGTACATTTTATATATGAATGATATGTAGTATTATACCACATTCAGCTCAAGGGAGTTATTTTATCCACTCCTTGGGCCAGTCACTGGTGTGTTAGGATCAATTGGCAGGGGTGTGTTGGGGGGGGGGGGGGGGGGGGGGGGGGGGGGGAGGGGAAGGGGGGCGTGGGGGTCGAGTTAGTGCAAGTGTGAATTCTAGTTTTAACAAAAAACTTTTCGCTTGAAGCAAGATAGAAAAATTCAAAGCTTTTCATTTTCATTCAAGCAATTCAATCTTATAGAGAAATGCTAAGCTTCTTGCTTAAAAATGACTCAAGAAAGAACAAGAAAATCTGAATAATAAGATAGGCAATGTCGTAAGTGAAGTGCTTGATTTCAAAACCTTACTTTCAAAACGTAAATAAAATCGGAAGCATCAATAGAAAAGTAGTGAGCAAGATAAGTAAAGAGAACTCATAATTTTATAGTGGTTCGGCACCAACCAGCCCATGTCCACTCCCGAGTCCTCCTCCTTAAGGCACACCGGCGTCCACTACCGATCTCCTTTGGGCGAAGACCAAACCCTTACAATCTTACAAGAGAGACAAGATTACAACTCTTTAATCACTCTCTTACCCCTTTTCTTTTTCTTATAATTCACACAAGATTTTTACAGAATTTATCCCCAAAAAGTGTTATATATAATGCAAGAAAACTTGAGGTATTTATAGGCCCCAAATAGCTTCAGAATTTAGAGCAAAAATTTAAACATACCCGAAAAATCCAGGTATGGGCGGTTCACCCACCGACGTCATTGGTTAAACTATCGACAACACCCTGATTTTATGGTACGGGCGATTCAGTCACCAACCTAGACGGTTTACCCATCGTCAGTCGCCCGGAAACCTGGGCAGCGATGGAACAACTGTCGCTCACTAGCGGTTTACCCGTTGGAATCTCCAGAAAAGTGGTTCCCTCCACTTTTCGAATTTTGACTTAAACCTAATGTTAACCAATTCTTTGGTCAACTAATTGAGCTTAACACTCCCCTTTCGTATGCCCAATTGTCTCTTTGAGTTGATTTGGATTCCTTCCAAATCACACTCATTTAGGACTCAATCTTAACCCATGACTTAAAGATTATAATCAAACATGACCACCAAACTTATGACCTCACTCTCATAGTCCGGCAACCTTCGGTATTCCCTACGACGAGTCTCACAGTCTTCCTCTGGTAATCTCCCGACGTGTTCCTAGCGATCTTTTCGATACCTTCGGCAAAGTCCTATCGAACTCCCAGCGAGCTCCCATCGCATCATTTAAACCTTGGCCCGATGCCTAAGCTTGATCCTTTGCCCATGTCTAATATGTAATTCCTTTTCACCATCGTGGTTATCTTGCTAACTACAACTTAATTGATTACAATCAATATGGCCACAAATCCACTTCAAGACCTTCCTAACTCCCGGCAAGCCTTTCAGCGACCCTCGATAATCTTCCGACAAATCTCGATCTTCTTCCGGCAAACTCCCTTGCACCATCCTGGCAATGTCGGGGGTAGTTGAAAGGCTTGTCGAGAGTTGGGATGGTCTTGTAATGGATATTTTGGTAATTATGAGTGTATTTAATTAAGTCATAATTAGCATCATATAGGTCTAACTATGGCAGGATCAATGGAGTTACAACCAGATAATGGGTCAAGAAAAAGCCTAGGTATCGGGCCGAGTTCGGACGATGCGGTGGGATCTCGTCGGAAGTTCGCTAGGAGATTCGCCGAAGGAATCAGGAAGCTCGCTGGGAACGCAAAGGGAGATCACTGGGAAGAAGACCGGAGGACTTGCCGCAAGATTGTCGAAGGTTGCCAGAGTATGCGGGAGTTAAGTCTTAATTAGGCTTAATTGGTCATTAAGTATTGTAATCATTGAGTCGTAGTTAGGGTTAGAGTCCTAATTGAGTTGGATTTGGAAAGAATCCAAATCAACTCAATGAGGCAACCGGATCCACTACTGGGTTTAGTTGAGCTTAGGTTGAGCTCAATCAGTTGACCAAAGAGCTGGTCAATGTAAAAGTCAAGTCAGAATTCGAAGAGTGGAGGGAACCACTTTTATGAAAATTTCGGCGAGTAAACTGTCGGTGAGCGATGGTTGGACCACCCGTACCACAGAATCCAGGCGGTGGGCAGCAGCTTTCGACGGGTAAACCACCCAGGTGGCGGGTGAATCGCTTGTACCACAGAATCTGGGCGACGACCAGCTGCTAACGGCGGGTAAATCGCTTGTACCCAAATTTTTCGGATACGGTTGGATTTTGACTTCGGTTTTGAAACCAATTTGGGGCCTATAAATATCCCAAGTTTTCTTACATTCAAAACAACACTTTTGGGGATTATATTATGAGAAAATATTGTGTGAGAATTGTAAGAAAAAGAAAAGAGATAAGGGAGAGAGCTTAGAGTTGTAAATCTAGTCTCCCTTGTAGTCTCAAATGTAAGTGTTTCATCTTCACCCAAAGAAGATTGGTAGTGGATGCCGGTGCGCCTCAAGAAGGAGGACTCGGAAGTGGACATAAGCCGTTGGCGCCGAACCACTATAAAATTGGAAGTGTTTTATACTTACATTGCTTGAATGTTATTGAATTGATGCTTCCAACTTAACTAAACTCCTTAAAAACAAGACGATAAGTTCTTTTCCTCAAACGTGATTATCTTTCCGACTTCTTACTTTTAATCACTCGCTTGTTTTATTGAAAACGAAAAGCTTCGGATTTCATGTTCTATCTTATTCGAAAAGCTTTTGCTTTAGAAAGAAAAAATCTTAGCTTGCACTAATTCACCCCCTCCCCCCTCTTAGTGCTAATTGATCCTAACACCCCTAAATTCATGCCACAATAAAGAAAACTTAAATTCAAGAGAACCACACCCTCTTGAATTCAAGTATCACAAAAATAAATCATATTCCAAGTAAATTTCAACAAGAATTTACATTAAGTCATTGAATCATGAATTTCAAAAAGAATTATGCATCCATATCCACGATATCTAAGTATATCATCAATATCATGTGTCATCAATGTATATCATCAATATCAGGTGTCATCAATATATATTATCAATATCATGTGTCATCAATGTATATTTCTTCCCCTTTGTCATTAACAAAAAGGTGAAATATAGAGCTAAGGATTTTAAGGCACATGAGTTTTGCTCCCCCTTTGTAAAATACGACATGGGTCATAAAAAAATTTCTTCCTCTTGTGAAAAAGAAGGAAAAAAATAAGGGAGGAGTTGTAAAACATCATTAAGTATATCTCTCAATTTTTTAGAGGTGAATTTCAAAGATAAGCTCAAATATCCAAGATATTCAAGAAGATTAAAAAATTTAGGAGCTACTCATGCATTAAAAATCATCTAATGTAATTTCAAGCAAGCGTAACAAATAAATCTATAAAGTAGCAAACATCATATAAATTTTCTTCCCTTTTTATGAATAATAAGATAAAGAACATAGAGAGAGTTTTCAAGATATTATCACTAAAAAAATTGACTTAATCTCATAAAATTTAGAATAGCAATTCATATATTTTCATGATTTAACATTCTTAACTCACAACCTCAATCTTGTAGATATAAGATTTTAAAAGAAAATTTCGAATATGAGCTCAACAAATTTTTCTTATGTAAATTTCAAGAAAATATAGCAAATAAATCCAAACAATAATAAATCATTATCTCCATGTAGGTTTTCTCTCCTTTTTGAAAACAATAAGGTAGAATTAAGGTAGAGAAGTGAAAAATATCACAAAAATACTTAATTTTATAGATGTAAATTTTATAGATATAAATTCCAAAATCCAAGGAAAAAAATCAAGAGCGACCCAAGCAATTCAATTTATCTTATACATGATCTTCTTATACTTATGCAATTTAATTTATAAACTTATTCAAATGAACTTGATTTATGTAAATATTTCAAGTTTCATTTTCTAAACTTTGCCAAAATCATGATAATAACTTATTCAAGTTCAAATAATCAAATCATCAAAATCACTTTCAAAGTTCAAGAGAGTCATAAAAAATAACATAATCGATTCATTAATCTCTTTTTAAAAAATTTATATGATAGAGAAATTAAAATAAAAAATATATATTTCCTTTTTATTTCATACAAGCATGCCTTTGTCTTTTAAGCCAAATAAAAATATACATTTTCATTTAAAATTAAAAAAAATTATTATGGTAAAGATCAATAAGCCATAAATCACAAAGATCATCATGCATAATTATAAATATAAACTCATCACTATGCATCATTAAATCATCAAGCATGGTTTCATTGAGTATAAAACATATTCTATCAAAATTTAACCTATCTCAATTTCAACTTTTAAATGAGTCTAACTCTTTACACAGTGCAAGGAGTTGACAAACTCATTTTCAAATCTTTATTTGTTTTATATTTAAATCCAAAAGTAATCTATCAATTAACAATACACATTCAATCTAAACATACCATTTTTCAATCATTCAACAATGATATTTGACTTAGCCAAAAACACCATAATATTTAAATCATTCAACAATAACCTTTGCATTTAAATCAATAAATATTCAAGCTAATGATTTTGAACATATCATTCAATCATAATCATCATCAAAATCATTCTTTCATAAATTTAAATTTTGATAAAGTCACTAATTTATTTTTGTATTAGCATGCCAAAGTTAGAGCAAATCAAGATTAATGAGTTATCCAAAGATTCATTACCAATGATTTTATTTCAATATTTTTTTGTTATTACGTAGGCTAGTGAGCTTTGAAAGAGTATTAGATCTCAAGTCATGTGCTTTGAGTATCTACTTTCAAAACATTACTTAGTGCTCCTGGCCTTATTAGAAGACAACTTTATATTATGGGAGGTTTTGATTTAGGTACCCATTTGAGTTTGGGTCCTTCATGATATGTTCTTCCCATTTTATCTAATGGCTTAAGGTTGTTTATGGTTCCTTTAGGAACTCAAATTAATTTATGTGGACTATAATTTTTAAATAAATATTTGTTAGCTTTATGTCCTAATTTTTTATAGAAATCACATTTGATTTTTGGTGGCAAATTTAAAGTAGGTCCTTTAACAAAAATAGTTGGCTTTTGTTGAATGTAACCAATAAAACATATACCATTTCTTCTATTAATATGACTTTTATTGGCAAAGATCATATTTAGGGATTTGTTCCCAATTTCAAAATTTTCTAATATTGTTATAAGCATGATATTTTCTTCTTTAACATTATCTAGCATCTCACATTTAGAACAAGGGTTATGTGATACTAATAATTCATGTATTTCATCAAATCTACCAGCTAACAAATCATATTCATTTTTGAGCAACGTATAAGATTTGCTAATTTTTCTAAATTCATCAAATAATTCATAAAACATATTTAATAATTCTAAAAAAAATACTTAATGAATCACTAACCACGTCTTGGATCACTATAAGTGCGAGATTCTCCACTTCTTGGTTATGTACTTCATTTTTGGAGCTCCTCGACTTCTTACGTTCATAGCAAGAGGTTTTGTCCATCTTTAGATCATTTTTATAGTTCATGTTGATTAATTTATCTGGTTCATGTGCCAAAGGTTCAAAGTTCACATTACTCAAGATTTCACTCGAGAAGACATATGTTCTCTTTAGTTTGACTTCCTTCCGGTTCTTTGGAAGGTGTTCTTGGGTTTTCAATGTCAAATTCTTAGGAAGATATTCTTCTTGTTTATTTTTGTAAGATATTTTACTTAGTGATTCTTTTAGATTAATTATGCTTTCATGTGTGATTTTTAATGTATGCCAAATATCGAAAGTCGAATCACAAGAGAAAATCTGATCAAATTTATTTTTGTCTAGAGCACAATACAAGGCATTCATAGACTTGGAATTTTAAGAAAATATTTATTTTTCATAATCATTCTAATAATTTATTGGATTGGATGACTTTTGAGAATATTTTTCAACAAAACACCATAAATCAAAATCTATCAAAATAAAAAAAAATACGCATTCAAATTTTTCAAGATGTGTATTCTGTCCTATTGAACTTTTAGGAGGACTTGTGATGCATTGACCTTCATTCATGCCAAACAAAGCCATTTACTCTAGTGGGTGTTTAGTCCAAAGAGTAAGACCTTACTCTAATACCAATTGTTAGGATCAATTGGCACTAAGAGGGGGGGGGGGGGGGTGTTGAATTAGTGCAAGTGTAAATTCTCGTTTTGAAAATAGAAAAATAGGAAGTTTTTCGTTCAAGTAAAGCAATTCAATCTTATAGAGAAATCTAAGCTTCTTGCTTAAAGATGACTCAAGAAAGAACAAACAAATCTGAATAACGAGATAGTCAATGTCATAAGTGAAGTGTTTAATTTTGAAACCTTGTTTTTAAAACGTAAATAAAATCGGAAGAGTCAATAAAAAATAGTGAGCAAGATAAGCAAAGAGAACTCATAGTTATATAGTGGTTCGACACTAACCGACCTACATCTACTCCCGAGTCTCTCCTTGAGGCACACCAACGTCCACTACCGATCTTCTTTAGGTGAAGACCAAACCCTTCCAATCTTACAAGAGAGACAAGATACAACAACTCTTTGATCACTCCCTTACCTCATTTATTTTCTTACAATTCATACAAGTTTTTCACAGAATTTAACCCCCAAAAGTATTATATAGAATGTAAGAAAATTTGGGATATTTATAGGCCCCAAATGGCTTTACAATTTGGAGCCAAAATTTAAATATACCAAAAAAATTTGGGTACAGGCAGTTCACCCGCCGATGTCGTTGTTAAACCATCGAAAACACCCTGATTCTAAGATATGGGCAGTTCAGCCACCGACCTGGGCGGTTTACCCACCATCAGCCGCTCAAAAACCTGGGTAGCGATGGTACAGCCATTGCTCACTAGCAGTTTACCCGCTCGAATCTCCAAAAAGTGGTTCCCTCAACTTTTTGAATTTTGACTGGAACCTAACATTGACCAATTCTTTGGTCAACTAATTGAGCTCAACCTGAGCTCAATCACTCCCTTTTAGTGGACCCGGTTGCCTCTTTGAGTTGATTAGATTCCTTCCAAATCACACTCATTTAGGACTCAATCTTAATCTATGACTTAAATATTATAATCAAATATGACCACCAAGCTTACGACCTCACTCTCACAATCCGACAACCTTTGGCATTCCCTACGACGAGTCTCACGGTCTTCCTCCATAATCTCCTGGTGTGTTCTTAGCATCTTCCTGATACCTTCGGTGAAGTCCTAGCGAACTCCCGGTGAGCTCCCACCGCATTGTCCAAACCTTGGCCCAATGCCTAAGCTTGATCTTTGGTCCATGTCTAATCTATAATTCCTTTTTACTGTCGTGGTTATCTTGCATGATGCTAACTATAACTTAATTAGTTACAATCAATATGTCTACAAATCCACTTCAAGACCTTTCCAACTCCCGGCAAGCCTTTTGGCTACCCTCGACAATCTTCCAGTGAGTCTCAGTCTTCTTTCAGCGAACTCTCTTGCACCATCCTGGTAAGCTCCCAACACACTCCAAGCGAGTTCCCGATCATATCGTCCGAACCCGGCTTGATGCTTAGATTTGACTCTGGCCAAACCTATAATTGTAATAATCTCTCTGTCGTAGTTAATCCTGCATCAATCAACTCTAACAACCTTATTAGATCAAACACTCATCAATTGATTTCATCATCAAAATCTGAGATTCAACATGGTGAAACACTGAAGGTATGTCTCTAAACACCTGTTTACCACAGTGGTTTGGCCGCCAGTTTGTGGATGGTACGCTGTGCTCATCTTGAGTTTGGTGCCCTGTAGCTGAAATAACTTAGTCCAAAATTTACTAGTGAAGACCTTGTTACGATCACTTATAATGGACCTTGGCATCCCATGCAGTTTAACAATATTTTCTATGAAAATCTGAGCAATACTAGTAGTAGTGTAGGGATTTCACATAACACAAAAATAAGCATATTTCATAAGTCGATCAACCACCACAAGAATTGTGCTTTTATCCTAGGATGGTCAGCAGTCCTTCGATAAAATCCATGTAGATGTTAGTCCACACTGAGTCCCATATGGTTAGTGGTTGTATCTTCCTTAGACTTGCCACCGATTCACCCTTTTACTGTTGACATACATCACACTGTGCTACAAATTCAGAAATAATTTTTTTCATCCCTTTCCAATAAAAATTTTGTTTCACTCTTTTGTAGGTTGTAAAAAATCCGGAGTGCCCTACTGAAGGTGTGGAGTGCATCTCTTGCAGGATGGTTTTGATGCAAGGGGAGTTGGGTATAAGCACAATGCGATTTTTGAAGCGTAGATCCTTCGAATCCCAAGTGTAGTGAGTTATTATGCTTGGATCCTCCTCTAATTTTTTTATAATGTTACTGGTCTCTGGATCCTTCTTCCATTCCTCCCTAATGTCCTCGAGGAAGCAGCTAGTGGGAAGGGAGATGGCTGAAAATTTGACTTGCTCGGGTAGCCATGAGAGTGCATCTACAACAACGTTCTTTCCCCTTTTTGTAAATAATTTCACAATCAAATCCAAGAAGTTTGGTTCCCTATTTCTGCTACCAGAGGATGATATTTTCTATTCCAAAAAATATTTGAGGCTTCAATGGTCGATTTTAATTTGAAAGCGTCGACCGATCAGGTATGGTCTCCACTTTGTTATTGCATGCATAATGGCGAGGATCTGCTTATCATACGTATATTGATAATTTTTTGATGGGAGGGAGACAATGCCTTGTTGGTATATGCAAGTGGTCGACCATCTTGTACGATAACGGCTCCAATTCGACTCTAAATGCATCAGCCTCAATGATGAAGGTTTGGCTGAAATCGGGTAGCGCTAGCACCAACGTCTTCATTATGGCTGCCTTGGGTTTGTCGAAGGCAGCAAAGGTTTTGTCCGACCATTAAAAAGTATCCTTTTTTAGTAGGGAGGTAAGGGGTGTACTGATCTTCCCATAGTCTTCCACAAACTTTTAGTAGTAGTCCGTTAGTCCAAGAAAATCGCATAGCAATTTCATATTCTTAGGTTTCAGCCTGCCCTGCATTGTTTCAATTTTTGTTTGGTATATTGCCACTCCTTTTGATATTATGTGCCCAAGGCACTCTACTTTTTGTTGGAGAAGCTGCACTTTGATTGTTAACAAAAAGAGTATTCTCCCAAAGGATCGTTAAAATAAACCGGAAGTGCTGAAAGTGAGTCTCAAGAGAAAGGCTATAAATGAGAATATCGTCAAAAAATATCAATATAAATTTACAAAGAAAGCTCTAAAAAATAGCATTCATAAGGCTTTGGAAAGTTGAAGGAGCATTAGTGAGTTCGAAAGGCATTACCAATAATTTGTAATAGTCGTTATGCGTTCGAAATGCAGTTTTTAAAATGTCATCTTCACATACCCGAATTTGGTGATACCTCGATCGGAGGTCCAACTTTATGAAGACTTGAGCTCCTTTTAACTCATCAAGAAGTTCATTCGCCACTGGTATTGGGTACTTGTCCTTGACAATGATGCCATTTAGAGCTCGGTAGTCGATGTACATCCGCCAATTTCCGTCCTTCTTTCGTACAAGTAACACAAGTGAAGAATAGGGGCTGTAGCTTGGCTGAATCACCCCTGTTTCAACCATCTCTTTTACAATCTTTTTAATTTCATCCTTCAAGAGATGGGGGTAGTGGTACGGTCGAGTGTTCGCTAGTGGTTTGCCCGAAAGGATTGGGATCCAGTGGTCATATTATCGGGTAGGAGGAAGACCGCGCAGTTCGGTGAAAACATCAGCAAATTCAGCAAGCAGATTGGTGAGGTTTTGATCTGCAATTTTTATTTTCTTCTCCTCTGGTTGCTGCTGGAGTTGTATAAAAAAGCCACCGTTTACCTTGTGCATAACTTTCTCCATTCGTTGAGTCGAAATGGTCATTACGTTGCTTCCGCGCTTCCCGTGTAGGATGACCTGTTTGCCTTTGCAGTAGAATTTTATAATTAATTTAGAAAAGTTCCAAGAGATGTCATCTAGTGCTATTAATCATTCTATGCCAAGCATGGCCTCATAATCATTAATTGTTAGGAGGAAGAAGTTGGCAATAATTTCTTGGTCTTGCATCAATAGTTTCACCTATGGGCATCTTTGGTCACACTTTAAGATTCGACTGTCGGCAACCTTTACATCAAATTTGCTACAGTCTTCAATGTGAAGTGTCATCCGAGTAGCAACTTTACTATTTAAGAAGTTATTAGTGCTGCATGTGTCGATGAGAACAATGATTGATTGTTGTTTGAGTAGGCCTCCAACTTTCATCATTTGCGGATTTGTGTAGCCGACTAGCGCGTGCACCATAAAATCAATCGATTGTGGCTCTTCTTCTGCATCTTCTTCTTCATGTTTAGGGCTCTCTTTTGGATGTTCAATGACCTCTTCTTCAATGGGTACAATCACAAGAAGTCTCCCTTTTTTACAACGATGCCACGGTTCCACGGCTCATCGCAATGCCAATATAACCCCTTTGCAGATCGCTCCTGAAGCTCTCTTCTTATCAACTTTTTTGGTGTAGGGGCTCGGTTGACAGTTGTAACACCCCTTAGTTCCACATTGGAAAAGTATGAACATATGAATATCTTATAAGGGTTGATGAGTGTACTACTGGTAACTCCCAGTTCGAGCATTTTGGACAGTGGTTGGGCCAAACTGAAGCTATCAGGACAGGTAGCTCATCAACCCGGGATATGTTCGACCTTGACGAGGACATCAAGTATATAAGTTGGGGAGAGTGTAACACCCCTTAGTCCCACATTTAAAAAGTGAGAACATATGAGTGTCTTATAAGGGTTGATGAGTGTACTATTGATAACTCCCAGCTCGAGCATTTTGTACAATTGTCATGCATTAACTTCTCCCCGAATCTTCAGTTTCAAGCCCTTAATAAAAGTCTCCAATAGCTATTTTTTAGACCAATCACGAGTTTGATTAGATAACCTTTCAAACTTGGTTTGATACAATTACACGGTGATTAGATAACCTTTCAAACTTGGTTTGATCCAATTATACGGTGGAGGATTGACGGATCTTCACGAGTTGTCCATTAACGATCTCGTAATCGGTTGGTCCGAAGCGGATCAACAGCCCTTCTTTAAATTGTATGACATCTCCTTTAAGATGTATTACCATAATTTCCACCATAGATGCATCCATAATTTTATGGTACCAAAAATATCACTCCGCGCATGAGATTCAACCAATCGGGTCTCCTTCCCATCTAGGGAAGTCTACCCTCATGTGTGGATAGTAGGGATCGATCATAGAGCCTCCCCTCTCCTAGAATTCATCTTTTTGGTCTGAGCTTTCTCCTTGTTATGATTTCTTCGGGCTCGGTGGTCGGCCCAAAGTAAGTTCAACAAACAGAGTTCATATCTTATCTTTCATTCGCGTCTCGAAGGCTTCGAATTTAGCATTGATTGCCTCATTAGATGCCATAGTGTATGCATCTAAATATGTAATGTTAAGATCTCTCTTTTGTTGTCGGGTTAAAGGCATGTATTGGTTGAGAGAAATGGTGGCTGAAAGGGTTGGTGGATTAGTGGATATAGGCTGCGATTTAGGCTTGTTTAGTGGCTATTTTGGGTGTGGTTTAGACTACGGTTTGGTGGTGTTTTGGGGCTGTGATGATAGTGGATGGATGCTATAAAAAAGGGTTTTAGATCTATGGTAGATGGCAGCAATGGTATGATAGAAATCGGTGGAGGTTCGCTACGTATAGTGCTATCTCGTAGGAGCAGAATTGTTGTTGAAGAAACATCGAGTTCTCGATGAAATTTCCAGTAAAAATCGAGAGATTTATGGAGGAAATTGGCAGCAATGTCTCGGTTTAAATAATAGTAAGTATGACAAATTAGATCAAGGAAATTTCGATAGCATAACAGTAAGGAAACGTTGTATGTTGCGGTAGTAGAATCTCGTCAAAAAATTTAGCGATTTGCAACAAAAATTTGCAGCAACACAATAATGTTTTCAGAGATGAATTCCATGATAGATCAACACAGATGAAAGCCAAGACGATCAACACAGATAACTTTTACGATGAAAGGAATTCACAGCAAGGGATAGATAAAAGCTTCTTTTTGGTATCTTTTGGATAGAAAATTGTAGTAGCAAAAGGTATTGGTGATAGGAAAATACCAGATCTCTGATGCAACTGGTGGCAGCGGCAGCAGATTGATTTGATCTGTGACAAGAAAATGATGTTGGAGACATCATCGTCAAAAGCAATTATGGGAATTGCTTGGCTGATGGTGGGCGGTAGGGATGGCAGCAAAAGCAGCAAGATCATTGTTCTGATACCAAATGATAGAACCCTAGAGGAATTCTATGTAGATTGATCTTTGAGGGGGATCAACCCTTGAAATGCTATAGGGGTTCCTCCCTCCTAATAGTATACCAGATAGTTGAATTGTAGATTGATCTTGCTTTTCAAAAGTGGTGGAGGCTACATGCTTATATAGGGCTCTAAAACCCTAACCATTGGGAGGCTGCTCCCTAAAGTAAAATATCATCCTTGCCCTCCACTCTAGTCGACTTGCCTTGTAAGGGGCAATGGCCTAGGGGGTTGCAACAAGCTAGGCGCCCCTGCTAGAAACCCTAGTCGACTTGCCCAGTAAAGGGGGCGACGGCCAGGAAGCCCTAAGGTCTCATATATAAACCTTAGCCAACCTTCTATATAGGATAGAGGTGGCTTGGTGGGGGCTACTGCAATCTCACAGGGTTTTTATTAGTGGTTACTTGGATAATAAGACCCAACCATGCTAGGGTCCTATCAGAGTATTAAGGCTCTTCGATCAGATCGAGGAGGAAAGTACTTGAGTATATAGTTCATATTTTATTTCAGCAAACCCCTCCTTATATACCTTAGCTCAATGGTATATCAGAAATGAGAAATCACATGATGTTAGATATGGTACGATCCATGATGAGTTTCGCTAACCGACCCATCTCATTATGGAGATATGTCCTAGAGACCACAGCTTACCTTCTGAATAGAGTTTCATCAAAGTCGATAGTGTCTACACCATATAAGATATGGAAAGGAAAGAAACCCGATCTTAAAGTGGTTAAGATTTGGGGCTATCATGCCCACGTTAAAAGACATAACCCCGACAAGTTGGAACCAATGATAGAATGGTGCACGTTCGTGGGATACCCTAAGGAGACTTTGGATATTATTTTCATCATCCCAAGGACCATAAGGTCTTTGTTATCAAGAGAGCTATGTTTCTTGTGAAGGAACACATTTTTGGTGGAAACAATGAGAGTGAGATAAAGTTGAGCAACGTTGGAGAATCTAATTCAAGCACCATTCTAGATTCTGAGTTTATTCAGGTACCTAGCACACAAGTTCTAAGTTGGTGCAAGTCTAGCATAGTATCTCACCCTCCTGAAAGATATGTGAGACATATCAGTAGAGATGACTCTTAGGATGTTGATCCTCAAACCTATGAGGAGGCTATTATGAGCATAGACTTCGGGAAGTGGTAAGAGACTATGAAATGTGAGATGGATTCCATGTATTTAAACAAAATTTGGAACCTTATGGATGCACCTGAGTGTATCGTACCTATCGGTTGTAAATGGATCTTTAAGAAGTAGATCGGACTAGATGAAAATGTGGAGACCTATAAGGCAAGGCTAGTGGCTAAAGGATATCATCAAAGACAAGTAGTTGATTATGACAGGACCTTCTCAACTGTAGCCATGCTAAATCCATCAGAATTCTTTTGGCTATTGCAACACACTATGATTATGAGATCTGGCAGATGGATGTGAAAATCGTATTCCTCAAGGTTTCACTATGATTATGAGATCTTGTAGATGGATATGAAAATCGTATTCCTCAAGGTTTTACTATAATTATGAGATCTGATAGATTGATGTGAAAACCGTATTCCTCAATAGTAACATTGAGAAAAAGGTGTATATGATACAACTAGTGGGATTCGTATTCATAAAGAGTCTCGATAAAGTGTACAGGTTGCTCAGATCCATTTATGGACTGAAGTAAGCTTCTCAAAGTTAGAATATAAGATTTGATGAGGCGATCAGATCTTATGACTTTGCTAAGAATGAATATGAGTCTTATATATACAAGAAGGTAAGTGAGAGCGCTATCACCTTCTTGGTGCTGTGTGTGGATGACATCCTAATCATTAGAAATGATGCAGGAATGCTCTCCACAATGAAGACTTAGTTATCTAAAAACTTCTCCATGAAGGACTTAGGAGAAGCATCATATATTTTGGGGATATGAATCTATAGAGATAGATCCAAGAGCATACTTGGCTTATCTTAATCTAGGTACATAGATTTCATTGTCAAAAAATTTGGCATGAAGAATCCCAAAAGAAGTCTCATATCCATGAGACAAAATATCACTTTCTAGGAATATGTCCCTAAAGACTGCAAAAGAAAGAGCAGACATTGATAGGATACCCTATGCCTTAATGATAGGGTCTATCATGTATGTTATGCTATGTACCAGGCCTAATATAGCGCATGCGCTAAGTGTCACGAGCATGTATCAGACAGATCCAAGTTTGAAACACTGGAAGGTAATAAGGTGTATCCTTAAGTACTTGAGAAGGATTAAGGATCTTATACTAGTATATGGAGAAGGTAGCCTTCGGGTTGAGGGTTATACGAACTCGAGTTTCTAGTTTGACATTGATGATAGCAAGTCGAACTCAGGGTATGTTTTCACCCTGAATGGAGGAGCAATAAGTTGGAAGAGTTCTAAGTGAGACACTATTACTGACACAACTACAAAGGCGGAATATATTATTGTAGCAGAGGTAGCAAAGGAAGCGGTGTGGATAAAGAAGTTCATCAGGGATTTAGGAGTCGGATCGAGCAACGTGAAGCTGATTTCCATATAGAGCGACACCAATGGGGCTATAGCTTTAGAAAGGAAACTCAGGTCTCATCAGAATTATTTTGAGAAGGTTCCAACTGATCAGAGATATCATAACCCAGAAAGATATAGCAATGGAAAGAGTTCCATCCGAAGATAATATTGCAGATCTATTGACAAAGCTGTCGGCTCAGATTATATTTGAGCATCACAGGGATGATGGGGATCAGATACATAGGTGACTCGCTTTAGGTCAAGTGAGAGATTATTGGAAATAGGTGCCCTACAAGCTAATCACGTGAGTGATGGCACATGTGACACGCTGCACAATCTTTATGCATTATAATTATTGACATGTTCTCACATTATATTATATGTTGAATACATATATTATGATGTCCTTGGTTCTATGCCATGGGAATTAGATCATGATGAGATCACGATAATGAGACTGATTTACCTTTAAACATAAATCCTAAATAGTTCAAGTCATAGATTGCTCAAGAGGGACATCGAGATAACCTGACAGATAGGTGTACTATATACCTATCCATTTGATGGAGGTGATTGGTCTCATAATCATTTGTGTGGAGACACTAAGGATAAAATGCAAGTGCTCATTAGAGAATGAGTTCATTGCTTGATCTACATATGGAATGCTAGATGATTAATGATACCTATCATTAGACAATGATTTCATAGTTCCAATTGTGTGTCTAGTCCTTAGACTTGAGACACCATGGATGTCTTGTTTGAGTACTTCTTTCTTTGATACCAAACTTACAGGTTTATAAAGTTCTAGATCTAGTACAATTGGTTATCGAGATTGGTAGTCAACCTTGCGAAGGCAATTAAGTATCAATAGAGGATCATCCACCCTCAGTATCATGAGAGGAATATCCCGTGTGTATCACTCGGAAAAATCCTTGGTCAGGGTCATTCAGATTGAGAGAGAAAGAGTTCTTCGAGAGAATCTGATTAGAACGGTACTAGAATGAATTATGTATATGGCATGATAGTACCATACCTAATATACGGTCTTTAGGATATTAGATGGATGAGGGACTATAAATATAAGTAATTAAGAATAGATAGATTCAGTGGATAAGATCTTATGTAACATCTAGGGACTATGGCACAGTGGTCTAGTGCGTCCATAGTCGATGAGTCGAGTAAATTATTATGATATAATAATTTATAAGGTCAGAAAGAGTTCTTATAAGAAGGACTCATTGCTGACTCAGTATTGGGCCTAGAGGGTCACACATATATGGTAGATGCTTCAACAAATAGATGATTGAATATGAGTTATCCAATTAGCCCATATTCTCATTAGATAAGACCCATCATTGATGGACTCCCTATATGAGGCCTAATTTAGAGGCCAATTGAGATTATTGGATAGAGATCCAATAATCCAAGACTAGTGGATAATTGGATAGAGATCCAATACCCACTAAGGCAAGACCCCTAGGGTTTTTGGTGGCTCTCTATAAATAGGAGGTAGGGGCGGCACATAGTTGATAGGCTGCATCTTTGGCCCACCCCTCCTATTCTCCTCCTATCCCTCACCTTTTTAGCCAACCAGCCCCTCTCTAGTGTGTGAGGGTAGTGAAGAAGATAAAGGATCTTCTTCTATGTTCGTTGCGAGAAGCTACGCAAGAGTTGCAAGATTTGTGGCTGCAACTGGAGGAGTATTGTTGTAGCGATCCATCATGTGGATATCACTAGAGAGGAGGACGTTTGGCCTCCTTCATCCTCTCTATCTGGATCTGAAAATTCAGGGACAAACAATCTCTCTAGGTAAACAATCTCTCACACATTGTAGTTTTTGATTTTACGATTTTTTGTGCACCAATCTTTACACCACGATTTGATCTACATGGGAAACTAGTTTTACTTTGATCTTTTGTTGTGCATGTGATACTCCCACTTGGTTTCCCAGTAGGCCGCTCGTGAACAAAGCCATTTGCAGTGGTGGCACCCGCGAGCAAGGGCGATCGCTCGAGGGCAGCGGTGACACCCTCAGCTAGGACACCTGGGCAGGGGTGGCAGTGACGGTTGTGGGAAAATGGCAATAAAGGTTAGGGTTTTTTCTTTAGCAAAAAGATGACACTACCCCTCGAAATTGAAGAAATTCTATGATATATTCTTTTGTCCAAAATTCTAAAAATACCCTTAATAATCCTAGAAATTTCTAGCATGTCATGATTTCTAGAAAAATAATTAATTAAATAATTTAATTAATTATTAACTATCTAGTAGTCCTACATGATGATGTGTATATGTGATGTACAATATAAACGCATGATCATGAGCCATGTTTTGTGATGTATATAAATATGATTATTATTATTATTATTATTATTATTATTATTATTATTATTATTATTATTATTGGAGCCTGTGAGCCCTCATTTTTCTTGTTTATTGTCGTGCCTGCGTGCCTATGATTATATTATAATTACATGAAGAAGCACGACAGGAGCGTGAAGGTGTTAGCAAGACCCACAATACTGTAGTGGGCTATCGTTACATGGAGATGCATCAAGGATCCGACGAAACTGATGATGACGAAAAGGATTATTACATCACATGGAGATGGGACGATACACACATAGATCCTATTGTGAGTGCTTGGGCCCATTGGCTTGGGCCTAATCACATTAGGTGACGGTTGATGATCATCCAGTGTGGTATGCATATATGATATGTGATTATACACCTATTATATATATATATATATATATATATATATATATATATATATATATATATTTGCATGCTTTGTAGATATATATTAACTATATACGTGTGTGACACGACATATTATGAGACTGATACAAAACAAAAACCTCTTCTATGATAATATTAAGTCAGTGAGTGTGAGACAATAAGATTGACCCACGTGGCCTTCCATCGTTATAGGAAGAAACTAAATCACGTTGAGTTGGTCGAGTCACTCAAGACTCACCTATCTATGTGATCGAGATCTTATCTATAACATAGAGATGTCATTGGTGACCTGAGGACATGATATGTTTGGTCGAGCCCCTGATATAACCCCAGAATGAGCTCTATAGATTTTGATCCTTGAGGGGGATCAACCCTTGGAACGCTGTAGGGGTTCCTCCCTCCTAGACTCGGCACAAGGCTGAAATAAAATTGATAATTACTTCCTTCAAGAGGGGGGCGACTACATCTTTAAATAGGGATCAAAACCCTAGCCTAATGGGGTGCTTTCCTAAGTGAAATGACTCCTTTGCCCCTCCTATAATCAACCTGCCTTAATAAAAATAAGGGATGACTAAGTTGGCTCTATAGTCGACCTAAGCAGGGGGAAACCCTAGCCGACCAACCCAATAAGGGGGGCGGCGGCTACTAAGCCTTAAGGGCTAATCTAAACCCTAACCATACTCTTTTATAAGATAGGAGTGACTTTATTATAATCTGCCCTCTTCAGATCAGCCTTATCCTCAAGGCTGAGGGTTCATAAACTTTGAAAATGGGATCTTTAACTCCTCATGTGACTCCCATGTTGCATCTTCGGATGGTAAGTTAGTCCACTTTACAAGTACTTCGATTGAAGGGCGTCGTCGACACATCACAATCCTTCGATCAAGTATAGCTTCAGGTTGGGCTTTGATTTCACCATCATTGGAGGTGCTCGGCAGTTGAGTCTAGGCCTTCTCATGTTCTGTCAACTTTAGCTTCAATAAGGATACGTGGAAGACGGGATATATCTTTAGCGTCATCTAGAAGCTTTAATTTGTATGCTACGGCCCCAACACGCTCTAGTATTTGGTATGGTCCATAAAATCATTGAGACAGCTTCATTGATGCGCTTGCATTGATTGATAGTTGCTTATATGGCTGGAGCCGAAGGTAGACCCAATCTCCTACTGCGAATTCCCGCTCACTCCGGTGGTTGTCTGCTTGTTGCTTCATGCGGGCTTGAGCAGCATTCAAGTTATCTTTTAGCAGCTGCAATAGTTTATCCCTGTTAATCAAATTTTGGTCAACCTGATCTACTTTGACCAAACCAAGCACATATCTGGGTATTATAGGGGTCGGTCGGCCATACAATGCCTCATAAGGGGTACATTTAGTTGATGAATGAAATATCATGTTGTACCACCATTCGGCCCAAGGAAGCCACCTTGTCCACTCTTTGGGTCGATCACTAGTAAAGCACAATAGGTATATCTCAACGCATCTATTCACCACTTATGTTTAGTCATCTGTTTGGTGATGATAGGTTGTGCTCATCTTCAACTGGGTGCCATGTAGATGAAAGAGCTCTGTCCAAAATTTACTTGTGAATACCTTGTCACGGCTGCTAACAATCGACCTTGGCATCCCATGCAGTTTTACTATATGTTCTATAAAAAGTTGAGCAATACTAGAATAGTTAGGCGATCTACCACCACAAAGATCATGCATTTACCTTAGGATAGTGGCATCCCCTTGATGAAGTCCATAGAAATGTCAGTCCATGCTGAGTCCGGTATGGGTGGTGGCTGTAGTTTCCCCGGACTTGCCACTATTTTGCCTTTCTGCTACTGATATACATCACATTTGGATACATAATCATAAATTAATTTTTTCATGCCTTTCCAAAAGAAGCTTTGCTTCACCCTTTTGGTATGCCCTTAGAAATCTAGAGTGCCTTATTGAGGGTGAAGAATGTATTTCATGTAAAATAATTTGAATGTAAGAGGAAGATGGAACAATAACAATTCAGTCTTTGTAGCACAAGTCATTCGAATCCACGAGTAGTGACCCATGGACCCCGGGTCCTCCAACTTTTCTATGATGGTTCAGGTTTCTAGATCATTCTTTTATTTCTCCCTAATATTGTCGAGGAAGTCGATGGAGGGAAGGGAGATGGTTGAAATTTCGGCTTGTCCCGGTAGCCGAGATAGGGCATCTGTAATAATATTCTCTTTTCCTTTTCGATAAGTAATTTTATAATCAAAGCCAAGGAGTTTAGTTACCCATCATTGCTACTCCGAGGAGGATATTTTCTGCTTCAAGAAATATTTAAGGCTTCGGTGGTTGGTCTTAATCTAGAAGCGCCTATCGATCAAGTAGGGTCTCCACTTTGTAATTGCGTGTACAATGGCAAGCATTTCTTTGTCATACACGAATATTTTAAGATGTGAGGGAGATAAAGCTTTGCTGGTGTAGGCAAGGGGTTGGCCATCTTGCATTAGAACAACCCCAATTCCAACTCTGGAAGCGTCGACCTCAATCACGAAAGTTTAGCTGAAATCGAGTAGCGCAAGGACTCATCGTCATGGCGGCCTTGAGTCTTTCAAAGGCTGCAGAGGCTTGATCCAATCATGAAAATGAGTCCTTCTTGAGCAAGGATGTGAGTGGGGCATTGATCTTGCCATAATCTTTCAGTAGTAGCCTGTGAGTCCAAGGAATCCGCGTAGTGATGTTACGTTTATAGGGCTCGACCATCCTTGCATTGCCTCGATCTTTGTCGGGTCTACTGCAACTCTATCTTCTGATATAATGTGTCATAGATACTCCACTTTATGTTATAAGAAGCTGCACTTTAACTGTTTAACATAAAGAGTATTCTCTTGAAGAATGGTTAGAATAGTTCGTAAGTGCTCAAAGTGTATATCAAGCGTAGGGCTATAAATAAGAATATCATCAAAGAATACCAATATGAACTTGCGTAGAAACCTTTGAAAAATGTCATTCATCAAGCTTTGAAAGGTATAAGGAGCATTTGTAAATCCGAAAGGCATTACCAAAAACTCGTAGTGGCTGTTATGCATGCGAAATGCAGTTTTCAGAATATCTTCAGTGCATACCCGAATCTGATGGTATCTAGATTAGAGATCCAATTTAGTGAAGACTCGGGCTCCTTTTAATTCATCCAAGAGTTTATCTACGACTAGAATAGGATATTTGTCCTTGATGGTGATGGCGTTTAGAGCTCGATAGTCAACGCACATCAGCCACATACCATCCTTCTTGCGCACTAGCAACACTGGTGAGGAGTAAGGGCTGCAACTCGGTCGAATCACCCCAGTGTCAAGTATCTCTTTAACAATGTTTTCGATCTCATCCTTCTGCAAGTGAGGATAATGGTATGGTCACAAATTTGGTGGAGGTTTTCCTGGCAAAATAGGAATGCGATGGTCATGCGGCTGGTTAGGGGGCAGCCCACGCGGCTCCAAGAAAATATCCATGAATTCGTCCAGCAAAAGGGCAAGCTTAGGATATGAGTTTTGTACATTCTCCCCCTTAGATGGCTGCTAGATATGCATCAAGAATCCACCATGTGCTTTGTGCAAAACTTTCTCCACTCGTTGCGACGAAATGGTAGAAATATGGCTCTCGCGCTTACCTCGTAACGTGACTTGTCTCCCTTTGCAATAAAATTTCATGGTTAATTTAGAAAAATTCTAAGAGATATCACCTATGAGCCATTCAATCCTAAGTACAGCTTCATAATCATCGATGGGTAGGAGGAAGAAATCAACTACCACTTCATGGTCTTGGAGGAGTAGTTTCACCCACGGGCACCGTTGGTCGCAATTGAGGATTCGGTCGTCGGCGACCTTTACGTTGAACTTGTTGCAACCTTCAATTTGAAGCACCAAACATACAGCAAACTTACTATTGAGGAAGTTATTTGTGTTGCCCGTGTCGATGAGAACGGTGATGGGTTGTTGTTTTATAAGTCCTCCAACTTTCATCGTTTGCGGGTTGGAGTAGCCAGCCAATTCGTGCACTGCCTAGTCGGCCGGTTGGGACTCTTCCTCCATGGATTTTTCTTCAGGTTCAAGGGCTTCTTTAGATGTTCATTGTTCTCATCCTCCACTGGTTCAATCATAAGGAGCTAGCCCTTTTTGCAGCGATGTTCTCGGCTCCACGGTTCATCATAGTGCCAACATAATCCTTTGGTTGATCGTTCACGAAGCTCATCCCTTGTCAATTTTTTTAGTGCGGGTGCTTGGATGTTAGTAGAGGGGGCTGTAGGCCTTGGCATGGTTGGTCAGGGAGTGACCCTTGTCCTTCATGCCTCTTGGTTCAATCTTTCTTCTTGAATACGCACAAAGGAGATCATCGTCATAAGAGTGTACGATTGTCGCGCCTTTACTTCTCCCCGAATCTCTGACTTTAGGCTCTCAATGAAAGTCTCTAAAAGTTGCTTTTTAGACTCATCCGTAGTTTGATTAGATAAACATTCAAACCTTGTTTGGTATTCTTGTATTATGGAGGTTTGATGAATCTTTGCCAATTGTCCTTCAATGTTGTCAAAATCGGTTGGTCTGAAGCAATTCAATGGTCCTTCCTTGAATCGCTGCCAAGAGAGTCCTCCATGGGTGTCCTTAAACCAATTAAACTACTGAATAGCATCTCCCTCGAGGTAGATAGTAGCAATCTCCACCTGTGTGGCGTCGGCGGTTCGGTAGAACCCAAAATAGCGCTCCGCACACGAGATCTATATGATGGGGTCTCCTTCTTCCCATCTAGGGAAGTCAACCTTCATGCATGGATTATTGGGATCAGAGATGATGTTGCCACATTCTTGAGGATTGTCTCACCGATGAGAGAAAGAGAGTCCGAGAATTCTAGAGGAAGGTGCTGTGATGTGTTGTACTGTCGAATAGATTTTACGTCAAAGAAATGATGACTTCTCGATGTACATTCCAAAGGAAAGTTCAAGAAAATTATGCAGAAACCCTTGGTTCAAATGTTATTAACACCAATAAAAAGTTTGATAAAATTTTGGTAGCATAACAGTAGGGAAATAGGGCAAAAGACAAAAGGTCTACCTTTTTATTGCTTTTGACGTCGCCTCCATCCACTGTTGCCCACCAAGCCGCAGATCCATCTATGCCCCCTGCGAGATCTGGACATTTGGTATATTTTTATCATCCACACTTCTTCAATACTGCAAGATTCCTTACTTTACACATTAAAGATTTTTCTCAAATTTTATCCGCTGTGAATTTTGTTTGTCGCAAATGTTATCGTTGTTGCGAAGGCAAAATGCTGTAGAAATTTTCAGCTACATTTTTGCCTCTTGAAACTAGTTTATTTCTTCTCCTTTCTGGCCAAAATTTTTACACAATTCTAAAGATCAACTTGGCTTTCATCTGAGATTGAATTATAGAAAAAACTCCTTCTGGAACCGGTTTTCTTATGCAATCTTTCACCATCACGCAGTGTCGGAATTTTATGATGAAGGAGGTGTGGATGATGGCTATAGGGCAGCAGGAACATGGCTCTGATACCAGATGATAGAACCCCAGAATGAGCTATATAGATTTTGATCCTTCAGGGAGATCAACCCTTGGAACACTGTAGGGGTTCGTCCCTCCTAGACTCGTCACAAGGCTGAAATAAAATTAATAATTGCTTCCTTCAAGAGGGGGGCAACTACATCTTTAAATAGGAATCAAAACCCTAGCCTAAGGGGGTGCTTGCCTAAGTAAAATTATCCCTTTGCCGCTCCTATAGCTGACTTGCCTTAATAGGAACAGGGGGCAGCTAAGTTGGCTCTATTTACCTAAGTAGGGGGAAACCCTAGCCGACCAACCCGGTAAGGGGGGCGACGGCTACTAAGCCCTAAGGACTAATTTAAACCCTAGTCATACTCCTTTATAAGATAGGAGTGACTTTATTATAATCTAACAAGGTTTTTATTGACTAGTACTAAGATATTTAGGACTCAACCCTGTTGGAGTCCTATCAGCCCCTCAAAGGCATATCATCAAATCAGACTCATTTAGTAATGATAGTGATGACTTAACCGAATATCATAGTTAGTCGAGTTCCTCAAGTTGTGATCGGCAAGAGTTGCCTACTTTTTTAGGTTTAGTGTAATTAGTCAAGTCCCTCGAGGTTACATTAAGATGTCGATTGGATCTCGATCCCTACTAGAAGTCTACTGGAGACTTCCGTTTCATGTGTCGTAGGTGTCGCGTGATTCGTTAGGAAAATAGTAGGAGTACATAAGATAGAAGTTTGTTTCTTAATTAATTTTCTTTAAAATATGTATATTATTAAATCATGTTACATCTTATTTGTCAAAAATATATCACTTGCAAAACCTCTACATGGCATACTTGATGCCAACCACCTCACTGGTCCAAACTACACAAATTGGCTTCGTAATTTGAGAATTATTCTCACTATTACAGACAAAAATATAAACAAGGTGTTCGATATAATTCTCATGTTTGTTCGTGTCCTTCGATTTTTGTACATTTTTTGTACAGTAAGTAGCGGGCTTGTAGTAAGCTTGACAGCTAGCTTTTGTGACCAATTTCAGCTTATAAATGTGAGATGTGTCATGTAGGCACTTGTGAGGACTTCGGTCTATAATGGACCATTATCCTTTGTGTGTAACCGTTTAGAACTTGTAAAGTCCATAGTTGTAATGTGTATTGGCTATATAAAGTATTTGCTAAAGCTGTTGCTTGTGGATCCCATGGGAAGTGCTTCCTTTAACCCGTTTTCTCTTTTGTAGGTCTTAAAAGACCCTATGAGATTTCGGGGAGGCTGACCTTTGCATACGAACTCGCAAGGATATCGCACGACTTGCAACTTTTGAATCATTTCCTCATGTATATGGCCTAGCCTATAATGTCATAGATATGCATTATTCACCTCATCTATTTTCCTTTTAGACATATTTATATTCATGATATGTAGAGAAGTGTCTAACACATATAAGACATTTATAAGGGTCCCTCTAGTGATGATCTCATCATCCATAATTATTGAACAACTATTATTCTCAAAAACTAATTTATATGCACTAATTGTCAAACAAGAGATAAAAATAATATTTTTGATAATAGAGGGAACGAAATAGCATGCATCTAATGCAATAATAGCTCCACCAGGCAGATGTAGGGTGACCTCTCCAACAACACTTGCTCCATTACTCATCTTGATGTCCATCTCGCCTCTAGCCAATCTCCTAGGTCTTGCCAAAACCTGTAATGAATTGCAAATATGATAAACACTCTCGGTATCCAATACCCATGTGTTATCATAAAAATCTGATAAGTGGAGACTGATCATGAATATACCTGAAGCTTCTCTAAGCTTCTGTCTCACCTTCTCTGCAAGGTAATTCTTACAGTTCCTCTTCCAATGCCCATCTTGGCCATAGTGGAAGCACTGTCCTTTGTCCTTTGCCGGGTCTCTCTTGGCAACTTTTGCCTTACCTAGTCTTTCTTTGCCCTTGCCTTTCTTAAGTCTCTTTACTAGCCTTCCTTTTCTTATTGGTCTCACCAATATAGAGAACTGACTTTTCTTTCTTGATGGTAAGGTACTCTTAGCTCCCCTCAACATATTGAGGAGCTCAAGTTGAGTCACCTCAAACTTGTTCATATTAAAGTTAATAATGAACAGTGAAAAGGAATATGGTAGGGACTGAAGTATAAGATCAATATACAGGTTATCCTTTAGGACTATCTTTATACTTCACAAAACGAGCAATCTCATCCTCGCTTGTCCTTTCCTCGAGCGTGGGCACAATCGTGTTAAGGAATACAATTTTCTCTTTTATGAGAACAAGTCTCAAATTACGGAGCATTTGGACTAATGAGCCGGTTGACATCAAGTATGCCACATAGGGGTTTTGCAAGCGACAAACAAGATATAGCATAAATAAATAACATGCAGACTTTGCAGAACTAATCAAGATATAGACTTTTATCTTAATGTACTCCCACTATTTTCCTAGCGAATCACGCGACACCCTCGACAAGTGAGATGAAAGTCTGCGACAGACTCCAAGTGCGGGATCGGGATCCAATTGGCATCTTAATGCAACCTCGAGGGACTCGACTAATTACACTAAGACCAAAAGGTAAACAACTCTTGTCAATCACAACTCCTTGTGATTCCCGTCACGTTCGACCTCTGAATCATCATGGTCTCGAGGGACTCGACCAACCATGATATTCAGTTAAGTCATCACCATCATTACAAGATGAGTCTGATTCGATGATAAGCCCTCGAGGGACTCGACCAAGCATACCATGTCCTCAGGTCACCGGTGACATCTCTATGTCATAGGCAAGAACTCGATCACGAAGATAGGTGAGCCTCGAGGGACTCGACCAACTCAACCTATGTCGTGATTCAATTTCTTCCTATAACGATGGAAGGCCACATGAGTCAATCTTATTGCCTCATAATTACTGACTTAATATTATCGTAGGATGGGTTTTTGTTTCGTATTGGTCTCCTAATATGTCATGTCACACACATACATATTTAATATATATCTACATCGCATGCAAATATATATATACATATATCTAGTAGGTGTATAACACATCACATATGCAAGCCACACCGGATGATCATGAGCCGTCAACTAATATGATTAAGCCCGAGCCAATGGGTCTAATCACTCACAATAGGATCTATGTGTGAATTGGTGCATCTCCATGCCTTGTGATGTTGATCTCGTCATCATCGGTTCCGTCGGATCGTCGCATCACTATGCGTCGTGATCTCTCGCCCTAGCATCGTGGGTCCCGTTGTAACCTCCACGCTCTCGCTGCGCCTCTCCATGTAATTACAAATAATCACAAGCACACAGGCCCAACAATAAACGAGAAAAATAGAGGCTCGCGAGCCCCAATAATAATAATAATAATAATCATAATTACACACATCATAACACATGGCTCACGATCATCCATCCACATCATACATCACATGTCCATCACATCATATGTAGGATTATTAGATATATATACTAATTAATTAAACTATTTAATTAATTATTTTTTAAAAAATCAGGATATGCTCAGAATTTCTAGAATTATCAAGGGCATCTTTATAATTCTGGATGAGAGGACGATCCTTGGAATTTCTAGAATTATTGAGGGTATTATGAGAATTACGTACATGAGAACAGTCCTCAAAATTTTTAAAATTCAAAGGGGCAGGATTGTCCTTTTCTCCAAAGGATGTCCTAACCCCTCTTTCCCCCTCTGCGTCGCGCAACCACCATTGCCCATGCGCAAGCGGCGGCTACCCTTGTCTGTCGGCAGCCGCCCTACTAAGGGGCGGTCACCCCTGCTACTAGCGTCGCCGCCCCTACTGGCGGTAGGGCTGGCCGCGGGTGGTAGCCCCTTGCGGGCGCCCTGCAGCCGACCCCCTTTTCGAGCACCGCGCTGCAAGCGGTTGTGCTCGCGGGCGGCTACCGCCCCTTTTGGGCACTGCTGGCCTCCCTTTCGGGCTGACTCTGGCCGCAGCCGGCCGCCCTCTTGCAAGGGGCCTTGGCCATGGCCTGGCCGTGGGAGGCCGACCTTGCATGGGGGCTGGCTGCCCCTCCTCCTCACTGCCTTCGCTGCGAAAACGCAGCAAGAACACGTAGAACGATTCTATGCAATACAATCTGATCACACATAGTTTAAAATCAATCTTTCGCATGAAAACCTTGGCTATGATACCATTGTTAGGAAACCTCAACCAATGTATCACATGCATAGCGGAAATCAAAACAAAAACCAGTTTCTCATGTAGATCAAATCGTCGTGCAAAATATTGGGGTCGCGAGAAATATGTAAAAACCGATAAAACTGTGATGTGTAAGAGATTAATTTACCTAGGGAGATTGTATATCCCTGTATTTCAGATCCGGATGGAGAAGATGAAGGAGGTCAAGCGTCCTCCTCTCTAGCGGTATCCACACGATGGATCTCTGTAGCGAAACTCCTCCAATCTGATCTCGCAACTCTTGCACAGAGGGAGGGAGGAGAATAGGAGGTGGTGGCTAAAGCTGCAACCTATCAACCATGAGTCTCCCCTCCTATTTATAGAGAGCCACCAAAAACCCTAGGGCTCCTACATTAGTGGGTATTGGATCTCCATCCAATAGCCCACTAACCTTGCATTATTGGATCTCTATCCAATAATCTCCTTAGGCCTCTAATTGGGCCTTAATTAAGGAGCCCATCAGCATAGAGTCTCATCTAATGAGAATAGGAGCTAATTAGATCTTCATCCAATCCTCTATTCGCTGAAGCATCCATCATATGTGTGTGACCCTCTAGGCTCGATATCGAGCTAGCCGTGAGTCGCTCCCATCATAACTTCTTCTGATATAGTGAATTATTATCCCTATAATAATTCACTTGACTCATCAACTATGGACGTACTAGCTCGCTACGCATAGTCCCCAGACGGTACAGGGGATCAAATCCATCGGACCTGTTTGTCCATAATTATCGTGTATCTATAATCTCTCATCCAACTAATATCCTAGAGACCGTATATTGGACATGGTACTGTCAGGTCACATACGACATCTGTCATAGTCTCGCACTAATCGGATTCTCTCAGAGAACTCTTTCTCTCTCAATCCGAATGACCCTAGCCAGGGATTTGTCTGAGCAAGCACATATGGGATATTTCTCTCGTGATACTGAGAGTGGATGATCCTCTATTGACACTCAATTGCCTTTGTAAGGTTGGCTATCAATCCCGATAACCAGTTGTACCAGATCTGAAACTTTCCAAACCTATAAGTCTGGCGTCAAAGAAAGAAGTACTAATACAAGGCATCCTTGGTGTCTCAAGTCTAAGGACTAGATACACAATTGAGACTATCAAATCGCTGTCTGACATTAGGTATCATTAACCATATAGCATTCCATAAGCGGATCAATTAGTGAACTCATTCTCCAATGATCACCTGTACTATATCCTTAGTGTCTCCACACAAGTGACTATGAGACCAGCCACCTCCATCATATGAACGGGTATATAGTATACCGGTCTGTCCGGTTATCTCGATGTCCCTCTCGAGTGACCTATGACCAGGATTATTTACGATTTGTATTTAAAGGTGAATCGATCTCATTATTGTGATATCATAACGATCTGATTCTCATTGCACAGAACCAAAGACATCACAGTATATATGCTACATATAATATAATGTGAGAATATGCCAATATTAATCATAAGCAAAAAGATCACACAGCGTGTCACACGTGCCATCACTCATGTGATTGGCTTGCAGGGCACCGATAACCAGTAGTGGGACACCTGAAGGATCAATTGTAATCTTGATCTGGTGTACAGATCTGATCTCCATATTAGGGCCTCATGTGATCCCCAATTTTGTAAGGTCCAAAGAAATAAGGAGACCACTTTCTTGAAGCTTGAATTTCGTGTTGGTGGAGTTGGAGATGAAAGGGGACTTGATTTTTCCCAGGAAACCTTTTTCTACTCCGGTGTTTGTCAGGAGGAAGTTTCTTCCTTGCATGGGCGGCCACGTGGTGGCTCTGTAATAGTAGTCGTGCATTCTTTTAGAGTGAGGATTGTCCGCTAATAAAATCTCTAGTGGTGTGAGCCTGATCTGAGTCTGAGGTGGGTAGAAGTGGTGATTTTTCAGGGCCCATTTTTACTTCTTCGTGCCATTGACCATCTTGCATGAGGATGGTACTGACCCCAACTCTGGATGTGTCTACTCCAATAATAAATATCTTGCTACGATTTGGTGTGGATGATATCGTGGTCGTGAGGGCTATAGTTCCACTCGGCCAAGGTGGTGCATCTTTCTTTATAACGAGAGGGATAATGTTCATGCTTCATTGAGTCATGCGAATGATCTATCCCCTTTTCTGATTTCACCACTTGAGGGGCTCAATTTTCTCGTGGTCTTGGGCCGTATATTGGAGGTTATCATCAAGGAAGTCTTTAAGCATCATGGTCTGATCCTAGGGAAAGTCATGGAAGTCACCTGAGATCTGGAAGTGCTGCATCAGCAACCATGCTGAGTTCGACGGGATGTAACACTTTAGAAGTAGCTTATCTCCGGGAAAAAGAATGTAGGGATGTGTCGTAGCGGGAAATAAGCATGACCGAACCATCTGTGTCTCTGTCATCTCTTGGATGACCCTTTTATCTTCGACCTTCTGAGGTTGTAGGAAGCAATCTAGCCAAGCAACAACTAGTAAAAGTTTTGGCCTATTCAACATAGGGGGGTCGGACAGCTTTAGAGGAGGTAATCGACTCGATTTGGTGGAGACGCCAAAATTTCAGCAAGCTGTGGGAGAGGGTTCTTATCTTCAATCTCATGAAGCCCTTGAATTTGAATTGGGAAACCGTTGGATTTTTCTTTTGATACCCCCTCAAAGTATTGTGTTGTGGTTGTAGTCGTTGGGCTCCCTCAGAGAATCACCTGCTTTCCTTTTCATGAAACTTTCATGGTTTGCTTCGAAAAAGTCCAGAAAACATCTCTAATCGTGGACAATCAATCAATGCCAAGCACTATATCAAAACCATTAAGAGGGAGGAGGAGGAAAAAATTAGCAACTACATCTTGCTCCTGTAGGATCAGTTTTACCCGTGGGCACTTCTGGTTGCACTTCTAAATTTGGCCGTTAGCTACCTTGACTTCAAACCCACTGTAATCTTCTTTTTGAAGCATTAAGTGGGCAGCAACCTTACTGCTCATGAAGTTGTGTGTGCTCCCGACGTCGATGAGGATAATGACGGATTGTTGCTCAAGAAACCCTTCGATCTTTAATTTTTGCAGGTTGGTGTAGCCGGCTAAGGTAGGGACCGTGCGGGTGGCCGGTTGTGGTGTATCCTTCTCCTTGGGCTCGAGAGTCATATCTTCAAATTTGGGTTCTTCAGTGGGCACAATTATTAGTAATGTCTCCTTTTTACATTGGTGTTCTAGGCTCCATAGTTTATCACAATTCCCACATAGGCCCTTTGCCGATCTATCACAAAGATATTCTCTTGTTAACTTTTTTGCTGAGGTGACCGGCTGGTGGTAGATGGGGCCGAGGGTCTCTGTGTTGTTAGTCATGCGATGGCTTTAGACCTCCGAGCATCTTGGTTCAGCCTGTCTTCATGTAGTCATGTGAAGGAGATGGTTGCCTTAAGTGTGTACGGCTGTTGCACTTAATGCTTACTTCTTCCCGAATCTCTAGTTTCAAGCCCTCAATAAAAATCCTCAATATCTATTTTTTAAACCAATCGTAAGTTTAATTAGATAATCTTTCAAACCTGGATTGGTACTCTTAGATGGTGGAGGTTTGATGGATCATCATTAGTTCTTCGTCAAGGTTTTTTTTACAATCTAAATTTGCACCATGTTGTGATCTTATTGAGCTCAGTGATCGGCCCAATCTAAACTCCTCAAAGAAAGTGCGTGGTATAGCATCCATACGTGTCTTGAAAGCCTCCAATTTGGTTTCAAATAAGCCCACCGATGTCATGACGTAAGGATCTCCAACCTATCAAATAAATCGAGTGAAGAGTGTAGTTGCAATCTTTAGGTTGAAGGTAACAAATGGCAGCTATGTCATGGCTATAATGGTGAAGTCTCCAAGTGGAGGATGGCAGCCAAGGGTAGAAGCAACGGTGAAGGAAGAAGATGGTAGCAGTAACGTCGGTTGTAGTTCTATGGTGATGCTGCAATATCATTGAGGCTGCTATTTTTCATGTGGTTGATATTTGTCAGAAGATGGCAGCCAAGAGATCTGAGTCAAAAGGCAATAGTGATGGCAGAGGAAGAAGAGGGCAGCAGCGATGTCAACTGCGGTTGCGGTGCGACTTTGTGGCTGCAGGTGGCATCGGTTGCAGTAAGGGTGCGGCTGCAATAGGAGGAAGATGGGGCAGCGGTGTGCACGGCTATTGTAGAGGGGGGCAGCAGCGATAAGGAGTGAGAGACAACTGCTATCGTGTTCAATTTGTTACTAACCGCAATCAAGGTAGTTGGTAGCAATTGATTGTTGAGGGCTGCGATGTAAACATATTACAACGAAAGATCGCTGCTGGTAGCTTTTTACCACAAGGATCGCTACTGGCTATGATCAAGGAGGATGACAGTGAGAGGTTGCTATTGGTAGCATTGGGCAGCAAAAGATGCATGTTGCGGTTGAAGGGATAAGAGAGATTGGGTGGCTGAAAAGTTGGTGGACCGAAGGCTGTAATTTTTGGGTGCGGTTTATGGCTGTTTTGGGTGTGATTTGGCACTGCAGTTTTGTGGAATTTTAGCTACAAATTGGTGTGGTTTTAGGGCTATGATAGTAGTAGATGAAGGTTATGAAAAAGCACTTTGGATCTAGGATAGATGATAGCAAAGGTTTGATAGGGATCGGTAAGGGTATGCTGCAATAGGTTCTGGTTGTAAGAGGCTATGGTTTTATGTTGTTTTGTAGCTGATTTGGGTATGGTTTTGGCTACGGTTTGGTAGGGTTTTGGGGCTATGATGGTAGAGGGTGAAGGTTAGGGAAAGATGGTTTCAGATTTGGAAGAGATGGCAGTGAAAGTCTAATAGAATTCGATGAAGTTCGCTGCAATGTATGCTACCTTGCAGAAGCGGAATTATCGTCGAAGAAATAACAGTTTCTCAAGAAAAATTCCAGCCAAAACTTGTGAACTTTGGGGCTATGGTGTTAGGGGATGAAGATGAGGAAAAGTGTTTCAAATCTGGAAATGATGGCAGCAAATCTGATAAAGTTTTGATAAAAGATTGTTGCGGTATACGCTGTACAGTCGAACAGAATTCCCATCAAAGAAGCAGTAGTTTCTCGACGTTAATTCCAGCAAAAATCTGAGAAATTTATGGAGAATTTTAATATCAGAATCTCAATTTAGATAGTGATAGTAGTAGTAATTTGGATCAAGAAAATTTTGGCATCGTAATGGTAGGAAAATTATTGCAAACAAGATCGCAGAATTCTCCTCGTAAAATTTCAATACTGCGTAATAAAGAATTACAACACTATAATTCTAGTTTCAAAAAGAATTTTTCTCAGAGATCAATCTTAGATGAAAGCTAAGACAATCTATGAAATTGTATAAAAGTTTTGGCCAAAAAGGATGAATAAAAGTTTGGTTTCAAGAGGCCAACAGGCAGAAGACGGATTCTTCATCATAAAATTTTAGCACTACGTGACGAAGAATTACAGTGCTATAAGTCCGGATCCAGAAGGAATTTTTTCCAGAGATTAATCTTAGATGAAGACTAAGATGATCTAAGAATTTATATGAAAGTTTCAGCCAAAAAGGACGATCAAAAGTTCAGGTTCAAGAAGCAACAATCGACTGAAATTTTTCTGTAGCGTTTCCCTTCGCAACGATGATAACGTTTGCGACGGTAGAATTTTGCAGCAAGGAAACTTTGGAAGAACTTCTCCCATATAAAAGATAAAGGAATAGCAGTAGCAAGAGGCATGGGGTTTGGAGTTTTTACCAAATCTATGATGTTGACGCATAGGACGATAGCAGATTGATGGATCTACGACTTTGTGGGCTACGGTGGAGGCAACATTAAAGGCAATTATGGGAATTGCTTGGGAAGGTAGAGGCAGCAGAGATGGCTACAGGGCATCAGGAACATGGCTTTGATACCTGATGATAAAACCCTAGATGGAGCTCTATAGATTTTGATCTTTGATGGAGATCAACCCTTGGAACGCTATAGGGGTTCCTCCCTCCTAGTATTCGGTCATATGGTTGAATTGTAGATTGATCTTGCTTGATGGAAAGAGGTGGAGGCTACATGCTTATGTAGGGCTCCAAGGGGGTGCTTCCTAAGTGAATTCTCCCTTGTGCCCCTCCTATAACTACCATGTATAAATAAAGGGGTGGCGGACTAAGTAGCTGCACAAGCCATGCCCTTCAACTAGAAACCCTAGCCGATCAACCTAGTGAAGGGGGCGATGGTCAGGAAGCCCTAAGACCCAAAAATAAACCCTAGCCACACTTCTTTATATGATAAAAGTGACTAGGTGGGGTTTTATTATAATTTTATAGGGTTCTTATTAATTACTTATAGGGTAATTAGGACTCAACCCTGCTGGAGTTCTATCACTCTAGGATATTAGATGGATGATGGACTATAGATATATGGTAACTGAAGATAGACAAGACCAATGGTTTAGATCCCCTATACCATCTAGGGGCTATGGCGCAATGTCCTAATACGTCCACAGTTGATGAATCGAATGAATTGTTATGAGATAATAATTCACTAAGTCAGAAGGATTTCTAATAGGAAGGACTCATGTCAAACTTGGTGTTGGGCCTAGATAGTCACACACATATGGTAGATATTTTAACGAGTAAAGGATTGTATATGATTTATCCAATTAGCCCATATTCTCATCAGATGAGACCCAACATTTATGGGCTCCTTGCATGAGGGCCAGTTAGAGGCCAATTGAGATTATTTGATAAAGATACAATAACCCAAAATTAGTGGATACAATAACCCACTAAGGCAGGATCCATTACGATTTTATGGTGGCTCTCTATAAATAGGAGGCAGGGGTGGCACATATATGATAGGCTGCACCTTGGTTGCCCCCTCCTATTCTCCTCTCTCTCTCTACGCAAGAGTTACGAGCTTTGTTAGGATCAATTAGCACTAAGAGGGGGGTGAATTAGTGCAAACGTAAAAATGCTCGATTCTAAAACCTTGCTAACGAAAAGAGAAGAAAGAAAATTGGAAGCTCCTTTATGTATTTCGTTAGAACCGATTAATATCAGATTTAAGAGAAGTCAATAGATTGAAGCTCGACCTCAACCTAATTGATCTAACTACAAACTAATTGAGAGCAATATAATAGTAAATAAAGCAAGTAAAGAACAGTCATAATTGTAGTGGTTCGGCCTCAACCTAGCCTATGTCCACTCCCGAGTCCTCTTCTCCGAGGTACATTGGCATCCACTATCAATCTTCTTTAGGTGAAGACCAAACCCTTATAGGCTTTTCAACTCATAGGGGAGACTTCTTACAAGATTTACAACACCTGACTCACTCCCTAGTTCTTTTCTTTTTCTTGCACACTTTTAGCATATTTTTTTTACAAATTTTTTACCCAATAACTTGTGTAAATTCTGTGCTAAATGTAAAAAACTTAGGATATTTATAGACCCCAATTAGCTTTAGAAATGGAGCTAAAATTCAAATATATCTAGAAAATCCAGGTACGGGCAGTACAACCATCAAAAGTTGCCTGGAAAACTAGATGGCAATGGTACAACCTCTGACCTAGGTGGTACAACCATCGGGAATCCCGAAAAAGTGATTCCCTCCACTTTTCCAATCCTGATTTATACCTTCTATTGACCAATTCTCAAGTCAACCAATTGAGCTAAACCTGAGCTCAATCCATCCTCATAGTAGACCCGATTGTCTCAAATTAAACTCAATTAGGACTCAAACCTAACTATGACTCACTGATTACAATCATATAGGACCATCAAGCTTAATAAATGATCTAACCCCCAGTAATATGACAACCTTCAACATTCTTGCGGTGAGTCATACAGTCTTCTTCCGATGATCTCCCAATGTGTTCCTAGCGAGCTTCCTGATTCCTTCGGTAAACTCCTAGCGAACTCCCGGCAAGCTCCCTTGCATTGTCCAAACCTTGGCCTGATGCCCAAACTTGATCCTGGTCCAACATCTGGTTGTAACTCCTTTTCTACATCGTAGTTAAACCTGTATCACTTCCTCTAACACTCACATGTTAAATCTAACACCTATCAATTGATTTTATCATCAAAATATAAGATTCAACAATCTCCCTCTTTTCTATGATGACAATCAATTGATGACGGGAGTTAACCTTAACTATCATAATTCAAATAGAATAAACATATATTTAAGAAAACCAGACACTCCTAAATTCAAGTATCATGATATAAAATTTCAATAATTTTTAACAATGCCTCAGAAAAGCAACATCAATTTCAGAAGTGATATAACATCAATTCAAATATTTTTATCTTAAATCATCAATCATCAAATCATTAAGAATTTTCCAAATATACAACATACATTTGAATTCATGCATCAGTTATGCACTTGAAAATCTCCCCTTAAGTAATTAATTATTTCTCCTCTTTGTTTATCAATAAACAAGGAGAAATGCTCATGTTAAGATTTTCACTACATGTGTCATCGTTATCCATTTCTCCCCCTTTGTCATCAACAAAAAGGTGAAATGTAGAGCTAATGATTTCAAGGCACATGTGTCATTGATCCCCCTTAGTAAAATAGGATATGAGCCATAAAAATTTCTTCCTCTTTATGAATAAGGAGAGAAACAAAGGAGGAGTTATGAAAATATTACATCATTAAGAAGAGCTCTCAATCTTATAGAAGTATATTTCGAAAAGAATATTTTGAAGATGAGCTCAAAAATCTAAGAAGTCTAGGAAGATTTAAAAATCTAAGAGCTACTCATGCATTTAAAATCATCTCATATAAAATTTCAAGCAAACATAGCAAATAAATCTAAAAAATAGCAAATCATGTATTTTGATAGTTAACATTCCTAGCTCTCTTCTAATGAAGTCAAATTGCTCTTCATTTAATAGCTTAGTGAAAATATCTCTTAATTGATGCTTAGTGTCAATAAATTCTCAAAAAATATCTTGAGTATTCACATGATCCCTAATAAAGTGATGTCTAATATTAATGTGCTTAGTTCTTGAATGTTGAATGAGATTTTGAGTTAAACACATGGCACTTATGTTGTCACATTTTATATGAATATTTTTTAATTGAATTCTATAATATTCTAATGTATTTTTCATCTAAATGACTTGAGCACAATAAGCACTAGCTGCAATATATTTAGCTTCAGTAATAGATAAAGTAATTAACTTTTATTTCTTGGAAGATCAAGAAACAAGAGCATATCCAAAAAATTGACATGTCCCTGTAGTACTTTTTGTGTCTATTCTTCATCCTCCAAAATCAGCATTCACATAAGCAAGTAAATCAAAGTTTTTAGATTTTGGATACCATAACCCTAAGTTAGAGGTTCCTTTTAAATATCCAAATATTCGTTTAACTACTCTAAGGTGAGGAAGTTTAGAATTAGATTGATATCTTGTATATAATCTAACACTAAATATTATATCTGGTCTAGTAGCAGTTAAATACAACAAGCCACCTATCATTCCTCTATATGTTCTTTGATCAAAATTTTCTCCCTCATTATCTAAGTCTAATTTTGTATAAGTGCTCATGGGTGTGTTTATAGCCTTAGCATTCTCCATACCAAAACGTTTCAATAAATCTAAGGTATATTTAGTTTGACTAAAAAAGACACCATCATTCAATTATTTTATTTGCAATCTTAAGAAAAATGTTAGTTCACCCATTAAGCTGATCTCTAATTCTTGGCTCATACTCTTGGCAAAGGATTCACATAAGGATTTATTTGTTAAATCAAAAATTATATCATCAACATAAATTTGAATAATAAGAAAATTATTTTAAAAATACTTAAAACATAATGTGGTATCAACCTTACCTTTCAAAAAATTATTTAAAATAAGAAAAGAACTAAGTCTTTGATACCAAGCCTAAGGGGCTTGTTTTAATCTATAAAGAGCTTAGAAAGTTTGAAAACATAGTTCGAAGAAGACTATTTTCAAAACCAGGGGTTGTTCAACATACACTTCTTTAGAAATCAAACCATTAAGAAAATCACTTTTAACATCTATCTGAAATAACTTAAAATCTTTAAAAGATGCAAAGGCAAGGAGCATCCTTATGGCTTCAAGTCTAGCCACAGGAGCGAAGGTTTCTTCATAATCGATTCCTTCTTCTTAATTAAAACCCTTGACCACTAATTTAGCCTTGTTTCTAACCATAATATCATTTTTATCTTGCTTATTTTTAAAGACTCATTTAGTACCAATCACTAAATGGTTATTAGGTCTAGGAATAAGATCTCATACCACATTTCTTTCAAATTAATTTAACACTTTATATATTGCAATAATCCAAGAGTCATCTCTTAGGGCTTCCTCAATGTATTTTTAAAAGAAGAACGAGTTTGAACACCTCTTGATGTATCTCCTATTATAAGCTCATTAGGATGAGTATTTATAACTTCCATTCCTTGGGTAAGGATTTGGAAGTAGATTCATCCAAGTTGCTTTCAGGAGAGTTATCATTTAAATTCAAAATGCCAAAATCAAATTCATCATCAAAATCAATTTTCTTATGTTAGAAAATCTTATTGAAAACAACATAAATAGATTCTTCAATTACTAAAGTTTTTTTATTAATTACATGATAGCTTTTGAAATAGACGAATAACCTAGAAAAACGCCTTCATCAGATTTTGCATCAAATCTTCCTAAGACATCATTTTCATTCAAAATAAAATATTTGCAACCAAATACTTTAGAATAAGAAATATTAGATTTTTTACCATTCCACAATTCATAAGGAGTTTTAGTAAATAATGGTCTTACAAGAATCCTATTTAAAACATAACATGCCACCCAAAAATATTTGGTAGGCTATGTTCGTTCAATATGGTTCTAGTCATTTCTCGTAAGCTCCTAATTTTTCTTTCTGCTACTCCATTTTGTTATGAATTTCTAGGAGTATAGAAGTTGTGGATATACCCATTTGACTCACAAAAATTTTAAAACTCATTGTTTTAAAATTTACCACCATGATCACCACGTATTGAAGAAATTATAAAATATTTTTCATTTTAAACAATTTTATAAAATTTTAAAAAATATTTAAAGGAATCACTTTTGTGTACCAAGAAATAAGTCCAAGTATATCTAATATAATCATCTACTAAGATAAAAGCATATTTGCTATGTTCTAAACCATGTAGTATCAATTGGTCTAAATAAATCCATATGGATCAATTATAGTGACCTAGAGATGATTATTTAATTTTTTGACTTAAAGCTACTTTTTATTTACTTTCCTAATTGGCAAGTATCACATATTTTATCTTTAACTAACTTAAGGCTAGGTAATCCTCTTACTAAGTCTTTAGTTGAGATTTGGTTGAGTAATTTCATGCTAGCATGACCTAGTCTCCTATGTCAAATCCAAGCATCATCATTTAAAGCCGAAAAGCATGTTTCACCATAAAAATTTTCGGTGTCAATAATATACACATTATTATTTAATAATCCAATCAAAGATTTATTTTTGTATAGTATTTCAATTATACAAGCATTAGATTTAAATTTAATAATATATCCTTTATCATAAAATTGACTAATACTAAGTAGATTATGTTTCAAACCATCAACCAATAGCATATCTTCAATCAAAAAGTTTGATTTGTTACCCAATGATTTTTTCTTTATTGTTATCTCTGAAGGTGACAACTCCTTCATTTAGGCTAGTGAACTTAGAAAAGTAAGTTCGATCTCCGGTCATATGCCTTGAGCATCCACTATCAATGTATTATTTGGTGCTCCTAGTTTTAGTTTGGAGACAAATCTACAAGAAGAATGGTTTTAATTTATATACCCATTTTATATTATGTCCTTCATGAAGAGTTTTTACTATAGGTTTTTTGTTAGGAACCCAAATTAATTTAAGTGGACCATACTTGAACATTTGTAAGCCATATGTCCTAATCTACCACAAAAGTTATATTTTATTTTTGATAGCAAGTTTAGAGTGGGTCCTTTAACAGAGGTAGTTGGCTTTTGTTGGATTTTGCCCACACAGCCTATGTCTTCTTTCCTATGAACATGACCCTTATTAGCAATGATCATGTTTAGAGATTTATTTCCTATTTTAAAATTTTCTAATGTTGATTGCAACAACATTTTCCTTTCTAAGTTCTTCTAAACTTTAATATTTGGTGCATGAACTATGTGATGATGATGCTACATGTACTTATTCAAATTTACTAACTAATGAATCATGATATTTCTTAAGCAATTTATAAGACTTGCTAATTTTTCTAAACTCGTCATAAAGCTTATAAAAAATATTTAATAATTTAGCAAAAGAAATATTAAATGACTTACTTACCTCATCATGGATGGTCATGAGAGCATAGTTAGCAACTTCTTCCTTAGAGTGGTCTTATTCACCCAGTGAGTTTGAGTCATCCCAAGTTACCGAAAGAGCCTTCTTCTTGTGTGATGCCTTATTCTTTAATTGAGGACACTTATTTTTGAAATATCCTGACTTCTTGCATTCAAAGCATATAATGTTATCCCATTTTGGTTCACTTTTATTTTTATGATTTTTGTTCCTTTTCATAATTTTTTTAATTTTTCTTGTCAATAGTGCAATGTCATTGTTCTCATCACTCGAGGTTTCACTCGAGAAGTCATCAGCAGTTCTCGATGCTAAATCCTTCCTATTCTTTGGAAGTAGTTTTCAAGTTCGTCATGAGCTTTACAGCTTGATTCATAAGTCATAAGAGATCCAATAAGTTCTTGAAGAGGAAGATTATTTAGATCTTTAGCCTCTTGGATTACAATTACTTTAGAATCCCAACTTTTTGGAAGAGATCTTAATATTTTACTAACAAGTTCAAAATTAGAAAAGCATTTACTAAGAGTTTTAAGTCTATTAACAACATTCATAAAACATATGTACATGTCTCTAATAGACTTACTTGATTTCATTCTAGATAATTCGTAACTATGAACTAAAATATTAATTTTGAATTCTTTAACATGGCTAGTGCCTTCGTGTGTGATTTCAAGAGTGTGCTAAACTTCTTAAGTAGTTTTACAAATAGAAACCTGATTAAATTTATTATTATCAAGTGTACAAAATAAAGCATTCATTGCTTTTGTATTAAATGAAAAATTCTTCCTTTCCATATCATTTCATTCATTAATTAGTTTAGAAGGTCTTTCAAAACCACTCTCAACAATGTGCCATAAATCAAAATCTATAAAAATAAGAAAAATATGCATCCTTATTTTCCAATATGTGTAATCTGTCCTATTGAATATGGGAGGACGTGAAATAAAATGTCCCTCATTCATGCCAAACAAAGTCATTTACTCAAGTGGGTATTAGTCCAATGAGTAAAACTTTACTCTGATACTAATTGTTAGGATCAATTGTCACTAAGAGTATGGGTGAATTAGTGTAAAAGTGAAAGTGCTCGATTCTAAAACCTTGCTAACGAAAAGTTAAGAAAGGAAATCAGAAGCTCCTTTGTGTATTTTGTTAGAATCGATTAAAAATGGATTTAAGAGAAGTCAATAGATTGAAGCTCGTGTCTAACTACAAACTAATTTAGAGCAATAAAAAGTAGTAAGTAAAGCAAATAAAGACACTCACAATTATAGTGGTTTGGCCTCAACTTGCCCTACGTCTACTTTCGAGTCCTCTTCTTCGAGGTCCACCGGCATGCACTATCGATCTTCTTTGGGTGAAGACCAAATCCTTACAAGCTTTTCAACTTACAGGGGAGACTTCTTATAAGAATTACAACACTTGACTCACTCCCTAGCCCCTTTTCTTTTTTTCGCACACTTTTATCATATTTTTTTTACAGATTTTTTGCCTAATGACTTGTGTAAGTTCTTGTGCTAAATGCAAGAAAACTTGGGATATTTATAAACCCCAATTGGTTTAAAAAATGGAGCCAAAATTTAAATGTATCAAAAAAAAATCGGGTACGGGCGGTACAACCGTCGAGAATCCCAAAAAAGTGATTCCCTCCACTTTTCTAATCCTGACTTGTACCTTATATTGACTTATTCTTAGGTCAACCAAATAAGCTCAACCTGAGCTCAATCCATCTCTATAGTGGACCTGATTGCCTTACATTGAGTTGATTTAGATTCCTCTCAAATCAAACTCAATTAGAAATCGAACCTAACTATGACTCACTGATTACTACCATACAAGACCATCAAGCTTGATAAATGACCTAACCCCCGGTAATCCGACAACCTTTGACATTCTTGCGACGAGTCTTACGGTCTTCTTTCGGCGATCTCCCAGTGTATTCCTAGCGGGCTTATCGATTCCTTCGGTGAACTCCTGCGAACTCCCGGCGAGCTCCCACTACGTCGTCCGAACCTTGGCCCGATGCCCAAACTTGATCCTAGCCCAATATCTGGTTGTAACTCATTTTCTCCATCGTGTTAAACCCACATCACTTCCTCTAAACATCACTTCCTCTAACACACACATGTTAAATTAAACACCCATTAATTGATTTTATCATCAAAATCTGAGATTCAACAAGCTTTTGGGTTGTGATTGAAGGAGCATCGCTGCAATGATCCATCATATCGATATCACTAGAGAAGAGGACTTATTCATCCTCTCTATATGGATCTGGATTTTCAAGGATATACGATCTCCCTTGATAATTAATCTCTCATGTATAGTAATTTTTACTTTTTGCATGGTTTTTTGTGTACTAATTTTTGCACAACGATTTGATATACATGGGAAACCTGTTTCATTTTCTTTCTTTCGCTGCGCATGTTATGCTCTCATCGGGTTTCCAACACCTAGAATATCAATCACCATTTGAAAAACTATTTCATAAATGTCCAAATCTAATTAAACTCAAAGTATTTTATTGTCTATGTTATTCATGGTTACGTCCATATGCCTCACATAAGCTAACACCTAGATATCGACCTTATGTTTTCATCGAGTACTCTATTGAATATAATATCTTTCGATGCTATGACCCCATACTCATAAAGTCTTTATTTCACATCACGTTACTTTTGTGGAGTCTACTTTTCCTTTTCACAACCATGAGTCTCCTACTATGTGTCCAACTACAACAAACATATATCATTGGAATATAACTCTGATCCCATCAATCGAGCCTCCAACCACACTGTCTAGTCATTGCCCTCTGGATCCACACTTTCTTGTTACTCTAGTTCTGCAACTCCTCACTCCCTGCCCTACTTCTCCATAAGTTACTCCTGTTACTAAAGCATTGCCTCTGGAGACACAACCACTGCCTTTACCTTCTCCTAGACCCAATGCCACTAAAGTCCCTAGGGTTGACTCGAACAATGTTCATGACTCTTCATCACCTCAACTAATAATATCATAGCCCCTGGGCATTCCATGACAACCCGCTCCAAAGTTTATTCTTAAATCACATCGTGTCCTTGATTTACATGCTAGCACAAAATCTTTACCTGAGCCCATTGAACCCACTACATTTACTCAAGCCTAAAAATCCTCACACTAGCGTAAAGTCATGTGTGATAAATATGATGCTCTCCTTCATAACTCTACATGGAACCTTATTCCCTTTCATTACATATAAAATATCATTGGGTGTAAATGAGTCTTTTGAATTAAGCGGAATCCCAATGGATCGATTGCCAGATATAAAGCACGTCTAGTGGCTAAAGAATTTCATCAACAACCTGGTATTAACTTCACAGAGATATTGAGTCTCATTATTAAACCTATCACAATCTAATTTATCTTGAGTTTGGCCATCTCGAAAGGTTAGCACTTATGACAATTGGATGTTAATAATACCCTTTTATAGGGGACTCTAACTGAAGATGTCTTTATGCAACAATCTCTTTGCTTCATCTATCCTCAGTATCCGAGGCATATTTGTAAGCTACAAAAAGTTATTTATGGACTTCATCAAGATCCATGAGCCTGGTATACTTAACTTGGTTTGTTCTTGACTTCTATTAGCTTCATCAACTCTAAATTTGATACCTCGCTATTTTTACGATAACTTGGAGGCACAATATATCTTTTAGTGTATGTAGATGATATTATTGTCACAAATGATAATCCTGTGGAAGTCCAGACATTCATCAAGCAATTAGCAGCTCAATTCTCTCTCAAATATCTAGGGGACTTGAACTACTTTCTTGGCATGGAAGCAACGTATATATCTTTATGACTCTTCCTCTCATAAAGAAAGTATATTCAAGATTTATTATCCAAAATGATCATACAGGACGTGAAAGTGGTTACAACTCCCCTCTTTACTAGTGAATCACTCAAATTATGTGATGACAGTCCTACAATAAACCCTACTCAATACCGATAAGTAGTTGGCTCCTTATAGTATATATCTCTCACCCATCCAGACATCATTTGCAGTCAATAAATTATCATAATTCATACATCAACTGTCTACTATGCATTGGTCTGTAGTCAAACGAATTCTGCGATATCCTAAGAGGACCCTCAATCATGGCGTCATCTGCATGCCTTTGCTGATACTGATTAGGTAAGAAACTTTGATGATAGAGCATCTACATCAGGGTATCTTATTTTTCTTGGAGCTAATCAAATCAGTTGGAGCTCTAGGAAGCAAAAGACAATTGCATGATCTATAACTGAAGCTGAATATCATATCATTATCGTTGCTACTGCAAAACTTAATTGGATCATGCGAGATCAAGTTGTAAGACACCAACTCTGTGTTTCTTATGTACATATGTTTAATCAACTAGTAGACTCACTTATGAAGTCTCTTATCTGCAAACTCTTTTTATTGCATTAATTGAAGATCAACATCCTTGATAGAAGCTCAATCTAGCGGGGGCATGATAATATATTAGATTTGCCCAACTGAACAAGAAAATCTCGCTAATCAGTTGAGAAAAATCTTTTTCCTTAACCTGTATAAATAAATGATCTTTTTCTTTAACCTGTATAAATAGATGATGCATCAAGAAACCTTCATCGGACTTTTATTGTTGCATTATATTTTATAACTCGCATCAAGTACTAAATGTTATAGATAGATATGATCGGAAAAGATTGGATCAACACAGCCAAAGGATGCAGAGCAATTGCCCTCCTGTGAGTGTGAGATTCTTCACACAGATCACAGCTCTTCAATCTCCTCGTGGCCAATGGGCCTAATAACAGGCGAGGAACATAGGAACGGTCATGGTTCACATGCCATTGTTCTTGGCTGCCGCCACTACTGCACTTATTTGATCTCTCCTTGCAACCAGTGAGAAACACACCACCTTTCAACAGGAGGCAGACTATGAGTAAAACAAGGAACACTCTGCCTATGGAATACTTCTACATCCCCTCTGTGATCATCTTCAAGATAAAGATAAAAGAAGAGGAAAACCATCACTGTTGCAAAGTTTCATCACTGATGGATGTAGTGCTAAAAGATACCCCTCATGTTACCTAAAGAAACATAAATTGTTTTTACGGTAGATTAAAAGAAGAAAAAAACAAGAACAAATGCTTTGACCTTATCATCACTCTGTTTTGGCTCGTCATCAGACTCTTTAAATCTTTAGTAACATGAGATGAGACTATTTATTAGTCTTCTTTTGATCTTCATCTCAAACATAAGTAGATGCTCCTAAAGTAGGCCATCCTTCAGCATCATTTGCCTGGAGAACGCCAACACTTTACTGATCCAAGAAGACGCAGAAGAGGGCGGTCGCGTGAAGCTTGACGTTCTTCTTCCTTGCAGGCTTCGCTGACCCACCGGCTGAAGCCAGGCAGATTTTGATGGAAGCTAAGATGCATCGTAATCCATCCAAAAACATGGCGTTTGCTTGCCTCACAAACAAGAGCACTGCAAGCTTCCACAAAGAGAAGGCAGGCCGTCCTATTCATCATAACAACGTGGTTGCGTGATCCATCTTCCAAACGCTTTGCGTCTCTCCTTATATGTAGGCCATCACGTCGAGAGAGTCTCTCATCCCTTCCGATCAAACATGAAGTTGCCACGGCTCTCTGTCTTCCTTTTCCTCCTCCCCCTCTCCGCAGTCGCATCCAACGCCCACGACTTCGACTTCTTCTACTTCGTTCAACAGGTTGGGAACCCTTCTTCCTTCCTTCCTTCCAAGAGGCGGCAACCTCATGACCACTCACGTTCTTGCTTCAGTGGCCAGGATCGTACTGCGACACCAGGCAAAGCTGCTGCTATCCTTCCACCGGTAAACCTGCGTCGGACTTCGGAATCCACGGGCTGTGGCCGAACTACAACGACGGTTCCTACCCATCTAATTGCGATCCCGATTGGCCGTACGATGCGTCCGAGGTGATCGATCTCTGATACGAACTGAGATGGTCGAACCATTGATAGCATACTTTGATCTGTGCATGCAGATTGGCGATCTGGTGGAGAGGATGCAGACGAACTGGCCAACGTTAGCATGTCCCAGTGGCGACGGCTCACGCTTCTGGAGCCACGAATGGAGGAAGCACGGGACCTGCTCCGAGTCCCTTCTCGACCAACGCTCCTACTTCCAGGCAGCGCTCGACCTCAAGAAGCAAGTCGACCTGCTCAAGGTGTTGCAAGATGCAGGGATTCGACCCGACGGTGGATTCTACAGCTTGCGAGGCATAGCCGGCGCCATTAGAGAAGCCATCGGGTACACTCCTGGAATCCAGTGCAATGTGGATGAGTCGGGTAACAGGCAACTGTATCAGGTCTACCTGTGCGTGGATACTTCGGGGAAGGAGCTCATCGAGTGCCCCGTCTTCCCCAGGAGCAAATGCTCGTCGCGAGTCGAGTTTCCTCCCTTCTGAGACGCCAGATTCGTGCTTGCCTTTGGCCACCTAACTCTTATGACACATAAAAAAAAAAAGATTATTTACTGCATGCCAGTTCCTTCCTATATTTTAACTGTTGCAAAGACATCAATTTAGCTGTCCTCTTGCAATTGATTATGCCCGTTAATTATTCCATCTGGATTTTGACATAGATAAGAGTCGAATGGTTTAAGTGTTGTCTTCTTTGATATCTCGATGTCTTTGGTGCACTCGTCTTGGCCTGCTAATGGTAAGAAAATTAAATTTAATTAAAAGAAAGGATTGAAATCTCTCACATGATCACATAGCGAAGATAATTATAATATTTAAATTTTAATAATAATACAGAAACATCATGATAAATATTACTAGGAACAAGAGATTATGAAAGTAATAAATCACTAATAAATTAAATAAGCTATATACAATAAAATTATATGAATGTCACCTTAATAATGGCCCTATAAATAGATGGGTTTTATCATGGTAAAAAAAAGAGAATAAGTTGTAAGATTACGTGATCCTTTATTAATTGAATAAGATATATTATGGATTATTTAAATTTTGATAAAATATATTAGTCAATATTAAATAAAGTTCATATTATATTGGGATATTTTAGGGGATGTCCTTGATGGAAGAAATTCTCGTAATAACTTACTCTAAACCCTCTGCTCTCGCATATAAAAGGATAGGACCTCCTATAAACCTAATGCATAGAACGACATTCTAGTCTAGTTCTACTTGCAGATCGATATCTCGGTGTTATTCAGATTCAACAAGTGGTGCTCTTGAAGATCTAATTGGATCTTAATCAGATGGCATATAAAGGTATGCATCGTAAACAGATCTAGTATTATTTGATTTCAATCCTGGCATAATAGTTTTCAGCATAATAGTTTGCATAATTATAGTTTTTATGCTTACGATTAGTATCAAAGCCAAGGTTTTGAGATCAAAAATATTAGATCTATTATTTTTGTTTACGATGCATTGATCTGAATATCTTATTTATCTGTTTTCCTATCTATTAATTTTAATCGTTTGCTTGTGAATGATGTTAATAGTTGTTGTGTGGAAAAGATGCAGCAATCTACGTTTGGTCGGATCTGTCTGCGGCAGCACTGCATTGAGCAGTGTATGCGCACAGATCAACAGCGTCGGCCACGCTGCCGACGATCGACTGTGCGCTGGGTCGGTCGCGCATAAGTGGCAGCCGCATCAAACAACGGCCACACGCGGGTCTACCACGAATGGCTGACCGCAGCCGCATCAAGTGGTTGCCGCGGGTCTACCCCTTATCAATTCTGTAATTTCTTTTTATATCCTTTTAGAATTACAATTCTACCATTATAAAATTGAGAAATTATTATTTATTTTCTTAATTATGAAATTGATCAATATATAATCTAATAAAATTTAATCATGATTATATTTTGATTATTGATTTATTATATTTTATTTTAATCAAATTAGAATTAATGGATCTTGATCAATTTTTGTTATTTGATCAATTTATTTAATTAGATTATAGGCTTCTCCAATTAAATAAAATTAATTAGTTTAATTAAAAATTAAAAATTATTGTTTCTTTATAGTTTTCTCATATGAATTACTAATTATATGTATTAAATTCAATTATTGGCTTTTGGATATTTATTCAATTATTTACATGCATATGTTGGGAATTGTGAAATAATATTTACTTTTCACATGAAGGCATGATTATCATGATTACAGTTAACATATGAGTTTTTTTTCTGCTGATTAAGTGTTCAATAATTATTATGATTGTTATCCTATTATTGAACTGTTTCAGCATAAATTAGTTCAAATGAACTTGATGAATATTATTTGTAATTCATCTTCTTAAGTTATACCTGACCGGTAGCTACCAAAGTAGCCTTGGATTGTAGGCTTATAAGATATGAAATATAATTAAAGTCTTATCATTCATAGGATAATTTAATTTATATTTTATATTACTGTATTGGTCTTGTAGTCACCAAAGTGACCTAGATCAATGATTTAAAAGATTACATTAAGGAACAAGTCCTCAATGGCATTAAGAAAATAATATTTAAAATTACATGCATAATTAGGAGATTTAGATAATCCCAAAGGATAATCTATTTTAAATAATTATGTGATGGGATAGGATGATACTGTTTTGTATATCCTTGCAATTTAGAATTATATACCCAAAGGTAGTAAAACTATTCCACAATGATGGTATCAGTCCTCCATAAATGATCTTGAGTGAACACTAGATATGTCAATATTTTTACCCAAATGTTAAATATTGATGATATCAATAGTTCATTATATTTTGGTAAAACTCAAAGCTTTAATATTATTTTATATTCTGTAATGGTATTCCCGTCCATACATTCTCATGCTTCTAGTGTCCCTGTATTATCTGGATCAAATTATTCAGAATGATTAGAGCATGTGCAATTTACACTGAACGTATTAGATCTTGATTTGGCATTGCTTGTTGAAAAGCTTGCAGAATTAACTGATAAAAGTACTATGGAATAAGTCAATGAAATGAAGGCTTGGGAAAGATCTGATAGGTTCAGTTTAATATTTATAAGGATGACAATTACAAATAATATAAAGACTTCATTACCAGTTGCAACTAGCGCACGTGAATATTTAAAGGTTATTGAAGACAGATTTAAATCTGCTGATAAGTCATTAGCTAGCACATTAATGAAAGAATTGACTACAGCTCAGTATGATGGTACTCGAGGAATTCAGGATCACATCCTCAATATGACTAACAAAGCTGCAAAACTTAAGGCGTTGAGAATGAATGTTGATGAATCTTTCTTTGTACAATTCATTCTTAATTCTCTTCCTTCTCAGTTTGGCCCATTCAAGATTCACTACAATATAAATAAGGATAAGTGTGACTTGAATAAGTTAACTAGTATGTGTGTTCAGAAAGAATTAAGATTAAAGCAGGAAAGTTCATATAATGTACTAACTACTACTCAAGGAGTTAGTAACAAGAAAAGAAAGTTGAAGCATCATCCATCAAAGAAATTTGTCGGGTCTGGAAGTGTTAGACAAACTATTGAAAAGAAAGCTATCATAGTAAAATATTTTTTTTGTGGCAAGAAAGGATATGTAAAGAAGGACTGCATTAAAAATGTATGACTTGGTTTGAAAAGAAAGGTATAAACTCAACCTTTGTATGTTTTGAATCAAACATTGCAGAAGTTCCTTCTAATACATGCTGGATTGATTCTGGCGCTTCAACTCATGTTACTAATAATATGCAGGGATTCCTTTCAATCCGGAAACTAAAAGAACATGAAAGATTCATAATTATGGGAAATCGTCTCAAAGCAAAAGTGGTATCAGTAGGGACTTATCACTTACGCCTAGAGACGGGTCATCTGATGGATCTGAAAGACATATTTTGTTTCTATAATTTGTAGAAATTTAATTTCTGTCTAGAATTGATGAGTTAGGATACTGTGATTTTTTGGCAATGGTAAACTCAACATATTTTATGATTCAATAAAAATTGGTTCTGGAATTCTGTGTGATGGTTTATATAGAATTAATTTGAATCTTGAGTTTGCAAATACATTATTGATCCTAAAATCAAGTATTGGAATGAAACACAATTCCAATAATGAAAGATCTTCTATATTATGGTATAGACGTTTGGGGCATATCTCCAAGGAAAGAATTGAAAGATTAGTGAATGAACTCTCATAATAACTTACCCTAAACCATCTGCTCTCGCATATAAAAGGATAGGACCTCCTATAAACCTAATGTATGGAACATCATTCTAGTCTAATTTTCCTTGCAGATCGATATCTCGGCATTATTCAGATTCGACAGGCGGTGCTCTTGAAGATCTAATTAGATCTTCATCAGATTGTATCTAAAGGTACGTATCGTAAACAGATATAGTATTATTTGATTTCAAACCTGGCATAATAGTTTTCCGCATAACAGTTTGCATAATTATAATTTTTATGCCTACAGAAGTTAGAAAAAGAAGTATAGAGAGTTGTCAAGAAATACAAATTTTAGTTTATCTCTTATTTCATCCATTAATTTTCTATCTCTATCTTATGTTTTTGTTTCCCATCAAAGTGGTAGCAAAACTAAGTTAAAATGATTAATGGCATATATCTTCAAGTACCTCGCTTTATAAAAGATAATTACTAAAATTGAAGTATACAGATGAAGGACTTATTTGAATCACAAGACATGACAATTGGTAGAGAAAGACTATGGTGACACTTACTGTCATCCATACGATTATTGAATCTCGGATTTTGATGATAAAATCAATTGATGGGTTATTGATCTAACAAGTTTGTTAAAGTTGATTGATGTAGGATTAACTATGACAGATTACAATTAGAGGATTGGCCAAAGTCAAGTCCAGGCATCAGACCGGAGTGAGGACGATACAGTTGGAAACTCACCTGGAGTATACCTAGAGCTTGCCGAGGGTATCGGGAGCTTGCCAGGATGGCGCAAGGGAGTTCACCAGAAGAAGATCGAGACTCACCAAAAGATTATCGGGGGTAGCCAAAAAGCTTGTTAGGAGTTGGGAAGGTTTTTAAGTGGATTTGTTGGTCATGATTGTAATTAATTAAGTCATAGTTAGCATCATTAAGGTTTAACTACGATGGTGAAAAGGAGTTACAGACAAACATGGACCTAGGATCAAGCTTAGGCATCGAGCCAAGGTTTGGACGATGTAGTGGGAGCTCGTCGGGAGTTCGCTAGGACTTCGCCAAAGGTATCGGGAAGATCACTAAGAATACATCGGAAGATCGCCGGAAGAAGACCATGAGACACACCATAGGAAATGCCGGAGGTTGCCGGATTATAGGAGTGAGGTTGTTAATTAAGCTTGGTGGTCATGTATGGTTGTAATACTTAAGTCGTAGGTTAAGTTTGAGTCTGAATTGAGTGTGAGTTGGAAGGAATCCAAATCAACTCAAAGAGGCAACCAGTTCCACTATAGGAATGGATTGAGCTCAGGTCGAGCTCAATTAGTTGACCAAGGAGGTGGTCAACTGAAGGTACATGACCGGATGTGAAAAGTGAAGAGAATCATTTTTTTGGGATTCCCGATGATTGAACCATCGGTAAGCGGTGGTTGTACCGTTGTCACCAGGTTTTCGGGTGACTAACAACGACTGAACTGCCCAGGACAGTGACTGATTGCTTAGGATAGCGATTGTACCATCCGTACCCTATTTTCAAGGTTGCTTTTAGTGACTACACCCCGGCACCGGCGGTTGTACCGCTTGTACCTAAATTTTTTGAATATATTTAAATTTTGGCTCCAAATTTTGAAATCAATTGGTGCCTATAAATATCTCAAGTTTTCTTGCGTTTCCGACAACAAGTTTTGGAATTAAAATTTTATGGAAAACTTATGTAAATTATAAGGAAAAAAAGGGAAGAGAGTGAACTAAGAGTTGTAAAATTCTCGTAAAGAGTCTCCCTTGTAAGCTCAAGTTTGTAAGGGTTTGGTCTTCACCCAAAGAAGATCGGTAATGGACACCGGTGGGCCTCAAGAAAGAGGACTTGAAAGTAAACGTAGGCCAAGATTGGTGTCGAACCACTATAAAATCGTAAGTGTTCTATATTTGGCTTACTCTCTACTTTCAATTGTTCTTAATTAGAAAAGCAAGAATATCATCTTTTGATTATGATTTTAAATCGTTTACTTATGCTCTTCAAGTTCAAGAAACACTTTTGATTTCTTATTTTCTTAAAAAAATGTTTTCATTAAAACATGATTTTACACAGGCACTAATTCACCCCCCCCCCCCCCCCCCCCCCCCCCCACGTTAATGTCAATTGATCATAATAATTGGTATCAGAGCAAGGTCTTACTCTTTGGACTAAACATCTACTTGAGTAAATGACTTTGTTTGGCATGAATAAGGGACATTCTATTTGACATATTCAATGGGATGAATTACAGGTATTAGAAAATAAGGATGCATATTTTTTTTCATTTATATGGATTTTAATTTTTGGAATACTGTAGAGAATGAATTTAAAAAATCTTCAAAACCAATGAATGAGTGGAATGATTTGGAAAGGAAGAATTTTTCTTTAAATGCAAAGACTATGAATGTCTTATTTTGTGCTCTTAACAAAAATGAGTTTAATCGTGTTTCCATTTTTGAATCGGCTTTTGATATTTGACACACACTAGAAATCATACACGAGGGGACTAATATAGTAAAAGAATCTAAGATTAATATTTAGTTCTTCATAATTATGAGTTGTTTAGAATGAAACCAAGTGAGTATATTAGAGACATGTATACTCATTTCACAGATGTCATCAATGGAAAATATTTTTCTAATTTTGAACTTATTAGTAAAATTTTAAGATTACTTCCTAAAAATTGGGATCCTAAAGTAAACCATATACAAGAGGCCAAAAATTTAATTAACTTACCTCTTGAAGAACTCATTGGATCATTAATGACATATGAATTAAATTGTAAAGCTCATAAAGAGCTTGAGGAACCCCTTCCAAAGAACAAGAAGGATGTAGCATTTCGAACGGCAAATGACTCCTCAAGTGAAATCTCGAGTGATGAGGACTATGATATTGCACTATTGTCTAGAAAGTTTAAAAAAATTATGAAAAAGAACAAAAACTATAAAAACAAAAATGAATCAAAGAAGGACAATGTCATATGCTATGAATACAAAAAATCGGGACATTTCAAAAATGAATGTCCTCAATTGAAGAAGAATGCGTCATACAAGAAGAAAGCACTTTCAGCAACTTGGGATGATTCAAGCTCATCGGATGAAGAAGATCAATCCAAAGAAGAAGTTGCTAACTATGCTCTAATGATGATACAAGATGAGATTAGTGATTCATTAAGCATTTCTTTTTCGGAGTTATTAAATATGTTTCATGAATTATTTGATGAGTTTAGAAAAATTAGCAAATCTTATAAGTTGCTTAAAAATGAACATGGTTTGTTAGTTGGTAGATTTGATAAAATACATGATTCATTAGTATTACATAACCCTTGTTCTAAATGTGAAATGCTAGAAAATGTCAAAGAAGAAAATATCTTGTTTAAGATAACATTAGAAAATTTTAAAATTAGGAATAAATCCCTAAATACGATCCTTGCCAGTAAAAGTCATATTAATAGAAGAAATGACATAGGCTTTGTTGGTAACATTCAACAAAAGCTAACCATTTTTATTAAAGGACCTACTTTAAATTTATCACCGAAAATCAAATATAATTTTTGTGAAAAATTAGGACATAAGACAAATAAATGTCTATTTAGAAAATGTAGTCCACACCAATTAGTTTATGTTCCCAAGGGAACTTCATATAACAAAAAATGATTAAAAAAGAAAGATAAAGTTCTTTTCGAAGGACCCAATGTAAAATAAATACCTAAATCAAAAATATTTTTTTTATAGGTTTATTTCTAAACTAAAGCTAGAGCACTAAATAATGTTTTAGATGCTCAAGACATATAACTTAAGATATAACAAGCTTACTAACCTAAATATTAACAAGATAAATTATTAAAAATAAAAATAAATCTTCGTTATGATAGTGTGTAATCCTTTTGTTGCATGCTAAAAGTAGAAAGAAAAAAGATACATGAAAGGGAGATTTTGATGATGATTAATGTATTGATTTGTGTGTTTGTATTTGTATATGTTGTCTTGAGATTAAATGACCAAATATTGAATTTGAGCTTAAAAGTCATATAAAATTAATTTTTTTAAAAGGAAAGCCTTCTTAATAACATGATAGAATCTTTTAACATAAAAAAAATTATTGGATTTTGGTTGAAGAATATCTCATAGTAATGACTCCACTTGAAAGTGATTTAATCATTTGGATTTATCTTATCATAACCTTGATTGATAATGCATATTTAGAGCATACTAGTATGAAAATGAACTAGAACTAAGGAACCTTAGTTATTGTTAATGGAAAAATATTTATGTTAAAATATATGAAAATGAGTTTTTGTTGATGATATATTAGTTTATATAATTTGAACGATATTATATATATAAAACAACCCTCTCGACTCCCAAAGATATTTATCCAAATAAAAACCTTTTTATATGAGTCTAAATTTTTTTTTATCATGGTTATGACTAAATATCTTTCTAAATAAATCATAATCTTTTAAAATATGTTTAATGATTGATTTGAATGTTATATTAGATGGACTTGAAATATGTTGCATGATTGAATATTAGATCATTCTTGAATTGAGACTTGAAATAAATAAAAAATTTAAAATAAATTTGTCAACTCCTTGTACTATGTGTAAAGAGTTAGACTCATCTAAATGTTAGAATTGAGATTGGTTGAGTTTTTGCTCTAAGATGTTTTAACATTTTGATGAGTTATTGTAATGGCCTTGATAATGTTAAAGAAGTAACTTGAAATATAGGTTGTATGATTAAATGCATATTGTTGAATGATAGAATTTGAGCATAAAATATTATAAAAAGGAGAAAGAAAAATCATGCTTCATTGTCTAGTTTTTTTTATAATTAATAATATATTTAATGAGAATGAAATGAGCACGGTAACTCACTACAATAAGTCTAAAAATCATTAGAATTGAAATAAATTGAAGTTTTTGTTTGAAAATATTTTATTACAATGATCTTGATGAAATTTCATTTTTGACTTTAAATGACATTACATTCTTGAAATAAATTTCATAAGTTAAAAATAACTCAAAATATGATAATTCTTCTTAGAAATATTTTTATCCTATCAACCCTTCAATAAGAGATAAAATGATAATATTATTGTTAAATCTCCTAAACTATAATAATTTGATAATTCAAATATTATATTATTAGTGACTAAGTTTAAATGTTACGATGATAGTTGTATGTTACAATGGGTTATGATTGGATGATGGTTCTTGAATTGAACTTTAAGTAAAAATTTTCATGTTTCTCATTTTAGTGCTTTTGAAAAAATATATATTTGAAATACACATGACAAGTGCATAACAACTCTTTTCACTAAAGTCTAAAAGAGTTATACACACTTAACAAAGAAACATCATTGGATTAAAGATAAACCAAAGATCATATTTGAAAATATTTTATTATAATATTTGTGATTATTTCTTTTTTAAAATTTCACAATCTCTATCTTATTAAGATTTCAATAAGAGATTGATGAATCAATTATTGATATTTTTTTTTAAATATCAATTTTGACTATTTGAATTTGAATATGTTATTATCATGATTTTGGCAAGTTTAGAAAATGAAACTTGAAATCCTTATATAAATCATGAAATCCTTATATAAATCAAGTTAGAAGAAGTTTATAAATAAATCATAAGTTTATCTTTTTCGAACTATAACATAAATCTAAACAATGATCTTGATGATTTAAAATCACATATATAAATTGAGATCCTATATTTCCATATCTCATTTTTCAAAATCATACTTGACAATTTTCATGAATTAAGATTTTGCTTATAAAATTGATCTCCTAAATTTTTTTATTATTATCTCGGAAGAGATTTATTAAAAGAAATCATGTCTTTTGATATTTATGATTTAATTTTTCATGACATGATTCCTTTGTACTCATAGTTATATTTAAAACATGGATGCAATAGAAAAATTAAACAATTATATTTCTTGTTGACAATGAAAAGGAGGAGTCAAAATTAATTTAGTTAGAAGAAAATTTGGATATAAAAAATCTTCTAACATTAAATGAGGAATAATTACTTAGAATAAAATTAGAACATTCTAAATGCATGCAACATACTTTATTTACAATTTGAGCTTGATTTACTATCATATTTTATTTTAGAATTCTTGATGCTTATTATCAAGATTTACATGAGATAATCTTCAAAATGCATGATTTGATTGTTTTGCTATCTTGCTTGAAATTTGTATAAGATGAACGAAATTGCATGAGTAGCTCTTGATTTCAGAATTTACATCTATAAAATTGAGTATTTTTGTGAGATGATACTTTTCAAAACCCCCTCCTTGATTTTATCTTATTGTTGTTGGCATAAATATTATAATTATGTAATCTATTATGCGGAAAACTATTATGCCAGGATTGAAATCAATTAATACTATATCTGTTTACGATACGTACATTTAGATGCCATCTAATTGAGATCCAATTAGATCTTCAAGAGCATCGCCCGTCGGATCTAAATAACATCGAATATCGATCTGTAAGGAGAACTAGAATGGATCTAGACTCCTCCTCTCTTCATATCCTTTCATAGAACCACCTTAATTGATGATTTTGGAAGATTAAGAGAATAACCGTAATCTCTTGCTCTATTCACCCCTTTGTTGTTCTGTGTTGTGTCGTGCATTGGGTTTATAGTACATCTTGTCTATTTATAGGCGAGAGCGGAGGGTCTAGGATAAGTTATTATGAGAGTTCCTTCCATCAAGGGCATCCCTTAAAATATCCTAATATAATATGGACTTTATTTAATATTGACTAATATCTTTTATCATAATCCAAATAATCCATAATATATCTTATTCAATTAATAAAGGGTCATATAATCTTATATTCTCCCACTTGGCCCATTAATTGATAAGATATAAAACATATCAAAAATTAAAATAAATAAAATAAATTTTATTTTAAAATAATTTTATATAATTGGATTCTGAAAATTTTGAAAAGCATTTTATACATGGCCATGTTTTTTAAAAATAAGCCAATAAGTCCAATAAGCATAATAATATTATATTAAGTCCAACTACCAATGTGAGTCATAGCGGTTGTATGTCATCAATGTCACACTTTCTTCTATGTACTACAACACTATTAGTCTTTCCTTATATAGTCTATAATGACCCTTGTAATTTGTCTTGTCAAGATAATATTATTTCTTGCATTCAACCATAATATGCATAAACATAAACACAAACATGATAACAAAAATAAATAACTTTAATTATGCAAAAGAAATGTCAATAATAGCATCCACTTAAACATGCATCACCATATCCTTTATGGCTTGCTCACAAGCCTCATTCTAAGAACATGTTCTTTAAATATTTTACACTATAAAGCTTTAGTAAATAGATCATTAATCATCATTATGGTGCTCAAATTTTTAATTGACACTTGTTGTTTCTGGACTCTTTCTCTAACTACCAAATACTTTATCTCAATATGCTTGGAACCACTAGAATACTTGTCATTCTTAGAGAAGAAAGCTGCTGCAGGTATTATCATAAAATATCTTCACCGGTTTGGCAATTGAGTCGACCACACTAAGTCCTGAGATAAAATTTCACAGTCATATAGCTTGATTTGTGGCATCAAAGCATGTCAAAAATTCAGCTTCCATCGTAGATGATGTAATAAGTGATTATTTTACATTTTTCCAAGAAATTGCCTCACCAGCCAGCATAAACACAAATCCTGAAGTAGATTTCCTATTATCGAGATAATTTATAAAATCAGCATCTAAATATCCCGTTACTTCAAGCTGATCTGATTTCCTATATGTGAGCATATAATCTTTTGTCCCTTGCAGATATCTCATTACTTTCTTTGCAGTTTTCCAATGTTTCATTCCTGGGTTACTCTCGTATCTACCCAGCATTGCCACTGCAAAATTGATATATGGCCTTGTATAGGTCTGAGCATATAATAGACTTCCAATTGCGCACCCATAAGGAATATTCTTCACTTGATCCATTTCTAAGTCATTTTTCAGCACTGGTTTTGGCTGAATTTTTTACCTCTAGTAATAGGTGTATCATTGGCTTTACAAAGCTGTATATTAAACCTTTCTAAGATATGATTAATATAACCTTTCTGAGATAGTCATAACAAACCTTGAGATCTGTCCCTGAATATCTCAATGCCAATAACATAGGATGCCTCATTCATATCAACCATCTTAAAGTTCTTGTTAAGAAATATCTTAGTTTCGTGCAACAAACCAAGATCACTACTGGCAAGCAATATATCATCCACATATAACACCAAGATCACTAACCTTCAGATATATACACTGATTAACGGTGTTTTCCTTAAATTCGAAGGAAGTAATGGTATCATGAAACTTTATATACCATTGTCTGGAAGCTTGTTTAAGGCCATAAATGGATTTCTTAAGTTTGAAAGCCCAACTTTCCTTTCCCTTTTCTATGAATCCTTCAGGTTGTTCCATATAGATTTCCTCATCTAGATTCCCATTCAGAAATGCTATTTTCACATCCATCTGATGTAACTCAAGATCATAATGAGCTACTAATGCCATGATGATTCTCAATGAGTCCTTTCGAGAAACTGGAGAAAATGTCTCATGGTAGTCAATGCCTTCTTTCTGAGAAAAATCTTTGGCCACAAGTCTGGCTTTATATCATTCGATATTGCCCACTGAGTCATGTTTAGTCTTAAAGACTCATTTACAACTGACTCTTTTACAATTATTGGGCAATTCAACAAGTTCCCAAACACCATTTTAGTCCATTGATTTTAACTCATCTTTCATTGCATCATACCATTTTTCAGAATCATTACTTTCTATGACTTGTGAAAATGATTAGGGGTCACTTTTCATTCCTATATCAAAATCTGATTATTGCAGATATACCACATAATCATCAGAAATGACATATTTTCTTTTTCTTCGAGATCTTATCAAAGCTGCCAATTGTGATTGTTCTACAAGACTATCAGCGGTGACATCAACATCATGTGAGAATTCATCAATATTATTTTGTTGTTCACCCTCATCAATTCTCTCATTGATTTGAGGAACAATAATTTCTCGAATAGGGGATAGATAATATAGGAAAATAAGCCTGAATCTCCTTAATATCAAAATTAATTCTTTGAGACTTTTGACTCTCACTGATTTTATCATTTTCTAGAAATTTTATATTACCAGATTCTACTATCCTCGTATTATGATTAGGGCAATAAAATCTATATCCCTTGGATCTTTCTAGGTAACCAATAAAATATCTAGAAATTATTCTTCAATCCAATTTCTTTTCATATGGATTGAATACTCTTATCTCGGCATGACACACCCAAATATGTAAATATCTTAAACTGAATTTCCTACCAGTCCATAATTCAAATGGAGTTGATGAAACCGACTTACTAGGAACCTTGTTCAAAATATATATAGTTATCCTAAGAGCATCACCCCACATTGACTCAGGTATAGAGGAATAACTCATCATGCTCCTAACCATATCCATAAGAGTACGATTTTGCCTTTTAGCAACACGTTCTGCTGTGGCACACCTGGTAATGCATACTGAGCACAAATACTCTGTTGTTCTAGGAATATAGCAAAAGGACTAATATTTTGACCGGATTCATCATATCTACCTTAAAATTCACCACCCCTGTCAGATCTGACAATTTTAACTTTTCTATCTAATTGTCTCTCGACCTCATTATGTACACATCAAGAATGTCAACGGCCTGATACTTTTCATTTATTAGATAAACATAGCCATATCTGGATAGGTCATCTATAAATGTGATGAAATATTTTTCTCCACTAAAACAGAAATATGGAGTGGTCCGCAGATATCAGTATGAATAATTTTAAGAAGTTCTTTACTTTTTGTAACATTTTTCTTTGTATACTTAGTTTGCTTTCCCTTAATGCAATATATGCAAACATCAAAATTAGTGAAGTCTAAATTTTTCCAAAATATTATCCTTCACTAATCTTTCAATTCTTTCCTTGGAGATATGCCTCAAACGTCTATGCCACAATATAGAAGATCTTTCATTATTGGAATTGTGTTTCATTCCAATACTTGATTGCAGGGTCAATAATGTATTTACAAACTCAAGATTCAAATTAATTCTGTATAAACCATCACACAGAATTCCAGAACCAGCTTTTATTGAATCATAAAATATGTTGAGTTTACCATTACAAAAAAAAATACAGTATCCTAACTCATCAATTCTAGACAGAGAAATTAAATTTCTAGAAATTGTAGGAACAAAACATGTGTCTTTCATATCCATCAGATGACCCGTCTCTAGGCGTAAGCGATAAGTCCCTACTAATACCACTTTTTCTTTGAGACGATTTTCCATAATTTTAAATCTTTCATATTCTTTTAGTTTCCGAATTGAAAGAAATCCCTACATATTATTAGTAACATGAGTTGAAGCGCCAGAATCAATCCACCAAGTATTAGAAGGAACTTTTACAATGTTTGATTCAAAACATACAAAGGTTGAGTTTATACCTTTCTTTTCGATCCAAGTCCTACGTTAATGCAGTCCTTTATATGTCATTTCTTGCACAAAAGAAGCAATTTACTATAATAGCTTTCTTTTCAATAGTTTATCTAACACTTCCAAACCCGACAAATTTCTTTGATGAATAATGCTTCGATTTTCTTTTCTTGTTACTAACTCCTTGAGTAGTAGTCAGTACATTATATGAACTTTCTTGTCTTAATCTTAATTCTTCCTGAACACATACTAGTTAACTCATTCAAGTTTCACTTATCCTTATTTGTATTGTAGTGACTCTTGAATCGACCAAACTAAGAAGGAAGAGAATTAAGAATGAATTGCATAATAAAAGATTCATCAACATTCATTCCCAATGTCTTAAGTTTTGCAGCTTTGTCAGCCATATTGAGGATGTGATTCTGAATTCCTCGAGTACCATCATACTAAGCTGTAGTCAGTTCTTTCATTAATGTGCCAGCCAATGACTTATCAGTAGATTTAAATCTGTCTTCAATAACCTTTAAATATTCACATGTGCTAGATGCAACTGGTAATGAAGTCTTTATATTTTTTACAATTATCATCCTTATGAACATTAAACTGAGCCTATCATATCTTTCCCAAGCCTTCATTTTATTGACTTGTTCTACAGTACTTTTGTTAGTTAATTCTGTGGGCTTTTCAACAAGCAATGCCAAATCGAGATCTAATACGCCCAATGTAAATTGCATATGTCTAACCATTCTAAATAATTTGATCCAGAGAGTACAAGGATACTAGAAGCATGAGAATATATGGACGGGAATACCATTGAAGAATATAAAATAACATTAATGATTTGAGTTTTACCAAAATATGATGAACTGTTGATATCATCAATATTTAACCTTTGGGTAAAAAAAATATTGACACATCTAGTATTCACACAAGATCATTTATGGAGGACTGATACCATCCTTGTGGAATAGTTTTGCTACCTTTAAATATATAATTCTAAACTGCAAAGATATCCAAAACAGTATCATCCTATCCCATCACATAATTATTTGAAATAGATTATCCTTTGGGATTATCTAAATCTCCTAATTATGCATATAATTTTGAATATTATTTCCTTAATGTCATTGAGGACTTGTTCTTTAATGTAATTTTATAAATCATTCATATAGGCCACTTTGGTGACTACAAGACCAATGTAGTAATATAAAATATAAATTAAATTATCCTATGAATGATAAGACTTTAATTGTATTTCATATCCTATAAGCCTATCATCCAAGGCTACTTTGGCAGCTACCGATCAAGCATAACTTCAGGAGATGAACTACAAATAATATTTATCAAGTTCATTTAAACTAATTTATGCTAAGACGGTTCAATAATAGGATAACAATCATAAAAATTATTGAACACTTAATCAGCAAGTAAAAAAAACTTATATGATAACTGTAATCATGATAATGCATAAATCATACATTATGTAAAAAATAAATATTATTTCATAATTCCCAACATATGCATGTAAAAAACTGAATAAATATCCAAAAACCAATAATTAGATTTAACCCATGCAATTAATAATTCATATGAGAAAACTATAAAGAAAAAATAATTTTTTTAATTAAATTAATTAATTTTATTTAATTGGAGAAGCCCATAAGTTTAATTAAATAAATGCAGCGAGGAAGAGGATGGGCGGCCAGCCACGGCCGAGCCTCCTGCAGGGTCGGCCGACCATGGCCTGGCCACCTACAAGGGGGCGGTCGCTTATGGCCTAGGCCCCCTGCAAAGGGGCGACTGGCTGTGGCCAAGGCCCCCTGCACAGGGGATGGTCGACTGCAGGGCGGCGGCCGCCTGCGACCAGGCCGCAACGGTCGGCTGCCCGCGACGAGGCCACAGGGGTAGCGCCCGTTCGCGGCCAGCCTGTAGAGGGGTGGCGCCCGCCACCTGCGCAGGGGCAGCGGCAGCGATGGCGGCGTAGAGAGGGAAGAGGAGGAGCTAGGGCATTCTTTTTGAGAAAAGGACTATTTTGCCCCTATAAATTTAGAAAATTTTAAGGACTGCCCTTGTGTATAGAATTTTCAAAATATTCTCAATATTTTTTGAAATTTTGAGGACTGTCCTCTCATCCAAAATTATGAAAATGCCCTTAATAATTCTAGAAATTTCGAGCATGTCCTGATTTCCAAAAAAATAATTAATTAAATAGTCTAATTAATTATTATATATATCTAGTAACCCTACATATGATGTGATGTACATGTGATGTATGATACGGATAGATAATCATGAGCCATGTGTTATGATGTGTGTAATTATGATTATTATTATTATTGGGACCTGTGATTCTTCATTTTTTTTCGTTTATTATCGGACCTACGTGCCTGTGATTATTTATAATTATATGGAGTGGCGCGGCGAGAGCGTGGAGGTGACAACGGGACCCATGATGTCGTGGTGGAAAATTACGCCGCATGGTGATGCGACGATCCGATGGAACTGATGATGACGAGATCAACAATCACAGGGCATGGAAATGTGCCGATGCACACATAGATCTTATTGTAAGTGATTAGGCCTATTAGCTCGGGCTTAATCATATTAGGTGACAACTTATAATCATCCAGTGTGACTTGCATATGTGATGTATTATACACTTACTAGATATATGTATATATATATTTGCATGCGATGTAGATATATATTAAATATGTATGTGTGTGACATGATATATTAGGAGACTGATACGAAGCAAAAGCCCCTCCTACGATAATATTAAGTTGGTAAGCGTGAGATAATAAGATTGACCCACGTGGCCTTCCATCGTTATAGGAAGAAATTGAATCACGACATAGGTTGAGTTGGTCAAGTCCCTCGAGGCTTACCTATCTACGCGATCGAGTTCTTACCTGTGACATAGAGATGTCACTGGTGACCTGAGGGCATGGTATACTTAGTCGAGTCCCTCGAGGGCACATCATCAAATCAGACTCATCTTGTAACGATGGTGATGACTTAACTGAATATCATGGTTGGTCGAGTCCCTCGAGACCATGATGATTCGGAGGCTGAATGTGACGAGAATCATAAGGAGTTATGATTGGTAAGAGTTGCCTACCTTTTGGGCTTAGTGTAATTGGCCGAGTCCCTCGAGGTTGCACTAAGACGCCAATTGGATCTCGATCCCCGCTAAGAGTCTGCCGGAGACTTTCATCTCACATTTAAGAGTGTCGCATGATTCGCTAGTAAAATAGTGGGAGTATATTAAGATAGAAGTCCATATCTTAATTAGTATTTTTTATAAAATCTGTATGTTATATATTTTCACTATATATTATTTTATCAGAAACATGTCGCTCACAAACCCCCTACATGGCATACTTGATATTAAGCGCCTTACAAGTCCAAACTATATAAATTGGCTCCGTAATTTGAGAATTATTCTCACGACGAATAAAATCACATACGTCCTTGATACAATTGTGCCCACACTGGAAGAAGAGGCAAGTGAGGATGAGATTACTCGCTATGTGAAGTACATAGATGATTCCACATTGGCAAAATGTTACATGTTGGCCTCCATGACTCTTGAGTTACAAAGGCAACATGAGATCATAGATGTAAATTCTATCCTTCTTTATTTCCATCAACTATTTAGGAACAGGGAAGAACTCAAAGATATGAGATATCTAAATGACTCTTCCAAGCTAGGATGACAGAAGGGACATTGTTTGGGAACCATGTCCTAAAGATGATAGAGTGGATCGAGAAACTCACAAGTCTAGGAATAGTCTTAGAGGATACCCTGTGTGTTGATCTTATACTTCAGTCCCTACCAGATTCCTTTTCTCACTTCATCATGAATTTTAACATGAGCAAATTTGAGGTGACTCTCCCTGAGATCCTCAATATGTTGAGGGAAGCTGAAGTGCCATCAAGAAAGAGAAGTCAATTCTCTATATTGGTGAGACCAAAAAGAAAAGGAAGGCCAGGTAAGGCAAAGGTTGCCAAGAGAGACCCGACAAAGGACAAAGAATAGTGCTTCCACTGCGGTCAAGACGAGCATTGGAAGAGGAACTTTAAGGACTACCTTATAGAGAAGGCGAGATAGAAGCTTGGAGAAGCTTCGTGTATATTTATTATCAGTCTCCACTTGTCAGATTTTCATGATAACATATGGGTATTGGATACCGAGAGTGTTTATCATATCTACAATTCGTTGTAGGTTCTGGCAAGACATAGGAGATTGGCTAGAAGTGAGATGGACCTCAAGATGGACAATGGAGCAAGAGTTGTTGCAGTTGTTGCTGGAGAGGTCATCCTATATCTGCCTAGTGGAGCTATTATTGCATTAGATGCATGCTATTTTGTTCCATCTATTATCAAAAATATTATTTTTATCTTTTATTTGATAATTAGTGGATATAAATTAGTTTTTGAGAATAATAATTATTCAATAATTATGGATGATGAGATCATCACTATAGGGACCCTTATAAATAGCTTATATGTGTTAGACACTTCTCCACATATCATGAATATAAATATATTAAGAGGAAAAGAGATGAGGTGAATAATACATACCTATGATATTATAGGCTATGTCATATACATGAGGGAAGGACTAAAAAGTTGCTAAAAGATGGATACTTAGATCCATTTGACTATGAGTCATATGCAACTTGTGAACCTTGCCTTCGTGGGAAGATTACCAACTCTCCTTTTAGTAGAACTGGAGAGAGAGTCACCGAGTTATTGAAACTCATACATAGTGATGTAGATGGTCCCATGTTGACTCAGGCTATAGGTGGTTACTCATACTTCATTACATTCATTGATGATTTCTCTAGGTATGGACACGTGTACTTAATGAAGTACAAATCTAAGGCCTTTGAGAAATTCAGAAAACATAAGAATAAGGTAGAAAACTAAATAGGAAAGAGTATTAATACTCTTCGATCAGACATAGGAGAGTACTTAAGTACTGAGTTCACTCATTTCCTCAGGGAGTGATATAGAATTGAGCGAGGTTAGAGAACCTAGCTCAAGCACCATTGTAGAGCCCGAGTCTGTTCAGATACCTAACACACAAGTTTCAACTTTACGTAGGTCTAATAGAGTATCTCACCCTCCTGAAAGATATGTGGGACATATCAGTGGAGATGACTCTTAGGATGTTGATCCTCAGACTTATGAGGAGACTATTATGAGTATAGACTCCGGGAAGTGGTAAGAAGCCATGAATTCTGAGATAGATTCCATGTACTCTAACAAGGTTTGGAACCTTGTAGATACACCTGGGGTATTATACCCATCGGCTGCAAATGGGTCTTCAAGAAGAAGATCAGAGTGGATAGAAAGGTAGAGACATATAAAGCAAGGCTAGTAGCTAAAGGATATCATCAAAGACAAGGAGTTGACTATGACGAAACCTTTTCACCTATAGCCATGCTTAAGTCCATTAGAATTATTTTAGCCATTGTAGCATACTATGACTATGAGATCTAGCAGATGGATATCAAAATGGTATTCCTCAATGGCAACATCGAAGATGAGGTGTATATGATATAGCTAGAGGGATTTGCATCTAAAGAGAGTCCAGATAAAGTGTGCAGGTTGCTTAGATCCATTTATGGATTAAAGCAAGCTTCCCGAAGTTGGAACATAAGATTTAATTAGGTGATCAGATCTTATGACTTTGTTAAGAATGAAGATGAGTCTTATGTGTACAAGAAGGTAAGTGGTAGCGCTATGACCTTCTTGGTGCTATATGTGGATGACATCCTAATAATTGAGAATGATGTAAAAATACTCTCAACAGTAAAGGTTTGGCTATCCAGAAACTTCTCCATGAAAGACTTAGGAAAATCATCTTATATTTTAGGATTCGGATCTATAGAGATAGATCCAAGAGGATGCTTGGCTTGTCCTAGTCTAGGTACATAAACTCCATTGTCAAAAGGTTTGGTATGAAAAATTTCAAGAGAGGTCTCATACTGATGAGACATGGAATATCACTTTCTAGGAGTATGTCCCCAAGGACTCCTGAAGAAAGGACAGACATAGATAAGATACCTTATGCCTCAGCGATAGGGTCTATCATGTATACGATGTTATGTACCAGGCCTGATATAGCACATGCTCTGAGTGTCACGAGCAAGTATCAGGCAGATCTAGGTTTTGAATACTGTAAGGTACTAAAGTGTATCCTTAAGTACTTGAGATGGACTAAGAATCTTTTATTGGTATATGGAGGAGGTAGCCTTCAGGTTGAGGGCTACACGGACTCGAGTTTTCAGTCCGACATTGATGATAGCAAGTCAAATTCAGGGTATATTTTTACCCTAAATGGAGGACTAGTAAGCTGGAAGAGTTCCAAATAAGATACTACTACTGACTCGACCACAGAGGCGGAATACATTGCTGCAGCAGAAGCAGCAAAGGAAGAGGTATGGATGAAGAAGTTCATCAAAGATTTGGGAGTCGTACCAAGCAGCGTGGAACCAATTCTCATATACTACGATAACAATGGGGTGATCGCTTAAGCGAAGGAACCCAGGTCTCATCAGAAGTCTAAGCATGTTCTGAAGAGGTTCCATCTGATTAGAGAGATCATAGCCCATAAAGATATAGCAATAGAAAGAGTTCCATCCGAAGATAACATTGCAGATCCACTAACGAAGCCACTGGCTCGTATTGTATTTGAGTGTCACAGGGGTCTGATGGGGATCATACACATCGGTGATTGGCTTTAGGTCAAGTGGGAGATTGCTAGTTACAGGTGCCCCCCTACAAGCCAATCACGTGAGTGATGGCACGTGTGACACACTGCGTAATCTTTTTACTTATGATTATTACTGGCATATTCTCACATTATATTATCTATAGCATATATACTGTGATGTCCTTGGTTATGTACAATGAGAATTGGATCGTGATGAGATCACGATAATGAGATCGATTCACCTTATAAACACAGATCCTAAATAATCCCGGTCATTAGGTTACGCGAGAGGGACATCGAGATAACCAGACAGACCAGTATACTATATACCTATCTATATGATGGAGGCGGTTGGTCTCATAGCCACTTATGTGGAGATACTAAGGATATAGTGCAGGTGCTCATTGAAGAATGAGTTCACTGATTGATCCGCTTATGGAATGTTGTATGGTTAATGATACCTAATGTCAGACAGTGATTTCATAGTCTCAGTTGTATATCTGGTCCTTAGACTTGAGACACCAATGATGTCTTATATGAGTACTCTTTTCTTTGACGCCAGACTTATAGGTTTGGAAAGTTTCAGATCCGATACAGCTGGTTATCTGGATTGGTAGCCAACCTTACAAAGACAATTGAGTATCAATAGATGATCATCCACTCTCGGTATTACGAGAGGAATATTCCATATGTGCTTACTCAGATAAATCCCTTGCCAGGGTCATTCGGATTGAGAGAGAAAGAGTTCTCCGAGAGACTCCGATTAGAGCGAGACTATGATGGATTATGTATATGACCTGATAGTATCATATCTAATATACAGTCTCTAGGATATTAGTTAGCTGAGGGATTATAGATATATGGTAACTATGGACAGACATGTCTGATGGATTTGATCCCCCTATACCGTATGGGGACTACATCCATAGTCGATGAATCGAGTGAATTATTATGGGGATAATAATTCACTATATCAGAAGGAGTTCTGATGGGAGTGACTCATGACCAACTTGGTATCGGGCCTAGAGGGTCACACACATATGGTGGATGCTTCAGCGAATAGAGGATTGGATGGAGATCCGATTAGCCCCTATTCTTATTAGATGAGACCCTATGCTGATAGGCTCCTTGATTAAGGCTCAATTAGAGGCCTAAGGAGATTATTGGATAGAGATCCAATAATACAAGGTTGGTGGATAATTGGATGGAGATCCAATACCTACTAAGAAAGGAGCCATGGGGTTTTTTGATGGCTCTCTATAAATATGAGGGGAGACTCATGGTTAATAAGCTGCAGCTTTAGCCACCACCTCCTATTATCCTCCCTCCCTCTGCGCAAGGTTACGAGATCAGATTAGAGGAGTTTCGCTGTAGAGATCCATCGTGTGGATACCACTAGAGAGGAGGACGCTTGACCTCCTTCATCTTCTCCATCTGGATCAGGAATACAGGGATATACGATCTCCCTAGGTAAAATCAATCTCTCACATATCGTGATTTTCTGATTTTTATGATTTTTCTCATGACCCTAATCTTTTGCATGATGATTTGATCTGCGTGGGAAACTAGTTTTTATTTTTTATTTCTACTGCGCATGTGATGCACCTGCTGAGGTTTTCCAACATTTGGATTATTAGATCTCTATCCAATAATCTCAATCGACCTATAATTGGGCCTCATGCAAGGAGCCTATTAATGTTGGGTCTTATCTAATGAGAATAGGAGCTAATTGGATAACTCATATCCAGTCCTCTACTCGCTAAAACATCCACCATATACGTGTATAGAAGTACTAGGCCCAATACCGAGCTGACCGTGAGTTCCACTCGTCATAAATCCTTCTGACTCAATGAATTATTATCCCATAATTATTCACTCAACTCATTAATTATGAAAGCACTATGCCACTATATCATAGTCCTCAAATGGTACATAGGATCTAATCCATTGGACCTATCCTCATTTATCGTGTATCTATAGTCCTTTATCCTTCTAATATCCCATAGGCTATATATAGGGCATGATATTATCGAGCCATATACGGAATTCATTTGAGTCTCACTCTAATTGAATTCTCCTGGAGAACTTCTTCTCTCTCAATTCGAACGACCCTAGCCAGAGATTTGTCCGAGCGATAACACACAGGATATTCCTCTCATGATACTGAAAGTAGATAATCATTTATTAACACTCAATTGCCTTCGTAAGGTTGGCAACCAATCCCGATAACTGGCTGTATCATATTTGAAACTTTCCAAACCTATAAGTCTGATGTCAAATAAAGGAGTACTCAAACAAGGCATCATTAGTGTCTCAAGTATAAGGACTAGACACACAATTAGAGCTACGAAATCATTATCTAACATTATGTATCATTAACCATATAGCATTTCGTAAGTAAATCAATCAGTGAACTTATTCTCTAATTAGCACCTTTATAGTATCATTAGTATCCCCACATAAGTGGCTATGAGACCAGTTGTCTCTATCATATACACGGGTATATAGTACACCGATCTATCTGGTTATCTCGATATTCCTCTTAAGTAACCTATGACTGAGATTGTTTAGGATCTGTGTTTAAAGATGAATCTATTATCCTGATCTCATCACTATCTGATTTCCATTGCATAAAACCAAAGATATCATAGTATATGCAATATGGAATATGTCAATAATGATCATAAGCAAAAAATATTGTGCAAATTGTCACACGTGTCATCACTCACGTGATTGGCTTATGCGAAACTTGTAATAAGCACTTATAATCCAAAATATATTGATTATATAATCCTATTCATGACAAGGTTATTATTAACAAAAATATTATGTTTGATAAAAAATAAGTTAAAATTGGAAGATCAATAAAGGTGGAATATAATTTTATATTCCAGTATAACTAGTCACATCATATAATCAAGTGATAGATCCTACTCCAACAACTGCGTCGTCAACCTCACCCACTAGTAGTTCAAATTCATCAAATGATTCCTCAGATGAAACCCCTCTAGAAAAATTTAAATCATTAATGAAAATTTATAATTCAACATTTAGTTTATTTATTTCAGATCTCATAAGCTTTGAGGAACTAGTTGAATAAGTGGAACTGGGAAAAATAATTAAGGATAAAATCAAGTCAATTGAGAAGAATGAAACCTGGGAGCTAATGGATTTATCGAAAGAAAAAAAAGCTATTGGATTGAAATAAGTCTTCAAAACAAAATAGGTTCGGCTTGTAGCAAAAGGATATTCACAGCAATAAATGATTAGGCGAGAGCTTTGGATGATAGAAAGAATATTTCAAGTAATATGGCTCAAAAGACTTCTTGAATATCTTCATCAAAAATTGAAAGAAGCAACTAAAATGTTTTATGACAATAAAGCCATAATTGTAATGACGAAGAATCTAATATTTCATGGAAGAACGAAGCATATAGAGATACGCTATCATTTCATCTGGGATCTTGTAGCTATTAGGATCAATTGGCACTGGGGTGGGTGAATTAGTGCAAGAGTAAATATTTTTTTTTAAATAAAATCTTTTTATTAAAATAATATAAGGAAATCGAAGCTTTTCATTATTAGTGAAATGATTGAGTAAACAAAGAAAAGTTGCTAAGTAGATAATTAAACCGAAAAGATAAGCAACATTTAAAGTAGATATCGTGAAAACTTTACTTTCTAAGAGATGAGTTAAATTGGAAGCTTTAATACAAGAAATATGCAATCAATGAAAGCAAATAACCACTCATAATTTTTATAGTGGTTCGGCACCAAAGGCTACGTCTACTCCCGAGTCCTCCTTCTTGAGGCACACCGTCATCCACGACCAATCTTCTTTGGGTGAAGATCAAACCATTACACTTGAGTTTACAAGGAAGACTAGATTTATAACTCTAAGCTCTCTCCCTTACCGCTTTTCTTTTTCTTACAATTCTCACATAATATTTTCTCAGAATATAATCCCCAGAATTATTGTATTGAATATAAAAAAACTTGGGGTATTTATAGGCCCTAAATTGGCTTCAAAATCGAAGCCAAAATCCAACTGTATCCAGAAAATCTGGGTACGGGCAGTTCACCCGCTGACCTCGGTGGTTTACCCACCGAAAGTATTGGTCGTCGCCCGGATTTTATGGTATGGCAGTTTACCCGTCACTTGGGTGGTTTACCCGCCGAAAGCTGCTGGTCGCCACCCAGATTCTGTGGTACGGGCGGTCCAACCGTCGTTTACTACGGTTTACCTATCGGATTCTCCGGAAAAGTGGTTCCCTCCACTTTTCCAAATCCAACTTAAACCATCAGTTGACCACACACTTAGTCAACTAGTTGAACTCAACTTGAGCTCAACCAAACCCTATAGTGGACCCGGTTGCCTTATTGAGTTGATTTGGATTCCTTCCAAATTCAACTCAATTAGGACTCAAACTCTAACTACGACTCAATTATTATAATATTTAATGACCAATTAAGCTTAAATAAGACCTAACTCTCACATAATCCGGTAGCCTCCGGTATTCTTACGGTAAGCCCTCCGGTCTTCTTCCCTACGGTCTCCCTTCGTGTTCCCAGCGAGATTCTTAATCCCTTCGATGAATCTCCTAGTGAACTCCCGGTGAGATACCACCTCATCGTCCGAACTCGGCCCGATGCCTAAGCTTGATCTTGGCCCATTATCTAGTTGTAACTCCATTGATCCTGTCATAGTTAGTCCTACACGATGCTAATTATGACTTAATTAAATAGAATTAAAATTACCAAAATATCCATTACAAGACCATCCCAACTCCCGGCAAGCTTTTCGACTACCCCCGATAATCTTCCGGCGAGTCTCAGTCTTCTTTTGGCGAACTCCCTTGCACTATCCTAGCAAGCTCCTGATACCCTCGGTGAGCTTTCGACGCACTCCTAGCGAGTTCCCAACCGCATCGACCCGATGCATGGAGTTAACCTTGGCCAATCCCAATTGTAATAATCTTTCTGTCGTAATTAATCCTGCATTAATCAACTTTTAATAATCCTGTTAGACCAATAATCCATCAATAAAAATTACATAATCAAAATTTGAGATTCAATAATCTTTCCTTTTTTATGATAACAATCAATTGATGACAGGAGTTAATCTTAACTCCACCTAAATCCAAACCACTTAAATTTAAGAGAAGCACACACTTTTAAATTCAAGCTATCAACTTTTTATCCAAATTTCAACAAAAATTTGTATAAAGTCATCAAATCATGAATTCCATCAAGTCATCAAATCATAATTAGAATTATGCACTCATATCCATATCCAAGATATGTCAATCCATATCTATATCAAGATATCCATATTTTTCAACAAGATTATGTGTCATCAATGTATTCATCAATTTATATCATGTGTCATCAATATATATTTCTCCCCCTTTGTCATCAACAAAAATATGAAATATAACTAATAATTTCAAAGCACATAATGTCATTACTCCCCCTTAGTATATGCATTATAAAATTTTTCTTCCCCTTTAATAAGGAGAGAAATAAGGGAGTTGTTGAATCATTTCATCATAGAGAAGAGCTTAATAAATTTTAAAAGCAACAATAAGATGAGCTCAAAAATCCAAGTTGAAACTAATTTTAATCACATCATATCATTAAAATCATGAGTATTATTTCAAATCATTATGTATATTTTTAAACTCAATATACATTGTCATGATTTCATATTATCATATCTTCTCCCTCTTTGTTATCAACAAAAAAGAGAGGTGCAATTAGCAATTTTGTGATATATGAAGGCTTAGCAATTTAGCAAATTTTTTATCACTTTAGAATATGCAAGCTACTAAGTTCCTTCTTCTCTTTTGGGAAGTGCAAGCTAGTAAATTTTTGCTTCCTTTGTATTGTTCAAGCTAGCAATTTTACAAGCTAACAAGTTTTGCTCCCCCTTTATCATTGTCAAAAAGAGGGGATAGTTATAATAGTGTAAATTTTTTCCCATTACATCATTTTTTTAATAAATAAATCAAGAAATATACTAATCATCACATGAAATATATCAATAACAATTAACATGGTGATGAGATATTCAATTTGTGAAAATAAATTATGAATATCAAGAAACAAATTATAGAATATCTTGATTCATGCATAATAATTCTCAAGTTGTCAAGATCATGATTTATAAAAAAATCTCCTTTTAAATAATACGAGAAGACATAAGAGATTTGATTTATAAAAGATTTCAAGTTATAACTCCAATAAATCAAATCACGATATAGGTAAAGAACTCATTCAAAATCATCAAAATCACTTTCAATAGATTCAATATGATATTAATAGTCGTATCGATATCTTGAAATGCTAGTGATTTTCTTTCTCTACTTTGTGTGAGCAGAAGATAGAATCAAGGTAGAGAAATGAAAAATATCATATTATAAAAATAATCAATTTTAAAGATATAAATTTTATACCGAAATCTAAAAAATCAAGAGCTACTCATGTATTTTAATTTGTCTTATGCAAATTTCAAGCAAAGTAGCAAATCAAGCAAATTATTAATTTAGCATGCAAATTTTGATAAGAAGTCCAATTTATAAAGTCCAAGAAATCCAAAGTTAAATAGTAAATCAAGCTCGCATTTCGCATGTATTTAGAAAATTTACTATTCTACATTTTATTCTAAGCAAATTGATTTTCATTCAATGTTATCATATCCAATTTGCTTCTAGACATATTGATAATTTTATCTCCCACTTTTTGTTATTGTAAATAAAGAAATATAATTCCATAACTTCTTTACATCCATGTTCAAAATACTCCCAAAAGTATAAGGAGATTATGGTATTAAAGATAAAATCAAATTTTTAAATATCAAAAGACATGATTTCCTTTAATAAGTTTTTTTCCCTTTTTTATAAATAATGAGAATGAGTCTTAGGGGATAATCTCAATTCATCGAAGATAAATCTTTTAAATAAAAAAGAAGAATGATCTCGATAAAATTTTTAATTATTATTGTTAAGATCATAAATCTCGTTTTAATTAAAAAAAATCATAGAGATCAATAATGTGATTCTCTTAACATATAAGTCAAGTTAAGAAATTAAGGGAATATTCATGATAATGCAAATCTCTTTTAATTTTTAACTTATCACAAATTTAAGATATACTAATTTTGGTGATAAGTTATACTAAGAAGAAAGTCACAAGTAATCATGTCATAAAGAATATTATTATCAAATCATAAATGCCAAGAACATGATTTATTTTGACACATTTCTTCATAGATAAAATTTTAAGGCTTTTGAAATCTTAGGAGATTAAGTAAGAACGATCTTGATTCTTATATAAATATAAATTTATAAATATTGAGAAGTTAAAGATCATGATTAGGATGAAAACTTTTCTTTAATAAAGGGTAGGAATTTTAGTGAATAAAAAGATCTCAAATTATAACTTTCAAGATATTAAGATCATGATTTAAGTTATTAAATAATCAAAATCAAAATATCAACGAAGTTGGATAGATTCAAACATATCCATTCTTTAAAATAAAATCATTTGAAAATATATCCAAAATCATCATCAAAAATTATTTTTCGAAAATTTTTAATAAATCCATCATAGATTGTTTTTCAAAAGAAAATAGCTAAAAATTTTATAATTCATTTTTGTAGTTAAAGAGATTCAACAATAATAGTATCATTTTATCTCTTGTTGAAGGATTCATATGATAGAAATATTTTTAAGATTAATTATCCTCTTTTTGGTTGTTTTATTTGATTTTTTCAAGAATAATTTTCAAATCAATGATTTTTCATTTAAGACTAAAAACCAAATTTTATTTCAACACAGTCATTACTATAAGACATTATCAACAAAGCCTATGTCATTTATATTATTAATATGACCTTTATTGGCAATGATCATATTTAGGGATTTATTCCCTATTTTAAAATTTTCTAATATAGTTTTAAGCATGATATTTTCTTCTTTAACATTACCTAGCATATCACATTTAGAAAATGGTTTATGTGATGCTAAGGAATCATGCATTTCGTTTAGTCTTTTAACTAACAAATCATAATCAACTTTAAGTGACTTAAAAGACTTGCTAGGTTTTCTAAACTCATTGTACAAATCATCAAACATATTTAATAATTTTGAAAATGAAATATTTAAAGACTCACTAATCTCATTTTTTATCACCATTAAAACAATGTTCTCCATTTCTAGGTTGAGCATTTGATCATTGAAGCTCCTTGGCTTCTTGCGTTCATAGCAAGAGGTTGTCTCCATAATTTTTATAAGGTTCAAGTTCATTAATTTTTTTGGTTCATTTGTCAAAAGTTCATGTCTAAGGTTCTCATCACTCGGGATTTCACTCGATGAGTCATATGTTCTTAGTTCAAATTCCTTCCTGTTCTTTGGAAGGTGTTCTTCAAGTTCATTTCTGTAAGACATCTCATTAATTGATTCATTTATATTAATTATGCTTTCATGTGTGATTTCCAAAGTATGCCAAATATCGAAAGCTGAATCACAAGCGGAAACACAATTAAACTCATTCTTATCAAGAGCACAAAGCAAATCATTCATAGCATTTACATTTAAAGAGAAAGTATTATTCTCCAAATCATTCCAATTATTCATTGGAAGAGAAGACTTTTCAAATTCATTTTCAACAATAGTCCATAAATCAAGGTCTAAAGAAAGTAAGAAAACTCTTATCCGAGTTTTCCAATAAGTGTAGTCTGTCCCATTGAACATGGGAGGACAAACGATAGAAAAGCCCTCTTGAAAGCCAATAAAAACTATTTCTCTTGGGTGTTAGACCAAATGAGAAAAAATTGATGCTTTGATACCAATTGTTATGATCAATTAGCACTAAGAGGGGGTGAGGAGAAGGGAGGGGGGTGAATTAGTAAAGTGTAAATATTCTTTCTAAATAAAAAATTTTCGATTAAAACAAGATAAGGAAACTAAAGCTTTTCGTTCTTAGTGAAATTAACCACTCATAATTTTTAGTGGTTCGTCGCCAAAGGCCTATGTCTACTCCCGAGTCCTCCTTCTTGAGGCACACCGGTATCCACTATCAATCTTCTTTGGGTGAAGATCAAACTCTTACACTTGAGCTTACAAGAGAGACTAGATTTACAACTCTAAGCTCTCTCCCTTACTCCTTTTCTTTTTCTTACAATTCTCACATAATATTTTCTCATCATATAATCCCCAGAATTATTGTATTGAATGTAAGAAAACTTGGGGTATTTATAGACCCTAAATTGGCTTTAAAACCGGAGATAAAATCTAACAGTATCTAGAAAATCTGGGTACGGGCGATTCACCCGTCGACCCGGGCAGTTTATCCGTCGAAAGTGTTGGTCGTCGCCCAGATTCTGTGGTATGAGCGGTTTACCCATCGAAAGTTGCTGGCCGTCGCCCGGATTCTATGGTACGAGCGGTCCAACCGTCACTTACCAATGGTTTATCCACCGGATACTCCGGAAAAGTAGTTACCTCTATTTTTCTAAATCTGACTTAAACCATCAGTTGACCTCAACTTGAGTTCAACCAAACCCTATAGTGGATCCGGTTGCCTTATTGAGTTGATTTGGATTCCTTCCAAATTCAATTTAATTAGGACTCAAACTCTAACTACGACTCAATGATTACAACACTTAAATGATAAATTAAGCTTAAATAAGACCTAACTCCCGCATAATCCGATAGCCTCCGGCATTCATGCGGTAAGTCCTCCGGTCTTCTTCCCGGCGATCTCCCTTCGTGTTCCCAGTGAGCTTCCTGATCCTTTTGGCAAATCTCCTAGCGAACTCCCACCAAGATACCACATCATCGTCCGAACTCGGCCTGATGCCTAAGTTTGATCTTGGTCTATTATCTGATTATAACTCCATTGATCCTGTCATAGTTAGTCCTACACGATGCTAATTATGAATTAATTAAATAGAATCAAAATTACCAAAATATCCATTACAAGACCATCCCAACTCCCGGCAAGCTTTTCAGCTACCCCCGATAATCTTCCGACGAGTCTCGGTCTTCTTCTGGCGAACTCCCTTGCGCCATCCTAGCAAGCTCCCGATACCCTCGGCGAGCTTCTGACGTACTCCTGGCGAGTTCCCAACTGTATCGATCCGATGTATGAACTTGACCTTGGCAAATCATGATTGTAATAATCTTTCTATCATAATTAATCCTGCATTAATTAACTTCTAACAATCCTGTTAGATCAATAATCTGTCAATTAATTTTGTCATCAAAATTCGAGATTCAATAGTAGCAAGTGAAGGCATAACAATAAAGTATTGTGGTACAGATGAATAAGTTATATAGATTCTCACCAAGTCAATTTCAATTCAAGAGCATGTTTATTTTATATCTCAAATAATTATGAGTCAAGATAGAGTTGAAAATTGATTCATGATAATTATCTATATAGTTATCATGTTATAGATAGTTATTAACATGTTCTAAGTAGTTGTCCATTGTTTAAGAGTTGTGAAGATAATGACTACACTTATTCGATAATGGATGAGATGATGGGATGAGATAGTTATTATTAGTTCATATAAATAGAATCATAATTCATCAAACTATTGAGTGTGTATTTCAAAAATATTTTCTGTTTGATATTATTAAAATATTTTTAAATTAAAAATATTTTATTTAATTATGATATTTTATTTTTATCGTTTCTTTGTTACACCATCCCTAATTTATCGTTTGTCTCGTTGCGCGAACGAACGCTTTGATGGCTGTCCGAGAATAGAATCCGAGTAAGCTCTCGTCTGTCTCCGTAGTGTAATTAGTAAGGATGGGAGGTAGAATAATGCTGCTGCTCGTACTGCTGGCAATGACGGATCCAAAGAAGCCGAGCTTGGAATACGATCCCAACAGAGGAAAGAAACTTCTTCTTCTTTTTCTTCTCTCTCTCTCTCTCTCTCTCTCTCTCTCTCTCTCTCTCTCTCTCTTTCTCTTTCTCTCTCTTATATGCGTTTGTCTTGGTTGAAGTTATCGCCGGCACTGCTTTCTTACGTTTCGGTTTGGTCGTCAGTGATGCTAACGTAGAACGCAGGTATCCTCTCTCTCTCTCTCTCTCCCTCTCTCTCTCTCTCTCTCCATTTGATTGTGGACTTTCTTTCCTGGAGTTCAGGGTTTTCAATCCCTGGACGTGCTGCTTCAGCCTATCTTTTGTAGCTGACCCTCTGAAATCTGCTTCTCCTGATGTTTCATCGAAGAGAAAGTAACAAAAAGAACCACTTTTTTTCATTTTGGCCCACTTCATATGGTGTCATTTCTGTTTCTTGGTCCTTCCTCTTTCTCCGGATAGAAGATGAATCATTGATGCGGTGCTATAGGAAGCCACAGCAGCTGTAATCTGCCTAATGCCGCTCATTTGGCCTTCAGCAGATCATTTGCCTGTAAGCTCAGCAGCTTGTCTTCCTATTGCTGAGCTGAGAAGACCTGAGCTTGCTAATTCTTTCTTTCCTTTTTCATTTGAAGTTCGGTATTTTTACTATTCTGTTGACCCTTCTTCACCGAACAAATCTCAATTCTGCCGGAAAGGAAGCGCTTTTGAGGAGTGCTTTGAATTGCTTTGCCTGATGATCTGCTGAAATGTCTGCTGCATTCTTCCAGCTTTTTGGATTAGCTTGTTAATTCCTTTTCCTCCTTTTAGAACTTTAAATGTCTGCAGCATTATTTCTTTCCTCTTGGAACAAATCTCAATTCGCTTATGATTTTGAGTCATTGGTATTCGATTAAGTTGACCACATTGCTATGGAAGAGATTTGTTGGAAATAAGAAGAAGTAATGAAAATGCCCAATTGATTCATTGATCCATCGTTAATTTATACAGGTGAAGATAAGAGGATTTCCCTCAACTAACCTACGTGATTTCCTCATTCAGTTAAGGAAATCATATCTAAATCCTAACTTAATCTTATCTTCTATCATGCCCTCGCAAGATCGAGCTCCTGTAAGGACGTCGATCTTGAACTGAGGACGTTGATCTTGAACCGATGACAATGAATCCGAAGAAAGGAACAGACGATTTTGCTAGAGCCAAATTCGATAATCCGATTAGATCGAACTATCATGCCCCCGCAAGATCAAGCTCCTGTGAAGGACACAGATCTTTACCCGATGTCAAGGAGACCGCTGTGTTGTCAACCGCGGTGAAGGTCTGATAACGGTTGACTTCGGCGGAGGAGATGCTGCTATGGCTGGGGCGATCGGTAGATCTGAAGGGCAGCGAGAGAAGCGCTGCGGTCGTAGATTTACTGTCATTTGACAGCGAGAAGGAACTTATTGCTGATGGGGTAGGGAAGGTGCCGCTGCTTGCTGGTGCTGATGCGACAGTGGTGGTGCACAAGGAAGATGATCTCGTGCAAAAGAACACCTCGGTAGAGGAATTGAGAAAGCCGACGCACTAGAAGTCTCCAGCTTCGATGTCGACGAGAGACTGTCGTTTGACAGCAAGAAACGATAGATCTAAGGAGAGAGCAGCAGTTGTGGCCGGCAAGGGCTGCAGTTGTGACTGCAATTGTTGGAGTAAGGGGGGTCGGCAACGAGCATAGTAACTGCCGAAGGAGAAGATGAGGAAGCCGCTGTAGTGAATGTGTGCTTCCCTTTCTTCCCTGACTTCAGGACCACAATGTTGCGGTCCCTTCTTTGGAGGTGCAGAGACGATGCAGAGAGGGATCTGCACCGAAGAGAAGTGACCGAGTTATTGTTGTGACGGTAGCAGCAGCGAGCGAACGGTGAGCCGATGGTATGCAACAATGAGGCAGATAGTGTCGCCGATGCTAGCGATGGCAACGACAAGTGCCAGCGAGGTTGAGCAAGAGGGCTACCAGACCAGCGACATGGACATCAATTATAGAGCGGGGCCCGAATCTTCAGATCCTCGAATGAAAACGGCGCTGGCGATGCTCTATTTTTTTTTTTTTTTTTTTTTTTTGTCGGGAAACAGAGATCGCGGCTTTGCAGAAGAGGAGTCGACCGACAATTGCGGCTTCGCAAAAGGGCAATCGACGGGGTGGGGATTTGCTACTGTTTGATAGCAAGAAAGAACTTGTTGTGCCCTCTCTACAAAGCACCGAGAGACGATGGGCAGTGGCCCTTACAGGTGCTCTTGGTAGAGAGAACAAAGGCTGCAGGAGGGACGATGCCGACGAGCGGGTGTAGAAGTCGTCATCTACTGCAGAGGAGGTAGGAGAGATCTTCGGAGCAAAGGATGTCCGGGAGGGTGGCGACAAGATGACCCCTGAGTATCTGCAGTTTTGCAGCGGGGTTGTCGACGGACAAATGGAAATAAAAGCTGTCATTTGACAGTGAATCTACGACCGCAGCGCTTCTCTCGCTGCCCTTCAGATCTACCGATCGCCCCAGCCATAGCAGCATCTCCTCAGCCGAAGTCAACCGTTATCAGACCTTCACCGCGGTTGACAACACAGCGGTCTCCTTGACATCGGGTAAAGATCTGTGTCCTTCACAAGAGCTTGATCTTGCGGGGGCGGTGATGGAGAGGGACCCGTAGGAGTGGGAAAAAAATTGGTCACACCTTTTGAAGCATTCTTACGGTATTTATGATTTTGCCGGTTGGACTTCTGATTGAACTGAGCCGTGATAGGAGGTCCTGACAATGAATCTGACAGTCTATTAGCACGTTTTAGGTAAGCTTCATAGTCAGTGAGCTTGTCATAGAGTTCTTCAAAGCAAACCGGAGAGTCACGTGCTCGAAGTGCAGCTGCCAGTTCTTTGAACTCGGGACTCAATCCATTAAGCGTGTGGACAAGAACTTCTTCATCAGTCAGGGAATGACCTATCAAAGCTAGGTCACCAATAATCATTTTGATATGTTGTAAGTAATCGACAATAGTACTTCCCTCCTGCTTAAGGCTCATAAGGCTGGATAGGAGTCCAAGCATGCGAGTCCGAGAGCGATTCGCGAAGGTAGTTTGTAACTTGGTCCAAGCTTCCGCAGCAGTGACACAAGAGGACACAAGCGGAGCAATGGATCCCGCAACAGAAGCTCGAATTGCTTGGAGTATTAGCCGATCTTGGCGCAACCAAAGTTTGTGCGTAGAATTCGATACTAGGTCGGGTTCTCCTGGAACATGTATCATCGCTGGTGGACAACTAAGAGAGCCATCAATGTAACCCAATAAATCATAACCAAATAAAAGGTTTGAGAATTGGGCCCGCCAGGACGCATAATTACCACCCTTGGATAATTTAAATGGAATCAAGGAGGCGGCATTAATGGAGGTGAGTCCTGAATGCGGAGAAAGATTGCCAACAGGAAAAAGTGTTGGAGTATCGGAGGTAGAGAACGAAGACATCGAGGAACCAATACCAGGTCAAAGGGAAACCAAGAGAGAAAGGTAAGTAATCTCGCCGAGAAAACAGTTGCAAAAATTGTTAGAAGATAGAGGAAGAGCGAGGGTAGGAAGCCGATTTTTGAATAATATGACGAAAGCGTCCAAGAGATTGATGGTAAAAGAAATAAGGAATGAAAGGTAAGGAGACTCTACCGTTGTCCTGATACGATGAATAGCAATGTTCGGGTGCAACAATCATACTGGAACCAACCCATCCAAATATGACACAGTGAGTGCAGCCACTGTTAAAATAGATCACCCGACACTCCCCTCAAATCCAACAGGATACACCGGGAGGAAGAAGGCTTCTTGAATGACTTCTTAGGGACTCTGAGGCTCCTCTTCAATCATCAGATTGGTTTGGCGTTCATAGCTGACCAACTCACCGTAAGCAGAGTGAGAGAGAGGGGTTAGTCCTGGGAGACGCGCCTGTGGTGTCCGCGTTTGGATGGCTCTTTAGAGCTGCTAAGAGGGTAGCCGATATGGAGCATTCGCGAGCGCTACGTTTGCAGGGCCGGAGACCACTGGGTGCCACTGTGCCGGAGCGTTGGCGAGGCTAGAGACTGGGGAGGCGGCCGAGATTTCGCTGCTCCGGCGAAAGAAAGGATATCAAGGTTGCGGCAACAGTATCAGCACTCGTTGGGAGATCGGTGTTGATCTCGTTGGTTCCGTCAATAGATGAGGCAGATGTCGCAACAGTAGATGGACTGGAGTCGACGATAAAATCTGCACGCGATCGGAAGCGGTGAAAATTTGCTGTCGTTTGACAGCAATAAGAGAGTTTGCTTTAAGCAAGCTGCTCTGATACCATGTTGGAAATAAGAAGAAGTAATGAAAATGCTCAATTGATTCATTGATCCATCGTTAATTTATACAGGTGAAGATAAGAGGATTTCCCTCAACTAACCTACGTGATTTCCTCATTCAGTTAAGGAAATCATATCTAAATCCTAACTTAATCTTATCTTCTATCAAAATTAAGTTCAATGGATTTGTTGGATGTTTTCTTTTTGAGGGAACTTCCTCTATTTTGAGATGCTCTTTCTCACCTCATCAAAAAGGGGCAAATGAAAAAAAAAACAGAGAATCAAGTGGACTTGCAATTAACAGTTCCATTGATAGAAAATCTCCATCCTTCATTGTAAATACAAAGCATTGAGTTAAAAATAGGTCATATACTTACTGCTTATCTGACTGCATTGGGTAACCTGTCGGGACATTAAATCAAGGATTAACATTCCAGTCCGTACTAGTGTGCTGATATTTTATTGGTACCGGACGGTATGCATAATACTTATCATCCAGTATATTAAATATATTATAATATTTTTATAATATTATATTATATTATATTATATTAAAATATATTAAAAAATTAAAAAGGGATGACGTCGCCTCGAATTCTCTCCCGCGGAACGTCTCCCCCGCGCAGGGAGAAAAGAACCCACGGGCGAAACCCGTGGGCGGCGACGGCTCCCGGGCGACGGCTCCCGGGCGACGGCTCCCGGGCGACGGCTCCCGGGCGACCCCCGGGCGGAGTTGCCGCTTGGGCAGCGCGAGGTACTTCTCCTCCTCCTCTTCTTCTTCTTCTTCTTTTCCTCTTATTCTTCTTTCTTTTTTCTTCCTCAATCAACCGTTGACCGTCGATTTCTCCTTCAATCGACCGCAGACGACGGAAATCGACCATCGACGACGGAAATCGACCATCAACGGTCGATCTTAGTGCTACCGCCCGGTAACGACTGGTCCATGTACCGATCAACTACCGGACCGGTTTGTACCGGGCGGTACGAGTCTTACCGTTCGGTAAGAAAAACCTTGCATTAAATAATATGAAATCAAGCTCATAATCACCACATTCTTCGAAACACATGATGAGTATTTGTTATCACATTATTGTTGCACTTCCTAAATCTCAATCTGACAGAACACTGCAAATGGATCATTCAATTCACTTCCATGTCCAGTGACTTTGAAGAATCCTGTGGACTTAGGGTAACATAAAAGTTATTTGATATAATCTTAGTGGCTAAATAGAGAACTGGATTTTGCTTTGTCATTCTCCATACACCACAACAACAACAAGTCCCAATTATTTGGGATCAATACATGGATCTTTTGTCGCTATTGAGGTCATAAGTTTAGTTACATTTAAAATACTTAAATATTTATTTATGATTTCTACTTAAATCCTTTTAGGTCTTCCTCTACATCTCCTCATACCACCAACATTAATCGTCTTATCTTTTTTGACTATCGTATCCGGAAGTATCCTAAGCACATGTTCATACCATCTTAAATGATATTTATCCTCTATTGATGCAATACTTTATGTTTCTTATTTTTCATAGTAACTCTATACATCCATCTCAGCATTTTTATCTAGGCAATATAAACTTTTTGTTTATGTTGTTTCTCAATTGCCCAACACTCAGATCAATAAAACATTGTTAGTCTCATAACCATCCTATAAAAATTTTCTTTTAATCTCAAAGGTATTCGATGATCACACAAGACTTTTGACGCCCCTCACCATTTTAGCTATCCTATTTTTACTCCATGAATAATATCTTTATCAATTTTTCCAACTTATTGAATAATTGATCCAAGATACCTAAAGCTTTTACTTAAAATAACTTCTTGTCTATGCAACATAACTATATTTTTTCTGTCTATTTTTAGAATCACTAAAATTATATTTTATATATTCATTCCATAGCTCAAGTTTATAATTAATTTCACTTAATCCGTCATCATAAGACAATATATCACCAATAAATAATATACACAAGGGAGGATAAGATTTACTTAGTTAGCTTCATGGTTTATCCATCGTTAAAATAGCCTTTACACAAGAATTTGGCTGCTTGAAGTTGCAAAGACCCTTCAATTTGTTTAACCTTGGCATTTATAATTAAATAATTCATTAGGCTAACCTTTGTTTTTGTTCTTTGTTCATCTTCAGTAAAATGCTTCTGGACTTGATATAATGATCATTACTGACCAAAGCAGAACCTTTAGAGGCAGGAGCTTCTTTTAGAAACAAGCTTGGTTTTGTATTTGTTGTATGGTTCTTTTGGCTAAAAATTTTTCAGTTCAAGCAATAAAAGCTTTGGAGATATTGCTGGAAGGCTTGTTTCACAAAAGATGAGAAAATGGTCTGGAGGTGTAGTGTTACTGTTTTTATTTTCTTTGCTGCTCCTGAGACTGTGGATATTGGAGAATCCCTTAGCTGAAAGTTCTCTTCAGAGTCCTTTCTCTGTTAACTATTCTGACTATTTATACTGGACAAATCCTGAGGGTTCACCTGTTGTTCGTAATCCAGAAAATGACTCACATGTAGTATCTACCGTCACATTAGTCTCCAAACTTTTCTCTCCAAGAAATCTCTCTGACTCAGAGCTTCAGTGTCTACAGACTTGGAATCATTTGGACCACTTAATAAGCAGTTCTCAGGGCTTACCTCATGCGGTAAAGGCAATCAGGGAAGCTGGAGCTGCATGGGAAAGTCTGATGACCTCAATCGAAGAGGAAAAATTAGCTGGCCCTGGAAAAGCGAAAGAGAAACTATGCCCGTATTCTATTAGAAGAATGAATGCTTCAGAATTTGGGCATGATGTTTTCAAGTTGGTGATACCTTGTGGACTGGTTCAAGGTTCCTCTGTTACAGTAATTGGCACTCCAAGTGGTCTACTCGGCAATTTCCAGATTGATTTAACAGGGGCCACACTTCCAGGGGAGCCGGATCCTCCTATCATCTTGCACTACAATGTCCGCATTCACGGTGACAAAATAACCGAGGATCCAGTGATCATCCAAAACACATGGACTGTGGCTAGTGACTGGGGTGAAGAGGAGCGTTGCCCTCCTCTGGGTACTGAAAATGATGGGAAAGGTACTCATTTACATGTCCATAACATTTCTTTTTCTGTTGTGCTAAAGATCATGTTGAACTATCTGTTGCATTAAGATTACATCATCATTAAGTTTTCTCAAATAATTCATTCAATCTAAGAACACTCACCGTGATCATATTTCTCTTATTTGTTTCCTCGCTTTTAAGCTGGTCTGCTGACTTTCAGCAGACCACAAATTTTTTTTCTCATGCCATTTCGAAAAAAGAAAGAGAAACTTTTGATGGAAATGTATGTCGTTCCATGTTGAATTTTGATGGAAAAAAAAGAAATTTTTATGTACCCTGGTTAGTCGTTCAGGCAAATGAATAAATCAACGAAACATGGCTTCGAGCTATTACAAAATTTAGTCTTTTCTATACATCTGAAGTACTAGGGGTTTACACACAAGAGAAAGATTGTTCAGACTTCAGAGGATGGGCGTTCCGAGAACATGACAGATGTGTTATGAAAGGGTTAGTCGTATAGTGATTCAGGGAGAGTGAAGTGCAGGAGGTATTGCCTAGAAATACTTGACAATTGAATAGGTAAGACCATGAAGGAACAGATGATGAAATGTTTGGTTGACCAAGGGTTGATGCAGTAGGAAATCAGCTGCGGGGCTAATGCTTGAAAAAGAAGAGGAGTTTGGACTGACTTGGTACATTTTGTACATTGGTTTGGACAATACTATCTCATAGTATTGAAATTTCCAGGTTGTGCCCACTCCATTCACCTTTTTTTTTCCTTTTTTGTTCTTTCTGCTGAGGGTTTTGTGCAACCAAATTGGGTGCATTTTCACTTGTTATTTGATTCCTGATCTGCGGCAAGAAAGTTTACTTCTTACATGTATCCTTACTGTAGTACATGTTGCTTAAGAATTAATTGCATACTTTTTTGTTATCGTACTAATGAAGCTGTAAGTTTTTATCTATTCCTTGCAGTGGATGATTTAGAGCAATGCAATCCTATGGTGGGCAGAGACAACAAGGGAATCATTACAGCTAACAACCACTACAATTTTTCAAGACGTTCTATGCTCCCAAAATATGGTGCAAAACCAAGAAAAAATTTTCCTTTTAGGCAAGGATATATTGCCGTTGCTACTATAAGCATGGGAGTGGAGGGAATCCAGATGAGTGTAGATGGGAAGCACATAACTTCATTTGCATACAGAGAGGTACTATCATTAGCAGCTTGTCCATTTTCTGATTTCCCAACTCATCTGGCTATATGACATTAACTAGTGATTTCCGTCATCTTAGTTGGCATCTGCTTTTGTTCTACAGAGCTTGGACCCATGGCTTGTGGGTGAAGTAAGAATAACAGGAGACATACAATTGATATCTGTCATTGTCAGTGGTTTACCAACATCAGAGGATTTAGAGCATGTTTTGGATTTGGATATATTAAAGTCATCTGCAATACCCATTCACAAATCAGTGGATCTTTTCATTGGTGTTTTCTCAACAGCAAACAATTTCAAACATAGAATGGCAGTTCGAAGAACATGGAAGCAGTATGATGTTGTTCGTGTCGGATCTGTTTGTCTGCGTTTTTTCGTAGGTCTGGTAAGAAAGCAAAACATGATGGTCGAGAATTATATAATTTCCTGCAATCAATTTACCTTTTTTTTTCTTTTCATGTAGTCATCATAAAGTAGTGTGAGGATCTGTAAAGATCCAAGAGAAGTTAATTAGAAACAATATACCTATGGTTTGATTGCTCTTTGTGTGATTGGTAATATTTCCCTCAACTTAGCTAAATGTCAAGAGCAAATTTGGGTAGCCAAAACCAAATAGCTAGGACATTATGTGTCAGTTTGTTGTTGTATTAATCACCTGGAGGTGATTGACTATATGATAGGCGAGAGGTGACCTATTCAAGAAGCATAGGCAGTATACATCATTTTAATGTCTTGCTTTTGATAATAACCATTGGTTTTTTTTTTTCTATGATAATAAATTTTTTGATCTGCCATAATATGTATGACATATTCATTAAAATGCTTGGATTTGTCAATTATTAGAAATTTTTGTTATAAATAACTTTTCACTGGATTGTCTAATGCTCCTTACAAGAGAGAAATCGTTTTACTTGATCTGAGAGCATATGATTTCAATTTTAATGTGTAAATTTTTTAGCTGCTTGTGATGGAAAAAATATTTTCCTCTAATTTGTTGTGCATTTGGAAAGACATTTTTTTATAAAAAAAATCTTTTATTCTAGTTCTATTTAGGATTCTTGCATGTCTTATTGCCATACTTTATTAAGCACTACATGATATTTTGATAAATTCATATTAATATGTTCACAATTCCCTTTTTTCTTTTTTTCTTTCCCGGTTTCCAATAGCATAAAAATGAAATGGTAAATGAGGAGCTCTGGAAGGAGGCAAACACATATGGTGACATCCAACTGATGCCATTTATCGATTATTATACTCTCATTACATGGAAGACCGTAGCCATTTGTATCTATGGGGTAATATGGACCTCAGATTTTTGACACCAAACTCTGTGGAGCTGTTGTATGCTGAATGTTTCTAACTTTTTGCTTCTTGTTCTAACAGACAAATGTTTTATCGGCAAAGTACATAATGAAAACAGATGATGATGCTTTTGCACGTGTTGATGAGTTGCTTACTTCCTTACAAAGAGCTAACATCACACATGGGCTATTGTATGGTCGGATTAACTTCAAGTCTCGACCTAATCGAGAAGTTAACAGCAAGTGGTATATAACCCCTGAGGTAAGTTTTGAAATTTATATGTCAATAATTTGATCAGGTTAGATGGAGTACACTGATACAGGTGATAATGAAAGATGGATGCAATGTCATTTCAGTGTGTATGAGCTCATAAAACTATCTCACAAAGGATCTTAAACTGTAGCAGATACTGCAGAACTCATACAGGTTCCATTTTGTGGTAGATATAGGAGGTCCCCATGCGATAGAAGACAGCTAACGCTGCCTTGTCAAAATTTCTTTCATGTGGGCTTGACCATTGAGCAGGTCTTTTTTGTCTTTTAGATACTGAAGTTGTCATTGTTGTTTTTTTGGAGTCCTCGACTTTCTCAGGAGAAATGGCTATAACCTTTGTTTTTTTTTTTTTTCTATTCTAAGTCAAGGTGAGAACAAAAGGGTAGGATTCAGAATCTGATTTCTCGGATAACAAGGAATACTAAGTCAAATGCTATGGGGTTAGTATCCGACTGTTTTATCTTTTTCTTGTGAAAATGATTGTTATTTAATTGCATGGCTGAGGGATTGACGGTAAGAATAAGTTGATATATAAATTGGCCACATATATTTGTTCTTATGATGAGTAAATCTATGTTTCATGGCATTATTTAGAACTCTGTGAAGATTAAATATTTCCAAATCTGCTAGCTCATCCTTTATTTTCATCATGAAGGAATGGCCCGAAGAGAAGTATCCCCCTTGGGCTCACGGTCCGGGGTACGTGGTATCGCATGACATTGCAAAGGGTGTTCACAAGCAGTATAAAAAGGGGCATTTAAAGGTGCTTGGCATTCTCTCCTGCATGATTAATCAAGATATGCAACATGCACTTGTATATATATTTTTTTTTCTAAACAAATAAGATTTGATGAGTAATAAAAAAATCTTTTTAAATTATAGATTAGTAGTAAAATGTTCTTCCAAAACTGAATTGAGTGTCATGTTATCTAACTGAACTTTGGACAAGCAGGTGTTCCTACTTGCGTCTTTCATTATTCAAGCCATCCTCCATCAGTTTAGCCTGTAATGATGATGATTGATGTGCAGATGTTCAAGCTAGAGGATGTGGCCATGGGAATATGGATAGAGGGGATGAAGAACAAAGGGATAGATATCAATTATAAAAATGAAAATAGGATTAATATCGATGGGTGTAAAGCTGGTTACGTGGTAGCTCATTACCAGGAGCCCAGAGAGATGCTATGTCTGTGGCAGAAGCTACAAGAGACTCACCAACCAAGTTGCTGCAGGAGGTGATGTTGTAAATGAGAGATTTTGGCTTGAAATTTTTGGATGTTTGTGTTGCAATGTGACATTATGACCCCCTAAAAAACAAAAAAAAGGTTTGTTTAGTTTGTAGTACAATATACACTCTGAAATAATATAATACAACAAAGGGAGGTTTACCATATGGTATATGTTTATCACATACATAGCTAACTCGAGAGGATGTGGGGTAAAGGCTGGTGGTTACGTACAGAGAAGATTTGATTGAGTGCTAGTCACCCTACTACCAAAAACTAGCGCATTTTTCTTCGTTCTACAACCATCAGATTTGTGATTCCAACTTACTCCAACGTGTGTTTTTTTTTTTTTTAAATGACTTAATGATTTAGGGCTGAGTTAACAAACTGTGTATTTGACGGATCATCCATCCATCCATCCATCAGAAGAAAACAAAAAACAAGATGGCTGTGATCTACCTACCAACCAGCTAACAAAAAATCACTGGACATAATAATTTCGAAGAATCCAAACATAATGATTTTACGAGAGCAACCAATTAAGGACCAAAATTCAACTGACAGTTTTATGTATGTCAATGACCATAAATGTACCAACCAACCATCTATGTACATGTATTGTACGTGGCGAGTAAATCATGATCATTACAACACACAATTCCGCTTCAAGGGAATACGAGTACACACTGGGAATGGAAATAATCATCCAACGACCAGATAGTGAAGCACATAGTAAAAACACAGCAACTAAATCCATGGATACCAAAGCACTAATGTACAAATACACAAAAAAAGGTCCATATCCTCGTCCTCTTTCAAGAATCAATACAATTAGAGCATATATATAATCCCCACAAAATCAGGCCAACCTAATGACTCATTGAGACCAACAGCAATAAAAACTTATTAAGGACAAAAATCAAATCAAGTTAATGTATGTAATGATCATAAATGTACCAACCATCTACATCATGTATTTGACTTGGCAAGTAAATCATCACCATCACAACACACAATTTCACTTCAAGCAAGGGAACGAGTTACATTGGGAATGAAAATAATCTTCAATTATCAGATAGTGAAGCAAACAGTAAAACATAGGAACTAACTACATAGAAACAAGTAGGCAACAAAAAGTCATTACATTCTCTGTAACATATACATAACACTTTAAAGGAAAAGAAAAGTCATGGTGAAACTATAGACAGCCTACATCAATCACAACTAACCACCTTAAAACACTCCAAATATCCAATTGTGCAGCAGTTAATGGAGAAAACCCAATAACACCAAATAAACAATAAAAGGTAACAATAAAAATAATCCACAAAAGATTATAAAGGCAACTACCTAGCAACAATTGCAATTGATATATGTTCCTCAACGACCTGAGTACCAAGAAATAATTACAACTCTTAAACATCAAGACAAACAAATAGCATCTTGTACAAAGGTGCATCAATCTTCCGACCTCTGTAATCCAGACAACCTACAGCTGTCCAATAAAAATGTGTCAATGGAATTAGAATGGACCAGTCTTCAAAGGAACAAAAAATAAAACAAGATGAGAGCACCATCCTCTGTAGTACAGACAACCTATAGGTGTCGAATAAGAAGATATCAGACTGGACCTATCTTCAAGGGAACAAAAAATGAGACGAGCATAACACCATTAACCATACTATCAACAGAACTATATTACGGAAGATCTTAATGTGAGCTCATCCATCGTTAAAATGCTTGCTTCAGAAAATAATGTAATTTGATCTAAAATCCCTGTTTCTTTAGCATACAAATAGTGAATGAGTTTTTTTTTCAAAATAAATGGATAAATATATTACTTTCAGTTGAAGGTTTGGACACATTTTGTTAGCAGTAGCTAATCCCAACAAATATCACCAGCCATCCTAACTGACCAGAACAACAAGCCAGAGAAAATATCCCTTGCACAGGGCCACGGGCAAGACAATTAAACAGCAAATAATACAAGAAAGAGTAGACAATGCCAAGAGTAAACGAAGATAGGAGTCTAGAAACAAGGTAAGCAAACCTTTGGAACAAAAACATGTCATGGCTCTATGTAGTTTGACAATCTCTTCATTTAGATTACCAATTTTGTGCGCTCGCACCAGAAATGGACCAGACATTGTGCATTAGAAAGTCATGAGCTGTCTCTTGCCCGATCCAGTATTGGAGGCATCCGATGAAATACTTGATGTGACTCAACAAAGATGGAAGCTCCAGCTATCAGCCAAGAAGTCATGAATTAGACCCATTTGCATATATTAAGCTGCAAGCAGCAGGCTTTCTAATGCCCAATTCCAACATCATATCCCTGAACATTTGACTATCACCTCGCACCAGAAATGGACCAGACATTGTGCATTAGAAAGTCATGAGCTGTCTCTTGCCCGATCCAGTATTGGAGGCATCCGATGAAATACTTGATGTGACTCAACAAAGATGGAAGCTCCAGCTATCAGCCAAGAAGTCATGAATTAGACCCATTTGCATATATTAAGCTGCAAGCAGCAGGCTTTCTAATGCCCAATTCCAACATCATATCCCTGAACATTTGACTATCACCTCGCTTCATAGATGCAACATACAAATTGGATACAGAGACAAGGTGGCCAGCCACCTGGTCTGGTTCTAGTTCCTTAATTCTGTGGACCACCTGACCTGCAAGTTTATCATCCTTGTGTATCCAACAGCCACCAAGCAAGGCACCCCAAATAGCAGAATTAGGCTCCACTGGCATCATTTTAATCAGCTCTTGGGCTTTGTTCAAGTGACCTGCACGGCTGAGCATGTCAACAATGCATCCATAGTGTTGTATTTTTGGTCTGATTCCATACATTGAAATCATCTGATCGAAGTAGCAAAGCCCCTCGTCAATCCTACCTGTGTAGCTGCAGACACATAGCACCGCAATAAAGGTCAACCAATCTGGCTTCTCATTTTCTGATCCCCGGCACTGCATTCTTTGGAATAGATCTAGTGCCTGATCACCATAACCATGGATTGCAAGGCCTGCAATCATGGTCGTCCACGAGACAGTGCTTTTACAAGGCATCTCGGTGAAGACCTGAAATGCATCATCAATAGCTCCACATTTAACATACATGTGGATGAGTGCATTATTCAGATTCACCAGACATTCTCTTCCATGGCAGACATGTGCATGGATACAACGTCCCAATTCCAAGTCTCCCAAATATGCACATGCTGACAGGACAGCGATCATTGTAACTTGATCAGGTTTTACTTGAGACATCCTCATCTGACTAAATAGAGTGAGTGCCTGACCACTCCTACCGGCCCGTGCACAACCTGCAATCATGGTGGTCCACGACACTTTGTCCTTAGCAGGCATGTCATCAAAGAGCCTAGATGCGGATGGCACATCCCCAGATTGCAAATATCCAGCCAACATGGTGTTGCATGACACAATGTTTCTCAGGGGCATCTCTTCAAATATCTTATGAGCTTTAGCAATAGACTCACCTCTCATGGTGGCAGAGGCAGCATACATATTTATTAAATTAGTATTAATGTACACACCGGAATCAAAGCCGCCAGACAAGATTCTACAGTGTAATTGCTCCCCTTGTGGCAAGAAATTTGGCCCTGCTTTAGCACAGGCAACAAGGAGGAAGGCATATGTGAAACCATTGGGCTGCAGCATATCTGTCCTCCCTCTTCTTCTCATCCAATTGTAGATGGTGAAGGAGCTCTCTGGCATATCTCCATGAAAAATTGCCCTGATCATTTGGTTGCAGAGGGTGGTGTTTGGTTCCTCAACCTGATCAAAAGCTAGAGATGCATATGTTATATTCCCTGATGCAATGCAGAAGGAGAGAAGCTTGGTGATGAGAACATTCTTGCAGGAGAAGCCATTAACCACCAATTTTGCATGCAACTGAGTAAGTTGCTTCATGCTCTTGCATCCTTGAAGCATCAAGAACAAATACTGCTGTAGATCTCTTGAGTATGGTTTCCAAGAAGCAAGAGAGGACAAGCTGAGCATCCTTTAGACCAGAAAGTTCTCCCAGACAGCTAAAATTGGAGGTTTTCTTGTTGTATTATGTGAAATGACTTCAACTCTAATGACATGATCTCACAGGACAACCTGAAACAAACTAAATCAGCATGTCCAATGTCTAGGGTTTTGCAAGACTAATTGAAAGTGGCTATAGGTGAACAGATCAACCACTATCCTCGTGAACAAAATTCTTGTTCTTGCTTGTCAAAATGATATATTGTTTCTGCAATCCCATTTAGTTGCCACCATCTGAACAAGCAGCCAAGACCATATTGTCAAAAACTTAACAGGTTTTGCCTAAGTCGTGCGGCACCCTTGCGTATCCGTTCGCAAAGATCAACCTTCCCAAAACCTCCTATGATCCATTAGGACCTACAAAAGATAAAACAGGTTAAAGAAAACGTTTCACACGGGATCCACAAGCAACCATTTCAGCAAACACTTTATAACCAATGTCAATTACAACTTTGGACTTCACGAGCTTTGAACGATCACACAACAAAGGGTCGTGATCCATTCCAAACCGAAATCTCCACGAGTGTCCACATGACACTTCTCATTTACAACACAAAAGCAACCACAAAAGTTAACCAAACTAAGGCTATTGAACCTACTACTAGTCAGCTATACGTTGTGCAAAGCATGAACATAAACTGAAAGACACGAACATAAATAAGCATTACATCGAACACCTTATTTATATTTTTGCCCGTGGCATTCTACCCCGGTTATTCCTTTTCAACATCTTCGTCGAAGCCATTGCAGACGTTGCATCTCCTCGTCTTTAGCTGAATCTTCAATCTTCTGTTTTAGCTCCAACATGCCTCTTGGCTCCCAGTTGCTCTCCGCCACTATTGTCGAGTAGTCGAACTTTAACTCGTCATGCTGCTTCAACTCGCCAATGACTGACTGGTGTGGGGTTGACTGAGTTGTGCTAATCCTTGTTGATTCCTATGGATCCTTCTGATGAAGGAAAAAACCTTTATTGTTATGTGTCAATATCTTAATTGTCTCACGCCGCTTAAACTGGTGGATGTTTGTTGGAGCTTTAACGAGCATCACCTCGTAGATTTCAAAGTTTTTAAGGTCCTTTTATAAAATTTACCCATTAATTCCTTTTCTAATTAGTTGCCACTTCTATGTAGATTTGTATAACGTCCACTTTCGATTGGTATTCTTTTAAGAAATGAAGCAAACAATCTACTCTCGATAACACCGATCACCATTAGTGAGATTTGATAACTATTGTCATCTATTAAGTTTCTTTGAAAGGTCTTTGAACTTGTGCATAGCTCCTCTGCTAGATAAATAAGAGAATTAGGGTACACGATTTTGCCCATTCTCTTAAGAGCTGAGAAGGCAAAGATTACTTTACTTCACCCGCTTCCTCGGCGTTATGCATCAAGCTGATTACTAGTCTTCGCCACTCTTTGCTCATACTTCTGAAGTATTTGAAGTGTTTACATTCCTTCCGTTTAGTTAGCTATTATGATTCGTCTTCTCACTGCCATTAAACTTCTGGAATGCAAGAAGTCTTACTCGAAAAGTGCAAAATTTCACCCCAACTTGGAGCAAGTCTGATAGTTTTGGTCGCCTGTGGGATTGTACCATCTTCTCTATCATCTTTGCCGCCTATTCCTCTGAGTAGAAAAGATATAGCACTATGTACTGCCTACTTCGTTTCTTGATCGAGCACTTCTGCATCAACCCTAAATCTTTCTACTTTCAGCTATCTTGATGAGAAGCCCGTTGACACCAATCTTATAAAGTTTCTCTGGCCTCTGCCCTTCAACCTTATCTTAGTATTTGGAGTTTGCCTCCACATTCTCCACTTTTCGACCCCTTTCACGACCAACACTCACCCTCCATGAGAGGGAGGGATCGGTGACTCCACGGAAGTCTCGCCTCTACGGTACTATGGCGCTGCCATACCCATAGCACTAATATCTATTGCCTCGCATCTGCACCCCTTTCTTCACGATCGATAGATCCACCTCTACGACACTATGGCACAACTCCGAGTCCACCTCCATTTTAACTGACGCTTGGCTTTTGAGTAACTGAGTCCCTCTAGACTCGTCGTCGCTTCCTCGTCCCTTTCGACCCCCTGCTTCAACACCTCTATGTTCTCCGAACAATTATTCTTAGTCGATGAAAAGATAAACTACATCTCCCATACATGGCCTCTGCCATCTTATTGCAAGGCTCGCACCGATTTTGTTGTCCTTAGCTTCCTTAGTAACAACATTCGCTTACTCAACCTTGTCCTTTAAATTGTTGAGCTCCCTTAAGCGAATATGAGCTCCAGTCCAACTCTACAATTGCTCCGATCATCCCTCTATATGATCCCTCATGGGATTCACTAGTATTTGCACTCGGTCCCCCCTTGATAATACACAGCCCCCATATGTTGATGGCCAAGGCTTTCATCCGATGCAAAATTTGATGCACATACAAAAGACCCACATCTCCGGTACCATAGCATTCACTCCTTAAATCTATAGCCCTTCTTATCGTCGTGTTGTTCACCGAAGTAAAGCTCCTAGTAGCTCCCGATTAGACCTCCGTATAATTAAATCCCTCATGAAACTTTTCCCGCGTGTTGTATTACCTCAAATTGGTCCACCACGATCCGCTACACCATGTCGCCTTCTGGTGATATTTTAATTGCATTAAGATTTTTATAGGATGAACTCATACTACGATCTCTTCATGTGTGACCTATGCCAGCACATCGTAGTGCCTCCGTCACTTCCGATTGTATTCGATCCTTTAGCAATGACCTTCGTCCACCCATTCTCGGGTATTACCCGAATGAAAAATAGCTCTAGGACAATCTATCGCCTAGTAGTTTTTGATGTATACTAACTTCGCTAAAATTGATGCACTATTATCTAATCCTAGGCCTCTATCCTCCACCAATATAATCTCCATTGTGTATCGCTTTTTTCATGACAACTCGAATGACAGCATTGTAGCATATTCTTTAAGAATACTTGCTTCTGCGTCCTCTTGCCCCGTGCCAAAGCCTTATGACCCCAACTTCACCTTCGCAAGTTGAGTCACCTTAGTTCCTCTGTTAAATGCTTCTTTAAGATAAGATGCATGTGACTTAAAGCTCCCTTCATCTTTGGCATCATTCAAGATGTCTACTCCATCAAAACGAAAAACTCATGAAATGACATGATCCCGCTCTTGCCTCTACAAGAGTTCATATCCTTGATATATATCCAAGAAAAGCTTCATGCCTTTGTTCCATATTTCATCTTCTACGTCGACTCCCTTCATACGACTTGGGCACTTCACCAAGTTCCACCCAAGTTGTTTCGTCACTCGATTTGCATTGAGTTGATGGTGGCCCTTACGCCTATCATTCTACGATTCAACCCTCCGTTAAGTCTGAATTCAACATCAAGCCTAAGTGTGCCTTCGTTTGATGTTGCCTTGGGTTACTCCCCTTCTTGATCTCACAATGCATCCAATAATGCATTACCTCATGCAAGATCATGAGACGATTCCTCATCGCTCGCTCGATCTATCTCCATTTGTAAAGTTGTCTTGAGATATTCTTCTTTAACATGTGCGATCCATTGCACATGATTCTCCCTCTGGAGAACTATGACTTATCCCGTTTGGATATCTATCCTATTGGAACAACTTTTCTCTATACATCCTTCCCTCTGAAAGTTTTAAAAACAACATACCCTGGACCACTCAGCCTTGCTGAATAAACTATGCATTGTTCAGACCCTGCAAACGCACTTGCTAGATTTTGACTCTCGGCAAATACAACCCCCGCTACACCCCTCAAGGCCTAGCAACATGTTGAACTTATTACACACTTCAGCCACCTACGGACGTATCCTTCTCGTGCCACAAAAAAATTCCAATGCTCCATGGCACTGAGTTTTAATCGCCTTAGGACGACCACGAATACTCCATCGTCCACATATAAGCCCTTGCATGAGTACCAAATTTTTCGAGTTAACAATTCCCCTCACCTCTGTAAGTTTTGCACAACTCTTTCAATCGCTGTGCAATCCATTTCACTTTGTACAATCTTATCTTTTACTAAGCGCGACGCTTGCCTTGAACATCGTCAAATTTAGTTGCCAACATCGAGCCGTAACTAAAACTCAATCATCCCAACCTTTATGCACTACGTTAGTTTGCTTGTTCTCGTGATGCCTCTCGCGTAAAGGGTTGGTCATTCCTCTGAATGTCAATCTTAGATGCCCGCTCTTCTGAGCGACTCCTTACATCTCAATACTATTTCCCCCAAACGATCACGCATGTTAGCTGCCCTCCATGTAAACCTCGCAAAGTCCCTCACGTTTACATAACAAGTGTTCTTATGTGTGTTTATCCCGCTCTGAAACCAATTGTTACAAACTTAGTTGGTTTTACCTAAGTCGTACGACACTCTTACATGTTCGTCCACAAAGGTCAACCTCCACGAAACCTCTAGCGATCCCTTAGAAGTTACAAAAGAGAAAACGGATCAGGAAAACATTTTACACGGAATCCACAAACAACCATTTCAACAAACACTTTACAACTAATGCCAATTACAACCCTGGAGTTCACAAGCTCTAAATAATAATAGTCTATTATAAACCAAAATTGCCACAAGTGTCCACATGACACAACTCTCATTTATAAGTCAAAAACGATCACAAAATTTAACCAAACTAAGGCTACAAGACCTACTGCTAGCCCACTACATGTTATGCAAAGTATGAACAAAAATCAAAAGATATGAATATACATGAGCATTACATCGAACATCCTATATATATTTCTATCCATGATAGTATAGGAAGGACAAACAAGGATTCTTGGATAGCATATATAAGACATACAACAGATAACTGACGGACATGATAACAAGAAAATGATTACTTTTAAAAAAGAGATAATGCTTAGTAACCAAGTAATGATACAAAATGTTAAAAAATACAGGAAAATCCATTGTTCTAGAACCTAACATCATTGTAGATAAATTTATCTGAGCAAACATTTCAAAAAATGGCACTGGGTGAGAATAAAAGCCTCATGCATCTTAAAACAGCTTACATTATTGACAACTCAATCCCTTAGATGTTCTTTGATTATGCAATCATATATGCAATAATCATTACAGGTCTGTAGGCTCATCATTATTGTCATTATTAATTTTAAAACCTAATATCATTAAGATCAATTTAATTTATGCAAACATTCCAAGAAACCACTAGATGAAACATAATGACCTCCCCGCATCTTAAAACAACTTGTAAGGCTGACAACGCAGTCCATTATATGTTCTTTGATTATGCAATCATATCAGAAATAATCATTATAAGTCTATAGGCTCATCATTATTGTCTATTAATTTGAAATACAAGAAAAGTCATTATTTTGAAACCTAACATTATCATAGATAAATTTCATTACACAACCATATGAAGAAAAAAAAAACACCAGATGAGATAAAAAACACCAACGTTGACAACTCAATCGCTTGGATGTTCTTTGATTATGCAATCATATATGCAATAATCATTACAGGTCAATAGACTCATTGTCGTTGTCCATTATTTTTGAATGCATATAAGTCAGTATTCTGGAAGTTGACATCATTGTATTATGCAAACATTTCAAGAAAAAAAGCCCCAGATAAGATATAAAAACCTCCTGCATCTTAAAACAGCCTGTAAGTTTGACAACTCAGTCCCTTAGATGTTCTTTGATTATGCAATCATACCTGCAATGATCATTACAGGTCTGTGGGCTCATCATCGCTGTCCGTTGTTTTGGAATACAAGAAAAGTCATTATTTTGGTACCTAACATCACTGTAAATAAATTTAATTTATCAAACATTTCAAGGGGAAAAACACTATATGAGATAAAAAAAAAAAACCTCCTGCGTCTTAAAACAGCCTGTGTGGTTGACAACTCAGTCCCTTAGATGTTCTTTGATTATACAATCATATCTGCAATAATCATTACAGGTCTGTAGGGTTCATCATCGTTGTTCAAACCATGGTTAACGAAACAGAGTGCACCAGAGATAGCGAGGAAGCATAAATTTCCACACCTAAAGATAAAGTCGTGAAAAACTGATGTAACCGATGCAAACAGATCAACTAAAACCAATTGAATGTGTCAAGTATAAGGCAGGATATACTGGTTGTAGCTACCTGGCAAAAAGGCAGCCTTTTTCCTCCATGTTTCAAGAGACGTTCAACGAAGCTTCAAAGATAAACAGCAGAGGGTTGGCAAAGGTGATCGAGGGATTACCTGTCAGCGCAGCCTTCGACAACTGGGATGAGTAGGAGAAGAATGGGAGTGGCGAAAGGAGAACGGCCCCCATCTGGGCGGCAGAGCGACTCCAGAAGGGTCGTCCCCCTCTCATATTTATAGACAAGGATTAGGATTTTGATTGCTGTGCTTGAACGGTCGAGATCTCGTCTTGAAACCCTAATTCGTTGGGTGTTACCCGTGCGTTTCGTAGGACAAATTCTTGGTTATTCTATTTACCATTGACGAACGATGGCAGTATCGAATTTGGAAACATCATTTTTATTTCACCAAATTTTTACGTAATTTAAATTTAAAAATGAAAGTACAAGAATAAAATATAAATGATGAGATGAAAGATAACAAAGAATGTCTACTTATAACAAATTAGTCAAAGAAAACGTTAAGATGCTAGCAAAAGAATCTCCAAAAATTTGTATGAAATTTTGATAATTAATTATTTTAAGTTTTTATATTTTACTCTTGATTAAAATAATTCATACATTTTCAAAAATATAGTAAATAATATCCTTTCGTCAAGTCTAAGTTAGCAGATATTAGAGTTTGTTATGTTCATTTTAGCCTATGTGATTTTATTTATGAAACAATCAAGTCATTTTGATTTACTCAAATCTAAAATAACCCCTATATTTTTTAAAACATAGCATATAAGTCTCTCCCATCAAGTCTGAGTTAACATACATTAAAATCTACTTAAGTGATATGTTGACTCATAATAACCATTAATATAATATCACGTTTAATTTAAGTTAAAAAATGAGATCACTATCAATGATGGGAGGAGACATCATCGTGGAAGCGACCACTAGCAGTAGCACTAAGTCATAGCTGTCTAATAGGACGTTGTATGTACATAGTCTCTCATACATTAACGACGTACTTAAAAGCTTTTGGTTTGGCTAGCCTAAGGTGGATGTGCGTCAATCAGTCTGATGCTAGGCACACAGTGGTCTCTTGGACCCTATTCCTCCTCCTAGGCATTTTTATCCCCGCTAACTCCTATTTTGTCCTCTCCTGCGCCTCCATCTATCGCACATACGATATAGTGGACTAGCTCTCTCTCACCTCCGTCTCAGTCTCTCTTACCTTTGCTTCTTCACCTTCGTTTGTCATACCTTTTCCTCGACAAGATGGACCTTAATATTTTTTAAACTTAAATTATATATATCATTATATTAATAATTTATTATGAGTCAGTATGTCATGTCATTAACTCTAACGTCTATTAACTCAGATTTGACGAGAGTGATTTATATGCTATATTTTTTATAATGTAAGGATTATTTTAGACATGAGTAAATCATAAAGATTTAAGTGGTCCATAGCCAAAATCACAATGTCTAAATTGAACTTTAACCCTTTTTTAAACTTAGATTATATGTGTGATTAAACTTAATAATTTATTATAAGTCAACATATCATATAAATAGATTTTAATATCTATTAACTCAAACATGAACGGAGGAGCCTATATATTATATTTTTTAAAATATAAAAATTATTTAAAATATAAGTAAATTATAAATTTTTAAATGATATATGACCATTAAAATGCACCTCAACCCATCATTTAATTATACCCTATTTGTTGTATCTTCACTGGTTTATGACAAAGAAAATAAGGCTCTATGAAGTAGCACCATAACCACCTTTATGGCAATATTTTTATACGTCTCGAAAACTTCACATATATTTGTACCCTCATAAGATTATAGAAATCTATGCAAACATGTTTAATGTTATATTATCTTTGTTCACAAAAGATGTGAAAACTAAGAAATGCCTAGGTGATTTTACTTGGAAAGGTTTATTTGAATAAATGTGTCACTTATAAATGGAAAGAACTCATTGTCTTAACCCTGTATGGAGAGTAATGCTATATGTCTTGTCACGTAGAAATAATTCCAATGCCTTGCTGAAAAATCAAAATACAAAAAAGATTAAATTCAAGTGTACATAGCAACAAGTCAGACACGAGCATCCATGATGATAACTAAAAAGTAGAGAGGCATAAATATTTAATTATTCATACAATAATGGACGTGTATGTGTGTAACATATAATAGCTGCATTTGTTTGATCCATATCGTGCATACATCTGTGCATGCGATAGTTGCACAGAATCTTAGCTACAGCAACCATTATGACGTTTGGAGGATGATGTATTATAATTAATAAATATTACAGATCTTAACGATGGTGTGTGTGCATATTAGATAAAGATTTTTCTAAATAATAATTACAAAAAGTATATATCATAATAATCTTTTAGATATATTGTTATTTGATTTTAGATTTTAATATTAAAGTTTTTTCTACATAATAGCTAGCATATTATGGATTTTATGCTAATAATTGATATTAGAGTCAGATTTTGAAATCAAATACTTTACATCTATTTATTAGCATATTTCGCTCGAGAGAAAATATTAATCAATTTTTATTTATGATGCATGAGTGATTCGTCCATGTTGTCGATATATTTTCCTATTGCTTACTGACGGGTGATATAAGGCTTCTTCTATTTGATCGATGGATTCATTATCAATGATTTACTGTTGGTGATAGTATTATTGAGGAAGACAATCTCTATTGATCGCTTGTTCAATTGTCGGTAGTGGTTGTGGCTACGATTGCGATAGCACTGCTACATAACGACGGTCGCGTATAAGCAGCAAGCTGGTTGCGGCAACATCGCTGCATAATGATGACCGCGCACGAGCAGCAGGCCATACCTAGGCAGAAGTGATTGCGCAAGGGCAATGACTGCGTAGGCGATGGCCGCACATGCAGTAATCGCACAAGTGCCAACTACCTGCACAACCGCCTGCGTGCATAAGCGACAGTTGCAAGCATAGGTGATAGTGCTCGTAAGGGCAACGATTGCAGGAAAAGGTGACGCCCGCCTGCACTGGTGGTGGCCATGAGTACAGGCGGTGGCCGCGCATATAAGTGATTGCAGCCTGCTATAGAGGCGGTGGTTGCGAGCACAAAGGTGGCAGCCAAAATCAGAGGTAGCGGGAACTAGGGTTTTTCCTTTAAAAGGATATTTTTACCCTTCAAAAATATAAGAATTTTGGGGTTTATCCTTTTATTTACTTTCTGATAATACCCTTCATAAATTAAATATTTTCTTACATATCCTTTTGATAGTTCTGCCTTTATGAATCTCATAATTGTGGTTTATGTCCTATTAATACATTATAGTTTTATCTTTATGAAATTAAGAAATTCTAATTGATATCCTTGATTGTAAAATTGATCAATATGATTTATTTTTACTAGAATTTGATCACTATGACTATTGATTAGATTTGGTTTTGATCAAACTTAGAAAATATTAAATTTTGATCAATTTTGATTTTGATCAATTTTTATTGACTAACTTAATTGGGTTTATGCTTAACCTAATTTTGGGCTTACCCAATCAATTAAGATCGACTGATATAATAGTTTATTGATAGTTTTCTCATATGATTTATTAATTACATATGGTAAACAAAATCTAATTATTATTCTTCAATCTTTATTTGGTTATTAACATGTATATGTTTAAAATTATGAAATAATATTTATTTTTCATATAAAGGTTTTTCATAATTTGTGTGTCATCATGATTAAAGTTATTATATAAGTTTTTTTATGCTAATCAATGTTCAATAATTATTATGATTATTATTCTATTAGTGAATTGTTTTAGTATAAATTAGCATAAAAAAACTTGATGAATATTATTTATAATTTATCTCCCTATGTTTTATCTGATCGGTAGCTGCCAAAGTAGTCTGGGATAGTAGACTTATGGGATGTGAAATTACAATAAAAGCTTTATCATTTATAAGACATTTTGATTGTGTTTTATATTCTTGTATTGATCCTATAATCACCAAAATGACCTAGAATTGATCTTAAATTATATTAAAAAATAATATTCACAATGACACACATAATTAGGAGATTTAGAAAATCCTAAAGGAAAATTAATTTCAAATAATTATGTGATTGGGAAGGATGATACTATTCTAGATATCATTGTATTTTATTATTGTATACCCAAAGATAGTAATACTATTCCATAAGGATGCTATTAGTCATCCATAAATAATTTTGTGTGGACACTAGATATATCAATATTTCACCCAAAGATAAAATAAAGATGATATTAATAGTTCAACACTTATTAAAAAACTCAAAAAATTATATTATTATACTAGTACGTTCTTCATTTTATTCTTGTAAATGTCTCTATATTATCTGGAATAAATGGCTTGAGCATATACAATTTGTATTGAGTGAGTTAGATCTTGATTAGATTAATCTAAAAGGAACACATATTGAAAGTTCTGTAAAATAAATAATTGAGATAACTGATTGAGAAATATCTAAAAGACTTAGTATTATGATTATTAATAATAATATTTAAACTTCAATACAATTTATAATTAGCGCATAAGAATATTTATAGATCAATTTTAATTATTGAAAGTTTATAACAGTTGACACCTTAATGGATGAACTAACTAAAATGATAGTAATTAAAGAATTTAATAGTCTATCCTCCCCTAACAAAGCCGTAAGCTTAAGAACATTAAGCATGATTATAATAGAGTCATTTTTCATAATTTATTATCTTTATTCTTAGTTTGACTCATTTAAAATTTAATTAATGATAAGTAAACTTAAATGAGTTAACTAGTATATGTTTACAGAAAAATTAAAATTAAAATAAAAAATACTTATAATATTTTGGGTACTATATACGTGCATTATATATTATAACATATTAGTGCACTCTCACACTGCACATCATATAAAACACATGAACTCTCACACTTCACGTCATCATATATGCATGTATACAAGATATTTTTATCATAATTCATAATTTTTTATACTTATAAAAGATATACATTCATATTTAGCTCATGACTAGCTCATGATGTTCATATCCATCAAAACATGCTTTCTAAAATACATTATGCATACGATAATTTATACAATCACTATTTTGTAGTAAATTAAAATTATACTTATTTGATTGAACTTAAAAATAAAAATGTTAATGAAAGATCACATTCCATCATGAATGAGTATGATAGGGAGCGATCCACCTATCAAATTGGAAGCATGGGGTTATGAGATATCTTAATTAAAAGCCCTATCTCTTGAATAATTAATTTATAATGATTCATAAAAAAGTCTGATAAAATCTCTTATAAAATAGGCTATACTCAATCTGAAAATTTATCAAAATTCCACTACTAATTTTTTAATAGTTAACTCTATAAACAAATGAGCTAGTTAATATCAATCAAACTATCATACAATTTTGTAAATTAATTTTACTTTACTATTCTAGCTGACCAAAGGATCTTAAATTATCATGAACTTTTATAGAAAATTAAGAAACACATAAAATAAATTCATACCAAATTTTAGCATAAAATAAAATCATTTGGACGTTTAACTACTCTCCTAATTCAACTACCAACCTCTATTTTATTATGCTAAAATTGGTTAGGACTAAATTTATAAATCTTATATCTTGATTCACAAAGGTGGCATGCAATTAATTTCAAATCTCATAGAATCCTAAGAGAATCTTTTAAAATATATCAAATAGAAAGAACATAGTCTTATTCCTAGGAGAGTTAATTTAGCTCAATTAGAAACCAATCTTAAAAAATAGAAGATTCTAAACGCCTCAAATTAGAATAATCATAACTTAATGCACCAATCTTAAATTTAGGTTATACTAGAGGCCTTATAATTGTAAGAGAATCATCCAAAATATATTAAAAAATTAAAGATAAATTCAAAGTCTATGTGATACGAAAGTAGTTGAAAAATTAACCTATAATATGCAAAACTAAAACCCTATGTCTAACAAGGGAAGAATTAAGTTAGTCTTACCTCAATCTTCCTTAGAGCTATAGTTTGGTAGCCTCTATTATAAAAGCTAAGAGAATAACTAAATAAAAAGGAAAAGGGTAATGAGTTATAAGTTGGTAAAAAGAATATGGCCAAAATAAGGTACAGGTATTTAAGAGGTTACCTTAAGGTCTAGGGTTCAATCACATTAAGCTTCATTTCTAATATTTATTTTATTTTATTTTATTATTTTATTAATATAATTATAAGGTTACAATAATCTCAATTAGGTCTAAATTGGTTTGACAAGGATGATGTTTTCGGTCTAAACTCATCCTTCTTACTTATATATGTCAATTATTTTAGTACAACAATCTTCTTTGATTTGCATCTCCATTTAATTTTTTATTATTCTATCCATGCCTAAGTAACCTATTATCCTCTATATACATGAGGTTTAAAAGTTAAACTTCTTTACGTTAATCATAGTGAAACTCATTTATGCCTTGAGATTCATTTAACACAAATTAAAATTTTACTACCATTTCTAGTCACTAGATGCATGCCTATTACTATAACTTAATCTCATACTCAAGTCTGATAACACATTTTAACTAGTTGTGTTATGCTTAATGTAAACATTAATGCTTATGCATATTTAACTAACATTTCATAGAACATTGAGAATAATATTTTGGAAAGCATGCATTTCAATCTTAAAAGTCAAAAACATGAGCATATCATTTCTCATATTTATAAAGTATAGACATCACAAATCATATTACTAAATGGGTGTAATATATATAATATTTGTGCTTCTATTGACAGGCTAGTTGTAGTTCAATGTGTGAGAGACTCGAGCATTACAATCCTATTCTCCTAATAAAAATTTTATTCTCAAAATTTCTTACCTAAATAACTCTAGATATTTTTTTCACATCTCTTTTTCTCTTTCTCAAGTTGTTTCCTCAGCTGTTTGATTCCTCCACAGTACTTTAACTAAAGTGATCTTCCCATTACAAAGTTCTTTCTCTTTTTTATCAAAAATTTATGCTAAAGCGATCTTCTTATTGTTATTTCTTTATATAAGAACGATCTAAAATATAGCTCCTGAATATGGAATACATTATGCACCTTTGCTAATATAGGAGATAAGGCTAGTCTGTACGCCATATCACAAATTTTATCAAAACATTTATATGGTCCTATATATCAAGGACTTTGCTTATCTTTCTTCTCAAGTCTCATAACTCCTTACATTGGTATCACTTTTAAGAATATTTTATTATCTATTTCAAATTTCAAAGGTCTCTTCAACATAACATTTTTGTCTACTTAATATTGCCTACATCATTTGATTTGATGAATCTTTTATACTACTTTTGATATTTCTCTCACTAAATCTAGCCCCAAGTATTATTTTTCACTCATCTCATCCAATGAATAGGTGATCTTCTCTTTTTGTCATATAGTCCTTCAAATAGTGTCATCTCAATAGTTGTCTAGTAGCTGCTATTGTAGGAAAACTCTATCAAGGGTAAATATTTGCTCTATTATCTCTTAAAGTCTATGACATAAGTTCTGAGCATATCCTCTAAAATCTAATTGATCAGTTATTTGAGGATGAAGAATAGTGCTAAAAGCTAACTTTGTCCCAATGTCTTCCAAAATCTTATTGTGACTTTAGAGTCTCTATCTGATACAATAAACACTGGCACAAGAATCTAATTATCTCCTAGGTATATGATTGAGCATGTAGATCCATAGGGTAGTTAGCATGAATAGGAAAGAAGTGGGCTATCTTGGTCAATCTATCCATAATGACCCAAATTTTATCATGTCCCTTACTGACCTTAGGCAAACCCATGACTTGAATACATTATATCCTCTGATGAAGCAACTATGCAATATACTTCATATGGTTTGTCTATTTTATTCACATAAGCTAGTGATTCGAAAAAATACGTGATGCTAAAATCAATTAATGCATGCAAGGAAACATCACAAATAAATATCTCACCAAATATTACTAATGGGCTAGCCTTTGCTTTTGTTTTGGTCATCATAGAGACTCTACTTGATATCTTTTTCTATTTTGATGCGATTATTATGTAGTTTCTTGCTAAATATCTTAGCTTTCCACACTAAAGATGTCATCATTTACCTTTAAGACATTTCCCAATATAATGCTTCACATATTTAGGACAAATGAATCTTTGTGCCTAAGTTGGTTGAGACTAGAATGCTTGACCTACTTTTTCTTGTGTAGGATAATTAGGTGACTCATATCTAATTCTTTACTCATTACAACATCTACCATATGTGTGTGACCCTCTAAGTCTAATATTGAGCTGGTCGTGAGTTGCACCTATCAGAAGTTTTTCTAACTCAGTGACTTGTTATCCCATAACAATTTACTCAACTCATTGACTATGGACATACTAGGCTATTATGCTATAATCCTTAGATGGTATAGAATGATCTAATCCATTAGACATATTTGTCCTTAGTTACAGTATATCTATAGTCCCTCATCCATCTAATATCTCAGAGACCATATATCGGGCATAATATTGTCAAGCCTCATATGGAATCTATCCAAGTCTCACTCTAATCAAACTCTTCCGAAAAACTCCTCTCTTAATCTAAATGACCCTGGGTAGTGATTTGCTTGAGCGAGGATATATGAGATATTCCTCTTGTGATATTGAGAGTAGATGATCTTTTATTAACACTCAATTTCCTTCGTAAGGTTGGTTATCAATCCTAATAACCAGTTGTACTAGATCTGGAACTTCCAGACTTTTAAGTTCGGAGTAAAAGAAAGGAGTACTCAAATAAGGCATTCTTGGTGTCTCATATCTAAGGACCAGATATATAACTGGAACTACGGAATTGCTGTTTGACGTCAAGTATCATTAATCATCCAACATTCTATAAGTGGATCAATTAGTGAACTCATTCTCTAATTAGTGTCCTCACACGAGCGGCTATGAGACCAGTCACCTCTATCATATGAACGGGTATAAAGTATGTTGTAACTTATGACCAGGATGTTGGAAAACCTCAGCGCATCGCAAGCGTAGTGGATTAACAAAATAAAAGGTTTTTCATGCTTATCAGATCGTCATGTAACGATTAGTGCAAAAAAAGAAAAAATATAAAATAAAAAACCATGAATCGTGTAAGGTTTGTTACCTAGGGAGATCGTATATCCCTAAAAATTTCAGATTCAGTAGGAGAGGATGAAGGAGGTCAGATGTCCTCCTCTCTAGCGGTATTCACATAGTGGATAGATGCAGCGATGCTCCTCAAATCGCAGCCAAAAGCTTACAACTCTTGTGCACCTTTTTACAGCGAGTGGAAGAAAATCTCCTATATTCTTCGCTATCCTCTCACGGAAGGGAGAGGGTGGTCGGCTGAAAAGAGGTGGGAGGGAGGAGAATAGGAGGGTGCAGCCATAGATGTAGCCTATCACTCATGTTGGCCACCCCTACCTCCTACTTATAGAGAGCCACAAAAAATCTAATAGATCTTGCCTTAATAAGTATTAGATCTCTATCCAATTATCCTCACTTGGATTATTGGATTTCTATCTAATAATCTTAATTGACCTCTAATTAGGTCTCATGTTAGGAATCCATTAATGCTATATATCATCCAATGAGATCATACACTTATTGGATAACTCATATCTAATTCTTTACTCACTACAATCATCCACCATATGTGTGTGACCATCTAGGTCCAATACCGAGTTGACCATGAGTTTCACATGTCAGAACTCATTTTGACTCATTGAATTGTTATCCGATAATAATTCACTCAACTAATCGACTATGAACGTACTAGGCCACTATGTATCCCAATATGGTAGAGGAGATCTAATCTATTGGACCTATCTGTCATAAGTTACTGTATATCTATAGTCCCTTATCCACCTAATATCTTAGAGATTGTATATTAAGCATGGTACTGTCAGGCCATATACGGAATCCATCCGAGTCTCGCTCTAATCAGGATCTCACAGAGAACTTATTCTCTCTCAATCCGAATGATCATGGCTAAGGATTTGCCTGAGCGATAATACACAGGATATTTATCTCTTGATACCAAAAGTGGTTGATCCTCTATTGAAACTCATTTACCTCCATAAGGTTGGCTACTAATCTCGATAACTAGCTGTATCAGATCTGAAACTTTCTAAACCTGTAAGTCTGATGTCAAATAAATGAGTAATCAAATAAGGCATCATTGGTGTCTCAAGTCTAAAGACCAGACACACAACCGGGGCTATAAAATCACTGTCTAACATTAGGTATTATTAACCATCTAATATTTCGTAAGAGGATTAATCAGTAAACTCATTCTCCAATGAGCACCTATACTGTACCCTTACTATCCCCACACGAGTAGCTATGAGACTAGCAGCCTCCATCCTATGGACGAGTATACAGTACACCGGTCTGTTTGATTATCTTAATATAACTCTTGAGTAACCTATGACTGAGATTATTTAGGATCTATGTTTAAAGACGAATCAATCTTATTATCATTATCTCATCATGATCTAATTCTTATTGCATAAATCAAGGACATCACAATATATGTAATATACAACATTAAGTGAGAATATGCTAATAGTAATAATAATAAGCAAAAAGATGATGAAACGTATCACACATGTCATCACTTATGTGATTGGCTTCCAAGGCACTTGTAATCAGCACAAGATTATTTAGGGTCTTTGCTTAAAGATGAATCGTTCCTATTATCGTGATCTCATCATGATCTGATTCATATTGCACAAATCCAAGGATAAAACATATATGCAATAGGCACTATAAAGTGAAAATATATTAATAATAATAGTAAGCAAAAAGATCATGCAGTGTGTCATATGTGCCATCACTCACGTGATTGTCTTGCAAGGCACTTGTAACTAGCAATCTCCTACTTGACCTAAAGCCAATCACCTACATGTCTGATCCCCATCAGACTCCTATGATACTCAAATACAATATAAGACAATGGCTTCGTTAGTGGATCTATGATATTATCTTCGGATGAAACTCTTTCTGTTGCTACATATCAACAGGCCACGATCTCTCTAATTAGTTGGAACCTCCACAAAATAATTCTAATGAGACCTGGGTTCCTTTGCTAGAACTATCGCCCTATTAGTGTTGCAACATATGGGAATCGACTCCTTGCTACTCAATATGACTCCCAAATCTGTAATGAATTTCTTCATCTAGACTCACTCCTTTGCTGCTTCTTTTATAGCAATGTACTCCGTCTCTGTGATCGAGTAAGTAGTAGTATCTTGCTTGAAACTCTTCTAGCTTAATGCTCCTCCATTCAGGGTGAAGACATACCCTGAGTTTGACTTGCTATCATCAATATCGGACTAGAAACTTGAGTTTGTTTAGGCTCAACTTAGAGGCTACCTCCTCCGTGTACCAATAAAAGATTTTTAGTCTTCTCAAGTACTTAAGGATGTACTTTACTGCCTTCTAGTGTTCCAACCTTGATCCGCCTGATACCTGCTCATGATAGTCAGAGCATGCACTATGTTAGGCCTAGTACATAGCATGACATACATGATAGAGCCTATCGTAGAGACATAGGGTATCCTATCCATGTTTGTCTTTTCTTCAGGAGTCTTTGGGGACATACTCTTAGAAAGTGATATTTCGTGTCTCATGGTATGAGACATCTCTTGAAATTTTTCATGCCAAACTTTTTGACAATGGAGTTTATATACTTGGACTGGGACAAGCTAAGTATCCTCTTGGATCTATCTCTATAGATCCGAATTCTCAAAATATAGAATGATTCCCCTAAGTCCTTTATAGTGTTTAGATAACCAAGCTTTAACTATGGAGATGATTCCTATATTATTTCCAATGATCAGGATGTGTTAGGATTGTAATAGCACTAAGAGGCGGTGGTGGTGGGGGGGGGGGGGGGGGGGGGGGGGGGGGGGGGGGTTGTGGGTGAATTAGTGCTATCATAAAAAGATCTGATTTGAAAAAGTTTGAACGAGAATATGAATTGAAAATGCATTTAACTTGAAAGTGTGAGTAGCAAATAGTGAGTAAAGTAAATCAGTAAGCAATAACAAGAAAAAGCAAAAAATGAAATACAAATCAATTTATAGTGATTTAGTTGTCCCGACCCGCGTCTACTTCCAATTCCTCTTCTCTCGAAGCCATTGACTTTTATTACTTATCTTCTTTTTAATGGATGAAGATCAACTACCCTTGTTACAATCCTTCTCCTTTTACTAGGCTCAGGTGAGAACCTTTACAAACTCTTTCACATAAGACCTCACACCTCCTTAGAATAACTACTAAACTCAAGCAGGAGGAGACTCCAACACTTTCAAGACTTTACAATACTTTAACCTTAAGGATTTTTTCTCCATTTTACTATTTTATCACACTTATTTATGCTTTATCAAGAAAGAATGAGTGGGGTATTATAGACCCCCAATGACTTTAAAATTGGAGCCAAAATTTTAAATCCCTGATTTTTCGGGGTACTAGCGGTACCACAGTCGACACTAAGCGGTACTACGCTGAACAAAATCTGGAAATCTGGGCTCTAGTGGTACTACCATCGGTCTAGATGGTACTACTGTCGGAATGCTTGAAAAGGCATAAACTATGCTTTTCGGCTTTCTAGGTGGTACCACTTCCTTGTCAAGAATTTAGCTAGTTTTGCCTAAGCTGTGCAGCACCCTTGCATGTCCATCTACAAAGGTCAGCTTCCCCGAAACCTCCTAGGGTCCCTTAGGACCTATAAAATAGAAAATAAGTTAGAGAACATATTTCCTACAGGATCCACAAGCAACCACTTTAGTAAACACTTTATATAGCCAATGAAAATTACAATCATAGAGTTTACAAATTTTGAACAGTTGCACACAAAGGATCAAGATCCATTACAGACCGAAGTCTTCACAAGTATCCACATGACATGACTCTCATTTACAAGCCAAAACTGACCATTAAAGCTAACTAAACGAGGGCTGCCAAGCCTACTGCAAGCTCACTACTTGCTTTACAAAGCATGTACAAAAACTAAAAGACATAGACAAGCATGAGCATTATATCAATCACCTTGTTTATATTTTTATTCATGACATTCTCCCTCACTTATTCCTTTGACGTCCTCGTCGAAGTCGCTATAGACGCTGCATCTACTTGCCTTTTGCTGAATCTTTAATCTTCTACTCTGCTGCAACACGTCTCTTGGCTCCTAGCTACTCTCCGCCACTGTTGTTGAGTAGTCGAACTCTGATCTGCCATGTTGCTTCAACTCATGAATGACTGACTCTGGTGTGGGGTCAGCAGAGTTGTGCTGATCCTTATTGATTCTTGTGGATCCTATTGATAAAGGAAAAGACTTTACTTGTTTTGCACCAATATCTCAAACAGTCCATGTCCCTTGAACTGGATGGATGCTTGTTGGAGCTTTTACGAGCATCATCTCACAGACTTTAAAGTTTTTGAGGTCTTTTCATTATAAAATAGCCCATCGATTCTTCTTCAACTTAGTTGTCGCTTCCAAGTAGGTTCACATAACTTCCATTTTTGATTGGCATTCTGTTGGGAAATGAAGCGTACAATCTACTCTCAGTTGCACCGATCATAAATGGTGAGTATTTGATAACTATTATCTTCCATTAGGTTTCCTCGAAGGGTCTTTGAACTTGTGCAGGGCTCCTCTACAAGAGAAATAAGATAATTGGGGTACTCGATTTTGCCCATTCTCTTAGGAGTTGAGAAGACAAAGTTACTTGACTTTACTCGCCTCCTCGAGGTTGTACTTCATGTATCGAGCTGGTTACTAGTCTTCCCCCGCTCTTTGCTCACACTTACGAAGCACCGAAGTGTTTGCACTCCTTGCGTTGAGTTAGCTACTATGATTCACCTTCTCTCTACCATTGAACTTTCATAATGCAAGAAGTTTTGCCTAAAAAGAGTAAACTTTCACGACCAATGCTCTTGATCCATGAAAGCAAGAGATTGATGACTCCACGAAAGTCCCGCCTCTGTGGTACCATGGTGCTGCCAAGCCAATGACCTTACTATCCGTTACCTTGCATTTGTGTCCCTTTCTTCGCGACTAGTAGATCTGCCTCTATGGTATTGTGGCACTCCTCAAGTCCACCTCCTTTTTGACCAACGCTTTACTTTTGGGTAGCTGAGTTCCTTTGGACTCATCGTCTCTTTCGACCGCCTGCTTCAACACTCATGTGTTCTCTAAGCAGTTCCCCTTGGTCGATGGAGAGACAAATTACAACTCCTATGCATGGGTTCCACAATCTTGTTACAGGGCTCACGCTGATTATGTTCTCCTTAGCTTCCTTGGTAGCAACGTTCGCTTACTCGACCTTGTCCTTTGACTTGCCAAGATCCCTTAATCGAATGTGAGCACTAAAGCAGTCCAACTCTCTAGTCGCTTTGATCATACCTCTGTTTGATCAAGTCCCTCCATAAGACTCACTGGTACTTGAACTTAGAATTCTGCCTCAGTGGTACCCCGCCCCCATATGCTGATGACCAAGACCGTCATCCGATGCAAGATTCAATGTGCACACACGGAAGACCTGCCATTGTGATACCATGTCATTCACTCCTTGAATCCATAGCCCTTCTTTCTGTTGTATTGTTAACTGAAGTGGAGCTCCCAGTAGCTCTTGATCATACCTCTACATGATCACGCCCCTTACAGGACACCTCCCCAGGTGTTGTATTGCCTCAAACTATTCCACCACGACCTATTGCACCATGTCGCCTCCTGATGACATCTCCATTGCATTTAGATTCTTGTGTGATGAACTCGGACTATGATTTCTCCATGTGTGGCCTTTGCTAGCATATCGTAGGGCCCACCTCCTATTATTTTCGCTTCTTTGACAATCCACATTCTCTCACCCATTCTCGGGTCACACCCAGATGAAACATTGCTCTAGGACAATCCATCGCTTAGTTGCTCTCAAAGTCCCTAGACTTTACTAAAATTGGTGCACCATTGTTTGGATCCTGGGCTTCTATCCCCACCAGCACAATCTATACTGTGCACTGCTTTCTTCATGACAACTTGAATAGTAGTACTATGGCATATTCTTCAAAAGTACCCACCTTTGCATCCTCTTGTCCTGTGCTAAGGCCTTCTGATCTCAACTTCGCCTCTACAGGTTGAGTCACCTTAGTCCCTCTATCAAATGCTTCTCTAAGATGAGGTGTATGTGTCTCGAAGCTCCCTTCGTCTTTGACACCATGTAAAATGAGTCCGCCCCATCAGAATAAAGAACTCATAGAATGACATAATCTCACTCTTACCTCTATAAGAGTTCATGCCCTTGACCTCTATCTAACGAAAGCTCTGTACTTCTGCTCTATGTTTCTATTTTCTACATCGACTCCCTTCATGCGGCTTGGATACTTCATCAAGTTCCACCCAAGTTGCTCCGCCTCTTGATTTGCATTGAGTTGATGGTGGCCCTCACGCCCACCATTCCATGGGTCAGCCCTTTGTTAAGTCCGATTTTGATATTGACTCTAAGTATGCCTTCGTATGATGTTGCCATTATCACTTCCCCACTTGATCTTGCAATGCATTACTTCATATGATATCATGAAACGATTCCTCATTGCTCACTTGGTCCGTTGAGCTTTATAGAGATATTGTATTGAGTTATACTCTTCCTCAATATGTGTGATTCGCTACACATAATTCTCCCTCAATATATGAGGACCAGGACCTATCCCTCCTAGATATCTATCCTATTGGAGCAACTTTCCTCTTTGCATTCTTCCCTTTGAAAGTTTTGGAGACCACTATCCCCTTGGACTACTCCGTCTTATTGAACAATCTATGGATTGTTCTGCCCCCACAAATGCGCTTGCTAAATTGTGACTCTTTGCTAATACGGCCCCCCGCTGCACTCTTCAAGGCCTAGCAACATGTTAAACTTATTGCACACTTCAGTCTTTTACGGAGGTATGCTTTCTATGCCAAAGAGAAAGTTTTAATGCTCTATGACACCAAGTCCCAGTTGCCTTGGGATGGCCACAAACACTCCATCGTTCGCATACAAGTCTTCGAGTTAGCAATTCCACTCACCTCTGTGAGCTTTGTATAACTCTTTTGGTTGTTGAGTAACACATCCCGCTTTGTACGGTTTCATCTTTTACTAAGCGCCCAGCTTGCCTTGAAGCACTATCAAGTTTAGTTGCCAACGTTGAGCCATAGCTCGAACTCACCCATCCTAATCTTTGTATGCTACATATCCTTTCTAGCTTGCTTGCCCTCGTGGTGCCTCTCATGCGAAGAGTTGGCCATTCCTCTGAATGCCTATCATGGATGCTCGCTCCTCTGAGCGACTCTTTTCCCTACATCTAAATGTCTGTTTCCCCCAAACAGTCGTGTATGCTAGCTGCCCTCTAAACAGTCTAGTTAGGTCCCCCATATTTGCATGGCAAGTGTTTCTGCATGTACTTGTCCCGCTCTGATACCATATGTCATGACCTTAGCTAGTTTTGCCTAAGTCGTGTGACACCCTTGTGTGTCCATCCGTAAAGGTCAGTATCCTCAAAACCTCCTAAGGTCCCTTAAGACATACAAAAGAGAAAATGAGTTAGAGAAAATATTTCTCACGGGATCTACAAGCAACCACTTTATATAGCCAATGTAAATTACAACTATAAACTTTACAAGCTCTGAATGGTTGCACATAATGGATCAAGGTCCATTACATACCGAAGTCCCCACAAGTGTGCATATAACACGACTCTCATTTACAAGCTGAAGCTTGTCATTAAAGCTAATCAAATAAGGGCTGCCAAGCCTATTGTAAGTTCGCTACTTGCTTTACAAAGCATTTACAAAAACTGAAAGACATGGACAAGCATGAGCATTACATCAAACTCCTTGTTTATATTTTTATCTGTGACATCTTGGGCCTAGTAGTACCACCACCCAAGCCAATTCTAGGTCATTGAATTGGCCTTTCATCGGGCCCAATTCAGTCCTGGTTCAAGCCTAATAGGCTCCAAATCAAGTTGATATAGTTTCAACCCAATACCAGCTTAACTTGACTCTAAACGACCACGATCAAGACCTAACCACTTTAATTATAATCATAAAGCTTTCAACATGTTGTCTAGTATTTTGGCATGCCATCTGATTATTCGACACTTTGTCCGAATCTCCGATGCATTTTTTGACCTGATGCCCGAGAACTCATGGCACAAAGTCTATCCTACTGCACTGTCACGAACGTTCATCGTGCACCCACAACATCTTCGTTTAACGAACAGTTTGTCACTTTTGCATATTTGTATAAATGTTTAGTAGCCTGTTTTACCTTTGTTTTTTATGGTTTTGCTTAGGAAATGTAAGTGAAAATAGTTTGTAACGCTATAGTATGACCGCTCACCACGTTGGGCCAAAACTGCCCAAAACAACTCTATTTTCATATGTTGCTGCCTGATTTCTATAGACGATGGTGCGATGCGAAACATCAATCATCTCAAGACCCTAGAACTTCCCAGGTGGTATAGGGCCAGATAGGGCTTCAATATTATGTCGAGCATTGAACATTCATCACAAGTTGCGCTTGTCTCACACCCGGCACCTGGTGAACCATCGTTTGTGGACTTGTAACTATTTGTTCAACCTTCTAAAGTCTTTTTTTGCTCCTTTCTCTCTTTTCTCTCTTGCACTCAAGGTGTTCGTTTAATTGCTTGTAAAACTTCATTCTTTGCGAGACGTTAGGACTTGTCTACCGCTCGCTTTCAAAACTAATCAACCTTGTCTTTTGCAGGTCCTTTGGGACCGACATGAGATTGCATCTAGGCTGACTTGTTGTGGACAAATAACGCATGGGCATTTTATGACTTAGGCAATCCTAGCTTAGCTAAGTCCGAGCCATTGGCATAAAGGTGCTTCACAACTTAGGCAATTCCAGCTGAGTCCTTAACTTTGCCACAAGAGTGCTACACGACTTAGGTAAATTCAGCTAAGTCTATGACATCACATCGACCAATCCTCCGACCCGACATCCAATATTTGATATGATGCTTTTCGGCTCAGCGTTTGTTTTGATAGTTTGCCCTCCAACGGTTTAAGTCAATGATCGAAGTTATTCCTGCATTACTTATCTTGAAAGCATATTAGCCTATAAATTTAGCAATTGATTTCATAATCAAAATTTGTCAATCTCTCCCTTTTTGATAATGATAATCAATTGATAACAGAGTTTTAACTAGACTCTCCCTATCTATATGCCATAATGAACTTGAATTTTTAAAGAAAAATGATAACATTTCAACTCTTTGAATTCAAGTCAAAATAATTTTAATCATAAATCATAGTGACATTAAATAGTGATTATTACAAGAATCATATACAAAAATTTACATTATATCTATTGTTTTAGATAGTTACACATCTCAAACTGTTGAATTTCAGATTTTGATGATGAAATTAATTGATGAATATTTGATCTAACCTGTATGTTAGAGATGAATGATACATGATTAACTACGATAAGGCAATACAATCAAATGTTGAGCTAGAGTCAAGTTCGGGCATCGGGCCGGGGTTCGGATTATGAAGTGGGAATTCATCGGGAGATCACCGAAAGCTTGCCGAAGGTAATGGAGGCTTGTCAAGAGTTTGCTGGAAGCTCGCTGAAGGTATCGAGGGCTTGCTGGGAGTTTGCTAGGAACTCACCGAAGGTGATCGAGAGCTTGCTAGGAATGCACCAAGGGCTCACTAGAAGATGACCGAGACTCATCGGGAGTTCACCGGAGGTTACTAGGAAGATCGCGGGAGTTGGGAAGGTCACTTGACACGTTGGTCAAATTGATTATATTTGTATGCCTTAAAATGTCATAGTTAGCATTGATTTGGTTTAAAGTCCAAATTAGGTTAGCTTTGGAAGGAATTCAAATTAACTCAATGTGAGGCAATCGGTCCATTTTATGTTAGATTTGAGCTCATTTCATTGACCTGGAAAGGGGTCAACAGGAGGTATAAGTCAGGTATACAAAAGTCTAGAAAAAGTAGCTTTTACGGGATTGCCCATGGTAGTACCGTTGGTGGGCAATGGTCGTACCGCCCAGGTGGTGGTTGTACTACTTAGGTCGGTGGTAGTACTATCGTAACCCTATTTTCAGGGCATTTTCGATGGTAGTACCATCAGCGTCGGTGGTAGTATCGCCCGTATGTAGAATTTACGAAAACATTTGAATTTTGGCTCTATTTTTTAAGTCAATTGGGGTCTATAAATACCTATGTTTTCTTACTTGGAGATGCAAGGGTGGTGAACGAAAAAGTGGGATAAAGTTATGTTAAAGAGTTGTAAAATTTAAGAGCTTCCCTTGAGTGGTTCAAATTATAAATTGAGTCTGCGGGAAGTGAGAAAAACTTGTAAAGTTTCCTAATCTGAACCTGTGAAAAGGAGAAAGTGGGAAGTGTAAGGGTTTGATTTTCACTTGATGAAGATCATTAGTGGACACTAGTGGGCATTGACGAAGAGGATTCGAGAAGTGGACGTATGCCAAGCTAGAGCCATGCTATACTTATTTGATTAACACCGAAGTGAGTAAATGACTTACTATGACATTAACGAGGGTCAATACATCATAAGTCCTCCTATGTTTTATGGGACAGACTACACCTCTTGGAAAATCCGAATGTGTATTTTTTTTATTTGGATAGATTTAGATTTATGATATATTATTGAAAAAGATTTTCAGAAGTCACTTAGTCCAATAAATGATTAGAATGATTATAAAAAACAAATATTTTCTTTAAATACCAAAAACTATAAATGATTTGGTTTATATTTTAAATAAAAACAAGTTTAATCGGGTTTCTAAATGTGATTCGACTTTTGAGATTTGACATACATTAAAAATGACATGTAAAAGCATATTAATCTAAATGAATAATTAAATGAAAAGATTTCAAAAAATAAATTTGAAGAATACATTCCAAACAACAGGAATGATAGTGAACTAAGAACAGAAGAACAATACCTTCAAAAGAATATGAAGGAAATAGAATTGAGGACAATCGATGACTCCTTGAGTAAAACATCGAGTGATGAGAACTTTAAAAATGATAAATGAATCAAAAAAATTAATAAATAAAAACTATAAAAATAAACTTAAATTGGACAAACCTCTTGCTATGAATGCAAGAACCAAGACATTTCCAAGATGAGGAGCACAACCAAGAAGTGAAAAATCTTGCGCTCATGGCTAACCAAATGAGGTAAGTAACCTACCTGAAAGTTCTTTTACTTAATAAGTTATTAAGTTTTTTTTATAAGCCTTATAATGATTTTAGAAAGATTAATAAATCTTATAAATTATTTAAGAAAGAGCATGATTCACTAGTTAGTAAACTTAAAGAAATACATGAAGCATCACCATCATATAGTTCATGCACTAAATGTGAACTTTAGAGAAATTTAGAAAGGAAAATATTGCATTACAACAAATGTTAAAAGAATTTAAAATAGGGAATAAATCCCTAAACATGATCCTTGTAAATAAGGGTCATTTTCATAGGAATGAAGGTATTGGCATCAAAAGTCAACTACCCTTTTAGAAGATCCACATTATACTCTCTACTCGAAAATAGATGTAATTTTTGTAGTAGATGTGAACATTTTGCCTATAGGTGCTTATTTAGAAAGTATAGTCCACATAAATTGATATAAGACCCTAAAGGAACCATAAACAATGAAATAACTTTAGTGAAAAAGGGTAGAACTTTTCATGATGGTCCCAAAGTCAAATGAGTATTTAAACCAACGTCACACATATTGTAAATTTATCTTCTAACAAGGCTAGGAGCACTAAATGGTATCTTGAAAATGAATGCTTAAGCCACATGACTTGAGATCTAAAACTCCTTTTAAGCTCACTAGCCCAAGCAACAATAATAAAAAAATATTGGAATTAAGTTTATTGATAAAAAATCTTATCATGGTTCATGATTATAAAATTAATCTTAATTGTCTTTCGATTAAGAATGACTTATGCATAGTCAATGCATGCTAATATTAGAACAAAAAAAAAGAAACATTAGTTGTTTTTAATGAAAAATTATTTATGTTGAAATTTATGAAAAATGAATTTTGATGATGTTATGTTGGTTGATATAAATGTAAATATTAATGTTGAATGATTGACTTAAAATATGATTGAATGTTTGTTGAATATTAGATTATTCTTGAATTTGAGTTTAGAATAAAATAAAAAGAGAGAAAAAAAATCTTGCTTCATTTTCTAGTATTTTATTAAATAATTAAAAATATTTTTGAAATGAGAGTGAAATGAGCATGGTAACTCATTTCACTACGTCTAAAGAGTTAGACTCATTTAACAAAAAAAAATCATTAAAATTAAAATAAACTGAAGCTTTTGAAAATTTTTATTGCAATGATCTTGATGTTTTCTTTTTTAAATGAAACTCAATTTTTTACTTTAAATGACATTTCACAAAAGAGTTCTTGAAATAAATTACATAAATTGAAACAATAAAAAAGAAGAAAGTATTTTTCTTGAAAAATTATCAATCTATATTTTATTGAGTTTTCAATAAGACATTGATGAATCTATTCATGAGATTTTTAAATCTCGATTTTGATGATTTGATGACTTAAACTTGAATAAGTTATTATCCAAATCATGATATCGAGATCTTGAAAATTGTAACTTGAGATCTTCATATAAATCAAGATAGTTTACTATGATTCTTACGTTTTATTAAAGCAAATTATCCAAATGAATCATTATTTATCTTTTTTATCTTTTGAAATTATAACATGATATATTTTTATTATGAATTATGATCTTGATAACTTGAAATTTCCTACATAAGAATCAAGTTCTTTTATCTTTTCTCCCTTGCAACTTTCAAAGAAAAGTTTTCAGTCTATTCTTTATGTTTACTTCTCGATGTTTGTAACTTGATTATTTTCATATGAATCAAGATCTTTCTTATTAATTGATCTCATAAAATTCTTTTTTGTTATCTAAGAGGAGATTTATCAAATTGAATCATGACCGTTGGTATTTACGATTGGATATCCTTCATGTCATGATTTATCCTTGACTTATATTCATGAATGGTATACATTATCACCAAATTAATGTTTCTTAAAATTGTGATAAGATGAAAATTGAATATTTTTATGAACTTTCTCTTGACCTCTTGATTTGTCTTAATTCTTTATGGGAATCAGATTTTTAATCTCTATGATTTCTTCTTTTTTATAAAGAGGAGATTTATGATTTTAATAATTATCTGTTAAGACTTTTTATCAAGATCATTCTTATGTTAAGAAGATTTATCTAAATAAATTAGATGTATTAAAATTTATCTTGGATGAATCAAGTTTATTTAATCCCCTATGACTCATTTTCATTATTTACAAAGAAAAAAAAGGGAGAGATTTCTTAAAAGAAATTATGTTTTTTTGGTACTCATGGTCATAACTAGAACATATATATAAAAGAAAAATTAAACAATTATATTTCTTTTTGATAATAACAAATGGAGAGACAAAATTGTTAATTTGGATAAAAAAAATTTGGATATGAAAATTCTTCTAAGATTGGATGATGAATAATTTAATTAGAAGAAAATTTGAAATGATTTTAAATCTTCCAAATGCATGATTTGTTGCTATATTATTTAAATTTCTTGGTTTTTCATCTTAAAAATATTATATAAGATGAATGCATAAATGGATCTTGGATTTCTTGGATTTTTGAGCTCATCCTCAAAATAATCTTTTCAGAATTTATGTTTATAAGATTGAGATTAAAAGCCTCCCATTGTGATGTGATGATTGTTTTCGCCACCCCCCCCCCTCGTTTCTTCTTCTTTCTTATTCACAAAGGGGAAGAAAATTTTTAATAAGAAAATTATGTCTCTTATCCTATTTTATTAAGGGGGAGCAATGAAATAACTTCTTTAAGCACTTAATATTTAGATATATAATCAATATTTATCTTTTCTGATAACAGATACAGAGAAACTTGACATATGATGAGCATTTGCCTGAAAATTATTTGTTCAATATTTTACCTTTTTGTTGATGACAAAGGAGGAGAAATGACACATTGATGACACATGTATAAAAATGGTAAAATGGACATTTCTCTTTTTTATTGATAAACAAAGTGGAAGAAATGATTGATGACTTAAGGGAGATAATTTTAAATTAATATATGATTGATACATGTAATGTTGTATACTTTGAAAATCTTTAATATATTGATAAAAATTATTTGAAATGTTATATCATGATACTTGAATTCAAGAGTGTTTGGTTCTTTTGAATTTAATCTTACTTTATCTGGATTATGGCATAGATATAGGAGGAGTTAAGGTTAACTCCTGTCATTAATTGGTTGCCATCATCAAAAAGGGGGAGATTGTTAAATCTTGGATTTTGATAATAAAATCAATTGATAGGTGTTTGATCTAACCTATGTGTTAGAGATGAATGATGCAGGATTAACTACAATAAAGCAATACAATTAGATGTTGGGCTGGAGTCAAGTTCGAGCATCGAGTCGATGTTCGAATGATGCAGTGGGAACTCACTGGGAGATCGCTAGAAGCTTGCCGAAAGTATCGAGAGCTTGTTGGGAGTTCGTCGGAAGCTCGCCAAAGGTATCGGGGGCTTGCCGAGAGTTCATTGGGAGGTTGCTGAAGGTGATCGGGAGCTCACCGAGAATGCGCTAGGGGTTCACCACAAGATGACCGAGACTCACCAAGAGTTCACTTGAGGTTATCGGGAAGATAGCCGAGAGTTAGGAAGGTCACTTGACAAGTTGGTCAAATTAATTGTATTTGTATGCCTTAGAATATCATAGTTAGTATTGGTTTGGTTTAGAGTTCAAATTGAGTTAGATTTAGAAGGAATCCAAATTAACTCAATGTAAGGCAATCAGGTCCACTTTGGGTTGGATATAAGCTCAGGTTGAGCTTATTTCATTGACCTAGAAAGGGGTCAACAAGAGGTACGAGTTAGGTACATAAAAATATAGCTTTTGTGGGATTCCCGAAGGTACTACCATCGCTGGCTATTATAGCACCCAAGTTAATAGTAGTACCATCGTAGCCTAATTTTCAGGGCACTTTCAGCGATTGTATTGTCGATGTCGACGTTAGTATCACCCATATGTAGAATTTACAGAAAGGTTTAAATTTTGGCTCAATTTTTGAAACCAATTAGGGTCTATAAATACCTCAAGTTTTCTTACTTCGAGAAACAAGGGCGGTAAATGAAAAAGTGAGATAAAATTTTGTTAAAGAGTTGTAAAATTTGAGAGCTTCCCTTAAAGAGAGGGTTTATCTCTTGAACCTGTGAAAAAGAGAGGGTGGGAAGTGTAAGGGTTTGGTCTTCGCCTGAAGAAGATCAATAGTAGACACCGACGGGCCTCGACGAAGATGACTCGGGAAGTGGACATAGGCCAAGTTGTAGTCGAACCACTATAAACTATGAGTGTATCTTAACTTTCCTTTTGGAATTTACATGTTATTATTTGATCTTTCTTTAAGCAAGATTATAACTTAGTATCATTCAATAGTTTAATTGCTCACGTACTCAACTTGAACGAAACGTTTCAAATCTTGATTTTACTTTAAGCGAAAGTTATCTTAAACCAAAGTTTTCAATACTTGTACTAATTCACCCCTCCCACCCCCCTCCCCCTCTTAGTGCCAATTCATCCCTAACACAAACAAATATCATCAAATATAATATGCATATGAGTGTTACGTCATCAAAAAGTTACCATTACTTCTCCCCCTTTGTCATCAACAAAAAGAGAAAAATAAACTATAAGCCACTACTTTTCTCTCCTCCTTTATCATTATCAAAAAGAAGAAAATGATATCATTTTATCATGGTTCTATTTTTGTCATTTACATCAATATGCTAATAAATGATATCAACACAAAGGAGTTATACGACATAAATCTCACATCATTCATATTTTTGAAATCAAGATACTGATCTATGAGAAAAAAACGAGAAGAATCATGATTCATATATTTGAAAGATTCAACATGCCTAATTCTCTTATAATAAAATTGAATTGTTCCTCATACAACGGTTCAATAAAAAATATCTGTCAATTAATGTTTTATGTCAATGAAATCTGAAGATATATCATGATTGCTAACATGATCGCTAATAAAATGATGTATAAATATCAAGGTGTTTAGTCGTAGAGTGTTGAATATGGTTCTTTGTTAAACAAATTGCACTTGTATTATCATATTTTATAGAAATATTTTTAAGATAAAGTCTATAATCTTCCAAAGTACTCTTCATCTAAATTATTTGTGCACAACACTCACCTACCGCTACATATTCAGCCTCAGCTGTGGATAATGCAATAGAGTTTTACTTCTTAAAAGACTAAGAAATAAATGCATGACATATAAACTAACATATTCCAGAGGTACCTTTTCTATCTATTCTACATTATGTAAAGTTGGCATCAACATACGTAATCAAATCAAAATTTTCAGATTTTAGATACCATAATCCTAGATTTAGATTTCCTTTTAAGTATCTAAAAATTATTTTAGTTGCTTTATAATGAGATAGTTTGGGATTTGACTGAAATCTTGTACAAAGTCTAATGCTAAATATTATTTCAGATCTAGTTGTAGTAAGATATAATAAGCTCCCTATCATACCTCTATAAGTCTTTTGATCAAAGCATTCTCCTTCATTGTCCATATCTAATTTTGTAAACATGCTCAATGGTGTATTAATGGCCTTAACACTATCCATGTGAAATTGTCTTAATAGATCCAAAGCATACTTAGTTTGACTAATAAAAGTTTAATCTTTTAGTTACTTAAATTGCAATCCTAAGAAAAATATCAAGTCAACCATCAAACACATTTTGAATTCTTGGCTCATACTTCTAGCAAATGATTCATATAAAGATTTATTAGTAGAACCAAAAATAAGATTATCAACATAAATTTGAATAGTAAAAAAGTTATTTTTAAAATATTTAACAAATAATATGGTATCAACCTTGCATTTCAAAAAATTATTTTGAATAAGAAAAGAGCTAAGTCTCTCGTACCAAGCCCTAGGGGCTTGCTTCAATCTATACAAAGCCTTAGACAATTTGTAATCATAGTTTGGAAAAAGATCAATTTCAAATCCAAGTGGTTGTTCAATATAAACTTCTTTATAAATAAAAGCCATTAAGAAAGACACTTTTGACATCTATTTGAAATAACTTCAAATTTTTAAACCAAAAGGCTTCAAGTCTTGCTATAGTGTTAGAACCCTTACGATATCTAAGCTTGGGGTTGATCTCTATAGGGGATCAACCCTCCTGAAACGTTTTAGGGGTTCCGTTCTCCAACGTATTCGACATAAGGCTGAAGAAAGGTGATCAATTCTTATTCAGAAAGAGGAGTGGCTACAGGTTAAATAGAACTCATGAAACTCTAACTTTAGCCAACAAACCCAAGAAGGAAAGAGGCGATGACTAGGAATACCTAACCTAGTGAAGACTCCTCAATTAAGGGGAATGATGACAAAATTAGGAGGATCCTCCCCTAATTGACTCCTCATTCAAGGGGGATCAAGGCTAGATTAGGAGGATTTTACATGACTCCTAAATCATGGGGGATGATGGCTAAATTAGGAGATCTTTCCCTAGCCGACTCCTCATTCAAAGGGGATGATGGCTAGATTAGGGAGATATTACATGACTCAAGGCCTAGGCTTAGGATCTATCCAAGCTAGAGTCCTAACAGACTCGCCCTCTTTAAAATCAGCCTTATCCTTAAGGCTGAGACTCTATGTCTTTGGGTCATGATCTACAACTTCTCATAAGGCTCCCTCGTGACTGCTGTAGTAGGCGCATCCTACTCCTATGATCCAACATTAGTAGTAGTGACTAGATGGTGATGTGTCACGATCCTGTGATCTCACGTAATCATAAGTTGAACGCCTCCTCATCAGTTTGGGTGTCAGTTGGATGGATCTAGGCTGAGTTATCCTTTTTAAACTTCCATTTGAGGTGGGATACCTGGAGGATCAACTGTATTTTTTATTTGGTGATAAATCTAATCTCCAGGTTATGACCCCAACAGGATCCCCAATTTTGCAAGGTCCAAAGTAGCGGGGGGATCGCTACCATGAGGCTCGATTTCCTGCTAGTGGAACTGAAGATGAAGGGAAACTTGATCTTCAATAGTAACTTTCTTCTGCTCCGACATTTGTCAGGGGGATGTTTATTTCTTGCATGGGCTGTCACGTGATTATTCTTTAATACTAGTCGGGCCTTCTTTTAGAATGCCCTTTGATAAGGTCCCTGGTGGTGTGAGCCTGATCTAAGTCTGAGGTGGGTGGGAGCTATGATTTTCCAGGGCCCATTTTCACTTCTCCTTCGTGCTACTGCCTTGTATCATGCCAAACTTTAGTAGTAACTAGTATCCTCTTGTAGATTAGAAGCATCATCTAGGGTGAGCCTTAGTGCAGATTAGGGGTCGGCCAGCTTATAAGAGGGTGGTGCCAATCTCAACTTTTATTATGTCTGCTTCAATTTTGAATACCTCACCATGATCTGGTAATGCTAGGACCGATATAGATGGCATCGTGGTTGTGAGGGCCCTATAGATGGTGGACATATGTATGTCTTCCTCTTGTTCCTTCATAATTTTGATTTCTATCCAGTCATTGATTCCATGCTGGTATTGTCGCTGGAGGGACTCGATCTTCTTGCGATCATCGGTAGTCGAGCGAATGTCGTTAATAAGGAAGACTTCAAACAATGTGGTCCACTCTTGGGAGAGGTAGTGGAAGTAGCCCAAGATCTGGGAGTGCTGCATCAGAAGTCATAGCTGATTCAGCTGGATGTGGCACTTTAGGAAGAGTTTATCCTTGCAGACAAAGTGTTAAAGCTTTTGGAGATAAAGTATCATTGTAAGGGAAGGTCGTAGCCGAATAATTTGTATCTCATGCATCTCCTAGACGATCCTTTTAGCTTCAGCCCTCTGAAGATGTGGGCAACAATATGGCCGAATATATGCTGCTGGTTCCTCCTGCAAGATCAGCATACGGAGGTCATGCGGTATGGTAGCAAGCTTCTCCAAGTGCTATGTTAAGATCATCTTTTCTTCATTCCTCGTTTCTCGCATAAGGTCACATGTTTCCTTTATCATTCATAAGGTCATTGGGGCTCTTGATGTCGGTGAGGATGGTGATGGGCTGATGCATGATGAAGCCATCAATATTCATTATCTATGATTTTGTATAGCCAACTGAAGCATGAAAGGAGCGGGCGGTCGATTACGAATTTTCCTCTGTATCCTTCTCCTTGGACTCGTGAGCCGCATCTTCGAGTTTGGGTTCTTTAGTGGGCTTAATCATTAGAGGCTTCTCCTTTTTACAATGGTGGTCTTGGCGCCATAGTTTATCGTAATGCTAACATAGACCCTTTGTCGATATGTTACAAAGCTCTTCTCTTATTAATTTCTTCGGTTGAGGGGGACGGCTAGAAGTGGATAGTGCTAGAGGTTTATATGCTGCTGGTTGTGATATGGTTCTCGTGCTCCGAGCATCTTAATTGAGCCGCTCCTCTTTAAGTCGTGCGAAGGAGATCGCTGCCGTTAAGGTGTAGAGCTATCGTGCCATAATTTCTCCTCTTATCTCTGGCTTTACGATAAAGGTCCCTAGTAGTTATTTATATAATCTTTTAAACCTGGTCTAGTATTCTTGAACCGTCGAGGTCTATCAGATCTTCCTGAGTTGACCGTTGATGTTCTCGTAATCGGACAGTCCAAAGCGGATTAGTAGCTTGTTCTTGAATTGCCTCCATGTTGGGACTTCGTGGGTATGCTTGTACCAATTATACCATTGAGCTACTTCTCTTCCTAAGTGGATGGCAGCAATGTCAACCATAGAAACCTCTGGGATCCTGTGATAATGGAAATATCGCTCTATGCGTGAAGTCCACCCGGTCAAGTCTTCGTCTTCGCATCGAGGGAAGTCCACCCAAGTGCATGGGCATACTGAGTCTAACACTTATATTTTCTTCTTTATTGAGTTCTCCTCATGATCGAAACTCTCGCTATGCTGTGATCTCCTTGAGCTTGGTGATTGGCCCAATTTAAACTCCTCGAAGAGAGCACGTAGTCTGTCCTCTATATGCATCTCGAAGGCCTCCAACTTGGCTCCGAATAGATCTCCCGATGACATGATGTAAGACTCTAAATTTGTTGTGATAAGGTCATTCTATTTTGTTAGATCACTAGTTTGGATCGGTTGGGTGGATTGGTGGCTGAAAAGGGTAGATGGCTTGAGGCAAAAGGATGTGGTAGGCTGTTGTTTGGGGCTACAGTTGGTGTTGCTGTTTGGGTTGGCTGAGGTGTTGCGTGAGGTGGTATGATGGTAGAGGTTTTAAGGTTAGAGGGAAGGAATGTTTAGGGTTGCTATGGGTGGTAGCAATCGGTTTGATGTGGGTGCAATAAAAAAAAACCAAAAGGTGTTGTTGTAGAATTTTTTGTCGAGAACAATGGTTTTATGATGAAAGAATTCTAGTAGTATTCCAAAGGTTTTAGGATCATTTTGGCAACAAGAAATATATGACGATGATAGCAAGTAAATGGAAATACCAATGGTTGTCATGTTGGCAAGGATGAGTTAGATGGCTGCGGAAGATAAGGATCAGTGGTGGAGGATTGTGGTTGTAGCAGGCCACTGTTTGGGCTGCATCTTATGCTGCTATTTGGGTCGAATTTTGGAAATAGGCTATGATAGCTGCGACTTACAGCTAGAGGAGTGCCTTAAAGATGATGTGGGCGGCAGCAACAAATTCGGTAGGATATGGTGGGTTACATGGAGAAAAATAGCTATAGGTGCAAAACAAAATATTACGTCAAAAGTTTCAGCAGTTTGGATGCAAAAGTTCAACGGTTTATATCAAGAATTTAAAGTAGAATCCAATGGAAATATGCTGATGAGGAAAGCCAATGCCATCATAAAATTTATGGAAGAATATGGCAACAATAATTTTGGAAAGATCTGATGGTGTATGCAAGGAATACAAGGAAAAGTTTCAGCAATTTTGACTTAAAAGTTTCAGCGATTCTACCAAGAAATTAAGAGGGAATTCAATGGAAGTATGTTGATAAGGAAAGCTAATGTGGACATAAAATATAGAGAAGAATATGGCAACAATAAATTTGGTAAGATCAAGGAGTACAAGAAAGTGCTGCGATAGATTTTTGTCTAAAGTTTAGCAGTTTAGATGTAAAAGTTTTAGCAGTTTGTATCAAGAATTTTTATGCAGATCCCAAAGGAAATCCGCTAATGAGAAATGCCAAAGCTGTTATAAAAATATATAGAAGATATGGCAGTAAGATCACAATAGGTCAGTACTATGCAACTAAAATTTGTAGCGTAACTTTCATCGTAAAGATGGTAACTTTGTGACAACAAGTTTATGCCGTATATGAATAGATATTTACAGCAAGCACACCAAGGTAAAGAGTTTGCAAAGTATTGTAGTGAAATAGAGTATTTATTTTTTTTGGATTTTTGGTTTTTGGATAACTAAATTGCAGTAGTAGTAAGGTAGATTACCAGAACCTGATGTAATTTTGGTGGTGGCACAACAAATGGAGGATTTATGGCAGGAGGTGATGATGGTAATTTGGTAATAAGATAAGCGATTATGGACATTACTTGAGAAGATGATGGACGGTTGGATGGTAGTGGTGAAGGTGGAAGAGCAGAGCGGTGCCAAGAACGTGGCTCTAATACCAAGTGTTAGAACCTTTGCGGATTTTAAGCTTGGGGTTAATCTTTATAGGGGATCGGCTCTCCTGAAATGCTATGGGGTTTTCTCCTCCAAGATATTCGGCACAAGGCTGAAGAAAGATGATCAATTCTTATTTAGAAAGAGGGGTGGCTACATGCTTAAATAGAACTCAAGAAACCCTAACCCTAGCCGACAAATCTAAGAAGGAAAGGGGGGTGGCGACTAGGAATTCCTAACATAGTGAGGACTTCTCAATCAAGGAGGATGATGGCTAAATTAGGGGGATCATCTCCTAGCCGACTCTTCATTCAAGGGGAATAATGACTAGAGTAGGGGGATATTACATGACTCTTCAATCATGGGAGATAATGACTAAATTAGGGGGATCCTCCTCTAGCTGACTCCTCATTCAAAGGGGATGATGGCTAGATTAGAGGATAATAAGTCCTTATTGACTCCTTGACTTATTGGGCTTAGGACCCCTCCAAGCTAGGGTCCTAAGCCCCATAATCTAGTCTTATTTCGAACCATGATACCTTGTTCATCTTGCTTATTCCTAAAGACCCTTTTAGTGTCAATCACAATATGATCACTAGGTCTAGGAACAAGCATCCAAACTTTATTTCTTTCAAATTGATTTAATTCTTCATGCATTGCCAAGACCCATGAGTCATCTTTAAGAGCATTGTCAATGCATTTAGGTTTAATTTGAGATAAAAAGGCACCATTTGCATACATATTTTAAGTGAAAAATGAGTTTAAATACCTTTTGATGTATATCCAATAATAAGCTCTTTAAGATGAGTATATATATACTTTTATTCCTTGGGTAATATATCTTTGGAAGTAGATGTATCTAAGTTACTTTAGAGAGGAGAATTCTTATTCAAATTCAAAATATTAAACTCAAAATCATCATCAAAATTATTTTTCTGAACTTCGGGAAACTCATTAAACACAACATGGATAAATTCCTCAATAATTAAAATTCTTTTATTAAAAAGTAAAAAATATAGAAATAGAGGAATATCCAAGAAAAATGTCTTCATCGGATTTGACATCAAAGTTTTCTAAGGCGCCCTTTTTATTTAAAATAAAATATTTATAACAAAAAACTTTAGCATATGAAATGTTGGGTCTTTTGTTGTTCTACAATTCATAAGGAGTTTTAGATAATAGAGGTCTTATGAGAATCTTGTTCATGACATAGCTGTGGTATTAACGGCTTTAGCCCAAATGTATTTGGGTAGGCTATGTTCATTAAGCACGGTTCTTATCTATTAGAATTATAAAATTTTTGAAAATCATGATTTTTAAATTCACCACCATGATCATTACGAATAGAAGAAATCATAAAATCTTTTTCATTTCGAACTTGTTTATAAAACTTCATAAAATATTTAAAACAATCACTTTTATGTGCCAAAAAGTATATCGAAGTAAACCTACTATAATCAACAACAATCACAAAAGCATATTTATTACCTCATAGACTTGTGATATCAATTTGTCCAAATAAATTCATATGAATTAATTGTAATGGTCTAAAGCCACTCACTTGATTTTTGGTTTAAAGATACTATTTATTTGACATGCATTACAATCTTATTTTTGACAAATTTAATTCAAGACATTCCTCTTATAAGTTCTTTAGTTTCAATTTATGAGATCGATTTTATACTTACATGATCGAGTCACCTATGCCAAAGCTATGTATCATTGTTTAAAATCAAAAAATAAGTTTTATCAAGAAAATCATTAAGATTAATAGTGTAAATGTTATTATGTTTTAAGACAATCATAGATTTATTCTTATGTGGTATGTTTATAATAGCAAGCATTAGATTCAAATTTAATATTATATCTCTTATTACACAATTGATTAATGCTTAGTAACTTATGCTTTAAACCATCTACTAACAAAACATCTTCAGTCAATAAATTTTATTTGTTACTAATATTTCTAATTCTAATAATCTTTCCTTTGTTGTTGTCTTCGAATGTAACATATCCTCTGTCTTGCTAGTGAGCTTTAAGAATTATGTTGAATCTCTGGTCATATGCCTTGAGCATCCACTATCAAGATACCATCTTTTGCTCCTAACTCTTGTTTAGAGACATACCTACAAGAAATATGGGTTTACTTTAGTTACCTAAACTAACTTTGGATCCTTCATGGTTAGATCTACCTCTCTTGACTTTTGACATCAATCATTAATTGTTTCTTTAGGAACCTAAACTAATTTATGAGAGCTATATTTTACGAAAGAGCAAATATAAGCATAATGACCAAATCTTCCACAAAAATTATATTTATCTTTAGGGAGAATATGTAGTGTGGATCACAAATATTATTGGCTTTTGTTGAGTGTTACTACTTACAAAGCTGATTCCTTTCTTTCTATAAACATAACCTTAGTTAGCAAAAATCATGTTTAATGAATTGTTTCTAATTTTAAACTTTTCTAAAATATGTTGTAATAATATATTTCCCTTTTTAAGTGAATCTAACTCTTTAGAGCAAGGAGTACAAGATGTTGATATTTCATGCAAAATTTTTAATTTATTAAATTCATTAGAGAGAGATACATGATCCCTTTTTAACAATTTATATTTCTTACTAACTTTTGTAAGCTCATCAAACAATTCATGAAATATGTTAAAGTAATTTATCATAAGAAAAGATGTTTTAAATTAGTCATATACCTCATCGTTAAAGGCCGACAATGCGTAGTTTGTCACTTCATCTTTGTTGTTTTGCTAATCATCTTCTGATGCATTTGAGTTATCCCAAGTTGTCTTGAATGCTTTCTTCTTCTTTTGGGTTGACAACTTCCTCTTCAGTTGTGGACACTCATTTTTGAAGTGTCATAACTTCTTGCATTTGTAACATATTATAGTATCCCTTTTAGGTTCACTTTTATTCTTATGAGTTTTGTTCTTTTCATGAATTTTTTAAGTCTTCTTATAAGAAGAACAAAGTCATCATCATCATCACTAGAGCTTTCGCTTAAGGAACCTTCTTTGGTTCTTACTGCAATATCCTATTTGAAAGGTTTTTCTCTTATTCATCATGTGCTTTACAAGTCTTTTTTCATAGGTTAAAGATCCTATGAGTTCTTCAAAAGAAAAATTATTCAAGTCCTTTGCTTTTTAGATAGTTATTACATTTGGATCCCAATATTTTGGAAGCGATCTTAAAATTTATTTACTAATTTAAGGTTAGTATAGCATTTACCAAGAGCTTTTAAACCTTTGACAACATCCATAAAATGGATATACATGTCATCAATGATTTTGTATGGCTTCATTTTAAACAGTTCATAACTATGTACCAAAAGATTAATTTTTAATTTTTTACTCTACTTATGCCTTTATGAGTAACTTCAAGTGTGTGTCAGATGTCATGTGCAGTGTCACAAGTCGAAACATGATTAAACTTATTTTTATCTAAAGCACAAAATAAAGTGTTCATAGCTTTAATGTTTAAAATAAATATTTTCATTTCAAAATCATTCCATTCATTCATTGTATTATAAAATTTTTGAAAACCACGTTCAACGACATTCTATAAACCAAAATCCATAAAAATAAAAAAAATATTATTCATGTTTTACAATAAGTGTAGTCCATCCCATTGAACATAAGAGGACGAGTGATAGAGTACCCTCGTGATTACTAAAAAAATATATTAAAACTCACTGAGGTGTTAATTCAACTATGAGAACTTGGCTTTGACTCCAAACGATCATGATAAAGACTTAACCACGTTGATTACAATCACGATGCTTTCAGCACATTGTCTATCATTCTAGCATATCATCTAATCATCTGGCACTTCATCCGAATCTCCGACGTATTTTCCAATCGGATGCTCGAACTCATAGCACAAAGTCCATCTTACCACCAATCCTTCGGCATGACGTCCAATATTTGACATGACACTTTTGGCCCAACATCTGCTTCGATAGTTTACCCTTCGATGGTTTAAGTCCATCAATTACTTATCTTAAAGCAAATTAGTTCATAAATTCATCAATTGATTTCATCATCAAAATCCGTAATTCAAAAATCCACATATAACACCAAGAAGTGATAGCGCTCTCACTTACCTTCCTGAACACACAAGGCTCATCTTCATTCTTAACAAGTCATAAGATCTTATTGTCTTATCAAATCTTATGTTCTAACTTTGGGAAGCTTGCTTCAGTCCATAGATGAATCTAAGCAACTTGCACATGTTATCTGGACTCTCCTTGGACACAAATCCCTCAAGCTGTATCATATACATCTCCTCCTCAAGGTTGTCATTAACGAACATGGTTTTCATGTCCATCTACCAGATGTCATAGTCAAAGTGTGCTGTAATGGCCAAAAGGATTATGATGGATTTTAGCATGGCTACTGGTGAGAATGTTTCATCATAGTTAACTCCTTACCTTTGACGATACCCTTTGTCCATCAGTCTTGCCTTATAGGTTTCCACCTTTTTATTTACTTCAATCTTCTTCTTAAAGATCCTTTTGCAGCTTATGAGTATGGTACCCTCAAGTGCATCAACATGGTTCCAAACCTTGTTGAAGTGCATTAAATTGATAGGACTCCAATAGGGTTGAGTTCTAATCTCTCTAAGAAGTAGTCAATAAAACCCTGCTAGATTGTAATAAAGCCACTCCTATCTTATAAAGGAGTATGGCTAGGGTTTATATTAGCCCCTAGGACTTAGTGGCGGCCACCTCCCTTACAATCTAGCAAGGTTTCCCCCTGCTTAGGTCGGCTATAGAGCCAACCTAGTTGCCCCCTATTTCTATTAAGACAGGTCGGCTATAGGAGGGGCAAAGGGATAATTTTACTTAGGCAAACACTCTCTTAGGCTACGGTTTTGATCCCTATTTAAAGATGTAGCTGCCCCCTCTTGAATCAAGCAATTATCAATTTTATTTCAGCCTTGTGCCGTGTCTAGGAGGGAGGAACCCCTATAGCGTTCCAAGGGTTGATCCCCCTCAAGGATCAAAATTTATAGAGCTCCTTCTAGGGTTCTATCATCTGGTATCAGAGCAGCGATCTTGTTGCCCCTGTAGTCATCATCCATGCCTCCACCTTCCCAAGCAATTCCCACAATTGCTTTTGACGTCGCCTCCATCGTCGCCCACCAAGCCGCAGATCCATCAATCTGCTGCCTTCCTCTGCATCAACATCAAAACTCTGGTAAAAACTCCAAAGCCCATGCATCTTGCAACTGCTATTCCTCTATCTTATACATGGGAGAAGTTTTTCCAAAATTTTCTTACTACAAAATTTTACCATCGCAAACGTTATCATCGTTGCGAAGGTGAAATGTTGTAGAAATTTTCAACTGATTGTTGCTTCTTAGAACTGAACTTTTAATTGTCCTTTTTGACTAAAACTTTTATCGTAGATCATCTTACTTTCATCTAAGACTGATCTTATAAAAAAAACTCCTTTTGGATCCAGACTTATAGCATAGTGATTCTTCATCGCGTAGTGCTGAAATTTTACGATGGAGAATCTGCCTTCCGTCTATTGGCCTCTTGAAACGAAACTTTTGTTCATCCTTTTTGGCTGAATTTTTTATACAATTCCAAAGATCAACTTGGCTTTCATCTAGGATTGATTTCTTGAAAATATTCCTTCTGGAAACAATTTTCTTGTGCAATCTTTCACCAGCACGCAGTTCTGAAATTTTTACGATAAAAGATCTATCTTTCGTGTTTTGCCCTATTTCCCTACTGTTATGCGGCCAAAATTTTGCCAAACATTTTACTGATATTTCAAACATCTAAACCAAGGGTTTCTGTATAATTTTCTTGAACTTTCCTCTTGAAATTACGTCGAGAAGTCATCGTTTCTCTGACGTAAAATTTGTTTGGCAGGATTGCACATCGCTGCACTTTTTTTCATCGAATTCTATCAGATTTGAGTGCTATTTTTTGTGGGATTTTGGATTCTTTTTGCCTCATCACTAAACCCTACTATCCTTACCAAAAATCCTTCAAAATTCTACCGTAAACTGAAACCAAACAACCACCCAAATCAGCCCTAATCGCAGCCTACTTCCTTATCGATCCACTTACCTTTTCAGGCAACTTTCCATACCGATACACCTACCTTGCTGCCATCTATCCCAGATCTAAAATCTATTTCTCTAACCTTCATCTACTACTATCACAGCCGTAAAACTATACCAATTTGTAGCCTAAACTCCATAAAATTATAGCCCCAAATCGCACCCAAAACAGCCACAAACCGCACCCAAAAACTGAAGCCTTCGGTCCACCAATCTTTCAGCCGCCCTATCTCCCTTATCCCTTCAACCGTAGCACGCATCTTTCACTACCCAATGCTGCCAACAACAACCTCTTGCTGCCATCCTCCTTGATCGCAGCCAGCAGCGATTCTAGCGGCAAAAAGCTACCAGCATCGATCTTTCGCTGTAATTTATTTACATCGCAGCCTGCAACAATCATTCATTGCCAACTATCTTGATCACGACCAGTAACAAATTGAACACAACAGCAGCCGTCTCTCACTCCATACCACTGCTGCCCTCCTCCGCAATAGTCATGTACATCGCTGCCCAGTCTTCCTCCTATTGCAGCCGCACCCTTGCTGCAATCGACGCCACTTGTAGCCACGTAGTCGCAGCATAGTCACAACCAACGTTGCTGCTACCCTCTTCTTCCTCCACTATCACTGCTACCCTTAGCTGCCATCCTCCACTTGGAGACTTCACCCTCGCAGTCCCAACATTGCTACCATTCATTGCCTTCAACTTGAAAATTACAGCTACACTTTTTAGTCGGTTTGTTTGACAGGTTAGAGATCCTTACATCGCTAGGCTTATTCGAAGCCAAATTAGAGGCTTTCGAGACACGTATGGATGCTAAATTATATGCTCTCTTCAAGGAGTTTAGATTGGGCCAATCAGTAAGCCCAAGAAGATCAAAACATGAAGCAAATTCTGATTGCAGAAAAAACCCATCAGAGATAAGAAGCGAGGATAAGACATGGCAGCCCTACACCTCGATGATGTTAATCTCCTTTGTACAACTTCAAGAAGGGCACCTCAATCAAGATGCTCAGAGCATGAAAGCCACATCCCAACCAAAAGCATATAAACCTTTAGCACCAATCAATTACAAGAACCTTGACGAAGAACTAACGAAGATCCGTCAAACCTCTACTATCCAAGAGTACCAAATTAGGTTTGAAAGGTTAACTAATTAAACTCATGATTGGCCTAAAAAATAGATATTGAGGACTTTCATTGAGGGCTTGAAGCCGGAGATTCAATAAGAAGTTAAATCATGACAACCGTACACACTTAAGGCAGCCATCTCCTTCGCATAACTACACGAAGATAGGCTGAACCAAGATGCTCAGAGGACCAAAGCTACCGCATGACCAGCAATACAGAGACTCTCGGCCCCATCTACCACCAGTAGATCACCTCAGCCGAAAAAGTTAACAAGAGAAGAGTTTCGTGACAAATCGGCAAAGGGCCTATGTTGGCATTGTAATAAACTGTGGAGCCGAGACCACCATTATAAAATAGAGAGACCTCTATTGGATGAGCCCACTGAAGAACCCAAACACAAAGATATGGCTCTCGAGTCCGAGGAGAAGGATATGAAGGAAAAACCACAATCAGCCGCCGACACCCTTCATGCTCCACCACAGATATTGGACATTGATGGCTTCATCAAGCATCAGCCTGTCACCATCTTCGCCAACACTAGGAGCTCCAACGGCCTTATGAATGACAAAAGAAAATATTTGACCTTATGAGAGAAAGGAGAGACCGAAGAAAAGATGATCTTGACATAGTGCTTGGAGAAGCTCGCTGAAATCTCAAGTACGTCCGTTGAATCGTGCCGACTTCTTCCTACCAGACTGCACCACTGCCATGTGTTGGTCTTATAAGGGGAACCACCAGCACATATTCGACCATCTTGTTGTCCAAATTTTCAGAGGACCGAAGCTAACAAGATCGTATAGGAGACGCGAGAGATACGAATCATTCAACCATAACATTCCCTTGCAATGACACTTTATCTCCAAAAACTTTGCCTCTTTGTCTGCAGGGATAAGCTCTTCCTGAAGTGCCATATTCAGCTGAACCAACTATGGGTTCTGATGCAGTGCTCCTCATCTCGGGCTACTTCCATGACTTCACCGAGGAGCAGACCATGATGCTAAAAGTCTTCCCTGATGATGACCTCGGATCCACGGCTCACGATCGCAAGAAGGAATAGAAGAAAGACATCCACATGATCCCCACAGCCATGATGCCATCTATATCGATTCTAGCATTACCTGAACGTGGCAATGTGTTCGTACTTGGAGTAGACACATCCGGAGTTGGGATTAACATCACTCTTATGCAAGATGGTGCATGGCACGAAAGAGGAGTAAGCCTAAAAGAATTACAATCCATGCTCATGCTAGCACATGCAAAGAAGAAATGGCCTCCAAACAAACTTCAGAATGGACATAAAATTGAAGATCGAGTTTTTCTTACACCTCCAACCATCAACAGGAAACTTGAGCCTTAGGAAGTGGTCTCCCTATTTCTTTGGGCCTTGCAAAATTTGGGATCACATTAGAGCCCTAACTTAGAGATCAGATCCATGTGCCAAATCAGGATTACAGTTGATCCACCAAGTATCCCACCTCAAATGGAAATTTAAAAAAGATGACTCAGCCCAAATCCTTCCAACTAACACCCCAGTTGATGAGTAGGCTAAAATTCAGTTGATAATAGCATGAGAATCATATGAGGAGCTGAAGACCCGATTCTCCGAGTTCATAGAACCTCAGCCTTGAAGACAAGACTGGTTTTAAGAGAGCGGGTTTGATTGGACTCCAGCAGGGTTGAGTCATAATCTCCCTAAGAAGTAGTCAATAAAATCATGCTAGATTGTAATAAAGCCACTCCTATATTATAAAGGAGTAGGTTAGGATATAGATTAGCCCTTAGTACTTAGTGGCTGCCACCTCCCTTACTGGGTTGGTCGGCTAGGGTTTCCCCCTGCTTAGGTCGGCTATAGAGTCAACCTAGCAGCCCCCTATTCCTATTAAGGCAAGTACCCCTTTAGGCTAGGGTTTTGATCCTTATTTAAAGATGTAGCTGCCCTCCCCCTTGAATCGAGCAATTATTAAATATTTCAACATTGTCGAGTCTAGGAGGGTGGAATCCCTATAGCATTCCAAGGGTTGATCCCCCTCAAGGATCAAAATCTATAGAGCTCCTTCTTGGGTTCTATCAGAAATCCATTTCAGAATTCATGACTTCTTAGCACTTCCTGAAGTCTATACTCATAATAGCCTCCACATAGGTCGGAAGGATTAATATCTTGAGTGTCGTCTCCATTGATATGTCTCACATATCCTTTAGGAGGATGAGACACTAATACGGGAGTGTCTAATTTGCTATAATCAACACTTATGCATCTTGCTAATCCTATGGTATTTCCCACAGTCCACTATAACATTTTAGAGTTTTTAACCTAGCTCATTGAAAAATGACAACTCATGAGTATATTCCTTGGACAAAGTTAAAGCTATTTCAAGATGTCTTTCTTCTTGACCAAGGAATGCATAAAAGAGTTAGTTGGCAAATGTGAAGCACTTAATGTTATAGTTTACTATGCATGAAGAGATATTTCATGCACTAGTACTTATTTTGATATTCTAGGACTAGAAAAAAATTTTTGGGTACCTGATTTATTTTTGCAGAAGCTCTTTGGAATCTCTCTAAATTTTGTATCTCTTGGATGCATTCTTGAGTGGTGAATCTTTGATTTAGTTATGTATCCTTATTTAATTTCCTTGAGGTGGTAAATTTTCTATATCCTCTTGTGACTTTAAACTTGGTGGTGAACTTTTTATCAATTTTATGCTAGTTCTATACTAGGCTTGTTTCTGTTCTACAACTCGACTTTCGGTCTCTCGTTTTCTTTCCAAATTTTATTTATCTTTCTTCCCTCCCCAGCATTAGTTTGGTGTCAGAGCTGAAGGCTAAAGATCATAACAAGGTGGAGTGGAAAATATATAGTTGGAGAAGGTAGTGGTCATGAAGATGACGTTTAATCCTTGAAGTTACAACTACAATGTTTGTTACATAATATACAAGAAAAAATAAAATTATTGAAGAACTTCGAAACGAAAATAATCAGTATGAAAATGTCGGCCAAATGTATGGTTCTGATGATGATATGCCATCTTACCCAAGGGGGTTTCAAAGATTTCAGCCAAGGCGTAGAGACTAAGATGAATGACAGAATGAATATAACCCAATAATGGATATTCCAGAGTTTGAAGGGAAAATCAATGTTGACGAATTTATTGATTGGCTTAATACGGTGCAAAGAATATTTGATTTTCATGAACCACTAGAATAAAAGAAGGTAAAGCTTGTGGTACTAAAACTCAGAAGAAATACATCTTTTTGGTGGAAAAATCTAAAGAAGTAAACAGAACGTGAGGGGAAGAGTAAAATCATAATATGGGAGAAAATAAAAAGGGAGTTGAAAATAAAATACTTACATGACAACTATAAGCAAGAAATCATTCTAAAAATCCATGATTTTAAGTAAAAAATTCTTAGTGTGGAGGAGTACAAGTAGAGTTCAACAATCTTATATTAAAAGGAGAGCTTATAGAACCAGAAGAACAAACTATTGCAAGATACTTAGGTAGTCTGAAATATGAGATTGCTAAAGTGGTTCAACTCTAACCATATTGGTCTTTGAATGATGTGAGTAAGTTGATTTTAAAAGTAGAGAAATAACAAAAGTTTGAAAAGAGTTCTTGATATGGGGTGAAAGACAGCTATACCAGAATAGAAAATTCTAAGCCTACTCCCCAAAGCAAAGTAGTACCGAAGGGGCAAGACAAGGGTGAAGGATCAACCAGCAGTAAACTACCACATAATTCTTCTACACTAATGGCCAAAAATACTTCAAGTGTCATGGTTTTGGGCATATTGCTTCAGATTGTCCAAATAGGAGGATTGTTAGATTAGTTGAAGAACACAGTGACGAAGAAGGAAATGAAGCCAATGACAAATAGAAATCTGATGATGATGAGGAAAAGGTTACTTATGCTAATCGTGGTTTATCTATTATGTTAGAACGTAGCTTACAAGTATCTTATGTGGTTGAGGATAAAAGTTGGGTGAGAAAAAATGTGTTTCATACTAAATGTACCTCTAATGGTTAGGTGTGCTTGGTGATCATTGATAGTGGCAGCTTTAAGAATATTGTATCTTTCGAGATGGTGCAGAAGCTAAAGTTAGACACAATCCCTCATCTGCATCCTTCCTAATTATGCTGGCTATAAAAAAAAAATGACATCAAGGTAACTAAAAGATGCTTAGTTCCATTTTCTATTGGCAAGTATTATAAAGATGAAGTATGGTGTGATGTTACTCATATAGATGCTTGTCATTTATTGTTGGGCAAACCTTGGCATTATGATAGGAGGGTATTGTATGATGACTATAAACATACTTATTCTTTGAAGGTGAATGAAGATTATTTTAGCTCCATTATAGCCTTTTTAAATTAATGCACTAAATAAGGAAGTTAGTGCTTTTATGTCTTATGGTGAATGCAAGGGTGAACTGAAAAAGGGTAGTCATATTTTGGCTCTAGTAGTCGTAGAAGAGAATGAACATCATAAGGAGCCACCGACAAACATGAAACCAATTCTGGCGGAGTTTCAAGATATTATACTAGAATAGTTTCCACATGGACTTCTACCATTAAGAGACATCCAGAATCATATTAACCTTATTCCAGGGGGCAATTCTACCTAACAAGGCAGCTTATATAATGAGTCCTAAGGAGCATGAAGAACTTCAAAGGCAAGTAGATGAGTTGGTAAAAAAAGGGTTGATTCAGGAGAGTATGAGTCCTTGTGCTGTTCCAGTCTCGTTGGTGCCTAAAAACGATGGTTCTTGGAGAATGTGTGTAGATAGTCGTGCCATCAACAAAATCACTATTGACTATCATTTTCCCATTCTAAGGTTAGATGATTTATTTGATTAATTATATGGTGCTTCTATTTTATCTAAAATTGACTTGAGGAGTGACTATCACAAATAAGAATGAGGCCTGGAGATGAGTGGAAAACAACATTTAAAACTAGAGAAAGCTTGTATGAATGGTTGGTTATGTCATTTGGGTTATCTAATATTCCTAGTACTTTCATGAGATTTATGAATCATATACTTAAAGTATGTATTGAAACTTTTGTTGTGGTTTATTTTGATGACATATTGGTGTTCAACAAAAGTGAGGAGGAACATATGAATCATCTTAAGAAGATTTTTCTTATCTTGAGGCAGTAAAAAGCTTTATGCTAATCTGAAGAAGTATGACTTTTTTACTAATAGTGTGGTGTTTCTTGGATATGTTGTTTCAAAAGATGGAATCATGATGGATCAAAGTAAGGTAAAAGCTATTCTTAATTAGCCAATACCGACTTTATTGTATGAAGTGAGGAGTTTCCATGGTTTAACTTCCTTTTACAAAAGATTCATCAAGGGTTTCAGCTCGATTGTTGCTCCAATCACCGAATGCTTGAAAGGTGATAAATTCAAGTGAACTAATGAGGCTGATGAAGCTTTTCAGTTATTAAAAAGAAAGGTAATCGAATCTCCTATTTTGGTACTACCCAATTTTGACAAAGTGTTTGAGGTTGAATGTGATGCCTCTAATGTGGGAGTTTATGTTGTTTTGAGTCAAGAATCAAAGCCCATTGCCTTTTTTTAGTGAGAAGTTGAATGATACAAGAAGGAAATATTCTACCTATGACAATGAGTTTTATGTCATTTATCGAGTTTTATCTCATTGGAGTCAATATCTTCTTCCCCAACCATTTGTCTTATATTCTGATCATAAGGTATTGAAGTTTATTAATCACCAAAATAAGTTAAACAAGAGGCATGCAGCTTGGGTGGAGTTTCTGCAATCTTATAACTTCACAATCAAGTATAAATCTGATGTTCAAAATATAGTTGCTGATCCATTGAGCAGAAAATATTATTTATTATCTGCCATAGAAGTTAAAGTGATTGGATTTGAGACATTCAAAGATCTCTATCAAGATGATGTGGATTTCAGCTCAATATGACAGAATTGCAAATCAAGTTCTTTTCAGCAATTTACTATCTTTGATGGATTTCTTTTTTGAGCTAATATCTTGTGTGTTTCATCTTGTTCTTTGAGATATGTAATTCTAGCCGAAGCTCATGGTGGTACTTTGGGAGGACATTTTGGTAGGGATAAAACTCTGACTCGTATTCAATCAAATTTCTATTGGCATAAGATATTCAGAGATGTGGAGAGATTTGTAAAGCAATGTAGAGTATCATTTGGCCAAAACAAGAAGCCAAAATTTAGGTTTGTACACTCCACTACCAGTGCCGAATGCTCCATGGGAGGATGTGAGTTTTAATTTTGTCTTGGGACTGCTAAGAACTCAAAGGAACAAAGATTCTGTCATGGTTGTTGTTGACAGATTCTCAAAGATGTCACACTTTGTTCCTGCAATAAATTAAATAATGCATCTCATATTGCAGATTTGTACTTCAAGGAGATCATTAGATTGCATGGCATTCTAAGAACTACTATGTCTGATCGAGATTCAAAATTTCTTAGGCATTTTTGGAGGACTCTATGGAAGAAACTGGGCCGTCTTTGAATTTCAGCAGCTTTTATCATCCACAAGCCGATTGGCAAACAAAGGTAATGAACAGAAGCTTGGGAAACTTGCTTAGAAGCTATGTTGGTAAGAATATCAAGTAATGAGATCTCATTCTTCCACAAATTGAGTTTGCTTATAATCGTTCCATGCATCATAGCATTGGTAAGAGTCCTTTTGAGGTTGCTTATGGTGCTAATCCTACTAGTCCTTTGGACTTAGTCCCTTATTCTACAACTAAGCAATTTAGCAGAGATGCTGATAAGAGGGCGAGGGCTAAACAGATAAAGAAGTTGCATGACGATGTTAAAGCAACCATTGAGAAGCAAAATGAAAAGTACATGCGAGTAGCTAACAAACACAAAAAACATATAAGATTTAATAAGGGGATTTGGTTTGGATTCATCTAAGGAAGGAGAGGTTTCCACCAGGTGAATTTGGGAAGTTGAAACAAAAGGCTGATGGTCCATTCAAAGTGCTTAAAAGAATTGGAGAGAATGCTTATGAGATTGATCTACCTGAAGATTATGGGGTATCATCAACATTCAATATGACTGATTTAAGTCCTTATCATGGTGATGAAACAAATAAAGACATGAGGATAAGTCTTTTTCAACCAGGGGAGATTGACACGGGAGTGTCTAAATTGCTACAATCAACACTTATGCATCTTGCTGATCCTATGGTATTCCCCACAGTCCACTATAACATTTCAGAATTTTTAACCCAGCCCATTAAAAAATGAAAACTCATGAGCATATTCCTTGGACAAAGTTAAAGTTATTTTAAGATATCTTTCTTCATGACCAATGAATACATAAAGGGGTTAGTTGGCAGATCTAAAGCACTTAATGTCATAGTTTCCTATGCATGAAGGGATGTTTCATGCACTAGTACTTATTTTGATATTCTAGGACTAGAAAGAACTTTTAAGTACTAGATTTATTTTTGCAGAAGCTCTTTGGAGTCTCTCTAAACTTTGTATCTCTTGGATACGTCCTTGGGTGATGAGTCTTTAATTTAGTTCTGTATCATTGTTTAATTTTCTTGAGATGGTGAATTTTCTGTATCCTCTTATGACCTTAAACTTGATGGTGAATTTTTTTTATCCATTTTACATAAGTTTTATACTAGATTTGCTTCTGTTCTTCAACTCGACTTTTAGTCTCTCATTTTATTTCCGAATTCTATTCCTATTTCTTCCCTCCCCAGTATCAGATACTCTGCCAAATTTTTGCAAAGTTGGAATCTGTATATTAGGTATCTGAACATACTCGGCCTCTTAAATGGTGCTTGAGCTAGGTTCTCCAACCTCGCTCAACTCTATCATGTTACGATCAATTGGCACTAAGAGAGGGTGGGATGAATTAGTGCAAAAGTGGAAGTGCTTGATTTGAAAAACTTACTTTCAAGAAGTAAAGAAATAAAACCGGAAGTGTCTTTTATATTTTCTTGAAAACAATTAAGAACCTGATTTAAGAGAAAAAGTCATGAGAATGATGATCGTATCTTTCTATGAACTAATTAAGAACAATAGAAAGTAGTAAACAAGACAAGTAAAGAGCACTTACAATTTATAATGGTTCGGACCTAATCTTGTCCTACGTCCACTTCTGAGTCCTCTTTGTCGAGGCCTACCGGTGTCCACTACCAATCTTCTTTGGGTAAAGATTAAATCCTTACAAACTTTCAACTTACAAGGGAGACTCTTTAGAACAATCCAACACTTAGCTCACTCCCATCCCCCGTTTCTTTTTATTACACACTTTTAGCACACACTTTTTTTCACAAATTTTTGCCCAATGACTTGTATGAATACTTGTGCTAAATATAAGAAAACTTGGGGTATTTATAGACCCCATTTGGCTTCAGAAGAATGAAGCTAAAATTCAAACGTACTCAAAAAAATCGGGTATGGGTGGTACAACCATCAGTGTTGGCGGTACAATCGTCGAATGCTACCCTGAAAATAAGGTACGAGTAGTACAACCATTGGCCTGAGCGGTCCAACCACCACCTACTACCGAAAATCCTAGGCAATGGTGGTACAACTATTGGCTTGGGCAGTACGACCGTCGCCTGCTGCCCAGATTCCTAGGTGGCGGTGGTACAATCATCGCTCATCGGCTTATACCTCCTGTTGAAAATAATCATCACATCACAAATAAAAGTGATTCCTTTCACTTTTCTAATCTTGACTGTACCTCATGTTGACCAATTTTTAGGTCAACTAATTGAGCTCAACTTGAGCTTAATCCATCCCCTTAGTGGACCCGGTTGTGTTACATTGAGTTGATTTAGATTCCTTCCAAATCAAACTCAATTAAGACTCAATCCCTAACTATGACTCACTGAGTACAATCATAAGGACCATCAAGCTAAACAATAATCTAACTCTTGGCAATCAGGCAGCCATTGAGATTATTGCAATGAGTCTTACGGTCTTCCTCCGGCAATCTCCCGGTGTGTTCCCAGCGAACTTCCTGATTCCTTCGGTGAACTTCTAGCGAACTCTTGGTGAGCTTCCACTACATCGTCTGAACATTGGCACGATGCCCAAACTTGATCTTGGCCAATCATCTAGTTTTAACTCCTTTTCTCCATTGTAGTTAAGCCTGTATTACTTCCTCTAACACACATGTTAGATTAAACACTCATCAATTGATTTCATCATCAAAATCCAAAATTCAATAATCTCCCCCTTTTTGATGATGACAATCAATTGAAGATGGGAGTTAACCTTACTCCCCCTCAATCCATGCCATAATTAGGAAAACTTAAATTCAAGAGATCCACACACTCTTGAATTCAAGTATCATGACTTGTCAAACAATTAATATTTAAAGGATGTAACGGAACACTCATGCATTAGTTTCAACAAAAAATTTACTTTAAATTATCAAGTCATCAACTCAAGGATTTTCATGAATTTCAAAAATTATGCATCTTAATACATTTAAAAATCTTCCCTTAAGTCATTAATCGTTTCTTCCCTTTGTTTACCAACAAAAAAAAGGAGAAATAGCCATGTAAAAATTTTATATAAGTCATCAATATCCATTTATCCTCCTTTGTCATTAACAAAAAGGTGAAATGTAGCGCTAAAGATTTCAAGGCACATGAGTCTTTGTTACCCTTTTGTAGAATAGGATATGAGCCATAAAGAATTTTCTTCCTCTTGTGAAAAAGAAGGAAAAAAAAGAAAAGAGGAGTTGTAAAACATCATTAAGAAGAGCTCTCAATCTTATAGAAGTAAATTTTGAAAAGAATATTTTGAAGGTGCTCTAAAAAATCCAAGAAATCTAAGAAGATTAAAAAACTTAACACCTACTCATGCAATTAAAATAATCTCATGTAAATTTCAAGCTAACATAGCAAATAAATCCGAAAAATAGCAAATCATCATTTTCATGTAAATTTTCTTCCCTTTTTGTAAACAAGAAGGTAGAAATAAGGAAGAGAACTGAAAAACTTTATATCATAAAAATATTCAATTTTATAGATATAAATTCTGAAATCCAAGAAAAATAAAAAACTACCCACACAATTTAATTCATTTTATACAAATTTCAAGTAAGGCAGCAAATCAAGTAAATCATGCAAAGTTTAGCTTTCCTAGCTCTCTTTTAATAAAATCAAATTGCTCTTAATTTAATGGTTTGTTAAAAATATCTACTAATTGATGCTTAGTGTCAATAAATACTAAAGAAATGTCTTGATTATTTATATGATCCCTAATAAAGTGATGTCTAATATCAATCTTCTTAGTTGTTGAGTGTTGAATGAGATTTTTGGTTAAGCATATTGCACTTGTATTATCATATTTTATAGAGATATTCTTTAGATAAATTTCGTAATCTTCTAATTTGTTTTTCATCTAAATGACTTGAGCACAACAAGCACTAGCTGCAATATATTTAGCTTCAGTAGTAGATAAAGCAACCAAATTTTATTTCATGGAAGACCAAGAAATAAGTGCATGCCCTAAAAATTGACATATCCTGGTAGTATTTTGGTAGAACCCTAGATGAAGCAATATAGATTTTGATCCTTAAGGGGGATCAACCCTTGGAACGCTGTAGGGGTTTCTCCCTCTTAGATTCGGCACAAGACTGAAATATAATTGATAATTGCTTGATTCAAAAGAGAGGGCGGCTACATCATTATATAGGGATCAAAACCCTAGCTTAAGGGGGTGTTTACCTAAATAAAATTACTCATTTGCCCCTCATATAGTCAACCTGCCTTAATAGGAACAAGGGGTGACTAGGTTGGCTCCATAGCTGACCTAAGCAGGGGGAAACTCTGGCCAACCAACCCAGTAAGGGGGCGACGGCCACTAAGCCCTAAGGGCTAATCTAAACCCTAGCCATACTCCTTTATAAGATAGGAGTGACTTTATTACAATCTAGCAGGGTTTTATTGACTACTTCTAAGGAGATTAGGACTCAACCCTGCTGGAGTCCTATCAAACTTGCCCTCTTAAAATCAGCCTTGTCCTCAAGGCTAAAGTTCCATGAACTCAGGGAACATAGTCTTCAGCTCCTCATCAGCTCGGGTGTCAGTTGGAAGAACTGAGCTGAGTCGTTGGCTTTAAATTTTTATTTGAGGTGAGATACTTGGAGGGTCAACTATAATTTTAATCTGGTGCACGGATCTGATCTCCTGGTTAGGGCCCTAATGTGATCCTCAATTTTGTATGGCCCAAAGAAATAAGGAGACCACTTTCTTGAGACTTGAATTTCGTGCTAGTGGAGCTGGAGATGAAGGGTGACTTGATCTTTCTCAGAAAACTTTCTTCTGCTTTAGTGTTTGTCACGGGGAAGTTTCTTCCTTGCATGGGCTACTACGTGGTTGCTCTGTAATAGAAGTCGTGCCTTCTTTTGGAGTGAGAGCTGTCCTCTATTAAAATCTCTAGTAGTGTGAGCCCGATCTGAGTCTGAGGTGGGTAGGAGTGGTGATTTTTCAGGGCCCATTTTCACTTCTTCATGCTGTTGATCATCTTGCATGAGGATAGTGCTGACCCTCACTCTGGATGTGTTTGCTCCAATAATAAATACATGGCCACGATTTGGTGTGGACGACATCGTGGTCGTGAGGGCTATAGTTCCACTCGGCCAAGGTGGTGCATCATTCTTTATAATGAGAGGGATGATGTTCATGCTTCGTTGAGTCCTGCTAATGATCCTTCCCCTTTTTTTATTTTGCCACTGGAGAGGCTCAATTTTCTTATGATCTTGGGCCGTAGATCGGAGGTCATTATCAAGGAAGTCTTTAAGCATTATGGATGGTCTGATCCTGGGGAAAGTTAAGGAAGTCACCTGAGATCTAGAAGTGCTGCATCAGCAACCATGATGAGTTCAACAGGATGTAACACTTTAGAAGTAGCTTATCTTCAGGAAAAAGGATATAGGGACGTGTCATAGCGGGAAATAAGCATGGCCGAATAATCCGTGTCTCTGTCATCTCTTGGATGACACTTTATCTTTGACCTTCTGAGGTTGTATGAAGAAATCTGGTCGAGCAACAATTGGTAGAAGTTTTGACCTGTTCAGCATAGGGGGGTCAGCCAGCTTCAGAGGTAGTCGGCTCGGTTGGGTGGAGACGCTAAAAAATTCAGTAAGCTGTAGGAGTGGGTTTTTTATCTTCAATCTCATGAAACTCTTGAATTTGAATTGGAAAACTATTGGATTCTTCTTTTGGTACCCCTCCAAGTGTGTTGTGGTTGTAGCCGCTGGACTCCCTTGTAGAATCATCTGCTTTCCTTTTCTGAAAAATTTTATGGTTAGCTTCAAAAAATTCTAAAAAATATCTCCAATCATAGACAACCAATAAATGTCAAGCACTATATCAAAACCATCAAGAGGGAGGAGAAAAAAATTAGCAACTACGTCTTGCTCCTATAGGATCAGTTTTACCCGCGGACACTTTTGGTTGCACTTCAAAATTTGGCCGTTAGCTACATTGACTTCAAACCCATTGTAATCTTCTTTTTGGAGCATTAAGTGGGTAGCAACCATACTACTTATGAAGTTGTGTGTGCTCCCGGCGTCGATGAGGATGATGACGGACTGTTGCTCGAGAAACCCCTCGATCTTCAATTTTTGCAAGTTGGTGTAGCCGGCTAAGGTAGGGACCGTGCTGGTGGCCGATTATGGTGTATCCTTCTCCTTGGGCTCGAGAGTTGTATCTTCAAGTTTGGGTTCTTTAGTGGGCGCAATCATCAACGGCTTGGAATAGCTGGCCAATGCGTGTATTGCGTAGTTGGCCGGTTAGGATTCTTCCTCCATGGCTTCTTCTTTAGGTTCAAGGGCTTCTTCAGAAGTTTCTTTGTCCTCATCCTCCGCTGGTTCAATCATGAGGAGCCGGCCCTTTTTGCAGTGATGTTTGCGGCTCCACGCTTCGTCGCAATGCCAACACAACTCCTTGACCGATAGTTCGCGAAGCTCATCTCTTGTCAACTTTTTTGGTGCAGGGGCTTGGATGGCAGTAGAGGGGGCAGTAGGCCTCGGCATGGCTGGTCGGGGAGTGACCCTTGTCCTTCGTACCTCATGGTTCAATTGTTCTTCCTGGATACGCGCGAAGGAAATCACCGTCATGAGAGTGTACCTAAAAGTTGTTTCTCAGACCAATTCTCAGTTTGGTTAGATAAATGCTCAAACCTTGTTTGTTATTCTTGTATTGTAGAGGTTTAATAAATCTTTGCTAATTGTCCGTCGATGTTGTTGAAATCGGTTGGTCCGAAGCGGTCTAGTAGTCCTTCCTTGAATCTCTGCTAAGAGAGTCCTCTATGGGTGTGCTTAAACCAATTAAACCACTGAATAGCATCTCCCTCAAGATGGATGGCAGCAATCTCCACCCGTGTGGCGTCGGCGGTTCGGTAGAACCGAAAATAGCGCTCCGCGCGCAAGATCCACCCGATCGGGTCTCTTTCTTCCCATCTAGGGAAGTCAACCTTCATGCATGGATTATTGAGATTAGAGGTGATGTGGCCATATTTTTTAGGATCATCTTGCCGATCTAAAGTTTCTCCGTATTGTGATTTCGTCGGGTTCGACGGTCGACCAATGCTGAATTCGGCGAAAAGGGATCGCATCTTCTCTTCCATGCGGTTTCCAAAGGCTTCAAGCTTTGCATCGATTGCCTTCTCTGATGCCATAGTATATGCCTCAAGATCTGTAATATTGAGAACTTTTTTCTATTGTCAGGTTAGTGGCATGGGAATTTTGGAGAAGGGGGTGGCCGGTTGGAAGGTGAATCAGTTTGGATGGAAGTAGGCTGCGGTTTAGGGCAAATTTGGGGCTACGATTTTATGGAGTTTAGGCTACGAATTGGTATGGTTTTAGGGCTGTGATAGTAGTAGATAAAGGTTAGATTTTAGATCTGGGATAGATGGCAGCAAAAGTAGGTGTCTCGGTAAGGAAAGTTAGCCAAAAGGTAAGTGGATCGATAAGGAAGTAGGCTGATTTGGGGGGCTGTTTGGTTTCGATTTAGGGTAGGGTTTTGAAGGGTTTTTGGTAAAGATGGTAGGGTTTGATGATGAGGAAACGAGAGTCCAAAATCCCACAAAAAACAGCACTAAAATCTAATAGAATTCGACGAAAAAAAGTGCTGCAATGTGTTGTCCTGCTGAACCGGTTTTTGCGTCGGAAAAATGATGATTTCTCAACATAAATTCCATGGGAAAGTTCAAGGAAATTATACAGAAACCCTTGGTTTAGACGTTGTCAATACCAGTAGAAATTTTAATAAAATTTTTGCAGCATAACGGTAGGGAAATAGGGCAAAAGATGCAAGGTAGATTCCTTTATCGTAAAATTCCAGAACTGCGTGATGGTGAAAGATCATACAAGAAAACCGGTTCCCGAAGGAGTTTTTTCGTGAAATCAAATCCAGATGAAAGCCAACTTGATTTTGAGAATTGTGTAAAATTTCACCCAAAAAGGATGAACAAAAGTTTAGTTTTCAAGAGGCCAATCGATGGAAGGCAGATTCTCCATCGTAAAATTTCAGCACTGTGCCATGAAGAATCACAGCACTATAAGTCCAGATCCAGAAGGAGGTTTTTTATGAGATTAGTCTTAGACGAAAGCTAAGATGATATATGAAATTGTATAAAAGTTTCAGCTAAAAAGATTAATTAAAAGTTCAGTTCCAAGAAGCAACAATCGGCTGAAAATTTCTGCGGCGTTTCGCCTTCGCAACGATGATAACGTTTACGATGGTAAAATTTTGCAGCAAGGAAACTTTTCAAAAAACTTCATCAACATGTAAGGTAAAGGATTTTATAGTATTGAAGAGGCATGAGTGATAAAAATATACCAGATCTTTAGATCAAATGCAAGGGGCAGCGGCAGATTGATTTGATCTGCTACTGGGGTGGAAGGTGGAGGCACGTGTCGTAGCAATTGTGAGAATTGCTTGGGAAGGTGGAGGCATGGATGACGGCTACAGGGGCAGCAAGATCGGAGCTCTATAGATTTTGATCCTTGAGGGGGATCAACCCTTGGAACGCTGTAGGGGTTCCTCCCTCTTAGATTCGGCACAAGGCTGAAATAAAATTGATAATTGCTTGATTCAAGAGAGGGGGCGGCTACATCATTATATAGGGATCAAAACCCTAGCCTAAGGAGGCGCTTTCCTAAGTAAAGTTACCCCTTTGTGCCTCCTATAGCCAACCTACCTTAATAGGAATAGGGGGTGACTAGGTTGGCTCTATAGTTGACCTAAGCAGAGGGAAACTCTGGCCAACCAACCCAGTAAGGGGGCGACGACCACTAAGCCTTAAGGGCTAATCTAAACCCTAGCCATACTCCTTTATAAGATAGGAGTGATTTTACTACAATCTAGCAAGGTTTTATTAACTACTTCTAGGGAGATTAGGACTCAACCCTGCTGGAGTCCTATCATACTTTTTATATCTATTCTACAACCACCAAAATCAGCATCGACATAAGCAAGTAAATCAAAGTTTTTAGATTTTGGATACCATAATTCTAAGTTAGAAATTCCTTTTAAATATCTTTTAACTGCTTTAAGGTGAGAAAGCTTAGGATAGGATTGAAATCTTGCATATAATCCTTTACACTAAACATGACATCCGATCTAGTAGCAGTTAAGTATAACAAACTACCTATCATTCCTCTATAGGTTTTTTGATCAAAATTTTTCCCTTCATTATCTAAGTCTAACTTTATAGATGTGCTCATGAGAGTGTTTATGGCCTTAGCATTTTTCATATCAAAATATTTTAGCAAGTCCAAGGTGTATTTAGTTTGACAAATAAAGATATAATCATCTAGTTGTTTTATTTGTAATCCTAAGAAAAATTAACACACCCATTAAACTCATTTCAAATTCTTGGCTCATACACTTGGCAAAAGATTCACATAAGTATTCATTTGTGGAACCAAAAATGATATCATTAACATAAATTTAAATAATAATAAAATTATTTTTAAAATATTTTAAAAAATACAGTATTATTCTTGTCTTTCAAAAAATTATTTGAAATAAGGACAGAACTAAGTATCTCATACCAAGCCCTAGAGGCTTGTTTTAATCCATAAAAAGCTTTAGAAAGTTTAAAAACATGATTATGAAGAATATTATTTTCAAAACCACGGGGTTGTTTAACATACACTTTTTTGGAAATGAAACCATTAAGAAAAGCACTTTTAACATCTTTTGAAATAATTTAAAATCTTTAAAAGATGCAAAGGAAAGGAGCATCCTTATGGCTTAAAGTATAGCTACAGGAGCGAAGGTTTCTTCATAATCGATTCCTTCTTCTCGGTTGAAACTTTTGGCTTAAACCACTAATCTAGCATTGTTTCTAACTACGATACCATTTTCATCTTGCTTGTTTCTAAAGACCCATTTAGTACCAATCACTAAACAATCATTAGGTCTAGGAAAAAGCTCTTATACCTCAGTTCTCTCAAATTGAATAAGCTCTTCATGCATTGCATTAACCAAAGAATCATCTCTTAGGGCCTCATCAATGCACTTTGGTTCGATTTGAGAGAGAAATGTGGCATTTGCACAAAATTCTTAAAAGAAGATCGAGTTTAAACTCCTTTTGTTGTATCTCCTATTATAAGCTTCTTAGAATGATCATTCATATACTTCCATTCCTTGGGTAAGGATTTAGAAATATATTCATCTAAGTTGCTTTTAGGAGTATTGTCATTTAAATTCAAAGTACCAAGATCAAATTCATCATCAAAATCAATTTTCTTCAGTTCGAAAAACTCATTAAAAATAACATGAATAGATTCTTCAATTACTAAAGTTCTTTTATTAAAAATATGATAGGCTTTTGAAATCAAGGAATAACCAAGAAAAATGCCCTCAATGGATTTTGTATCAAATTTTCCTAAGGCATCTTTTTTATTTAAAATAAAATATTTACAACCAAAAACTTTAAAATATGAAATATTGGGTTTCTTACCATTTGATAATTCATACGGAGTTTTGGAGAGTAATAGTCTTACAAGAACCCTATTTGAAACATAACACGACGTGTTACGGCTTCAGCCCAAAAATATTTGGATAGACTATATTCATTTAACATGGTTCTAGCCATTTCTTGTAAACTCCTATTTTTTTTTTCTACTACTCCATTTTGTCATGGATTTCTTAGAGTAGAGAAGTTATAGATGTACCAATTTGATTTATAAAAATTTTAAAAATTATTGTTTTGAAATTCACCACCATGATCACTATGTATTGATGACATTTTGAATAATTTTATAAAATTTTACAAAACATTTAAATGTATCACTTTTGTGTGCAAAAAAATAAGTCCAAGTATATCTATTATAATCATCTACTATAATGAATGCATAATGTCAATTGGTCTAAATAAATCTATATGGATCAATTGAAGTAGCCTAGAGGTGCTTATTTGATTTTTTAGCTTGAAGCTACTCTTGTTTTCATAATTGACAAGTATCATATACTTTATCTTTGATAAATTTTAGGCTAGGTAATCCTCTTACTAAGTCTTTAGTTAAAATTTGGTTTAGAAGTTTCATGCTAGCATGACCTAGTCTTCTATGTCAAATCCAAGCATCATCATTCAAAGCCGAAAAGCAAGTTTCATCACAAAACTTTTCAATATCTGTGGTATATACATTGTTGTTTCTTAAGGTAATCAAAGATTTATTTTTGCATGACAATTCAATTATATATGCATTAGGTTGAAATTTAACTATATAACCATTATTACATAATTGGCTAATGGTAAGAAAATTGTGTTTCAAGCCATCAACTAACAACACATCTTCAATCAAAAGATTTGATGTGTTACCTATGGTTCATTTTCTAATGATTTTACCTTTGTTATTGTCTCCGAATGTGATAAGTCCTTCACTTAAGCTAGTGAGCTTAGAAAAATAAGTTGGATCTTCGGTCATGTGCCTTAAGCATATATTATCAAGGTACCATTTAGTGCTCCTAGCTTTAGTTTGGAGACAAACCTACAAGAAAGATGGTTTTTAATTTAGGTATTTATTTTACATTGGGTCCTTCATGAAAAACTTTAACTTTTTTTTAATAGTTTTTGGTTGTTTATGGTTCCTTTAGGAACCAAAATTAATTTATATGGACTATATTTCTTAAATGAACATTTTTAAGCCATATGCCCTAATCTACCACAAAAGTTTCAAATTTTTCTAAGATTTGCTTTAGCATGATGTTTTTTTATTTAACATTATATAGTATTTCATGTTTAGAACAAGGATTGTGTGATACTAATGAATCATGCGTTTTATCAAGTCTACTAACTATCAAATCATGTTCATTCTTAAGAAACTTATAATATTTACTAATTTTTCTAAATTCATCAAACAACTCATGAAACATATTTAATAACTCAGTAAAGAAAATGCTTAAAGAATCACTAACCTCGTCTTGGATCGCCATTAGAGCATAGTTAGCAACTTCTTTTTTGGAGATGTCTTCTTCATCCGAAGAGCTTGAGTCATCCTAAGTTGCCGAAAATGCTTTCTTCTTGTGGGATGCCTTCTTCTTCAATTGTGGACATTTATTTTTGAAATGTCCTGGTTTTTTACATTCGAAGCATATGACATTGTCTTTTTTCGATTTATTTTTATTTTTATAGTTTTTATTCTTTTTTATAAACTTTTTTAACTTTCTTGATAATAGTGCAATATCATGGTCCTCATCACTTGATATTTCACTCGAGGAGTCATTTATAGTTCTCAGTGCTACATCCATCTTGTTCTTTTGAAGGGGTTCATCAAGCTCATCATGAGCTTTACAATTCAGTTCATATGTCATGAGTAAGCTAATAAGTTCTTCAAGAGATAAGTTATTTAAATCTTTGGCTTCTTATATAGTAGTTAGTTACTTTCGTTAGAGATCTTAAAATCTTACTCAAAGGTTCAAAATTTGAAAAATATTTTCTAAGCGCTTTAAGGCCATTAATGACATCCGTAAAATGGGTGTACATGTCTCCAATAGACTCACTTTGTTTCATACTAAACAATTCATAACTCTGAACTAAAATATTAACCTTAGATTCTTTAACTCTACTAGTGCCTTCGTGTATGATTTCTAGTGTATGCCAAATATCATAAGCGGATTCACAAACGGAAATACGATTAAATTCATTTTTGTCAAGAGCATAGAAAAAGGCATTCATAGCCTTTGCATTCAAAGAAAAATTCTTCCTTTCTAAATTATTCTATTCATTCATTGGTTTGGAAGATTTCTTAAATCCATTCACTACAATATGTAATCCATCCTATTAACATGGGAGGACGTGAAATAAAATATCCCTCATTAATGCCAATTAAAGCCATTTACTCAAGTGAGTGTTAATCCAATGAGTAATTACTTTGCTCTGATACCAGTTGTTAGGATCAATTGACACTAAGAGGAGGGTGGGCACTCATAAGACATGTAAAGAGCAATAGAAAGTAGTAAACAAGAAAAGTAAAGAGTACTCATAATTTATAGTGGTTTGGCCCCAATCTTGGTCTACATCTACTTCTGAGTCCACTTCGTTGAGGCCCACCAGTGTCCACTATCGATCTTCTTTCGGTGAAGACCAGACCCTTACAAACTTTCTGTTAGGATCAATTGTCACTAAGAGGGGGGATGAATTAGTACAAGTGTAAATTTTTAATTTAGATGAAATTTTTTTAATTAAACTAAGATAGGAAATCCAAAACTTTTCATTCTTAGTGAAACAAGTGAGTGAGTGAAAGAAAGTTGCTAAGAAAATCGAAATGATAAGCAACATTTCAAGAAAAGAACTTATCATAGAACCTTTGCTTTCAAAGAGTTGAGTTAAATCAGAAGCATTAATATAAAAATATATAAATAATGAAAGCATGGAATCACTCATAATTTTTATAGTGGTTCGGCACTAATGGCTTACATCCACTCCCGAGTCCTCCTTTTTGAGGCAAACTAGCATCCAGTACCAATCTTCTTTGGGTGAAGACCAAACCCATACACTTTGCTTACAAGGGAGATTTTGAGAAAATTTCGAACTCCAAGCTCTCTCCCTTCCCTTTTCTTTTTCTTACAAATCATACCCAATTTTTTTTCATAGAGTTTAATTGCCCAAAAAGAGTTGTGAATGCAAGGGTATTTATAGACCTCAAGTGACTTTAGAAATTAGAGCTAAAAATCAAACATACTAGGAAAAATTGGATACGGGCGGTTTATCCACCGACCTGGGTGGCTCAGCCACTCGAGCACTATAGTACGGGCGGTTTACCCGTCGGTCCTGGGTAGGTTAACTATCGAAAGTACCTAGATTTCTGGGTATGGACGATTCAATCGCCCAGCCTGGGCGGGTCAGTCGCCCGAAAGCCTGGGCAGTGGTGGTACACTCGTCGCTCACTGACGGTTTACTCGTCAGAATTTTTGCAAAAGTGGTTCCCTCCACTTTTCAAATTTCGGTTTGAGCCTAATATTGACCAACCTTCTAGTCAACCAATTAAGCTCAACCTGAGTTCAATCAAACCCCATTAATGGACCCGATTGCCTTATTGAGTTGATTTGGATTTCATCCAAATCTAACTTAATTAGGACTCACTTCTAACTATGACTCAACAATTACAACGCTTAAAGACCATAAGCTTAAACTAAGACCCAACTTTTGCCAATCCGGTACCTTTGGCATTCTTGCGGCAAGTCATCCAGTCTTCTTCCAATGATCTCCCGACGTGCTCCTAGCGAGCTTCCCAATCCCTTCGACGAATCTTCTAGTGAACTCCCGATGAGGTCCCATTGCATCGGCCAAACCCGACTTGATGCCTAAGCTTGATCTTGGTCCATTATCTGGTTGTAACTTCATTGCTCCTATCATGGTTAGACCTACAAATCTTCCTCTAACACACATGTTCGATAAATACTCATCAATTGATCTTATCATCAAAATCCGAGATTCAACAATCTCCTTTTTTATGATGACAATCAATTGATGACGGGAGTTAACCCTAACTCCCCCTAAATTCATGCCATGTTAAAAAGAACTTAAATTCAAGAGAATCACTCACTCTTGAATTCAAATAAGTTAAGACAATCAATACTTCAAGCAAATCATATTTCAAGGATAGCAATAAGACTTGTATATATCAATAATAATTTGCTTTTAAAGTATCAAGTCATAAATACATCAAGAATTTTCATAAATTTCAAACATTTGAAAATTTTTCATCAAGTTATCATTGCATCAAGGATTTTCTTGAATTTTAAACATTTAAAAATTTTTCATCAAGTCATCAATGTATCAAGGATTTTCATGAATTTCAAATATTTAAAAATTTCCCTGAAATTATTACATAAGTCATCAGATTTTCATGAATTTTAAATATTTAAAAATTTTCCCTTAAATTATTACATAAGTCATCAACATTCATTTCTCCCCCTTTGTCATCAACAAAAAAATAAAATATGGGGCTAAAATGAATTTTTGCTTCCCATTTTTAAAATACGATATGATTCATAAGGAACTTTCTTACTCTTATGAAAAGAAAGAAAGAAAACAAGGGGAGAGTTGCAAAACATCATTAAGAAGAGCTTTTAATTTTGTAGATGTAAAATTTCAAAAATAAGTTAAAAAATCTAAAATATTCAAGGAGATTCAAAGGTTTAAGAGCTACTCATGCATTTAAAAATTATTTCATGTAATTTTGTAGCAAATAAATCCATAAAATAACAAAATCATCATCATGCAACTTTTTTCTCCTTTTTGTGAATAATAAGATAAATATCTCATGAGAACAATTATCATAAGAATAGCTCATTCTCATGAAATCAAGCAATTCATAAATTTTTATGATTTAGCATACCAAGTTCTCTTCTAAGAAAATTAATTTTTTCTTCATTTAAGGGTTTTATCTAAAAATCCGCTAATTGATGCTTAGTATCAATAAATTCGAAAGAGATATATTAATAATTTACATAATCTTTCATAAAATGATGTCTAATATTAATATGTTTGGTTCTTGAATGTTGAATAAGATTTTTGAATAGACATATAACACTTGTATTATCATGCTTTATAGGAATATTTTTCAGTTTTATTCCATAGTCTTTTAGTGTGTTTTTTATCCAAATGATTTGGGCATAACATGCACTAGCTGCAATGTATTTTGCTTCCGCAGTAGATAAAGCTACTGAATTTTATTCTTGGAAGTCCAAGAAACAAGTGCATACCCCAAAAATTGACATATTTCGGTAGTGCTTTTTCTATCTATTCTACATCTACTAAATCAGCATCAGAATTGGCAATCAAGTCAAAGTTCTTTGGTTTAGGATACCATAATCCTAGTTTAGACGTTCCTTTCAAGTATCTAAAAATTTATTTAACCGCTTTCAAATGAGAGAGTTTTGGGTTAGATTGATACCTTGCACACAATCCAACACTAAACATGATATCCAGTCTTGTAGCAGTTAAATATAATAAACTTCTTATCATTCTTCTATAAGTTTTTTGATCAAAGTTTTCTCCTTTACTATCTAAGTCCAACTTTGTAGATGTGCTCATGGGAGTGTTTAATGCTTTAGCATTTTCTATCCCAAATCATTTTATCAAGTTTAATGTGTATTTATTTTGACTAATAAAAATACCATCATCAAGTTATTTTATTTATAATCCTAAGAAGAATGTTAACTCACCTATTAGACTCATTTCTTTAGCAAAAGACTCGTATAAAGATTCATTTGTGGATCCAAAAATGATATCATCAACATAAATTTGAATAACAAGTAAATTATTTTTAAAATACTTAAAAAATAATGTAGTATCAACCTTGTATTTTGAAAATTTATTTAAAATGAGAAAAAAACTAAGTCTTTCATACCAAGCCCGAGGGGATTGTTTTAATCCATAGAAAGCTTTTGTAAGTTTGAAAACATGATTAGGAAGAAGATTCTTTTTAAAGCAGGGGGTTTGTTCAACATACTTTCTTCGAAAATAAAATCATTTAGAAAAGCACTTTTAACATCCATTTGAAACAACTTAAATTTTTTAAAAGAATCAAAGGCAAGGAGCATCCTTATGGTTTCAAGTCTAGCCACGGGAGCGAAGGTTTCATCATAATCGATTTCTTCTTCTTGGTAAACCTTTGGCCACTAATCTAGCCTTATTTTTTAACTACGATATCATTTTCATCTTGCTTATTTCTAAATACTCATTTAGTACCAATCACTAAATGATCATTAGGTCTAGGAACAAGCTCTCATACCTCATTTCTTTCAAATTGATTAAGCTCTTCATGCATTGCATTAACCCAAGAATCATCTCTTGGGGCCTCATCATTACACTTTGGCTGATCATTCACATATTTTCATTCCTTTGATGTTTCTTCTATTATAAGCTCCTTAGGATGATCATTCACATATTTTCATTCCTTAGGTAAGGTATTGGAAGTAGATACATCCAAGTTATTTTTCAAGGTATCAAAATCAATTTCATCATCAAAATCAATCTTCTTAAATTCGGAAAGCTAATTAAAAACAACATGAATGGATTCTTCTATTACTAATGTTTTTTTATTAAAAACACGATAAACTTTCGAAATAGAAGAATAACCTAGAAAAATACCTTCATCGGATTTTGCATCAAATTTACCTAAAGCATCCTTTTCATTCAAAATTAAACATTTGCAACCAAATATTTTAAAATAAAAAATATTAGGCTTTTTACCATTCTACAATTCATAAGGAGTTTTAGTGATTAATGGTCTTACTAGAATCCTATTTTAATAACTTCGGCCTAAAAATATTTGGGAAGGCTATGTTCATTCAATATTATTCTAGTTATTTCTTATAAGCTCATATTTTTTCTTTCTACTACTTCATTTTGTATTTTTTCTTTCTACTACATTTTGTTGTGGATTTCGTGAAGTAAAGAAGTTATGGATATATCCATTTGAATCATAAAAATTTTAAAAATCATTATTTTAAAATTATCCACCATGATTATTGAAGAAATCATGCATCCTTTTTAATTTTGAACAACTTTACAAAATTTTGTAAAACATTTAAATGTACAACTTTTATGTTCTAAGAAATAGGTCTAAGTATTCTACTAAAGTCATCTACTAAAACAAATGCATATTTGCTACCATCTAAACTTGTAATGTCAATTGGTCTAAATAGATCCATATAGATCAATTAAAGTGGTCTAGAGGTGCTAATTTAATTTTTCAACTTAAAGCTACTCTTTATTTGTTTTCCTAATTGTCAAGTGTCATATACTTTGTCTTTGAAAACTTAAGATTAGGTAAATTTCTTACTAGTTCCTTAGTAGACATTTGGTTTAAAGGTTTCATACTAGCATGACCTAATCCTTTATGCCAAATCAAAGTATCATCATTCAAAGCCGAAAAACAAGTCTCATCACAAAGTTTTTCAATATCTACGGTGTATACATAATTGTTTCTCAAGGCAATCAAGGATTTGCTTTTGTGTGACAATTCAATTATGCAAGCATTAGGTTAAGATTTAATCATATATCCTTTATCACATAATTGATTAATGCTAAGCAAGTTATGTTTCAAGCTATCAACTAATAACACATCTTCAATCAAGAGGTTTGATGTGTTACCTATTATTCATTTTCCAATGATTTTACCCTTGTTGTCTCTGAATGTAACAACTCCTTCACTTAAGCTAGTGAGCTTAGAAAAATAAGATGGATCTCCGGTCATATGCCTTAAGCATCCACTATCAAGATACCATTTGGTGCTCCTAGCTTTAGTTTGGAGACAAACCTACAAGAATGATGTATTTGATTTAAGCACCCATTTTACATTAGGTCCTCCATAACGAACTCTTTCTTTCTTTTCTAATTGATTTTTATTATATAAAATTTTCTTTGGAACTCATACTAGTTGATGTGGACTACATTTTCTAAATACATATTTGTTTGCCTTATTTCCTAATTTACCATAAAAATTACACATGATTCTTGGTGGCATGTTTAATGTAGGTCCTCTTACAAACATGGTTGGCTTTTGTTGGACATTACCAACAAAGCCTGTGCCATTTTTTTTATTAATATGATCTTTATTTGTAAGGATCATATTTAGGGATTTGTTCCCTATTTCAAAATTTTCTAGTCTGATTTTAAGCATGATATTCTCTTTTTTAACATTATATAGTAAATCACATTTAGAACATGATTTATGTGATGAAACTAATGAATCATGCATTTCGTTTAGTCTTTTAATTAATAAATTATAATCAACTTTAAGTAATTTAAAAGACTTGCTAAGTTTTCTAAACTTATTGAATAAATCATGAAATATATTTAATAATTCTGAAAAAATATTTAAAGGCTCACTAACCTCATCTTCGATCGCCATTAAGGCATAGTTAGCCACTTCTTCTTTGGAGTTGTCTTCCTCTTCCGAAGAGCTCGATTCATCCAAAGTAGCTGAAAGTGATTTCTTTTTTTGTGTTAGCTTCTTCTTCAAATGAGGACATTCATTCTTGAAATGTCTCAGTTTTTTGCATTCATAGCAAATGACATTGTCCTTCTTCGATGCTTTTTTATTTTTATAGTTCTTGTTCCTTTTTATAAATTTTTTAAATTTTCTTGATAATAAAGCAATATCATGGTCCTCATTACTTGAGGTTTCACTCGAGGAGTCATATTTTTTCCAAAGTGCTATATCCTTCCTGTTCTTTGGAAGGGGTTCATCAAGTTCATCATGAGCTTTACAATTTAGTTCATATGTCATAAGAGAGTCAATCAATTCTTCAAGAGGTAAGTTATTTAAGTCTTTGGCCTCTTAAATAGTAGTTACTTTAGGATCCCAATTTTTAGGTAAAGATCTCAAAATCTTATTAACTAATTCAAAATTCGAAAAATATTTTCCAAGTGCTTTTAGGCCATTGACGACATTCGTGAAATGGGTGTACATGTCTCCAATTGACTCACTTGGTTTCATTCGAAACAACTTATAGTTATGAACTAAAATATTTATCTTGGATTCTTTTACTCTACTAGTCCCCTCGTGTGTGATTTCTAGAGTGTGCCAAATATCAAAGGTCGATTCGTAAATAGAAACATGATTAAACTCATTCTTATCAAGATCACAAAACAAGACATTCATAGCCTTAGCATTTAAAGAAAAATTCTTCCTTTCCAAATCATTTAGTTCATTCATTGGCTTGGAAGATTTTTCAAATCCATTATCAATAATACTCCATAGATTAAGGTTTAAAGAGATAAGAAAAATATGCATTCTTGTCTTCCAATATGTGTAATCAGTCTCATTGAACATGGGAGGATGTAAGATGAAATATTCCTCATTCATGCCAAAACAAGTCATTTACTCAAGTGGGTGTTAATCCAAAGAGTAAGTACATTGCTCTGATACCAATTGTTAGGATCAATTAGCACTAAGAGGGGGGGGGGGGGGGGGGGGGGGGGGGGGGAGGGTTTGAATTAGTGCAAGTGTAAATTTTCAGTTTAGATGAAAATTTTTTGATTAAACCAAGATAGGAAATCCAAATCTTTTTGTTCTTAATGAAACAAGTGAGTGATTGAAAGAAAGTTACTAAGAAAACTAGAAAGATAAGCAACGTAGGAAGAAAAGAACTTATCGTGGAAATTTTGCTTTCAAAGAGTTGAGTTAAATCGGAAGTGTCAATACAAAAATATGTAAATAATGACAGCAAGGAAACACTCATAATTTTATAGTGGTTCGGTGCTAACGGCCTACGTCCACTCCCGAGTCCTCCTTCTTGAGGCACACTGGTGTCCACTACTGATCTTCTTTGGGTGAAGCCAAACCCTTATACTTTGCTTACAAGGGAGACTTTGAGAAAATTTATAACTATAAGCTCTCTCCCTTCCCTTTTCTTTTTCTTACAAATCACACCAAATTTCTTTTTTATAGAGTTTAATTGCCCAAAAAGAGTTGTTGTGAATGTAAGAATACTTGGGGTATTTATACACCCCAAGTGGCTTCAGAAATTGGAGTAAAAAATCAAACATACCTGGAAAAACCAGGTACAAGCAGTTTACTTACCTACCTGGGCAGCTCAACCGCCCGAACACTAGGGCACAGGCAGGTCAACTGTTGAAAGTACCTAGATTCCTAGGTACGAGCGGTTAAACCACCCAGCCTGGGTGGGTCAGTCGCCATCAGCCGCCTGAAAGCCTGGGCGGCAGCTTGGGTGGGTCAGTCGCCATCAATCGCTATCAGCCACCCACTCACTGATGGTTTACCCGTCGGAATTTTTCCAAAAGTGGTTCCCTCCACTTTTTGAATTCCAGCTTGAACTTGATGTTGACCAACCCTCCGGTCAATCAATTGAGCTCAACTTGAGCTCAATCAAACCCTTATAGTGGACCCAGTTGCCTTATTGAGTTGATTTGGATTTCATCCAAATCCAACTCAATTATGACTCACTTCTAACTACGACTCAACGATTACAACACTTAAAGACCACAAGTTTAAACTAAGACCCAACTTTCGCCAATCCGATAACCTCTGACATTCTTACGACAAGTCATCTGGCCTTCTTTCGGTGATCTCCCGGCATGCTCCCAACGAGCTTCCCGATCCCTTCGACGAATCTCCTAGTGAACTCCCGGTGAGGTCCCACTGCATCGTCCAAACCCGACCCGATGCCGAAGGTTGATCTTGGCCCATTATCTGGTTGTAACTTCATTGCTTTTGTCATAGTTAGACTTATAAATCTTCCTCTAAAACACATGTTAGATAAACACTCACCAATTGATCTCATCATCAAAATCCGAGATTCAACACTTACAACTTACAAAGGAGACTCTTTATAAGAATACAATACTTAGCTCACTCACTTTCCCCTTTTTTTTTTTCTTACACACTTTTTTAGCACATACTTTTTTCACAGATTATTGTCCAATGACTTATGTGAATACTTATGCTAAATGCAAGAAAACTTGGGGTATTATAGACACCAATTGGCTTCAGAAGAGTAGAGCCAAAATTTAAATGCACCGGGAAAACCTAGGTATGAGCGGTATAACCGTCGACGCTGGTGGTACAACTATTGAAAGCTACCCTAAAAATAGGGTATGGGCGATACAACCACTGGCCTGGGCGATCCAACCACCACCTGCTGCCTGAGATCCTAGGCGATAGTGGTGCAATTGCCAGCCTGGGTGGTACAATAGTCACTTGTTGTCGGATTGCTAGGCGGCGATGGTACAACCGTCGCTCACCAGTGGTACAACTGCTAGGATTTTTGAAAAAGTGATTTTCTTCACTTTTCCAATCCCGGCTTGTACCTCATATTGACCAATTTTTAGGATAACCAATTGAGCTCAATCCATCCCCTCAGTGGACCCGGTTGGCTTACATTGAATTGATTTGGATTTCTTCTAAATCAAACTCAATTAGGACTCAATCCCTAACTATGACTCACTGATTACAACTATAAGGACCATCAAGTTAAACAATGACCTAACTCCCACCAATCTGGTAGCCTCCGACATTCTTACAACGAGTCTTATGGTCTTCCTCCGGTGATCTCCCGGCGTGTTTCCAACGAGCTTCCCGATTCCTTCGGCGAACTCCCGACGAGCTCCTACTATATCATTTGAACCTTGGCCCGATGTTCAAACTTGATTTTGGCCCAATCATCTAGTTGTAACTTCTTTTTTCTGTCGTAGTTAAACCTGCGTTACTTTCTCTAACACACATGTGAGATTAAACACTCATTAATTGATTTCATCATCAAAATTAGAGATTCAACACATCACGCTTCCACTATTTCCACTAAGAATGTGTTCCTTCTCAGGGAACACTGCCCTCTTGGCAATAAAGACTTTTTGATCCTCAAGAGGGTAGAAATAATGCCCATAAGTTTCCATAGGGTATCCCACAAACTTGCATCGCTCGGTCCTTGATTTCATCTTGTCAGGTTTGTGTCCTCTAATGTGGGCAAGGTAGCCCTAAATCTTAACAACCTTAAGATCATGCTTCTTCTCTTTCCATATCTCATATGGTGTAAATACTATAGACTTTGATGGAACTCTGTTCAGAAGGTAAATTACGGTCTCCAGGGCATATCCCTAGATTGAGATGGGTAGGTCGAGGAAACTCATCATAAACCACACAATGTCTAACAGCGTGTGATTCCTCCTTTTTTATACACTATTAAGCTGAGGTGTACAAGGAGATGTCCATTGAGATAGAATCTCATTGTCTCTAAGGAAATGGGTGAACTACTCAAGTACTCTCCTTGTTCACCTCATCTTATTTCCTCTTGGATGCACTTTCATTCATGATCTGTGAAGCTATGTCTAGCATATATAAATCATTATGCAACATTCCTTTGGTGATGATCTCATCATCCTAAATCAATAAAATATTATTTAAAAAAACTAATTTATATCTCATAACTGTCAAATAAAAAATAAAAATAATATTTTTGATGATAGAATGAACATAATAACATGCGTCTAATACAATAGTAGCTCCACCAAGCGGATGTTGGGCGATCTCGCCAATAGTAACTGTAGCGACTCTTGCTCTATTGCCATCTTGAGGTCCATCTCATCTCTCGCCAATCTTCTAGGCCTTGCCAGAACCTACAATGAATCTCAGATATGATAAGCACTCCCGATATCTATTACTCATGTGTTATCATAAAAATTTGACAAATGGAGATTGATCATGAATATACCGAAAGCTTATCCAAGCTTCTGTTTTGCCTTCTCTGTAAGGTACTCTTTGTAGTTCCTCTTCCAATGCTCATCTTTGCCGCAGTGGAAGCATTAGTCTTCTTGGCAACCTTTGCCTTACCTAGTTTACCCTTGCCCTTCTTAAGGGACTTATCAACCTTCTTTTTCCTCTTGATCTCACCAATGTATTAGCTTCTCTTTTTTGATGGTGCCTCCCTCAACATATTGAGGAGCTCAGGGAGAGTCACCTCAAAATTGTTCATATTGAAATTCATAATGAATTGAGAATATGTTATCCTCTATGCCCATTCCTAGATTTGTGAGTTTCTCAATCTACTCAATCATCCTTAGAACATGGTTCTGAATTGATGTCCCCTCTGTCATTCTGGCATAGAAGACTCTTGGATATCTCATATCCCTGAGTTCTTCATTGTTCCTCAAATAGTTGGCAAAGATGAAGGAGAATGGAATTAACGTCTAGGCTCTCAAGTTGCCTCTATAGCTTAGGAGTCATATAGACCAACATATAACACTTAACCAATGTGGAATCATTTATGTACTTCACATAGCGAAAGATCTCATCCTTGCTTGCCCCTTCCTCTGCCATGGGCAAAATCATATTAAGGACATACATGATTTTTCTTCGCTGTGAGATAATTCTCAAGTTGCGAAGCCAATCGATGTAGTTTAGACCAGTAAGGTGGTTAGCATCAAGTATACCACGTAGGGGATTTGCAAGCGATATATTTTTGACAAGCAAAGATGTAGCATAAATGAATAACATGTAGATTTTGTACAATAGTAAACAATTAAAACATGGAATTCTATCTTAATATATTCATACTATTTTTCTAGTGAATCACGTGGCACTCTCGACACGTGAAACAAAAATCTCCAATAGACTTTTAGTGGGGATCGAGATCTAATCTGCTTCTTATTTTAACCTCGAGGGACTCGACTAATCACACTAAGCCCAAAAAGGTAGGCAACTCTTATCAATCACAACTCCTTGTTATTCCCGTCATGTTCAACCTCCAAACTATCATGGCCTCGAGGGACTCGACCAACCATGATGTTTAGTTAAGTCATCACCATCGTTATAAGATTGTCTGATTTGATGATTTATCTTAAGAGACTAGACCAAGTATAGTATATCCTTAGGTTACCAGTGACATCTCTATGTTGTTGGTAAGATCTTGAATCACAAAAGTAGATGAGCCTCAAGGGACTCGACCAACTCAACCTATGTCGGGATTCAATTTGTTCTTATAATGATGGAAGGTCACGTGGGTCAATCTAATTGTCTCACGCTTATCAACTTAATATTATTATAGGAGGGGGTTTTGATTTGGTTTCCTAATATGATGTGTCACATACATACATATTTAATATATATCTATATCACATGCAAATATATATACATATCTAGTAGTTATATAAGCAATCACATATCACATATGCACAATCACACTGGATGATCATGGCACCTCCATGCTCTCATCGTGCCTCTTCGTGTAATTATAACATAATCACAAGCACGCAAGCCCGATAATAAACGACAAAGATATGAGGCTTTCAGGCTCTAAGAATAATAATAATCATATATACACACACATCACATCACATAATCCATGATCATCTATCTATATCATACATCATATGTACACACATTATCATGTATGATTACTAGGAAAATAATAATAGTTAATTAAACCTCTTAATTAACTATATTTTCTAAAATTTAAGATATATTATAAATTTCTAGAATTATTAAGTGTATTTTTTAGAATCTTAGACAGATGAATATATCTCAAAATTTCTCAAATTTTGAAAGGCAAAATAATTCTTTTACCAAAAAGAAACCCTAATCCCCTTTTGTCACCTACTACCAAGTGGCCATCATCGCCCCTACGCAAGCAACACTATTGTGCGCCACGAGCTACTGTAAGTGCCCTAGTCGCGGGCGACCACCCTTGCAAGGTCCCTGGTAGTAGGCAGTCGCCCTTGCAGGCGGCCTGCTTGCAGGTGGCCGCCCTTGCCCGCAGGCAGTTTGCCCTCAGGCGTTACCTTCATGGCCAAGCATGCACGCCTCTCCAGAAGCATCTTCAGGCATAGTAAGAACGCATAGAATAATTCTACACGATTCAACATAACATACATAGTTAATAAGCCAATCATCGCATAATAAACCTGACTCTGATACCACTGTTAGGAAACCTTATCAGAAGTATCACATGTGTAGAGAAAAAATAAAATAAAAAATGTCTCAAATGTTTATCATGTCATCATGCAATGATTGTTGCACAAAAACACAAAACCAAAATACTATATATCACGTGTTACATATTTTACCTAGGGAGATTGTATATCCCTGAAAAACTAGATCCGAAGAAGAGGATGAAGGAGGTCATATATCCTCCTCTCTAGCGGCATCTACACAGTGGATGTAGCGATAATGCACCTTAGATCATCACGGGATCTTCCTTTCCAAGCTCTGTCACCAAAGGAGGAGAGGAGGCTGAGGAGAATAGGAGGGGCGACCAAAGGTGCAGCCTATCGCTTTTCTTGGCTGCCCCTGCCTCCTATTTATAAATAGCCTCTTTAAACCCTAATAGATCTTGTCTTGCTGGGTATTAGATATCTATCTAATTATTCTCACCACTTGGATTATTGGATCTCTACCCAATAATATCAATTTGCCTCTAATTGGGCTTCATCCAAATAATCAACTAATATTGGGTCTCATCCAATGAAACAGAGGCTTATTAGAGAACTCATATTCAATCATCTACTCATTGCAACATCCACCATATGTGTGTCTCTCTAGGCCCAATACTGAGCTAGTCGTGAGTTGCACCAGTTAGAACTCTTTTTGACTCAGAACTCCTTCTGACTTAGTGAATTATTATCCCATAATTATTCACTCAACTCATTGACTATGAACATACTAGGCAACTATGCCAAAGTCCTTAGATGGTATAAGGGGATCTAATCCATTGGATCTGTCTATCCTCAATCACCATGTATCTATAGTTCCTCATCCATATAATATCCTAGAGATCATACATCGGGTATGGTACTATCAGGCCTCATAGGGAATCCATCTGAGTCTCGCTCTAATAGGATTCTCCCAAAGGACTCCTGCTCTCTCAATCTGTTCGACCCTAGCTAGGGATTTAACTGAGCAAGAGCACACGAGATATTCCTCTTATAATATCGAGAGTAGATGATATCAAAGAAATGCCTTCTTAAGGTTGACTACTAATCTCGATAATCGACTGTATTAGATCTGAAACTTCGAGACCTGTAAGTCTGATATCAAAGAAATGAGTACTTAAACAAGACATCTTTGGTGTCTCAAGTCTAGGGACCAGATATACAACTGGAACTATAGAATTATTATATGACGTTATGTATCATTAACCAGCCAACATTCCATGATGAATCAATCAATGAACTCATTCTTCAATGAGCACATGTATTGTACCCTTAGTGTCCCCACATGAGCGGTTATGAGACTACCCGCCTCCATTATATGGACGGGTATACAGTATACCGATCTGTTTAGTTATCTTAATATCCATCTCAGATAACTTATGATCGAGATTATTTAGAGTCTATATTTAAATGTGAATTGGTCTCATTATCATGATCTCATCACGATCGTATTCCTATTGCACATATCCAAGGACATCACAATATATGCAACAAGTAACATAATGTGAGAACATGTTGAAAATAATGGTAAGCAAATGTTAGGACCCTAGCTGAGTCGGGTCTTAGTCGATTGAGTTGAGTCCTTAGATTGGATCTTGTTGACTAACCTAGACCTGACATTAGATTAGCTATAAGGAGATTTGAGTCCATTGTAATAAATCAGACCAAATCCTAGTGGGGATAGGAATCGGTTGAACTGGAGTCTGGTTAGGAGTTAGAGTTGAATACGGGTCAGAGTCAACTGAGTCATAATTATAATCAACCCTAATTGGCTGCCCACCTTGGTTGGGTAAGTTGGCTAGGGTTGAATTCCTTATAGGGTTAGGAGGAGTCATCATAGAGTCGGGCTCTCATAGGGAGGAGTCCTTATGAGATGGGAGTCTCCTAGTAGTCGCCTCCTCTTAAGAGAGGCTGGCTAGGGCAAGAGGGGGAGAGTCCCACTTAGCTAAGACTCTCTCTAAGGTTAAGTATGAGTCCTCTATAGCCGCCGGGGGTTAGGAGTTAAGGGGAAGATGAGTCTTGGTTTAGTATGAGTCTTGGTTAATTAAAGGAGTCTTATTATGAGTTAGGGTTTTGAGTCCCTATATAAACTTATGTAGCCACCACTATTTTATTATGAATAGATTAATCTTTCTTTAGCCATTGTGTCGAATACCTTGGAGGAGGGAACCCCTACAGAGTTCCAAGAGGCTGATCTCCTATAGAGATCAAATCCTAAGCTTAGAATCTGCAAGGGTTCTAACACTTGGTATTAGAGTACCCGTTCCTTGGAACGTCACTGCCCTTCTATAGCCACCCATCCTCTTCGTCCATCTCACAAGCAATTCCCACAATTGATGTAATCATCGCTGACTCTGCCATCATTACCACTGCCGTAGATCACCCCTTCAATCTCACTGCAAACTGCATAAGGTTCTGATATTCTACCTTACGGCTACTGTAATTTAGTTATCTTAAACTCAAAAAATAAAAAATAAAAAGTGTTCCTATTTTGCTGCATAAACTTATCGTTGTCAAGTTACCATCTTTACAATGAAAGTTAGCTGTAGGATTCAGTCGCATACTACTGTCCTATTTTTTTCTTGTTGCCATTATTTTGCTACCCTATATTCTATGTATTTTTTACAACATCTTTGGCACTCCCTATCAATGGATTTCCTTTAGGTTTCATGCAAAAATTACTAATACAAATTATTGATCTTTTATGTCCAAACTACTACACTATAAGCATACAAATCTACTGCAGCACCTACTCGTATTCCCTGATCTTGTCGAGTTTTTTGCTACTGTATTCTCCCACAAATTTTTTAACAGTATTAGCTTTTCCTTACCAATGGATTACCATTGAGTTCTACTCAAATCTTTGTTATGAACTACTGAAAAAAATTGTGTCTATACTGTTGAAATCTTTTTGACGAAAAAATTCTACTACTTTTTGGTGTTTCTTGCTACATATGCAACCAATCTTTGCCAAAATTGTTGCTGCCACTATTGTCATCTATCTTGTTGCTATCCTCATTGGTTTCTTGTTGTCGTAATCATCTAAAACACTGCTGGAATTTTCATCGTCAAACTATTTTTCTTTGACGTAAAATTCTGTTGTTAAATCTTTTCGCTATTCCCCACCACATACACCACTACATCTTACCAAATTTGTTGTTGCCCCCCACGTCATCCTTAAGACACCCTTTTAGCCTTGAGACACAGCCATCATAGCCTACTTTCGATCTTTACAATGAGCCTAAATAGCAGCATAAAATACTATTGCAATGATCTTCCGTCGTTAATGCAAGTTTCCAGTCGTATCCTATACTTTTTGTCGCAACCACACCAAACTGGTTCGTACCCCCAGCAGCAACCCTAAACCATCCTTCCCAGCTGCAAACCACTACCACAAAAATCCTTTACAGCCTCCACAACACCCTCAAACCACAACACCAATAGCAACCTAAACTACAAGCTATCAACCCTAAATAACAACCTTGATCCATCACCCTTTTGGCCACCAATCTGTCACAGATAAAAACATTAACAAGGTATTTGATGTAATGCTCATGTTTGTCTGTGTCCTTCAATTTTTGTACATTCTTTATAGAGCAAGTAGTGAGCTTGTAGTAGGCTTGGGAGCCCTAGCTTGGTTAGCTTTTGTGGTCGGTCTCGGCTTTTAAATGAGAGTTGTGTCATGTAGGCACTTGTGGGGACTTCAGTCTGTAATGGACCTTGATCCTTTGTTTGTAATCATTCAAAGCTTGTAAAGTCCATGGTTATAATTTGTATTAGCCGTATAAAGTGTTCTCTAAAGTGGTTGCTTATGTATCCCATGGGAAGTGCTTCCTCTAAACCATTTTCTCTTTTATAGGTCCTGAGGGACCCTAGGAGGTTTCAATGAGGCTGGCCTTTGCGGATAGACACACAAGAGTGCTGCAAGACATAGGCAAAATTAGCTAAATCTGTGATATTTTGGTATCAAAGCAGGACAAACACATATAGAAACACTTGCCATGCAAACGTGGGGGACCTAGCTAGACTACATGGAGGGCAGTTAGCATGCTCGTTTGGGAGAAACAGACATGGAGATGTAGGGAAAAGAGTCGCTCAGAGGAGCGAGCATCCTTGATTGGCATTCGGAGGAATGGCCAACCCTTTATGCGAAAGGCACCATGAGGACAAGCAAATTAGAAAGAATGTGTAGTACACAAAGGTTGGGATGACTGAGTTCAAGCTACAACTCGATAGTGGCAACCAAACTTGATGGTGCTCAAGGCAAGTGGGGCACTTGGTAAAAGATGAGACTGTGCAAAGTGGGATGTGTTGCTCAACAACTAAAAGAGTTATGTAAAGCTCACAGAGGTGTAGAGAATTGCTAACTCGAAGAATTCGCTACTCATACAAGGGCTTGTATACGGATGATGGAGTGTTCGTGGACATCCCAAGATGATCGGAACTCGGCTCCATGGAGCACTGAGACTTTCTCTTTGGTATGGAATGGTTGCGTCTATAGGAGATTTAAGTGTGTAACAAGTTCAGCACATTGCTAAGCCTTGAAGGATGCAGCAGGGGCTATATTGGCAGAGAGTCGTAATCTAGCAAGCGTATTTATAGGGGCAAAATAATGCACTGATTGTTTAGTAAAAGTAGTCTAAGGGGATGGTGGTCTCTGAAACTTCGTGAGGAAAGAATGCAAAAAAGAAAGTTGCTCTAATATGACAGATATCCAGGAAGGATAGATCCTGATTTTCTAGAGGGAGAATCATGTGCAGTGGACCACATATGTTGAGGAAGAGTATCTCAAGACAATATCTCTACGAAACTCAATGGATCGAGTGAGCAGCGAGGAGTCATTGCATGATCTCGAATAAAGTAATGAATTAGTGGATGCATTACGAGATTAAATGGGGGAGTGACTATGACAACATCATACAAAGGCACACTTAGAGTCGATGTGAAAATCAAACTCAATGAAGGGATGACCCATGGAATGGTAGGCACGAGGGCCGCCATCAATTTAATGCAAATCGAGTGGTGAAGCAACTTGGGTAGTATTTGGTGAAGTATACAAGCCGCATGAAGGGAGTCGACGTAGAAGATGGAAACATGGAGTGGAAGCATGAAGCTTTCCTTAGACAGAGGTCCAGGACATGAACTCTTGTAGAGGTAAGAGTAGGATTATGTCATTCCATGGGTTCTTCATTCTGATGGAGTGGACTCATTTTGCATAGTGTCAAAGATGAAGGGAGCTTCGAGGCACATGCACCTATCTTAGAGAAGCATCTGATAGAGGGACTAAGGTGACTTAACTTGCAGAAGTGAAGTTGGGATCAGAAGGCCATAGAACAAGGCAAGAGGACGTAGAGGTGGATACTCTTTAAGAATATGTCATAGTGCTACCATTCAAGTTGTCATGAAGAAAGTGGTACGCAGCGAAGATTGTGCTAGTGGGGGATAGATGATAGGACTCCAGCAGGGTTGAGTCCTAATCTCCCTAGAAGTAGTGAATAAAACCCTGCTAAATATAATAAAGCCACTCCTATCTTATAAAGGAGTATGGCTAGGGTTTAGATTAGCCCTTAGGGCTTGGTGGCCGTCGCCACCTTACTGGGTTGGTTGGCCAGAGTTTCCCCATGCTTAGGTTAGCTATAGACTCAACCTAGTCACCCCCTATTCCTATTAAGGCAGGTTGGCTATAGAAGGGGCAAAGGGATAATTTTACTTAGGCAAGCACCCCCTTAGGCTAGGGTTTTGATCTCTATATAATGATAAAGCTGCCCCCTCTCTTGAATCAAGCAATTATCAATTTTATTTCAGCCTTGTGCCGAATCTAGGAGGAAGGAACCCCTACAACATTCCAAGGGTTGATCCCTCTTAAGGATCAAAATCTATAGAACTTCATCTGGGGTTTTATCATCTGGTATCAGAGCAGTGATCTTGCTGCCCCTATAGTCGTCATCCACGCCTCCACTTTCCCAAGCAATTCCCACAATTGCTATGACATGTGCCTCTCCATCTTCCACCCCACCAAGAGATCAAACCAGTCTGCCACTGTCCCCTGCGTTTGATCTAGAATTTTGGTATATTTTTATCATCCACGCCTCTTCAATACTTCAAGATTCCTTACTTTACATGTTGAAGATTTTTTCCAAATTTTATCCACTGTAAATTTTGTTCGTCGCAAACGTTATCATCGTTGCAAAGGTGAAACATTACAAAAAGTTTCAACCGAATGTTGCTTCTTGAAACTAAACTTTTAATCATCCTTTTTAGCTGAAACTTTTATACATTTTCATAGATCATTTTAGCTTTAAGACTGATCTCGTGAAAAAACTCCTTCTAGATCTGGACTTATAGCACTGTGATTCTTCATTACACAGTACTGAAATTTTACAATGTAGAATCTACCTTCCGTCTATTGGCCTCTTGAAACTGAACTTTTGTTTATCCTTTTTGGCTAAAATTTTTATGCAATTCTCAAGATCAAGTTGGCTTTCATCTGGATTTGATTTAATGAAAAAACTCCTAGAACTGGTTTTTTTGTGAAATCTTTGACCATCATGCAGTTTTGGAATTTTACGACGAAGGAATCTGCCTTTCATCTTTTGCCCTATTTCCCTACTGTTATGCAGCCAAAATTTCATCAAACTTTTTACTAGTATTAACAACATCTGAACCAAGGGTTTCAGTATAATTTTCTTGAACTTTTCGTTGGAATTTACAACGAGAAGTCATCATTTCTCCGACATAAACCCGATTTAGCAGGACAACATATCACAACACTTCTTTTCACCGAATTCTATCAGATTTGAGTGCTATTTTTTGTGGTTCTTTTCCTCATCTCTAAACCCTACCATCCTCACTAAAAATCCTTCCAAATATTACCCTAAACTAAATCCAAACAGCCCCTAAATCAGCCACCCAAATTAGCCTACTTCCTTATCGATCCACTAACCTTTTTAGCCAACTTTCCTTCCTGAGACACCTACCTTTGCTGCCATCTATCCCAAATCTAAAATCTATTTTCCTAACCTTCATCTACAACTATCATAGCCCAAAAACCACACCTATTTGTAGCCTAAACTCCATAAAACTGCTGACCCAAGTTTGCCCTAAACCGTAGCCTACTTTCATCTAAACCGATTCACCTTCCAACTGGCCACCCCCTTCTCCAAAATTCTCATGCCGCTAATCCGACAACAGAAAAAAGATATTAATATTATAGATCTAGAGACATATACTATGGCATCAGAGGAGGCTATCGATGCAAAGCTTGAAGCCTTTGGAAACCGCATGGAAGAGAAGATGTGATCCCTTTTCGCCGAATTCAGCATTGGCCGAGTGTCGAACCCGAGGAAATCACAACACAGAGAAACTTCAAATCGGCAAGATGATCCTCAAGAACATGGCCACATCACCTCTGATCTCAATAATCCATGCATGAAGATTGACTTCCCTAGATGGGAAGAAGGAGACTCGATTGGGTGGATCTTGTGTACGGAGCGCTATTTTTTGTTCTACCGAACCGCCAACGCCACACGGGTGGAGATTTGCTGTCATCCACTTCGAGGGAGATGTTATTCAGTGGTTTAATTGGTTTAAGCACACCCATAGAGGACTCTCTTGGCAGTGATTCAAGGAAGGACTACTAGACCACTTCGGACCAACCGATTTCAACAACATCGGTGGACAATTGGCAAAGATTCGTCAAACCTCTACAATACAAGAATATCAAACAAGGTTTGAGCATTTATCTAACTAAACTGATAAACAACTTTTAGGTACTTTTATCGAGGGCCTAAAGCCGGAGATCCCAAGAGAAGTAAAGGCGCGACAACCATACACTCTTATGGCGGTGATTTCCTTTGCGTGTATCCAGGAAGAACAATTGAACCACGAGGTATGAAGGATAAGGGTCGCTCCCTGACCAGCCATACCAAGGCCTACTGCTGCCTCTACTACCATCCAAGCTTCTGCACCAAAAAAGTTGACAAGAGACGAGCTTCGCGAACGATCGGCCAAGGAGTTGTGTTGGCATTGCGATGAACCGTGGAGCCGCGAACATCACTGCAAAAAGGGTCGGCTCCTCGTGATTGAACTAGCAAAGGATAAGGACAATGAAACATCTGAAGAAGCCCTTGAACCTAAAGAAGAAGTCATGGAGGAAGAGTCCCAACTAGCCAACTACGCAGTGCATGCATTGGCCGGCTATTCCAACCCGCATATGATGAAAGTTGGAGGACTTCTAAAACAGCAACTCATCACCATTCTCATTGACACGGGCAACACCAATAACTTCCGCAACAGTAAGGTTACTACACATTTGGCACTTCAAATCGAAGGTTGCAACAAGTTTGACGTAAAGGTCACCAACGACCGAATATTTAATTGCGACCAATGGTGCCCGTGGGTGAAACTACTCCAAGACCAAGAAGTGGTAACTAATTTCTTCCTCCTACCTATTGATGATTATGAAACCGTACTCAGGATTGAATGGCTCACAACACTAGGTGATATCTCCTGGAATTTTTCTAAATTAATCATGAAATTTTATTGCAAAGGGAGATAGGTCACATTACGAGGCAACCGCGAGAGCCAAATTTCCACTATTTTGTTACAACAAATAGAGAAAGTTTTGCACAAAGCACATGGTGGATTCTTGATGTATATTCAATAGCCATATATAGGGGAGAACATACAAAACTCAGATCTTAAGCTTGTCCTTTGCTTGAATGAATTCGCGGATGTTTTCTTGGAGCCGCGCGGGCTGCCCCCTAACCGGCCACATGACCACTGCATTCCTATTTTGTCAGGCAAACCTCTAGCAAATTTATGACTGTGCCACTATTCTCACTTGCAGAAGGATGAGATCGAGAACAATGTTAAAGATATGCTTGACACCGGGGTGATTCGACCGAGCTGCAGCCCTTACTCCTCACCGGTGTTGCTAGTGCACAAGAAAGATGGTACGTGGCGAATGTGCATTGACTACTGGGCTCTAAACGCCATCACCGTCAAGGATAAATATCCTATCCCATTCGTAGATGAACTCTTGGACGAATTAAAAGGAGCCCGAGTCCTTGCTAAATTGGATCTCCGATCCGGATACCATCAGATTCGGGTATGCACTGAAGATATTCTGAAAACTATATTCCACACATATAACGACCACTACAAGTTTCTGGTAATGCCTTTCGGACTTATGAATGCTTGATAGGATTCCAACAGGATTGTGTCCTAATCTCTCTAGAAATAGTCAATAAAACCCTGCTAAATTGTAATAAAGCCACTCCTATCTGATAAAGGAGTATGGCTAGGGTTTAGATTAGCCCTTAGGGCTTAGTGGCCGTCGCCCCCTTACTGGGTTGGTTGGCCAGAGTTTCCCCCTGCTTAGGTCAGCTATAGAGCCAACCTAGTCACCCCCTATTCCTATTAAGGCAAGTTGGCTATAGGAGGGGCAAAGGGGTATTTTACATAGGCAAGCACCCCCTTAAGCTAGGGTTTTGATCCCTATATAATGATGTAGTCGCCTCCTCTCTTGAAAAAAATAATTATCAATTTTATTTCAGCCTTATGCCGAATCTAGGATATAGCGTTCCAAGGGTTGATCCCCCTCAAGGATCAAAATCTATAGAGCTCCATCTGGGATTCTATCATCTAGTATCAGAGCATCGATCTTGCTGCCCCTGTAGCCATCCCAGCCGCCTCCATCTTCTCAAGCAATTCTCATAATTGCTACAACACGTGCCTCCACCTTCCATCCTAGCAGCAGATAAAATCAGTCTGTCGCTGCCCCCCACGTTTGATATGGAATTTTGGTATATTTTTATCATCCATGCCTCTTCAATACTGCAAGATTCCTTACTTAACATGTTGAAGATTTTTTTCTAAATTTTATCAGTTGCAAATTTTGTTCGTCGCAAACGTTATCATCGTTGTAAAGGCGAAACACTGCAGAAATTTTCAACCGATTGTTGTTTCTTGAAGCTAAACTTTTAATTATCCTTTTTGACTGAAACTTCTATATAATTTATTAGATTGTCTTACCTTTCATCTAAGACTAATCTTGTGAAAAAACTCCTTCTGAATCTGGACTTATAGCACTGTGATTCTTCTTTACATAGTACTGAAATTTTACAATGCAGAATCTGCCTTCCATCTATTGGCCTCTTGAAACCAAACTTTTGTTCATCCTTTTTGACTGAAATTTTTACACAATTCTCAAGATCAAGTTGGCTTTCATCTAGATTTAATTTCATAAAGAAACTCCTTCTAAAACTGGTTTTTTGTGTAATCTTTGACCATCACGCAGTTCTGGAATTTTACGACGAAGGAATCAACCTTTCATCTTTTGCCCTATTTCCCTACTATTATGCTGCAAAACTTCGTCAAACTTTTTACTGCATTAACAACATCTGAATCAAGGGTTTCTGCATAATTTTCTTGAACTTTCCTCTGGAAATTATGTCAAGAAGTCATCGTTTCTCCGACGTAAAATCTGTTCGACAGGACTGCACATCACCGCACTTTTTTTCGTCGAATTCTATCATATTTGAGTGCTGTTTTTTGTGGAATTTCAGACTCTCTTTTCCTCATCACCAAACCCTACCATCCTTACCAAAAACTCTTCAAAACCCTTCCCTAAACCAACACCAAACAGCCCCCCAAATCAGCCTACTTCCTTATCGATCCACTTACCTTTTTAGCTAACTTTCCTTATCGAGACACCTACCTTTGCTGCCATCTATCCCATATCTAAAATCTATTTTTTCCTAACCTTCATCTACTGCTATCACAGCCCTAAAACCATACCAATTCGCAGCCTAAACTCCATAAAATTACAGCCCCAAATCTGCCCTAAATTGCAGCCTACTTCCATCCAAACCGATTCAACTTCCAACTGGCCACCCCCTTCTCCAAAATTCCCATGCCACTAACCCAACAACAGAAAAATAATCTCAATATTATAGATCTAGAGGCGTATACTATGGCATCAGAGGAGGCAATCGATGCAAAGTTTGAAGCCTTTGGAAACCGCATGGAAGAGAAGATGTGATCCATTTTCGTCGAATTCAGCATTGGCCGATTGTCGAACCCGAGGAAATCACAACACGGAGAAACTTCAGATCGGCAAGACGATCCTAAAAAACATGGCCACATCACCTCTGATCTTAATAATCCATGCATGAAGGTTGACTTCCCTAGATGGGAAGAAGGAGACCCGATCGGGTGGATCTTACGCGCGGAGCGCTATTTTCGGTTCTACCGAATCACCGACACCACTGGGTGGAGATTGCTACCATCCACCTCGAGGGAGATGCTATTCAGTGGTTTAATTGGTTTAAGTACACTTATAGAGGACTCTCTTGACAGTGATTCAATGAAGGACTACTAGACCGCTTCGGACCAACCGATTTCAACAATATCGACGGACAATTGGCAAAGATTCGTCAAACCTCTACAATACAAGAATACCAAACAAGGTTTGAGCATTTATCTAACCAAACTGAGAATTGGTCTGAGTCAACCTAGTCACCCCCTGTTCCTATTAAGGTAGGTTGGCTATAGGAGGGGCAAAGGGGTAATTTTTCTTAGGCAAGCACCCCCTTAAGCTAGGGTTTTGATCCCTATATAATGATGTAGCCACCCCCTCTCTTAAATCAAGAAATTATTAATTTTATTCCAGCCTTGTGCCGAATCTAGGAGGGAGAAACCCCTACATCGTTCCAATGGTTGATCCCTCTCAGGGATCAAAATTTATAGAGCTCTTTCTGGGGTCTTATCATCTAGTATCAGAGCAATAATCTTCCTGCCCCTGTAGCTATCATCCATGCCTCCACTTTCCCAAGCAATTCCCGTAATTGCTACGACACGCGCCTCCACCTTCCACCCCAGCAGTAGATCAAATCAGTCTACCACTGCCCCCTGCATTTTATCTGAAGATCTAGTATATTTTTATCACTCACACCTCTTCAATACTACAAAATCCTTTACCTTACACGTTGAAGAAGATTTTCAAAAAGTTTCCTTGTGCAAAATTTTACCGTCGCAAATGTTATCATCGTTGCGAACTCGAAACGCTGCAGAAATTTTTAGCCTATTGTTGCTTCTTGGAACTTAACTTTTAATCATAATTTTTGGCTAAAACTTTTGTACAATTTTATAGATCATCTTACCTTTCATCTAAGACTAATCTTATAAAAAAACTCCTTCTGGATCTGGGCTTATAGTGTTGTGATTCTTCATCACACAGTGCTGAAATTTTACGACAGAGAATCTGCCTTCCATCGATTGGCCTCTTGAAAACCAAACTTTTGTTCATCCTTTTTGGCTGAAATTTTTATACAATTCTCAAGATCAAGTTGGATTTCATCTGGATTTGATTTCATGAAAAAACTCCTTCTGGAACCAGTTTTCTCATATGATCTTTCACTATCACGCAGTTCTGGAATTTTACGATGAAGGAATCTACCTTGCATCTTTTGCCCTATTTCCCTACCGTTATGCTGCCAAAATTTCTACTGGTATTGACAACATCTAAACCAAGGGTTACTGTATAATTTCCTTAAACTTTCCCCTAAAATTTACATTGAGAAATCATCATTTTTCTGACGCAAAAACCGGTTCAGCAAGACAACACATTGCAGCACTTTTTTTCGTTGAATTCTATCGGATTTGAGTGCTGTTTTTTGTGCTCTTTTCCTCATCACAAAACCCTACCATCCTTACCAAAAATCCTTCAAAACCTTACCCTAAACTGAAACTAAACAGCCCCCCAAATCAGCCACCTAAATCAGCATACTTCCTTATCAATCTACTTACCTTTTTAGCTAACTTTCCTTACCGAGACACCTACCATTGCTGTCATCTATCCTAGATCTAAAATCTATCTTCCTAACCTTCATCTACTTCTATCACAGCCCTAAAACTACACCAATTCGCAGCCTAAAATCCACAAAATTATAGCCCCAAATCTGCCCTAAATCGCAACCTACTTCCATCCAAACCAATTCAACTTCCAACTGGCCACCCCCTTCTCCAAAATTCTCATGCCACTAACCTAACAATAGAAAAAAGATCTTAATATTATAGATTTAGAGGCGTATACTATGACATCAGAGGAGGCAATCGATGCAAAGTTTGAAGCCTTTGGAAACCGTATGGAAGAGAAGATGCGATCTCTTTTCGTCGAATTCAGCATTAGCCGACAGTCGAACTCGAGGAAATCACAACAAGGAGAAACTTCAAATCGGTGAGACGATCCTAAAAAATATGGTCACACCACCTCTGATCTCAATAATCCACGCATGAAGGTTGGCTTCCCTAGATGGGAAGAAGGAGACCCGATCGGGTGAATCCTATGCGCGGAGCGCTATTTTTGGTTCTGCCGAATCACCGACGCCACACGGATGGAGATTGCTGCCATCCACCTTGAGGGAGATGTTATTCAGTAGTTTAATTGGTTTAAGCACACTCATAGAGGACTCTCTTGGCAGCGATTCAAGGAAGGACTACTAGACCACTTTGGACCAACCGATTTCAACAACATCGACGGACAATTGGCAATGATTCGTCAAACCTCTACAATACAAGAATACCAAACAATGTTTGAGCATTTATCTAACTAAACTGAGAATTGGTCTGAGAAATAACTTTTAGGTACTTTTATCGAGGGCCTAAAGCCAGAGATCCGAGGAGAAGTAAGGGCGCGGCAACCGTACACTCTTATGACGATGATTTCCTAAACGCGTCTAGGAAGAACAATTGAACCACGAGGTACGAAGGACAAGGGTCACTCCCTGACCAGCCATGCCAAGGCCTACTGCCCCCTCTACTGCCATCCAAGCCCCTGCACCAAAAAAGTTGATAAGAGATGAGCTTCGCGAACGATCGGCCAAGGAATTGTGTTGGCATTGCGATGAACCATGGAGCCGCGAACATCACTTCAGAAAAGGCCAGCTCCTCGTGATTGAACCAGCGAAGGATGAGGACAATGAAACATCTAAAGAAGCCCTTAAACCTAAAGAAGAAGTCATGGAGGAAGAATCCCAACCGGCCAACTATGCAGTGCACGCATTGGCCGGCTATTCCAACCCGCTGATGATTGCACCCACTAAAGAACCCAAACTTGAGATACGACTCTCGAGCCCAAGGAGAATGATACATCGCAATTGGCCACCCGTACGGTCCCTACCTTAGCCGACTACACCAACCTGCAAAAATTGAAGATCGAAGGGTTTCTCGAGCAATAATTCATCATCATCCTCATCGACGCCGGGAGCACACACAACTTCATGAGTAGTAAGGTTGCTATCCACTTAATGCTCCAAAAAGAATATTACAATGGGTCTGAAGTCAAGGTAGCTAATGGCCAAATTTTGAAGTGCAACCAGAAGTGCCCGCGGGTAAAACTGATCCTACAGGAGCAAGACGTAGTTGCTAATTTTTTCCTCCTCCCTCTTAATGGTTTTGATATAGTGCTTGACATTGATTGGTTGTCCACGATTGGAGATATTTTCTAAAAAATTTCGAAGCTAACCATGACATTTTTCAGAAAAGGAAAGCAGGTGATTCTACGAGGGAGCCCAGTGGCTACAACCATAACACTACACTTGGAGGGGGTACCAAAAGAAGAATCCAATGGTTTCCCAATTCAAATTCAAGAGTTTTATGAGATTGAAGATAAAAAAAACCACTCCCACAGCTTACTGAATTTTTGGGCATCTCCACCCAACCGAGCCGACTACCTCCTACGAAGTTGGCCAACCCCCCATGCTGAACCGGTCGAAACCTCTACCAGTTGTTGCTCGACCAGATTGCTTCATACAACCTCAGAAGGTCAAAGATAAAAGGGTTGTCCAAGAGATGACAGAGACACGGATTGTTCGGCCATGCTTATTTCCCACTATGACACGTCCCTTTATCCTTTTCCCTGGAGATAAGCTACTTCTAAAGTGTTATATCCTGTTGAACTCACCATGGTTGCTGATGCAGCACTTCCAGATCTCAGGTGATTTCATGACTTTCCCAGGATCAACAATGATGCTTAAACACTTCCTTGATGATGACCTCCAATCTATGGCCGAAGATCGTGAGAAAATTGAGCCCCTCCAGTGGCAAAATAAGAAAATGGGAAGGATCATTCGCAGGACTCAACGAAGCATGAACATCATCCCTCTCATCATAAAGAAAGATGCACCACCTTGGCCGAGTGGAAATATAGCCCTCACGACCACGATGTCGTCCACACCAAATCGTGGCCATGTGTTTATTATTGGAGCAGACACATCCAGAGTGGGGGTCAACACTATCCTCATACAAGATGATCAACAGCACGAAGAAGTAAAAATGGGCCCTGAAAAATCACCACTCCTACCCACCTCAAACTCAAATCGGGCACACACCATTAGAGATTTTACTAAAGGATAGCCATCACTCCAAAAGAAGGCACGACTACTATTACAGAGCAACCACGTGGTAGCTCATGCAAGGAAGAAACTTCCCCCTGACAAACGTCGGAGCAGAAGAAAGTTTTCTGAAAAAGATCATGTCCCCCTTCATCTCCAGCACCACAAGCACGAAATTCAAGCCTCAAGAAAGTGGTCTCCTTATTTCTTTGGGCCTTGTAAAATTGGGGATCACATTGGGGCCCTAACCTGGAGATCACATTGGGGCCCTAATTGGGGATCACATTGAGGACAAGACTGATTTTGAGAGGGCGGGTTTGATAGGACTCTAGTAGGGTTGAGTCCTAATCTCTCTAGAAGTAGTCAATAAAACCCTACTAAATTATAATAAAGCCACTCATATCTTATAAAGGAGTATGACTAGGGTTTAGATTAGCTCTTAGGGCTTAGTGACCGTCACCCCCTTACTGGGTTGGTTAGCTAGAGTTTCCCCCTGCTTAGGTCAGTTATAGAGCCAACTTAGTCACCCCCTGTTCCTATTAAGGCAGTTTGGCTATAGGAGGGGCAAAGGGATAATTTTACTTAGGCAAGCACCCCTTTAGGCTAGGGTTTTGATCCTTATATAATGATGTAGCTGCCCCCTCTCTTGAAAAAATAATTATCAATTTTATTTCAACCTTGTACCGAATCTAGGAGGGAGGAACCCCTACAACGTTCCAAGGGTTGATCCCCCTCAATGATCAAAATCTATAGAGCTCTATCTGGGGTTCTATCAATGCTTCTTCTAATTTCCAAAACCTGATGAATGACATCTTCTGGAGTTTTCTACATAAGTTCGTATTGGTATTCTTTGATGATATTCTCATTAATAGCTCTACGCTTGATATACATTTTCAGCACTTATAAACTATTCTAACGATTCTTCGAGAGAATACTCCTTATGTTAAACAGTCAAAGAGCAGCTACTTACAACATAAATTGGAGTATCTTTGGCACATTATATTAGAGGATGGAGTGGTGGTGGACCCGACAAAGATCGAGGTAATGCAAGGATTGTCGAGACCTACAAACGTACAATCATTACGCGATTTCCTTAGACTCACAGGCTACTACCAAAATTTTATGAAAGATTATGACATGATCAGTGCCCCGCTCATGTCCTTACTAAAGAAAGACTCCTTCTTGTGGTCGGATAAAGTCTCTACAGCCTTCGAACGACTCAAGGCAGCCATGACGATGACGTTGATCCTAGTGCTGCTCGATTTTGGCCGTACTTTGGTCATTGAGGCTGATGCGTCAGGAGTTAAAATTTGGGCTATTCTTATGCAAGATGGTCCATGGCACGAAAGAGGAGTTAAACTAGAAGAATTATAAACCATGCTCACGTCAGATTAAGCTCTCATCATCCTGAACCATACTAGAGGGCAGTCACCATTCTAGAAGAAAGATTGGCTATCACTAAAGAGTAACCATGTGGTAGCCCATACAAGGAAGAAACTTCTCCCTGATATACACTGGAGCATAAGAAAGTTTCCTGAGAAAGATCAAGTCCCCCTTCATCTCCAACTCCACCAGCATAAAATTCAAGCCTCAAGAAAGTGGTCTCCCTATTTCTTTGGGTCTTGCAAAATTGGGAATCATATTGGGCCCAAACTTGGAGATCAGATCCATGCACCAGATCAAAATTATAGTTAATCCTCCAAGTATCCCACCTCAAATGGAAATTTAAAGATGACGACTCAGCTCAAGTTCTTCTAACTGACACCCAAGCTGATGAGGAGCTAAAGACCTGGTTCCCTGAGTTAATGGAACTTCAGCCTTGAGGACAAGGCTGATTTTAAGAGGGCGGGTTTAATAGGACTCTAGTAGGATTGAGTCCTAATCTCCCTAGAAGTAGTCAATAAAACTCTGCTAGATTGTAATAAAGTCACTCCTGTCTTATAAAGGAGTATGGCTAGGGTTTAGATTAGCCCTTAGGGCTTAGTGGTCGTCGCCCCCTTACTGGGTTGGTTGGCCAGAGTTTCCCCCTACTTAGGTCAGCTATAGAGCCAACCTAATCACCCCCTGTTCCTATTAAGGCAGGTTGGCTATAGGAGGGGCAAAGGGGTAATTTTACTTAGGCAAGCACTCTCTTAGGCTATGATTTTGATCCCTATATAATAATGTAGCTGCCCCCTCTCTTGAATCATGCAATTATTAATTTTATTTCACCTTGTGCCGAATCTAGGAGGGAGGAACCCCTACAGCGTTCCAAGGGTTGATCCCCCTCAAGGATCAAAATTTATAGAGCTTCATCTGGGGTTCTATCAATAGAGGCCCAGGATCGAGGCAATGGTGCACTAATTTTAGCTAAGTCTGGAAACTTCGAGAGCTACTAGACGACGGACTATTATAGAGTGATGCTTCGTCCAGGGGTGTGTTAGAATCCTAGCGGATTCGAAGCTTGGGGGTGATCTATATAGGAGATCGGCCTCCTTGGAACTATATAGGAGTTTCCTCCTCTAAAGTGTTGCTTAAAGGCTGCATAAAAGGCTCTTCAATTGATTGATAAAAAGTGAAAGGTTACAAGGTTATTTATAGACCCTCTAACCCTAATTCCTAAGAGGACTCCTTCTTCAAGACTCCTACCTTTAAGAAACTCCTAATGCTCCTCTAATTCTAACTTCCAACCGACATATCAAGGGGTGGTTGGTTGCTTATTGCTTTCATAATCCTATTCTAACTTAATCCCCTTCTTAACCAAATATCTTCCTCAACTAATCCTATCCTAGCCGGCCTCCCTTCTTTCCTTAATAGAGGTCGGCTAGATAAGATTTATATGAATGCCCTTAGATTTACATGATTGCTCTCTTTAATGAAACTAAATTAGGACTCCCCTAGCTAGAGTCCTAACAGACCCGCCCTCTTCAAATCAGCCTTGTCCTCGAGGCTAATGCTCCATGAATTCTAGAAATTTGATTTTTAAATCATCATAGTTCTACCAAGTGGCCTCTTCTTCTGGAAGGTTGGCCCACCGTATTAGCACTTCAGTAGTAGGTCGTTGTCGTCGTGTCACAATCCTTCGGTCAATAATGGCACTTGGCTGGGACTGGAGCTCTTCTTGGACAATCATATTAGGTGGATGTCTTTGAACTGTCTTGTTCTGTCCTAACTTGAGCTTTAAGCACGACACATAAGACTGGATGGATTCAGGAGTCGGTAGGTAGGTCCAATCTGTATGCTACTACCCTTATGTGCTCCACAATCTGGTAAGGTCCATAGAACCGAGGTGAAAGCTTCATGGATGCTTTAGTCTGGATCGATGTTTGCCTGTATGGCTAGAGTCGTAGAAATACCCAATCTCCCACTGGAAATTCTATTTTGCCTTTGTGTTGATCATATTGCTGCTTCATCCTTGTTTGAGCTGCAGTGAGGTTGTCTTTTAATAGCTTTGGCATTTTATCTCTGTCTTGTAGTTCTTTGTCTACTTGTCCTATTTTAGAGGTGTCGAATACATATTTTGGGATTACAAGGGGAGGCCAGCCATACATAGTCTCATAGGGTGTAATTTTCATAGATGAATGATAAGTTGTATTAGACCACAAGGTCACTGGTGAAGCATCTGAGGTATGTTTCTAAACACCTGTTCACCACTTTAGTCTGGCCGTCGATTTATGGGTGATATGCTGTGCTCATCTTCAATTTAGTGCCTTGGATCTGAAATAATTCTGTCCAGAATTTGCTCGTGAAGACTCTATCATGATCACTTACGATAGATCTTGGCATCCCATGTAATTTTATAATATTTTTCATAAAGATTTAGGCAATGCTGGAAGTAGCGTAAGGATTACGAACTGCACAAAAATGAGCATACTTTGTAAGGTGATCAACAACAACAAGAATCATACTTTTTCCTTGTGATGAGGGTAGCCCTTTAATGAAATCTATTGATATATCAGTCCATATCATGTTTGGAATAGGTAGAGGTTGCAGCTTTCGAGGGCTTGCCACTGTTTCACCTTTATGTCGTTGGCACACATCACATTGTGCCACAAATTTAGCAATAGCATTTTTCATCCATTCCCCATAAAGATTTTGCATAATCCTCTTATAGGTTCTAAGGAACCCAAAATGCCCGGCCGCGGGTGTGACATGCATCTCTTAGAGGATAGTCTTTATGCAACTAGAATTTGGCACAAGCATAATGTAGTATAGATTTTTTGAGTCCCAACTATAATGAGCCACCGAAACCTGGTTCTCCCTCTAATTTTTTTATGATCTTACAGGTTCCTAGATCATTTTGTCATTCTCTCCTAATGTCTTTAAGGAAGTTGCTGATTGGAAGTGAAACAGCCAAAAATTTAGCTTGCTCGGGTAGTCGTGAAAGCGCATCTGCAACAACATCCTCTTTCCCCTTTTTATAAATTTTTTTATAATCATATTCAAGAAGCTTTGTTACCCATTTTTATTGCTCAGGGAAAGATATTTTCTGCTCCAAGAAATATTTCAGGCTCTTATGGTCGGTCTTGATTTGGAAGCATCCTTACTTATAACAAACTAGTAGCAGTTACGTATAACAAACCTATCAGCCACCACGTGCACAATTGCAAGCATCTCCTTATCATAAATAATTATCTTAAGATAGGATGGAGATAAAGCCTTACTTATATATGCTAGAGTGCAGCCGTCTTGTATTAACACAACACCTATTCTCACTTCGGAGGCATCAGCTTCAATAATAAAAGTCTTATCGAAGTCGGGTAATGCTAGCATAGGTGTTGTCATCATTGCGGTTTTAAGTTCGTCGAAGGTGGTGGAGGCTCTATTCGACCGCTGGAAAGTATCTTTTTCAGTAAGAAAGTAAGAGGTGCACTGATCTTCCCATAGTCTTTCACGAACTTACGGTAGTAGCTTATTAAACCGAGAAAGCCACACAGCGATTTTATATTTTTTTGGGCCGGCCAGTTCTATATTGCTTCAATTTTAGAAGGGTCCACCGCCACTCCTTCCCCTAGTATGATATGCCCAAGATACTCCACCTTCTGTTGAAAAAAGCTACACTTCGACCTTTTGTCAAAAAGAACATGATCTCAAAAAATCATCAAAACAAGTCCTAAGTGCTCAAAATGACTTTTAGTAGAAGGGCTATAAATAAGGATGTGATCAAAGAAAACTAGCACAAACTTATGAAGATAATTTCAAAAGATATCATTTATAAGACTCTAAAAAGTGGAGGGAGCATTGGTGAGGCCGAAGGGGATTACCATAAATTCGTAGTGGTCGTTATGTGTCCGAAAGGCGATTTTTGGTATGTCCTCTTCGTACACTTGTATCTGATGATATCGGGATCAAAGGTCTAGCTTTATGAAGATTTGTGCTCCATTTAGTTTATCAAGCAACTCATCTACTACTGGAATATGGTACTTATCCTTGACAGTTATACTATTGAGAGCTCTATAGTCGACACATATTCACCACGTTCCGTCCTTCTTTCGTATAAGGAGTATCAGTGAAGAGTAGGGGCTATAACTTAGCTGAACAACTCCTATTTTAAGCATCTCTTTCACAATCTTTTCTATTTCATCCTTCTGTAGATGAGGGTACTAATATGGTCAAGTGTTTGCTGGAGGTTTTCCCAGAAGAATCGGTATCCGATGATCATACTAGCGGCTAGGGGGTAGGCTACGTGGTTTATCAAATACATTCGAAAATTCAGCAAGGGAAGTAGATTTGGGTCTTCAACTTTAGTTGTCTCCCTCTTGGGTTGTTGTTCAAGTTATACTAAGAAGCCGCTGCATGATTTTCACAATACTTTATCCATTCATCGCGTGCAAATTGTCGATATGTCACTCCCCCGTTTGTCGTGTAGTAGTACCTATTTTCCCTGGCTGCAAAACTTAATGATTAATTTCAAAAACTTCTAGGAAATATCACCTAATGTCGTCAGCCATTTAATGCCAAGACGGCTTCATAATCATCAAGAGGGAGGAGGAAAAAATATACGATTATTTCTTGATCCTACAACAAAAGCTTTACCCGCGGGCACCGACGATCACACTTCAGAAGAAGGTCTTTTCCTTTATCAAAAGGATCCGCAAGAATCAACAAGGATCAACATAACTCAGCCGACCCCACACCAAAGTCAATCATTAGTAAGTTGAAGTAGTATGGCGGATCAGAGTTCGACCACTCAACAACAGCGGCAGAGAGCAATTGGGAGCCAAAAGGCGTGTTATAGCCAGAGCAGAAGATTGAAGATTCAAAAAAGGCGATGAGATGTAATGTCTGCAGCGACTTCGACGAGGACGTCGAAGGAATAAGTGAGAGAGAATGTCACGGTCAAAAATATAAATAAGGTATTCGATGTAATGCTCATATTTGTCTGTCTTTCGATTTTCGTACATGTTGAGTACAGCAAGAAGTGAGCTTACAGTAGACTTGGCAGCCCTAGTTTGGTTAGCTTTTATGGTCGGTTTCGACTTGTAAATGGGAGTCATGTCATGTAGACACTTGTGAGGACTTCGATCTGTAATGGACCTTGATCCTTTGTATGCAACCATTTAGAGCTTGTAAAGTCCATGATTATAATTTGTGTTGGCTATATAAAGTATTTGTTAAAGTGGTTGCTTAGGGATCTCATGGGAAATGCTTCCTCTATCCCGTTTTCTCTTTTGTATGTTCTAAGGGACCTTAGGAAGTTTCGGGGAGGCTGACCTTTGCGAATGGACATGCAAGGGTGCCGCACGACTTAGGCAAAACTAGCTAAGTCTGTGATAGGACATATGTTGAGATGATTAAACATTATAAATCAGTTTGCATTTATTTTCTTATTTTGTCGTGTCATTACTTACTGATTGACTTACTACTCTTGCTCATACTCCTTAGTTAAACGTATTTTTAATACATATTTTTTCATTGAATTTTTTAAATTGGAACCCTATTACTTAAATACTAATTCACCCTCCTCTTAGTGCTACTATGATCCTAACGTATATGTTATGACGTGCAGTGTAAAAGTGCATACATATAATATGGGACATAAAAGTATATAAATTTATTATACATCTTACATGTGCATATAATTATTTTGAATTATTTTGACGTAAAATTTTATATTTTAGTTTGCATAAGCTATGTTGTAGGGTTATACTTGTTAAAGAAATCTAGAAGTATTTATTGTTAATTGTTTTATGTTGATAATCTTAAAATATGATATATATGACATGATATATGCTGACCTGAATAAAATTATAAAGGTTTATTTTTATTAAGTGATTACTTACTGCAGGCCCTATTTTGTAAATAAGGATACTAATACCTTACCCAAGTGATTGGATAGGAAAATAAGCACCAACAAGTCCATACCAACATAGATATGGACGATGATATATGATTATTATATATGTATATAAATTTTAGACATATTATATGTATATTTTTCATTTGATAGGTTATAATTATATACAAGTGCCTAAAACATAATATATAAAAGAAACCATATCATATATTGCTTAGTAAGTTAGTATGTAAATTAAGAATAAATTTTTATAATATATATTTTAAAAATTAAATGATAAAATAAAATTTTAACTATATATTCACATTAAATACTTTTTTATATAAAATAAATGAAAACAAAATTTATACTCAAAACATTACGATAAACTATCAGAATCTTTCTCAATTAAGCTAGCTGATACCTTCCACGTTATCAAAAATCCATACAGAAATCAACAAACATAAGTCTGATACATATACATAAAATTAATAAAAATTACTTTTAAATATCTAATAGTTTAGTCATAAATAATTTGTGAATTTATAAAATCATTGAGAATTTCATTGGAACACTAACCAGTTCTAAGCCTAAATGAAACAAGTGGATGCTGGTCATGGTTCACAGTTTGACTCATGTAACGACCAACCTTTACAACAAGGGTCAAATTTAATTGAAATGGTCAACCAATGCACTGTATCAGTGTTTTCGTGATATATTTTCCAATTAACTTGCTGACTAAAATAATTTTTAAAATAAAATATGGAACCACCAGCAAACTTTTGCGTCGATGTAATTAATAGTAAACTAAACTTGATGTTTATCATAATTTACATATCTCCAAAGTTTATGCAGTATCAAGTTTCATCTCATCCTCAAATGAGTTTATGAACTTTTAAGAAAAGATCATGGGCATGGTGCTAGTTCCCTCCATATCTGAAGAAGTGTCTGTAGGCAAAAGCCATCTCAATGATCAATTCTTCCTCCCTTCAGACAGAATGATGTGATACCCATGCCTGCAGTTGTGTAAAATATTTTGGTTATAAACCAAAACTAACTTATAAGCAAATTTTTCATAACCATTTTTAAAGCATGAAAAACAACAACATCCAAACCAAATATATCAAACTTCTAGCACAACAGACATGTAGAGGTTGGATGATAAAATCTGACAGGTTAGAAGTTGGCATACGTTGATTTAAATGGTGCACTGGTAGCTCCAACAGGTGTACTAAATGCCACATCCTGAAAAGGACCAGCCATTTTACCCCTAGGAAACCATCCAAGGTCTCCACCTTTCTTTCCTGATGGACACTCGGAATACTCTGTGGCCACCTGAAACAGAGCCAGAACAAGGCAAGAAAAATGTAATTCCTCCAACATTTAACATATTCAAAGCAGATCTATGACTATGCATTTAGTAGGAAAAAAATCAAAAAACCTTTATTGTCACGACCCGGGGCTAACTGGCATATCAACTTCGTTTGGGCCAAACGAAGTTGATAGTAGTATACTCATCAAATCCTTATAAGTCAATCTTAATCTTGCCCGCTTCCAATGTGAGACTAACCACGGTGTTACATTTATAGTGGAGAAAGAGAACAAATAACATCGACAGTGGTGCTAATAAAATTCTGTGATACAATGACTGTACATGGACAAACAAGCAGAACACTTCAAGAGACAAACCAAACTTAACATTTATGTGCTTCAAGATAATCCATCAAAACAGAACTTCTACAACGTCTCATGGTTTCCCTCTAAATCCCCGTTGTCATAGGTGGATGCCCCTAAAATATTATAATTAGTTTCAATGGAGCTAAAAGAAGCTTGGCCTGGCAAGATAGTAGGCAGAAACCCTCACTCTTTCTTTATCTACAAAATCCATTCTACAGAGGAATTTGGCAGTACACATCCAACTATTAAAATGATAAAGGTGCAAGGAATAAACCAACTTTAAATATCTATTCCAATATTGTTGAGAAGATAGGAAGATCTGCAAGTAGCAGTTCTAGTACAAATACAAAGAAACCAGATCAAAAGACTTTTCACAAGAAAAAAGTGAAAGCATAATATATAAAGCAAATTAACATGTTCTTGGAAAAAGGAATGTTGTAAACAGGTTATATTTAAATATAATATAAGATTTGAAATAAGCCACAGAATTGAATTATGTGATACTGCAAACAAGTTTAAGACTAACACTGAAATTTAATATTTCATCTCAATTTACTATATCAAAACCCAAAGAATAATCAAACTCAGCCAAGATACCACATAGACCAGCAGACAATTCAACATAAGTTTGATAGAATCAATCAACAAGCAGTTATCCAAGCTGAACTGAAACTGATATTAAGTAGTTAAACTTTGAAATCTGACTCTCACTATCATGTTGGTAAGTTTCCAATTTCCTTATGCACCAGAAACTGCTTCCAAGTTGCATAACTTGGTGATTAAGCACAGACAAAGAATGCAAGCAACTTGAATGAGAACTCCACCATAAACCATTCCCAAGTTGCATGACTTGGTGATTCGTTGTAAATAAGAAGGCAAGCAAACTTAAATGTGTGAGGAACTGTCAAATTTTCTGCTTATTCATAAGTTGCTCAAGCAAAGGAAATTTCAAATTGTGCAATGGCCCAACTCAATTCAGTTTAAAATAGTTAAACAGAAAGCGAAAAAATGTTAAAAGATTTAAAGTTTAAGTTCCAGAAAGATACCAACGTCACAATATCAACAAGTGAAGATTTATCTTTGATCATTCATTGAAAATGCAACTAAATACGAAGGAAACACATACTTCAATGTAGTAATACAAAAAAATGAAAGAATAAGTACAAAGAATCTAGCCAAAAGAGAAAAAGAAACACAAAAGCAGAACAGAGAAAGCAAATGGAGCAGGGAATCATAAAACAATAGAAGGATTTCAACTGTCTAACATTGCTCTGCCAAACTATCTCAGCTAGAACTGCACACTGTCACAAGATATAGACACAATTTCAGTGGAAAAAATAGAGATCTTGCCTTTGCAAATTCAGCAGGGGGAACCTTGTCTCCATTGCTTAACCAACCATCTTGGAGCTTCTTGTATGCTTCGTTAATCTTGCCTTGCTTTTCACATAATATGTGCCGTGCTGAAATGCAATTAATGGCTTTATTAAGACCCATTAATACTTACACTGTGAATGAAATTATACTAATTGCTTAAATTGGTACCACATGTCTCTTGTGCATTGTTAAACCAAAATAAAGTTAGCAAATGCTGCAAGATAGGCCCATTTCATAGTCATGATGCCCATATAGATTTCCATAATCAGATTAGTGTAATTTTACATCGGACCATGCTTTTATTTTTTTTTAAAATCTTAGTATATTCTACTATAGCAAACTTGTTCAAGAAAAAGAATCTCTAGCAACATTCCTGGTAGTTGAAGGTAATTGAATTTGCCAAAATTTTCAGCAAGCTGAAGGTAATCAATAGAAAATTTGCCAAGATGGGTCCATATCAGCCACTAGCTCACCAGAAGCCAGTGTGATACACAAGCAAAACCAGAAATAAACAGGACTGACTAAGGGTTGGCTGATTTCAGCTTATCCTGATTTTTGGGGAGATGGATTAGACAAACATAATCAGAATTAATTGAATTGATTGATAACTTGATCCAAAGAAAGAGTTGCACCCCCATGGGAAAGGGGATGTCTCCTTGTATCCCACCAAGAAATGATAGAAGCCCATGCCTTTCTAACTCATAGATTATGACATTATAGTTAATCTAGTTCCTGTTCCTATACATGTGTCAATAGTATTCAATAACACAAGTTCTTATAACAATAACAAGATTTTAACTAAAAAGAAAACTAAACATTAAACACACTGTATAACTCAAATCAGTAGCATATCAATGATACACAAAATATGGCTTGTACCAGAACAATAAGAACCAAGGTCAATAACAATTTTCATCAAGTTAGAGTAAAGATGTATCGACCCCAATTAAACTGCCACAGGGAAGTGAATATCTAAAGAAGAATAAGAAGACACCAACAGGTTTCCATATCAAACTAGTATTTGGTCATCAGCCAAAAGAAAATGAAGCATCCATATGTGATTGTCATCATAGGGTTTTTAAGCATATTAATGACAAAAATATTATATGCCAAACCATGTCTAAACAAATAAGTGATCAAGCATTGAACATGTTATATGAAAAAACTTCCATTTACCATGAAGCGAATGTGAACAGTAATACTGAAATGTAAACTAACAAAAGCCAGGACATGCAAAAACTGCCCGACATACAAATCATATACTCAATCACACAATCAAGTAGCCAATTTTCTATTCCAAAACTTATTAAACTACAATTATTTATGTAATTAATGTTAGAGTTAACTAATATACATACGTAAGTTTTGGTGTAGGACAAGTTGTTGTTTCTTTTTCTTTCTTGTAATTTGAGGGTGGTGGTGGGTGTTGCTGTAGGACTCATCTGGAGTCGATCGTGATAATTTGATGCTTGTAAGTCCTCATTTCTTTATAATCCAACAGATAAGGTTCTAGATACCTTGTTAGTTACTATCATTTTCATAAAAACATAAAATATTGCGCATATGCATCTCTCCTAAGAAAAAAAAATTGATTGATCATTTATACACATAAATATGCATCATAAACTTTAAAATCGTCTTTTGAAATCAGAAATAGCTATTAAAAATTTGAGCCAGTAATTCCTTTGTGTAAGACGAAACAGATTGGAGAACTCCTATATTTAATTGTTGGAGAAAGAGAAAAGCAAAGAAATGGACAAATCAATACCCAAATTTGCACAAAAGCAATTTTTTTAAAGCTTACAGTTTTAGGGCTTCCTTAATCAGTTAACCCAAAAAAAGAAAGAAAAGAAAAGTTGAAAATTCAACAATAGAAGAGGAGCAAAGAAAAAAAGAAAAAAAACAGGCCTCATAAATCATCAACCTATGCATAAGAAATGGACAGAAAAGGGGGTCATATTTATGTGGGCTTACAAAGAATGAAGGATGCCTATATAATTACACCAAATGAAAGTCGGAATTTATGTCAAAAGGAACAATAAGAACCGAACAAATGGCAAATAACGGGTATATATTCCAAAATAGAGAGCAGCTATACGCTTCACATACATATTAGTCTGCAGTAATCCGTATGGCATTATCTGAAATATACACAGCTCGTCGATCTCCCAGATTATTAGAAGCACAATTTGAACGAAAATACACTATTATCTTAACTGTATGTGAAGGAAACTATAACAAAAGGGAATCATGATAACAAGAAGAAGCCACAACCTTTGACATAAGTGCAGGTACCGAGCCCATCACTTGACTTTCCACCCTTCGCTTTACCCTTTGAGGCATTCTCATCAGATGCAGCGGCCTGCTTTCCCTTGCCCTTCCCTCCCGAATCCTTGGGTTTCGAGTCCCTCCCCATCACCTCTTGTGTAAATCCGCTACCTGAGACGCGATCGAGCAAGACCAAACACAATCACCTGCAGAGTTGGGCCAAATGAAAGGCAAGATCCATCCGAAAGAAGCCGATCCGACTAAGATCAACCCCGGAATCAACAAGAGTCAAAGGGAAAAGGGGAGGGAGAAGGCCAGCCAAGAAATCACAGAAACAAGAACAAACGCGGGTGGAAAGGAAGACATCTACCGCCAATCAAAGAACTCGTGAACGAATAGCGAGACAGAGATTGAAGCCTTACCTCGAAGGCGATCGGAGGAAAAAAAGAATCGCGGAATGCGCTGGACAACCCGGACCAAAAAGGGCACGCCCGATGATCTTTTAAGCGTGTACTACCGGTACTGCCCTCGAGAAATCATGATCCAAATCTTGCTTATAAATAAATTGCGGTGTGGCAAGTGGATGACCAGCACCATTTTAAATTGGTACACTTATTTCAAGTTGGGTCATAAATTCTGATAAGCCCTAATGAGAAAAGATTTGCAGCAATCCATCATATGCAAATGATAAATTATGAAATGAAACCTATTCATAAGATCTTTATCATCTAAATTATCTTACTATATATTTTTATCATTAAAATATCATAAATTTAGAGTCATAAATAATGTCACAAGCTCAGTACATAAGTAAAAAAACTATATCGAAACATAATCGATCGACTTAGGGATCTAATGTAATCTCTCTCGAGTAAAGTAGAACTTTACTCAAACAAGAATTGATCAACTGCTGAAGTTATTATCATCATACAACATGTCGATCGCTAAGTCGATATTTGTTAAATTGATTAGTGTTGTTGGACTTGTTGCCATGGTCAAGGAGTTTGGCCCGCATGTGCAAGCTCGTCGGCGTCAAATGGGAGTAGGTAGGAGGCTTGGGAGGGGTCAGTTAGGTTAGCTCAAGAGCGCATCTCAAGCTCCTCCTTGTGGTCAGGCAAGAGATCCTGCACGAAGGCCTCGTCAGGGTGGAGGCGTCTGACGTAGCCTCTCTGACAATCTAGTTAGTGTCCCGACATAAATGGTCAAAAAGGTTTAGTATAGAGAGTTAGAGAAAGAGAGCCCTCCAAAGTCGTTCCCTAGGGTAGCTTTTATACTCACTGGGCGGGAGACAGTTGTACCTTGGCCCTTAATGCCGACGGTATCCTGGCTGAACCGGGGGTATGGTATTGTTGAGTCCCAGGGCCTCGGTGGGTGGGTTGATTGTAAACGACGCCACCTTTCGGGTTTCGAGCTTGCTGCTGTGATGAGTCAACCAACACTATGCCGAGTCAGATGATACTATGGCAACTCAACTGACACTATAGCAGGTCGGTCGAGGCTACACAACCTAACCGAGATACTAAACTCAGGCAAAACTGATGGACTAGCCAAGGTACTGAACTCGGGCAAAGATTGATGGACTGGCCGAGATCCTAAACTTGGGCAGAAACTGATAGACTGGTCGAGATGTTGAACTCGGGCAAAGATTGATAGATTGGCCGAGATACTGAACTCGAGCAAAGACTGATGGGTTGGCTGAGATACTGAACTCGGGCGAAGACCGATGGACTGGCTGAGATATTGAACTTGAGCAAAGACTGATAAATTGACCAAGATCCTGAACTCAAGCAAAAACTGATGGATTAGCCGAGATATTGAACTCGGGCAAAAACTGATGGACTGACTGAGATACTAAACTCGGGCAAAATTGATGGATAGGTCAAGATACTAAACTTAGGGAAAGACTGATAGGCTGGCCGAGATACTGAACTCAGGCAAAGATTGATGGACTGGCTGAGATACTAAACTCAGGCGAAGACTAATAAATTGGTCGAGATACTAAACTCGGGCGAAGACTAATGAACTGGCCGCTCCCATGTGGTAGGCAATCGCCTTGCGTGTTGTGAGGGCCGACGTGGCACGTAGAGTGCTGGGTTGTGTATCGCGAATACGTGGCTTAGGGAGCTGTCATCCACCTGTAAGGCCTACGAGGTCATTCCGCCTCTCCCCCCTCTCTCTCGCATTTAATGCGGCTCTTAGGTTTCCCATGCAAGGTCGCTTCGCTACCTCAGGGAGGCGAAATGTCGCTTCATGTGAGAATCCTTTATAAGGCCTTCATTGCCGATTGGAGAGGCCTTCATTTTTGCTCTTGTTCCTGCTCTGCTTCTCGGTCTTCCGCCTCTCGATCCTTGTCCTTACCTGACCCTTCGATCGTCTTTGGCTAGATTAGGTCGGAATGACTGCTTCCATGACCTATCCTTCTTCCTCCTTTTCCTCACCTTCATTGAGTTCTTCCTCGGTTCCTTCGCCCAAGGCAAGGGGTGGGCGACCAGACAACCCAAGGTCAGGATGTCGGGTCCATCCTCGGGTGTGATGACCCCGATAGATGTGAAAGCCTTGAAGGCTTTTGGGATAATGAATTTGTGTCACGACTTCGACTCGGTTGTGTCCGCCTAGTGTCTTGTTGCGATCCAGGAGCGCTATAGTATCCCGGACGAGTTTGTTCTTCATGCCCCATTGTCAGGGCATCATCTGTATGACCCATTCCCAAACGAGTTTAGTGTGTCCAGCGACACCCTCAAGGCGGGGTTGCAGTTCTCGCTCCACCCCATGATCAAGGAGTGTCTCGAGTGGTGGCGAGTATCACCAAGTCAGATAGCACCCAACTTATGCTGCTATATGATCGTATTCCTTGGGGAATGTCGTGGGGTGGGCATTGTCCCAATCTGTAACTTGTTCATGGCATATTTTTGCCTGTACAAGGGTCAGGGCGGTTACTACTTAACTACCCGATATGGGTTCAGAGTGTTGGGAAACCTCAGCGGGTGCATCACATGCGCAGCGGAATCAAAACAAAAACTGGTTTCTCACGCAGATCAAATCATCGTGCAAAATATTGGAGTCGCGAGAAAAATATAAAAATCGATAAAATCATAATGTATGACAGATTGATTTTACCTAGGGAGATCGTATATCCATGTATTCCAGATCCGGATGGAGAAGATGAAGGAGGTCAAGCGTCCTGTTGACACTACCCATATCTCATATGGTGTATATCCCCAAAATATACGATGCTTCTTTCCTTTCCATATCTCATATGGTGTAGACACTACCGACTTTGATGGAACTCTGTTCAGAAGGAAGCTGTAGTCTCTAGGGCGTACCCCCAGAATGAAACGGTGAGGTCAGTGAAACACATCATGGATCTCACCATGTCTAACAACGTGCGATTCCTCCTTTCTGATACACCATTGAGCTGAGGTGCATAAGGAGGTGTCCACTGGGATAGAATCCCATTGTCCTTGAGGAAATGCGTGAACTCCATACTCAAGTACTCTCCTCCTCGATCTGATTGAAGAGTCTTAATACTCTTTCCAATTTGGTTCTCTACCTCATTCTTATATTCCCTGAATTTCTCGAAGGCCTCATATTTGTACTTCATTAAGTACACGTGTCCAAACCTATAGAAATCATCAGAGAATGTAATGAAGTATGAGTAACCACCTATAACCCGAGTCGACATGGGACCACATACATCACTATGTATGAGTTTCAATAACTCGGTGGCTCTTTCTCCAGTTCCACTAAAAGGAGAGTTGGTCATCTTCCCATGAAGGCAAGGTTCGCAAGTTGCATATGACTCATAGTCAAATGGATCTAAGTATCCATCTTTCAGTAACTTTTGAATCCTTCCCTCATGTATATGACCTAGCCTACAATGCCATAGATATACATTATTCACCTCATCTCTTTTCCTCTTAGACATATTTATATTCATGATATGTGGAGAAGTGTCTAACACATATAAGCCATTTATAATGGTCCCTCTAGTGATGATCTCATCATCCATAATTATTGAACAACTATTATTCTCAAAAACTAATTTATATCCACTAATTATCAAACAAGAGATAGAAATAATATTTTTGATAATAGAGGGAACAAAATAACATGTATCTAATGCAATAATAGCTCCACTAGGCAGATGTAGGGTGACATCTCCAATAGCAACTGCAGCAACTCTTGCTCTATTACCCATCTTGAGGTTCCTCTCACCTCTAGCTAATCTCCTAGGTCTTGCTAGAACCTGCAACAAATTACATATATGATAAACACTCTCAATACCCATGTGTTATCATGAAAATCTGACAAGTGGAGATTGATCATGAATATACGTGAAGCTTTTCCAAGCTTCTGTCTCGCCTTCTCTACAAGGTAGTCCTTGTAGTTCCTCTTCCAATTCCGTCTTGGCCATAGTGGAAGCATTGTCCTTTGTCCTTTCCCGGGTATTTCTTAACAACCTTTGTCTTACTTGGTCTTTCTTTGCCCTTCTTAAGGATCTTGTTGGCCTTCCTTTTCTTTTTGGTGTCACCAATATAGAGAACTGGCTTCTCCTTTTTTTATGGCACTCTCAGCTTCCCTCAACATATTGAGGAGCTCAGGGAGAGTCACCTCAAACTTGCTCATGTTAAAATTCATGATGAAGTGAGAAAAGAAATCTGGAAGGGATTAAAGTATAAGATCAACGCACAGGTTATCCTGTAGGACTATTCTTAGACCTGTGAGTTTCTCGATCCACTCTATCATCTTTAGGACTATCGTGGGTCCCGCTGTAACCTCCACGCTCCCGCTGTGCCTCTTCATGTAATTACAAATAATCACAGGCACGTAGGCCCAACAATAAACGAGAAAAATACAGGCACGTATGCCCCAATAATAATAATAATCATAATTACACACATCACAACACATAGCTCATGATCATACATCCACATCATACATCACATGTATATCACATCATTTGTAGGATTACTAGATATATACAATAATTAATTAAACTATTTAATTAATTATTTTTCTAGAAATCAGGATATGCTCAAATTTTCTAGAATTATCAAGGGCATTTTCATAATTCTGGATCAGAGGACAGTCCTCGAAATTTTCAGAATTGTTGAGGGTATTTTCAAAATTTTATATATGAGGACAGTCTTCGAAATTTTCAAAATTCAGAGGGGCAGGATTATCCTTTTCTCAAAAGGATGCCCTAGCCCTCTCTTTGCCCCCTTCTGCGCCGTCGTCGCCGCTGCCCCTGCGCAGGCGGTAGGGCTGGCCGTGGGCGGGCCGCTGGCGGCCACCCCCTTGCAGGTGCCCCGCGGGCTGCTACCCCTTACGACCTGGCCACGGGCTAACCGCCCCTTGCGGCCTGTCCGCAGCCGGTCATGCCCGCGGGCGACTACTGGCCCTGTGGGTGGCCGCCCCTTGCAGGGGGCCTGGCCGCAGTCGGCCACCCCGTTGCAGGGGGGCCTTGGCTGCGGGCGGCCGCCCCTTGCAGGGGGCCTTGTCGCAGCCGACCGCCCCTTTGTGTGTGACCCTCTTGGCCCGATACTCTCCTTAGGCTTATAATTGGGCCTTAATCAAGGAGCTTATCAACATAGGGTCTCATCTAATGAGAATATGGGCTAATTGGATCTTCATCCAATCCTCTACTCGCTGAAGCATCCACCATATGTGTGTGACCCTCTAGGCCCGATACCGAGCTGACCGTGAGTCACTCCCATCAGAACTCCTTATGATACAGTGAACTATTATCCCCATAATAATTCACTCGACTCATCGACTATGGACGTACTAGGCCACTACGCCATAGTCCCTAGACGGTACAGGGGGGATCAAATCCATCGGACCTGTCTATCCACAATTACCATGTATCTATAATCCCTCATCCACATAATATCTCAGAGATCGTATATTGGATATGGTATTGTCAGGTCACATATAAAATTAGTTTATCTTGCTCTATTCGGATTATACCGGAGAACTCCTTCTATCTTAATTCGAATGACCTTGGCCAGAGATTTATCTGAGTAAGTACATATGGGATATTCCTCTTGTGATACCGAGAGTGGATGATCCTCTATTGACACTCAATTGCCTTCGTAAGGTTAGCTACCAATCCCGATAACCAGTTGTACCAGATCTGGAACTTTCCAAACCTATAAGTCTGGTGTCAAAGAAATGAGCACTCATACAAAGCATCTTTGGTGTCTCAAGTCTAAGGACTAGATACACAACTGGGACTTTGGAATTACTCTCTAACATTAGGTATCATTAATCATACAGCATTCCATAAGCAGATTAATCAGTGAACTCATTCTCTAATGAGCACCTGTACTATATCCTTAGTGTCTCCACATAAGTGGCTATGAGATCAGCCGCCTCCATCATATGGACGGGTATATAGTACACTGATCTATCTGATTATCTCGATATCCCTCTTGAGTAACCTATGACTGAGATTATTTAGGATCTGTGTTTAAAGGTGAATCAATCTCATTATCGTGATCTCATCACGATCCGATTCATATTGCGTAGAACCAAGGACATCACAATATATATGCAATAAATAATATAATGTGAGAATATACCAATATTAATCATAAGCAAAAATATTACGCAGTGTGTCACACATGCCATCACTCACGTGATTGGCTTGCAGGGCACCTGTAACTAGCACAGAGTCAGAGGGGGGCTCCTTCCAACAATAAGGGTTGGAAGACCCGACATCTATTCATCAATGATTACCAGGGGTGGGGGTTCCGCCTTGCATGGTTAGCCCACACCTTGAGCAATGTCCCTCCTTATCTTTCTGATGAGGAGTCTATCCTTGTTGAGTGGCTGAAGGGGAACCTTTCTGCTTCTCGAGCAATAATGGACATGACCGATTTGTGGTTGTTCGAGGCGGGCCTTAGCTCAGCCCCTCGGGGTACATTGAATGTTTTTATTCCTTATCCTTTGTACGTCCCCTTTTTTTTTATGGATGCTAACCTGCCTCTCATGATGTAGACATGGTGAACCTTCAAGAATTGAGAGGCATGCCGAAGGTTGGCACCGGGTGCCCTTCTTACATGCCTTTGCTGCTTGAGGGGCCGCGACTATAGTGGCATCTTCGTTAGAAGTCCAGGACATTTTCGTCGAGGCAGTGGCGAGGCACCTACCAAGGTGCCAACGAAGCGTTCTGCCGATGAGCCTGCACACACGCACAAGAAGCAAAAGATGCTAGCGTCACGGAAACACAAGTCCCATCACGGGGAGGGTAGCTTGAGGGTGCGTAGCCTCGAGGGGAAAGGGATGACTAGGCCGGTCAGGGAACATGCTCCTATCGAGATTCAACATCCAAAGTCAGTGCAAGAACTATGCCAGGCTTTGCTCTGGGATAAGGGCGAGGGCTATCATGCCCTGAGGATGATCAATGTACTAGACATGGATCTGGGTGCCCCTTTGCAGCCACACTAGTCGGGCCTGAAGCACTCAACCCGAATCCAGCAAGATGATGCCAGCACCATAGAGTTCGAGTGGGGCTTTCTGAAACCCAACCTGGCATTTCAATTATATGCCTCACCGTCTGAGGTGCTCATTGACCGGGCGACGAAGTTGCTAGTCTAGGTAAGTGTCCGACCTCCTCGATTAATTTTGTCATTGACTAATAGTTGGGTTTCCCTACCCGACCATCTCCTTTTTGCAAAACCAATACACGATGGCCCTGATCGATCACGTACACGATGCAGGTTGGGTCATCTCAGAAATGGACAACCAGATGGTCGGTCTCCATAAGGAAATTGAAGAACTGAAGGCAGGGGCTGGTCTATAAGTGGTTGCCGCAATCGAGCGACGAGCTGCCGACCTCCAGGCCAAGGTGGAGCAGAAGAAGGGGGAGCTCAAGGAGGCCTCTCAACGGTAGGAGGCGATGGAGAAGGAGCTCAATGACTCCCACTTCCTTCTCGAGGGCGTACAGCATCAGCTGAAAGATAATCGGGCCCGGAGCCAAGAAATGGAGGATGGCTTGCTAAAGTCGGTCCGGGCCATGGATACCTTGAAGTTTGAGATGCCTCTGAAGATCATCGAGGATTACAAGGAGTCTCTCGGGTACAAGATGGGTTTACAGCGGACCGGGCAAGTATCCTACGAGTACGAATACCGAGTCGCTCTGGCCCGATTTCGAGCTTGGTACGCGGACTTAGAGATTGACGAGGACCCATTCATAGTCCTTCATGTGAATGACTTCGTCCTGATGGAGGCGGAGCAACGCTTCGATGATTCACTGTCGCTTGGGAGCTGATATGTACTCCTTTTCCCTTTTTTTGTTTGTCGGGCATCATTTTGAATTTTGATCACCCAATCGCTTTTGTCAACCTCTTATGTATGTTGGGGTCATTTTGGTCTTTATCACCCGACCTCCCATGTAAAATTTTTCGATGAATATGAAGTTTCTTCCTTTCAGCAAACTCTTATGATTCATACATAGAATTTCTTTAAATTGGATATATGTCATGTCCTCGGTAGTAAATTTCCTTCCATCGTAATTAAGGTGTAAGTCCCCTCTCGGATGGTACCGACAACTCGATATGGTCCTTCCCAGTTCGGGGCCAACTTGCCCGAGGCATATGTTGGTCGCTGACCTTAGCTTTCTGAAGGACCAAATTGCCCATCACAATCTACCGCGAATGTACCTTACAATTGTATAGCTTTGCGATACCTTTCTTATATGTAAGAGTTCTTAGGTGCGCCTCAACCCGTCGTTCTTCTAGCAAGTCAACGTGGTCCTGTAACTGCTTGTCTGAGGCCCGCTCCTCATAAGATTTGACCCGAAGGGTAGGGTAGACCACCTCGGATGGAAGGACCACCTTAGTGTTGAAAGCGAGACTAAAAGCCGACTCCCCAGTCCGAGTCTTTGGGGCTATCCGAGACGCCCACAGGATACTTGAGAGTTCGTCCACTCATACGCCATGTGTTGGGAAACCTCAGCGGATGCATCACATGCGCAGCGAAAATCAAAACAAAAAATTGGTTTCCCATGCAGATTAAATCGTCATGCAAAATATTGGGGTCACGAAAAAAATACAGATAAAATCACGATGTGTGAGAGATTGATTTTACCTAGGGAGATCGTATATCCCTGTATTCCAGATCCAGATGGAGAAGATGAAGGAGGTCAAGCATCCTCCTCTCCAGCGGTATCCACATGATGGATCTTTGCAGTGAAACTCCTCCAATCTGATCTCACAACTCTTGCACAGAGGGAGGGAGAAGAATAGGAGGTGGTGGCTAAAGTTGTAGCCTATCAATCATGAGTCGACCCTCCTATTTATAGAGAGCCACCAAAAATCCTAAGGCTCCTACCTTAGTGAGTATTGGATCTCCATCCAATTACCCACTATCTTTGCATTATTGGATCTCTATCTAATAATCTCCTTAGGCCTCTAATTGAGCCTTAATCAAGGAGCCCATCAGTATAGAGTCTCATCTAATGAGAATATGGGCTAATTGGATCTTCATCCAATCCTCTATTCGCTGAAACATCTACCATATGTGTATGACCCTATAGGCCCGATACCGAGCTGGTCGTGAGTCACTCCCATCAGAACTCCTTCTGATATAGCGAATTATTATCTCCATGATAATTCACTTCACTCATCGACTATGGACGTACTAAGCCACTACGCCATAATCCTCATACGGTACAGGGGGGATCAAATCCATCAGACCTGTCAGTCCACAGTTACCATGTATATATAATCCTTCATCCAACTAATATCCCAGAGACCGTATATTGGACATGGTACTGTCAGACCACATACAGAATCCGTCATAGTCTCGCTCTAATAGGATTCTCTCGGAGAACTCTTTCTCTCTCAGTCCGAATGATCCTGGCCAGGGATTTGTCTGAGCAAGAACATATGGGATATTCCTCTCGTGATACCGAGAGTGGATGATCCTCTATTGACACTCAATTGCATTCGTAAGGTTGGCTACCAATCCCGATAACCAGTTGTACCAAATCTAGAACTTTCCAAATCTGTAAGTCTAGCGTCAAAGAAAGGAGTACTCATATAAGACATCCTTGGTGTCTCAAGTCTAAGGACCAAATACATAACTGGGAATATGAAATTGTTGTCTAACATTAGGTATCATTAACCATACAACATTCCATAAGCGGATCAATCAATAAACTCATTTTCCAATGAGCACATGTACTATATCCTTAGTGTCTCCACATAAATGGCTATGAGACCAGCCACCTCCATCATATGGACGGGTATATAGCACACCGATCTGTCCGGTTATCTCAATGTCCCTCTCGAGTAACCTATGATCGAGATTATTTAGGATCTATGTTTAAAGGTGAATCAATCTCATTATCGTGATCTCATCACGATCCGATTCCCACTGCATAGAACCAAGGACATCACAATATATATTATGACAATATTAATCATAAGTAAAAAGATTACGCAGTGTGTCACACGTGCCATCACTCACGTGATTGGCTTACAGGACACCTGTAACTAGCAATCTCTCACTTGACCTAAAGCCAATCACCTATGTGTCTGATCCCCATCAGACTCTTGTGACGCTCAAATATAATCTGAGCCAGCAACTTTGTTAGTGGATCTGCAATATTATCTTCGGATGGAACTCTTTCCATTGCTATATATTTACGGGCTATGATCTCTCTTATCAGATGGAACCTCCTCAGAATATGCTTAGACTTTTGATGAGACCTGGGTTCCTTCGCTTGAGCGATCGCCCCGTTGTTGTCGCAGTATATGGGAATTGGTTCATCGCTGCTTGGTACGACTCCCAAATCTTTAAGGAACTTTTTCATCTATACACCTTCCTTTGCTACTTCTGCTGCAACAATGTATTCCGCCTCTATGGTCAAATCAGCAGTAGTATCTTACTTGGAACTCTTCCAGCTTACTGCTCCTCCATTCATTGTGAAAATATACCATGAATTTGACTTGCTATCATCAATGTCAGACTGAAAACTCGAGTCCATGTAGCCCTCAACCTGAAGGCTACCTCCTTCATACACACAAGGCTCATCATCGTTCTTAACAAAGCCATACGATCTGATTACCTCACCAAATCTTATGTTCCAACTTCGAGAAGCTTGTTTTAATCCATAAATGGATCTAAGCAACCTGCACACTTTATCTGGACTCTATTTGGACACGAATCCATCTGGCTGTATCATATACAACTCCTTCTCAAGGTTGCTATTGAGGAATGTCGTTTTAACAACCATCTGCCAGATCTCTTACTCTCCTCCTCGATCTGATCGAAGAGTCTTAATACTCTTTCCAATATGATTTTCTATCTCATTCTTATATTCCCTGAATTTCTCAAAGGCCTCAGATTTGTACTTAATTAAGTACACGTGTCCATACGTAGAGAAATCATCAGTAAATGTAATGAAGTATGAGTAACCACCTATAACCTGAGTCGACATAGGACCACATATATCACTCTGTATAAGTTCCAATAACTCGGTGGCTCTCTCTCCAGTTCCACTAAAAGGAGAGTTGGTCATCTTCCCACGAAGATAAGGTTCGCAAGTTGCATATGTCTCATGTCAAATGGATCTAAGTATCCGTCTTTCAGCAACTTTTGAATCCTTCCCTCATGTATATAACCTAGCCTACAATACCATAGGTATGCATTATTCATCTCATATATTTTTCTCTTAGAAATATTTATATTCATGATATGTGGAGAAGTGTCTAACACATATAAGTCATTTGTAAGGGTCCCTCTAGTGATGATCTCATCATCCATAATTATTGAACAACTATTATTCTCAAAAACTAATTTATATCCACTAATTGTCAAACAAGAGATAGAAATAATATTTTTGATAATAGAGAGAACAAAATAGCATGCATCTAATGCAATAATAGCTCCACCAGGCAGATGTAGGGTGACCTCTCCAACAGCAACTTCAGCAACTCTTGCTCTATTGCCCATCTTGAGGTCCATCTCGCCTCTAGCCAATCTCCTAGGTCTTGCCAGAACCTGCAACGAATTACATATATGATAAACACTCCCAATATCCAATACACATGTGTTATGATGAAAATCTGACAAGTGGAGACTGATCATGAATATACCTGAAGCTTCTCCAAGTTTCTGTCTCACCTTCTCTGCAAGGTAGTCCTTACAGTTCATTTTCCAATGCCCGTCTTGGCCATAGTGGAAGCACTGTCCTTTATCCTTTCCTGGGTATTTCTTGGTAACCTTTGTCTTACCTGATCTTTCTTTGCCCTTGCCCTTCTTAAGGGTCTTGCTAGCTTTCCTTTTCTTTTTGGTCTCGCCAATATAGAGAACTGGTTTCTCCTTCTTGATGGTACTCTCAGCTTCCCTCAACATATTGAGGAGCTTAGGGAGAGTCACCTCAAACTTGCTCATGCTAAAATTCATGATGAAGTGAGAAAAGGAATCTGGAAGGGATTGAAGTATAAGATCAACGCACAGGTTATCCTCTAGGACTATTCCTAGACCTATGAGTTTCTCAATCCACTCTATCATCTTTAGGACATAGTTCTCAACCGATGTCCTTTCTGTCATCTTGGCTTGGAAGAGTCTTTTAGATATCTCATATCTTTGAGTTCTTCCTTGTTTATTAAACAGCTGGCGGAGATGAAGAATGATAGAATCTGTATCCATGCTCTCATGTTGCCTCTGTAACTTAGGAGTCATGGAGGCCAACATGTAATATTTTTCTAACGTGGAATAATCTATGTACTTCATATAGCGAGTGATCTTATCCTCGCTTGCCCCTTCTTCTGGCGTGGGCATAATTGTATCAAGGACGTATACGATTTTTCTCTTTCATGAGAACAATTCCCAAATTGTGGAGCCTTTGAACCATGAGGCAGTTGGCATCAAGTATGCCACATAGGGGTTTTGGAAGCGACAAACAAGATATAGCATAAATAAATAACATCCAGACTTTGCATAAAATACTAATTAAGATATGAACTTCTATCTTAATGTACTTCCACTATTTTCCTAGCGAATCACGCGACACCCTCGACGCGTGAGACGAAAGTCTCCGACAGACTCCTAGTAGAGATCGGGATCCAATTGGCATCTTCGTGCAACCTCGAGGGACTCGACTAATTACACTAAGCCCAAAAGGTAGACAATTCTTGCCAATCACAACTCCTTGTTATTCGCATCATGTTCTGCTTCTGAATCATCATAGTCTCGAGGGACTCGACCAACCATGACGTTCAGTTAAGTCATCACCATCATTACAAGATGAGTCTAATTCGATGATATGCCCTCGAGGGACTCATCCAAGCATACCATATCCTCAGGTCACTGGTGACATCTCTATGTCGTAGGCAAGATCTTGATCATGTAGATAGGTGAGCCTCGAGGGACTCGACCAACTCAACTTATGTCATGATTCAATTTCTTCCTATAACGATGGAAGGCCACGTGGGTCAATCTTATTGCCTCATGCTTACCGACTTAATATTATCTTAGGAGGGGTTTTTGTATCGGTCTCCTAATATGTCTTGTCACACACATATATATTTAATATATATCTACATCGCATAAAAATATATATATACATATATCTAGTAGGTGTATAACACATCACATATGCAAGTCACACTGGATTATCATGAGCCGTCACCTAATATGATTAAGCCCGAGCCAATGGGCCTAATCACTCATAATAGAATCTATGTGTACATTGGTGCATCTTCATGCCCTATGATTGTTGATCTCGTCATCATCGATTCCGTCGAATCATCGCATCACCATGCGTCGTGATCTCCCGCCACGGCATCGTGGGTCATGCTGTAACCTTCACGCTCCTATTGCGCCTCTCCATGTAATTACAAATAATCACAGGCATGTAGGCCCAACAATAAATGAGAAAAACGTAGGCTCGCAGGCCCCAATAATAATAATAATCACAATTACACACATCTCAACACTTGACTTATGATCATCCATCCACATCATGCATCATATGTACATCACATCATTTGTAGGATTACTATATATATATAATAATTAATTAAACTATTTAATTAATTTTTTTTAGAAATTAGGACATGCTAAAAAAATTTAGAATTATCAAGAGTATTTTTGTAATTTTAGATGAGAGGACGGTACTCAAAATTTTTAGAATTGTTAAGGGTATTTTCAAAATTATGTAGATAAGGACAGTCCTCATAATTTTCAAAATTTAAAGGGGTAAGATCATCCTTTTCTTAAAAGGATGCCCTAACCCCTCTTCCCCATCTGCGCCGCTGTCGCCTTTGCTGCCCCTGCGCAGGCGGCGGCTGCCCTTGCCCACCGGCAGCCACCCTTGCAACCGGCGCCGCCACCCTTGCTAGCGACAGGGCTGGCCATGGGCGGCAACGCCTTGCGGGCGCCCAGCAGTCGGCCCCTTTGCGGGCGCGGCACTACAAGCAGGTGTGCCCGCAGGTGGCTGCCGCCTCCGCTGGCTGGCTGCAGCTGGCCGTGCCCACAAGCGTCGCCCCTACGGGTTGCTGCCCTTGCGAGTGGCGTCGGACTCCCTTGCGGGCTGGCCCTACTGTAGTCGGTCGCCCCCTTGCAGGGGGCCTTGGCCGCGGCCTGGCCGTGTGTGGCTAGCCTTGCATGGGGGCTGACTATGGCTGGCCGCCCCTCCTCCTCACTATCTTCGCTACGAAAATGCAACAAGAATGCGTAGAACGATTCTACGTGATTCAATCTCATCACACGCAGTTTAAAACTAATCTTTCTCATGAAAACCTTGGCTTTGATACCACTGTTGGGAAACCTCAGCGGGTGTGTTCCATGCGCAACAAAAATCAAAACAAAAAACTGGTTTCCCACGCAGATCAAATCGTCGTATAAAACTGCGATATGTGAGAGATTGATTTTACCTAAGGAGATCATATATCCCTGTATTCCAGATCTGGATGGCGAAGATGAAGGAGGTCAAGTGTCCTCCTCTCTAGCGGTATCCACACGATGGATCTCTCCAGCGAAACTCCTCCAATCTGATCTCGCAACTCTTGCACAAATGGAGAGAGGAGAATAGGAGGTGGTGGCTAAAGTTGCAGTCTATCAATCATGAGTCGCCCCTCCTATTTATAGAGAGGTACCAAAAATCCTAGGGCTCCTGCCTTAGTGGGTATTGGATCTTCATCCAATTACCCACTAACCTTGCATTATTGGATCTCTATCCAATAATCTTCTTAGGCCTCTAATTGGGCCTTAATCAAGGAGCCCATCAGCATAGAGTCTCATCTAATGAGAATATGGGCTAATTGGATCTTCATCAAATCCTCTATTCGCTGAAGCATCCACCATATGTGTGTGACCCTCTAGGCCCGATACTGAGCTGGCCGTGAGTCACTCCCATCAGAACGCCTTCTGATATAGTGAATTATTATCTTAATAATAATTCAATCAACTCATCGACTATGGACGTACTAGGCCACCATGCCATAGTCCCTAAATGGTACAGGGGGATCAAATTTATCGGACCTATCTGTCCACAGTTACCGTGTATCTATAATCCCTCATCCAATTAATATCCCAGAGACCGTATATTGGACATGGTACTGTCAGGCCACATACAGAATCCGTCATAGTCTCGCTCTAATCGGATTCTCTCGAAGAACTCTTTCTCTCTCAATCCGAATGACCCTGGCTAGGGATTTGTCTGAGCAAGCACATATGGGATATTCCTCTCGTGATACCGAGAGTGGATGATCTTCTATTGACACTCAATTGCCTTCATAAGATTGGCTACTAATCTCGATAACCAGTTATACCATATCTAAAACTTTCCAAACTTGTAAGTCTAGTGTCAAAGAAAGGAGTACTCATACAAGACATCCTTTGTGTCTCAAGTCTAAGGACCAGATACATAACTGGGACTATGGAATTGTTGTCTAACATTAGGTATCATTAACCATATAGCATTACATAAACGGATCAATCAGTGAATTCATTCTCCAATGAGCACCTGTACTATATCCTTAGTGTCTCTACACAAGTGGCTATGAGATCAGTTGCCTCAATCATATGGATGGGTATATAGTACATCAATCTATCCGGTTATCTCAATATCCCTCTCGAGTAACCTATGACCGAGATTATTTATGATATGTGTTTAAAGGTGAATTGATCTCATTATCGTGATCTCATCACGATCCGATTCCCATTGCACAGAACCATGGACATCACAATATATATGCAACAAATAATATAATGTGAGAATATGTCAATATTATTCATAAGCAAAAAGATTATACAGATCACACGTGCCATCACTCACGTGATTGGCTTGCAGGGCACCTGTAACTAGCATCATGCACCCTGGTACTCTTCTCCCCAACACCTCAAGTATTACTCGGTTCATGACCTCGACAAGCCCGTTAGGATGCATGACCGTGCTGAACTTCAATTGGATTTTGTAGCTCTAGCAGAAGGACTTGAATTTAGGATTATTGAACTGGGTCCCATTGTCGGTGATGATGGTCTTTGGGATGCCGAACATGGTGAAAATTTTTCTCCAAATAAACCCCTCAACTTGCTTCTTGGTAATGGATGCTAAGGGCTCGGCCTCGACCTATTTGGTGAAATAATTGACTCCGACTATCAAGAACCTTCATGGCCCCGAGGCAGGGGTAAACGAGCCGAGGAGGTCCATTCCCCACTGCACGAAAGGTAACACAAAGTCGGTGGTGGCAAGAGGGATTGTCAGCCAGTGTTGGATCTATGTGTGCTTTTGGCATTGCTCTCACTTTTGAACGTAGGCTTGGGCATCTCGGTGCATGGTCGGCCAATAGCACCTATAGTATATGATTTTAAACGCCAATATCCAAGCGTTGATGTGCTCTCCACGTATCCCCTCGTGAACCTCTGCCAAGGTAGTTTGTGCCTCGGACGGGGATAGACAGCAGAGTAGAGGTTGGCTGAAGGCTCTTTGGTACAGTCGTTCGTTGACCATACAATACTAGGCTTCGACTCGCTTGAGCCGCCAGGCAATTGCTTTATCCTTGGGTAACACGTCATCCCTTTTGAAACGGAGTATCTCATCGATCCAAATATGTCTGACCTCGGGAGTGTCGATGGTCAGCCTGAGGAGCCTTGCCATGCTGGGCGGACATCCTCTCGAACCACGCACTATGGCCAATGCCTGTGAAATGGCATAATGTGACGATGAGATGACGGGCCTCGGTGAGGTACTTGATCATTATTTCCTCTCGGGCCTCATACTCCCCGCCAATTTGCCCAATGACCAGCTACGAGTTGGTGAAGACCTTGATCTCCTCCACATGCAGCTCGGCAACCAACCTCAGCCCGAATAACAATGCTTCAAATTTCGCTTCATTGTTAGTGGCCTTGAACTCAAGTCGAAGTGTGTGTTCATACACCTGGTCGGGAGGGCCCCTCAAGATGAGTCTAGCTCCTCCCCTTTTAGTGTTAGCCAACCCGTCAATGTGCAATGTCCAAATTGACCTGCGTCGGGATAGGCCCTTGAGGAATGCCAACTCCGAGATGAAGTTAGCAACCACCTAGGCCTTAATTGATGTTCTTGGGACGTATTAGAGGTCGAACACCCCGAGCTCGACTGCCCACTTTAGCATTCGACCTGCCACATTGAATTTAGAAAGAACCTGATAGAGGTGTTGATCGATGATCACCTCGACGGGATGCACCCAGAAGTAGGGCCTAAGCTTCCTTGTTGTGAGGACCAAAGCTAGCATTAGCCTCTCGATCGGTGGGTAGCGTTCCTCGCGACTGTTCAGGATATGACTAAAGTAGTACACTGGTTGCTGCTTTTCTCTATCAAGCTTGACTAGAACCAAGCTGATAGTAGATTCATGTCGCGAGATACAATCCGAGGGTCTCCCTCAGAATGACCGAGGCAAGCTGTGGGAGCCGTGTGAGATGGGACATCAGTTGCTGGAATCTTTAGTGCGCTTTAGGGCTTGGAAGAAAGATAGGCTCTTATCGCCTACTCGGGAGACGAGTCGGCTCAACGCAGCGAGCCTCCCTATAAGCTGTTGGACCTCCTTGATAGTCTGAGGTGATTGCATCCCCATGATCACCCATACTTTCTCTGGATTTGCATCTATTCCATGCTGTTGTATGACAAAGCCGAGAAATTTGCCTGATGAAACTCCAAACACACACTTCGTGGGATTGAGCCTCATCTTGTACCTCTTCAAAGTCTATAATGTTTCGACAAGGTCCGAGAGGTGAGTGCTGCCGAGTCTGCTTTTGACAATCATGTCGTCGATGTAGACCTCCATGTTTCTCTCAATCTAGTCCTTGAACATATCATTGACCATTTGCTGGTAGGTGGCTCTGGCGGTAAAATTTGAGTCTGAATGACATTGCTTTATAGTAGTAAGTGCCTCAGTGGGTAATGAAAGCAGTGGCTTCCCGATCTTCGGGCACTATTTGGATTTGATTATAGCCCGAGAATGCATCCATGAATGAAAGTAGCTTATGACCCAAGATGGCGTCCACTAGCTAGTCGATCCTCGGGAGTGGGTAACAATCTTTCGAACATGCCCGATTAAGGTTGGTAAAATCAATACACATGCACCAGCTTCTATTAGTTTTCTTAACAAATACAACATTAGACAGCTAGGTCACATATTTGACTTATGTAATAAAATTAGTGTCTAACAACCAACCCACTTCATCTTCAATGGCTCTTTGTCGATCAAGAGCAAATCTCCATGGCTTCTGTTTCACCGGCAGCACCCCATGCGCAATGTTAAGATGGTGCTATGCCACTTCTGGGTTGATTCCAGGCATATCCCTTGGGGGCCATACGAAGACGTCGGAGTTCTGTCTGAGGAATTCCACAAGCTAGATTCGCTAGCTTTCGAGGAGTGTCGACCCGACCTTTACAACCTTGTCTGGGCATTTTGGGTCGAGGGGGATGTCCAACATCTACTCCGTGGGCTAGGGATATGAGGTGGCCTTGTTGGGCTCCCGAGGATTAGTTATCGGTGCTTCCGACCTCCCCTTTTGGGCAGAGTTATCGCTATTAAGTAGCATTGCCTAGACTTTCGGGGATCGCTCCTTGCTTCACAAATCTTGGACCTGGTTGGGAACTTCATGGTTTGATAGTATGTTGAAACAACTTCTCTCAACTTGTTGAGGGTTGGGCGATCGATAATCGCATTGTATGCGGAGGGTAGCCAACCACCATGAATGGGACCATCAAAGTCTTCAATCTATATATATTCAATCAAGGGCATCATAATATATATATTCAATAGATAATATAATACGAGAATATACCAATAATTATAATGTAAAAATACTCTGCAACGTGTCACATGTGTCATCACTCACGTGGTTGGCTTGCAAGGCACTTGTAACCAGCAATCTCTCACTTGACCTAAAGCAAATCACCTATGTGTCTGATCCTCGTTAAATCTCTGTGACACTCAAAGACAATATGAGCTAACAGCTTTATCAGTGGATTGATAGAACCCCAGAAGGAGCCCTATAGATTTTGATCCTTGAGGAGGATCAACCCTTGGAACGCTGTAGGGGTTCCTCCCTCCTAGATTCGACACAAGGCTGAAATAAAATTGATAATTATTTAATTCAAGAAGGGGGGCAACTACATCTTTAAATATGGATCAAAACCCCAGCCTAAGGGGGTGCTTGTCTAAGTAGAATTACCTCTTTGCCCCTCTTATAGCCAACCTGCCTTAAAAAGGAACATGAGGTGGCTAAGTGGCTCTATAGCTGACCTAAGGAGGGAGAAACCCTAGCCGACCAACCCAGTAAGGGGTGTGACGGCTACTAAGCCCTAAGGGCTAATCTAGATCCTAGCCATACTCCTTTATAAGATAGGAGTGACTTTATTATAATCTAACATGGTTTTTATTGACTAGTACTAAAATGATTAGGATTCAACCCTACTGGAGCCCTATCAAGTCTGCCCTCTTCAGATCAGCCTTGTCCTCAAGGCTGAGGTTCTAGAAACTCTGAAAATTAGATCTTCAACTCCTCATGTGACTCATATGCTATCATTAACTAAACTTTAACCTCCTCATCAGCTGGGGTGTTAGTTGGAAGGATTTGGGCCGAGTCATCTTCTTTAAATTTCCATTTGAGGTGGGATACCTGGTGGATCATCTGTAATCTTGATCTGGTGTGCGAATATAATCTTCAGGTTAGGGCCCCAATGTGATCCCCAATTTTTCAAGGCCCAAAGAAATAGGGAGACCACTTCATTAAGGCTCGAGTTTCCTGCTGATCAGGCTAGAGATGTTGAAAAACTCTATCTTTAATTTTTCGTCCATTCTGAAGTTTGTCGGGAGGTCATTTCTTCTTTGCATGTGCTGCCATATGGTTAGTATTTAGTGATAGCCAATCTTTCTTCTGGAATGATGACTGCCCTCTGGTATGGTTCAGGATGATGAGAGCCCAATCTGGCTTGAGCATGGATTATAATTCTTCTAGTTTTACTCTTCTTTTGTGCCATGGACCTATATCTAACCATATTTTAAATTTGGTAGTAATTAGTATCTCTTGTAAAAATCTTGTATGGAGTGTGGGGAAAGCCTCAGTATAAATTAGGAGTCGACCATTTTGCATAAAAATAGCCCAAATTTTAACTCCTGACACATTGGCCTCAATGACAAAAGTGCATCCGAAATCGGGTAGCGCTAGGACCGACGCCATCGTCATGGCTGCCTTGAGTCGTTCAAAGGCTGTGGAGGCTTTATCCAACCACAAGAAGAAGTCTTTCTTCATTAAGGACGTGAGCGGGGCACTAATTTTGGCATAATCTTTCACAAAATTTTGGTAGTAGCCTGTGAGTCTAAGGAAACCGCGTAGTGATTGTATGTTTGTAGGTCTCGGCCATCCTTGCATTGCCTCGATCTTTGTCGAGTCCATCGCCACTCCATCCTCTGATATAATGTGCCCAAGATACTCCACTTTACGCTGTAAGAAGCCGCACTTTGATAATACAAACTTGCGTAGAAAACTCAGAAACTCGTAGTGGTCGTTATGCGTGCAGAATGCAGTTTTTAGAATATCTTCAGTGCATACCCGAATCTGATGGTATCCGGATCATAGATCCAATTTAGTGAAGACTCGGGCTCCTTTTAATTCATCCAAGAGTTCATCTACGAATGGGATATGATATTTATCCTTGACGGTCATGCCGTTTAGAGCCGAGTAGTCAATGCACATCTGCCACGTACTATCTTTCTTGCGCACTAGCAACACCGGTGAGGAGTAAGGGCTGCAACTCGGTTGAATCACCCTGGTGTCAAGCATCTCTTTAACAATGTTCTTGATCTCGTCCTTTTGCAAGTGAGGATAGTGGTACAGTCATAAATTTGTTAGAGGTTTGCCTGGTAAAATAGGAATGCGGTGGTCATGCGACCGGTTAGAGGGCAACCTGCACACTTTATCTAGAATCTCTTTCGATAGAATCCCTTTGGTTGTATCATATACACCTTCTCCTCAAGGTTGCCATTGAGGAATGCAGTTTTCACATCCATCTGTCAGATTTATAGTCATAGGTGCTATAATAGCTAAAAGAATTCTGATGGATTTAATCATAGCTACGGGTGAAAAGGTTTCGCCATAGTCATCTCATTGCCTTTAACGATATCCTTTAGCCACCAGCCTTGCCTTATAAGTCTCCACCTTTCCATCTACTCCGATCTTTTTCTTGAAGATCCATTTGCAACTGATTGGTACAATACCCTCAGGTGCATCCACAAGGTCTCAAACCTTGTTAGATTACATGAAATCCATCTCAGAATTTATGGCTTCTTGCTATTTTCCATAGTTTATACTCATAATAGCCTCGTCATAGGTCTGAGAATCAACATCTGAAGAGTCCTTTCTATTGAAATGTCCCACATATCTTTCAGGAGGGTGAGATACTCTGTTATATCTGTGTAAAGTTGGATCTTGTGTGTTAGGTACCTGATTGGACTCGGACTCTAGAATGATGCTTGAGCTAAGTTCTCTAACCTTGCTTAACTCTATCTCACTCCCACTATTTCCACCAAGAATATGTTCCTTCTCAAGAAACACAACCCTCTTGGCAACAAAGATATTCTGGTCCTTATGATAATAGAAATAGTACCCACAAGTTTCCGTGGGGTATCCCATGAACTTGCACAATTTTATCCTTGATTCCATCTTGTTGGGATTATATCTTTTAATGTGGGTCCCTGATAGGACTCCAACAGGGTTGAGTCCTAATCTCCCTAGAAGTAGTCAATAAAATTCTGCTAGATTATAATAAAGTCACTCCTATCTTATAAAGGAGTATGGCTAGGGTTTAGATTAGCCCTTAGGGCTTAGTGACCGTCGCCTCCTTACTGGATTGGTTGGCCAGAGTTTCCCCCTGCTTAGGTCGGCATAGAGCTAACCTAGTCGCCCCCTGTTCCTATTAAGGCAAGTTGGCTATAAGAGGGGTAAAGGGATAATTTTACTTAGGTAAGCACCCCCTTAGGCTAGGGTTTTGATCCCTATATAAAGATGTAGCCGCCCCCCCCCTCTTGAATCAAGCAATTATCAATTTTAATTCAGCCTTATGCCGAATCTAGGAGGAGGAACCCCTACAGCGTTCCAAGGGTTGATCCCCCTCAAGGATCAAAATCTATAGGGCTCCTTTTAAGATCTTATCATCTGGTATCAGAGCAATAATCTTGCTGCCCCTGTAGCTAACATAGCTGCCTCCACCTTCCCAAGCAATTCCCACAATTGCTACGACACGCACCTCCACCTTCCACCCAAGCAGTAGATCAAATCAGTCTACCACTGCCCCCTGCATTTGATCTGGTATATTTTTATCATCTATGCCTCTTCAATACTGCAAGATTCCTTACTTTATAGGTTGAAGATTTTTTTCAAATTTTATTTATCATCTGCAAATTTTGTTCGTCGCAAACATTATCATCGTTGCAAAGGCGAAATGCTGCGGAAATTTTTAGCTGATTATTGCTTCTTGAAACTAAACTTTTAATCATCTTTTTTGGCTGAAACTTTTATACATTTTTATAGATCATCTTAGCTTTCATCTAAGACTGATCTCGTGAGAAATCTCCTTCTAGATCTGATCTTATAGCACTACGATTCTTCATTGCACAGTACTGAAATTTTATAATGCAGAATCTGACTTCCATCTATTGGCCTCTTGAAACTGAATTTTTATTCATCCTTTTTGGCTGAAATTTTTACATAATTCTTAAGATCAAGTTAACTTTCATCTGGATTTGATTTCACAAAAAAACTCCTTCAGGAACTAGTTTTTTTGTGCAATTTTAATCATCACGCAGTTCTGAAATTTTACAATGAAGGAATCTGCCTTTCATCTTTTGCCCTATTTCCCTACTGTTATGCTGTCAAAATTTTGTCAAACTTTTTACTGTATTAACAATATCTGAACCAAGGGTTTCTGTATAATTTTCTTGAACTTTCCTCTGGAATTTATGTCGAGAAGTCATCGTTTCTCTGACGTAAAACCGGTTCAGCAGGACAGCACATCGTAACACTTCTTTTTACCGAATTCTATCAGATTTGAGTGCTATTTTTTGTAAGATTTTGGACTCTCTTTTCCTCATCTCCAAACCCTACCATCCTCACCAAAAACCCTTCCAAATATTACCCTAAACTGAATCCAAACAGCCCCCAAATCAGTCACCCAAATCAACCTACTTCCTTATCGATCCACTTACCTTTTTAGCCAACTTTTCTTACTGAGACACCTATCTTTGCTGCTATCGATCCCAGATCTAAAATATATTTTCCTAACCTTCATCTACTGCTATCACAGCCCTAAAACTACACCAATTTGTAGCCTAAACTCCACAAAACCGCAGCCCTAAATATGCCCTAAATCGCAGCCTACTTCCATCCAAACCGATTTACCTTCCAACCGGCCACCCCCTTCTCCAAAATTCCCATGCCACTAACCCGACAACAGAAAAAAGATCTCAATATTATAGATCTAGAGGCATATACTATGGCATCAGAGGAGGCTATCGATGTAAAGCTTGAAGCCTTTGGAAACCGTATGGAAGAGAAGATGCGATCCTTTTTTGTCGAATTCAGCATTGGCCGACTGTCGAACCCGAGGAAATCACAACACGGAGAAACTTCAGATTGGCGAGATGATCCTCAAGAACATGGCCACATCACCTCTGATCTCAATAATCCATGCATGAAGGTTGACTTTCGATTGGGTGGATCTCGCGCACGGAGCGCTATTTTCGGTTCTACCGAACCGCCAACGCCACACAGGTAGAGATTGCTGCCATCCACCTCGAGGGAGATGCTATTCAGTGGTTTAATTGGTTTAAGCACACCCATGGAGGACTCCCTTGGCAGCGATTCAAGGAAGGACTACTAGACCGCTTCGGACCAATCGATTTCAACAACATCGACGGACAATTGGCAAAGATTCATCAAACCTCTATAATACAAGAATACCAAACAAGGTTTGAGCATTTATCTAACCAAACTGAGAATTGGTCTGAGAAACAACTTTTAGGTACTTTTATCGAAGGCCTAAAGCTAGAGATCCGAGAAGTAAAGGCGCGACAATCGTACACTCTTATGGCGGTAATTTCCTTCGCGCGTATTCAGGAAGAACAATTGAACCACGAGGTACGAAGGACAAGGGTCGCTCCCCGACTAGCCATGCCGAGGCCTACTACCCCCTTTACTGCCATCCAAGCCCTTGCACCAAAAAAGTTGACAAGAGACGAGCTTTGCGAACGATCGGCCAAGGAGTTGTATTGGCATTACAACTAACCGTGGAGCCGCAAACATCACTGTAAAAAGGGTCGGCTCCTCGTGATTGAACCAGTGGAGGATGAGGATAATGAAACATCTGAAGAAGCCATAGAGGAAGAGTAGTCCCAACCGGCCAACTATGCAGTGCATGCATTGGATGGCTATTCCAACCCGCAAATGATGAAAGTTGGAGGACTTCTAAAACAGCAACTCATCTCCGTTCTCATCGACACGAGCAACACCAATAACTTCCTCAACAGTAAGGTTGCTGCATGTTTGGCGCTTCAAATTGAAGGTTGTAACAGGTTTGACGTAAAGGTCATCGACGGCTAAATCTTTAATTGCGACCAACGGTGCCCGCAGGTGAAACTACTCCTCCAAGACTAAGAAGTGGTAGCTGATTTCTTCCTCCTACCCATCGATGATTATGAAGCCGTACTCGGGATCGAATGGCTCACAACACTAGGTGATATCTCCTGGAAGTTTTCTAAATTAATCATGAAATTTTATTGTAAAGGGAGACAGGTCACGTTACGAGGCAAGCGCGGGAGCCAAATTTCCACCGTTTCGTCACAACAAATGGAGAAAGTTTTGCACAAATCACATGGTGGATTCTTGATGCATATTCAGCAGCCATCTATGGGGGAGAACATACAAAACTCATATCCTAAGATTGCCCTTTGTCTGAATGAATTCGCAGATGTTTTCTTGGAGCCGCGCAGGCTGCCCCCTAACCGATCGCATGACCACTGCATTCCTATTTTGCCAAGCAAACCTCTAGCAAATTTGCGATCGTACCACTATCCTCACTTGTAGAAGGATGAGATTGAGAACATTGTTAAAGAGATGCTTGACACTGGGGTGATTTGACCGAGCTGCAGCCCTTACTCCTCACTGGTGTTGCTAACACCGGTAGTAGTGTGCAAGAAAGATGGTACATGGCGGATGTGCGTTGACTACCAGGCTCTAAACGCCATCACCGTCAAGGATAAATATCCTATCCCAATCGTAGATAAACTCTTTGACGAATTAAAAGAAGCCCATGTCCTCACTAAATTGGATCTCCGATCCGGATACCATCAGATTCGGGTATGCACTGAAGATATTCTGAAAACTGTATTCCGCACGCATGACGGCCACTACGAGTTTTTGGTAATGCCTTTCGGACTTACGAATGCTCCTTCTAATTTTCAAAGCCTGATGAATGACATCTTCCGGAGTTTTCTACACAAGTTCGTATTGGTATTCTTTGATGATATTCTCATTTATAGCCCTACGCTTGATATACATTTTTAGCACTTACGAACTGTTCTAACAATTCTTCGGGAGAATACTCCTTATGTTAAACAATTAAAGTGTAGCTTCTTACAGTGTAAATTAGAGTATCTTGGGTACATTATATTAGAGGATGGAGTGGCGGTGGACCCGACAAAAATTGAGGTAATGCAAGGATGGCCGAGACTTGTACAATCATTACGCGGTTTCCTTGGACTCATGGGCTATTACCAAAATTTTATGAAAGATTATGGCAAGATCAGTGCCCCGCTCATGTCCTTACTGAAGAAAGACTCCTTCTTATGGTCAGATAAAGCCTTTGCAGCCTTCGAACGACTCAAGGCTGTCATGACGATGACGTCGGTCCTAGCGCTGCTTGATTTAGGTTACACTTTGGTCATTGAGGCCAATGCGTCAGGAGTTGGAATTTGGGCTATTCTTATACAAGATGGTCGACTCCTAATTTACACCGAGGCTTCCCCCACACTTCATACGAGGTTTTTACAGGAGATACTAATTACTACCAAATTTAAAATATGGTTGGATACAGGTCCATGGCACGAAAGAGGAGTTAAGCTAGAAGAATTACAATCCATGCTCACGCCAGATTGGGCTCTCATCATCCTAAACCATACTAGAGGGCAGTCACCATTCTAGAAGAAAGATTGACTATAACTAAAGACTAACCATGTGGCAGTCCATGCAAGGAAGAAACTTTCTCCTGACAAACACTAGAGCAGAAGAAAGTTTTATGAGAAAGATCAAGTCCCCCTTCATCTCTAGCTCCACCAGCATGAAATTCAAGCCTCAAGAAAGTGGTCTCCCTATTTCTTTGGGCCTTGTAAAATTGGGGATCATATTGGAGCCACAACCTAGATATCAGATTCGTGCACTAGATCAAAATTACAATTGAGCCTCCAAGTATCCCACCTCAAATGAAAATTTAAAAACGATGACTCAGCTCAAGTTCTTCCAACTGATACCCAAGCTGATGAGGAACTGAAGACCCGGTTCCCTGAGTTCATGGAACTTCAGCCTTGAGGACAAGACTGATTTTAAGATGACGGGTTTGATAGGACTCCAATAGGGTTGAGTCCTAATCTCCCTAGAAGTAGTCAATAAATCCTGCTAGATTGTAATAAAATCACTCCTATCTTATGAAGGAGTATGGCTAGGGTTTAGATTAGCCCTTAGGGCTTAGTGGCCATCGCCCCCTTGCTGGGTTGGTTGGCTAAAGTTTCCCCCTGCTTAAGTCAACTATAGAGCCAACCTAGTCACCCTTTGTTCCTATTAAGGCAAGTTGGCTATAGGAGGGGCAAAGGGATAATTTTACTTGGGCAAGCACCCCCTTAGGCTAGGATTTTGATCCCTATATAAAGATGTAGCCGCCTCCCCTCTTGAATCAAGCAATTATCAATTTTAATTTAGTCTTGTGCCGAATCTAGGAGGGAGGAACCCCTACAACGTTCCAAGGGTTGATCCCTCTCAAGGATCAAAATCTATAGGGCTCCTTTTGGGGTCTTATCAAGCCCCAAATTTTAATCACCTTAAGATCAAGTTTCTTTCCTTTTCATATCTTATATGATGTAGACACTATCAACTTTGATGGAACTCTGTTCAGAAGGTAAGCTGTTGTCTCTATGGCATATCCCTAGAATGAGACGGGTAGGTCAACGAAACTCATCATAGACCACACCATGTCCAACAATGTGTGATTTCTTTTTTCTGATACACCATTGAGCTGAGATGTATAAAGAGGTGTCCACTAGGATAAAATCACATGAAATAGGTGAAATCTATACTGAAGTACTCTCCTCCTCGATTTGATCAAAAAGTCTTAATACTCTTTCCAATCTGGTTCTCTACTTCATTCTTATATTCCCTGAATTTCTCAAATGTCTCAGACTTGTACTTTATCAAGTACACATCTCCATATCTAGAGAAATCGTCAGTGAATGTAATGAAGTATGAGCAATTGTTTATAGCCTGAGTCGATATGGTACCATATACATTACTATGTATGAGTTCTAGTAGCTCAATGGCTCGCTCTCCAGTTCCACTAAAATGAGAGTTGATCATCTTTCCACAAAGGCAAGGTTCATAAGTTGCATACGACTCATAGTCGAATAGATCTAGGTATCCATCTTTTAGCAACATTTGAATCATTCCCTCATTGATATGACCTAGCCTACAATGTCACAGGTATACATTGTTCACCTCATCTCATTTCCTCTTGGACGTATTTACATTCATGATGTGTGGAAAAGTGTCATTTATCAAGGTACCTCTAGTGATGATCTAATTATCTAGAATTATTGAACAACTATTATTCTTAAAAATAATTTATATCCACTAATTGTCAAACAAGAAAAGAAAATAATATTTTTAGCAATAGAGGGAATAAAATAGTATGCATCCAATGTAATGATAGCTCAACCAGGCAGATGTAGGGTGACCTCCCTAATGGCAACTGTAGCAACTCTTGCTCCATTACGTATCTTGAGGTTCATCTCACCTCTGGCCAATCTCCTAGGTCTTGCCGGAATCTATAATTAATTACAGATATGATAAGCACTCCCGGTATCCAATACCCATGTGTTATCATGAAAATCTGACAAGTGGAGACTGATCATGAATGTATCTGAAGCTTCTCTAACTGTTAGGACTCTAGCTAGGGGAGTCCTAATTTAGTTTCATTAAATAGTATAATTATGTAAATTCTAAAGGCATTCATTTAAATCCTAAGGGTATTCATATAAATTCTATCTAGCCAACCCCTAATAAAGAAGCAAGGAGGCCGGCTAGGTTAGGATTAGATGGGAGGAAGATATTTTAAGGAAAGAGTAGGATGCATGTCACCCTAATTAACCACCCCTTATCCTAGTTAAAGAGGGGTTGGTTGGGGAGGGGTTAAGTTAGAATAGAATTAAGATTAGTTTGGAGGTTGCTTCTTAGAGTTGGAGTTGGAGTTGTTAGGGGTTGTTAGGAGTAGGAGTCTTAAGTAGGAATCCTTTTAGGAGCTGGGGTTTAGAAGCCCTATAAATAGCTTTGTATTCTCTCCTCTTTCATCATGAATAGATCAATCTTTATGTAGCCAATGGCTTGAATACCAAGGAGGGAGGAACCCCTTTAGAGTTCCAAGGAGGCCGATCCCCTATAGAGATCATCCCAAGCTTAGAATCCGTAAGGGTTCTAACACTTGGTACTAGAGCAGCGTTTTTGGTGTCTTGCTGCCCTTCCACATCCATCCATCAGTGCCCCACAGTCGTCCAAAGCAATTCCCACAATTGCTAGAAGATCGTCACCAAACTCCGCCGTCATCTCCACTATCCCAGATCATCCTTTGATCTCCCCGTGAATTACAATAGGTTTTGGTTTTCTACCTTACTGCTACTACAATTTAGTTATCCTTAATTCAAAAACCCAAAAAAATTATTCCCATATTGGTGCATAAACTTTTCATCGCAAAGTTTCCATCTTTACGATGAAAGTTACGCCGCAGAATTCTAGTTGCACATCCCTTACTGTTTGATTTGCTGCTACGTTTTTACTGATCAAATTTCTATAAAATTTCAACCACGACTTTAAAACTTCATATCCTCATATCTCCCTTTGGTTTCGTCAAAAAATCATCAAGATAACCTGCTCATTTTTACGTCCAAACTGCTGTAGTTTAGACATAAAAATCTTCTGTATTACCTTCTCGTGATCTTCAATTTTGCTGAATCTTTTGTTGTCGTTTCTTTCCATGAATTTTTTATCAGCATTATCTTTCCCTTACCAGTAGATTCTCTTTGAGTTTTACTCGAATCCTTATTTTGAACTGCTGGAAAAAAATCATGTCTCTATTGCTGAAATCTTTCGATAAAAAAATTCTGTCATAGTACCTTCTCGTATTCCTTGATCTTGCCAAAACTTTTGCTGCTGATTTCTTTCACAAATTTTTTGACAGCATTACCTTTCCCTTGTCAGTGGATTCCCATTTATTTTTACTTGATTCCTTATTATGCACTGCTGAAATTTTTTTTGACTATACTACTGAAATCTTTCACCGAAAACATTCTGCAGCAACACCTTCTCGTAATCTTTGATTTTGCCAAACCTTTTGCTGTCCTTTTCTTCCACAAAATTTTTGATGATATTATCTCTTCCTTGCTAGTAGATTTCCTTTGAGTTTCACTCGAATTTTCATTGAGAATTTCTGGAAAAAATTACATCTTCATTGCTGGAATTTTTTTAACGAAAAATCTGCTGTTGCACCTTTGTCTTCCTTTTTCTTCCTAACCCACCGAAACCCAACCATCTTGCTGCCACCACCCAAGATGCCTTTAGGGCATCCCTTTAGCCTTAAGACGCAACCCTCATAACCTATTTTCCTTACCCTAACAGCACCCAAAACCACAGCCCAAAACAACAACTATCGCAGCCTATTGATGCAGAATTCTGCAGCACTACCCTTCAGTGTTTTTTGCTACGCCCATATCTGATCCTTACCAAAAATGTTGCTGCCACCCATGTCATCTTTAGGGCACCCCTATAGCCTTAAGATGCAGCCATCATAGCCTTTTTTTTATTTCCATAGCCAACCCAAACTGTAGCCCAAACAACGATCTTCCAGAGCCACTAAACCTTCCACCGATCCTTATCTTCTGCAGCCACTGAACCTTGCCAAACTGGTTGCTGCTCCAACATCAACCCTAAACCTTTCTTCCCAACCTCAAACTACTGCCACAAAAATCCTTGGCAGCCTCCATAGCGCCCTCAAACTGTAGCACCAATAGTAACCTAAACCATAAGCTATCAATCCTAAACCGCAACCTTGATCCGTCACCCTTTTGGCCACCAATCCCTACCAAACCGGTTGTTGTCATCAACAGCAACCCTAAGCCAACCCTCTAACCCTAAAACCTCTATCATTGAACACCCCCTTACAGCCTCTGCAACAACCCCAAATACCAGCATCAACAGCACCCTCTTTGCCAAAAAAATTTACTGTACTACCTTCGGTACTACTTGCTGCATCCACACCCAATTCCTACCAAATCTATTGTTGTCATCAACTGCAACCCTAACCCATTCCTTTAACCTTAAACCTCAGCCATTATACCCCCTATACGACCCCTACAATAGTCCTTAATCATAGCCCCAATAGCAACCAAAAAATAGTAACTTTTCAACCCCAAACCACAGTCATCTACCCTTGATCCACCACCTCTTTCGGCCATCAATCCACCCAACCTTTTTATATCACTAACCCAACAACATGAGAAGGATATTGACATCTCAAATCTGGAGGCACACACAATGACATCTCAAGGTTCAATTGATGCTAAGTTGGCGGCGTTTGAATCACGCGTGGAGGATTCCCGTCATGTTCAACCTCTCAACCATCATGATCTCGAGGGACTCGACCATGCATGATGTTCAGTTAAGTCATTACCATCGTTACAAGATGAGTTTGATTTGATGATAAGCCCTCAAGGGACTCGACCAAGCATACTAAGTCCTCAGGTCACCGGTGACATCTTTATGTCGTAGGCAATATCTCAATCACGTAGATAGGTGAGCCTCAAGGGACTCGACCAACTCAACTTATATCGTGATTCAATTTCTTCATATAACGATAGAGGGCCACGTGGGTCAATCTTATTACCTCACACTCATCGACTTAATATTATCCTAGGAGGAGTTTTCATTTTGTATCGATCTCCTAATATGTCATGTCACACATACATGTTTAATATATATCTATATGCATACTATATATATATATATACCTGTAGTAGTCGCACCTGCAAGTGCCCTTCGCCGTAGGCAGTCGTTGCTATAATCGGCCACCCCTTCTGGCGACAGCCCTAGCCGCGGTCAGCTACCACTTGCGACCTGGCCATGGGCAGCTGCCCCTTGCGGCCTGACCGCGGGCATCTACCCTTGCCAATGACCCTGGTCAAGTGCGATCGCCCCTGCAGGTGGCTTGGTCGTGGGTGGCCGCCTTTGTAGGTGACTTGCCCACAAGTGGCTACCCCCCTCCTTGTAGCAAGAACACATAGAACAGTTCTACGCAATTCAATCCCATCATATGAAGTTAAGAACCAAATTTATTGCACGAATAACCTAGCTATGATGCCACTATTAGAAAACCTCAGCAGGAGCATCACATGCACAGTGGAAGATCAAAATAAAACTGGTTTCCCACGTATATCAAAATTATCATGCAAAGATTGGTGTGAGAAAAAACCATAAAATCAAAAATCACATCATGTGAGAGATTGTTTACCTAGGGAGATCATATATCCCTATTTTTCTAGATCCAGATGGAGAGGATGAAGGAGGTTAAACATCCTCCTTTCTAGCAGTATCCACACAATGGATCATTGTAGTGATACTCTTCCAATCGTAGCCACAAATCTCGTATCTCTTGCATAAAGGGAGGAAGGAGAATAGGAGGGGGCAGCCAAAGGTACAACCTATCATCTATGTGTCGCCCCTACCTCCTATTTATAGAGAGCCACCAAAAAGGGGTCGTGCCTTAGTGGGTATTAGATATCTATCTAATTATTCACTAACCTTGAATTTGATTATGAGATCAATTGACGATGATGAGATCAATTAATGTGTGTTTATCCAACATGTGTGTTATAGAAAGAATTACAGGTCTAACTATGATAGGATCAATGAAATTATAACCAGATAATGGGCCAAGATCAAGCTTGAGCATCGGACCGGGGTTCGAACGATGTGGTGGGTTTCGCTAGGAGTTCGCTAGGAGATTCGTCGAAGGGATTGAGAAGCTTGCTGGGAACACGCTGGGAGATCACCGGGGAAAAGATCAGAAGACTTACCGCAAGTATGTTGGAGGTTACCGAATTGGCGGAAGTTAGGTTGTAATTCAACTTGTGGTCATTAAGAGTTGTAATCATTGAGTCGTAGTTAGAAAGTAAGTCCAATTTGAGTTGGATTTGGAAGGAATCCAAATCAACTCAATAAGGCAACTGGATCCACTACTGGGTTTGGTTGAGCTCAATCAGTTGACCAAGGAGCTGGTCAAAATTAAATCAAAGTCGGAGTTCAAAAAGTGGAGGGAACCACTTTTGTAAAAATTCCGACGGGGTAAACCGTCGATGAGCGACGATTGGACCACCCGTACCACAGAATCCAAGCGGCGGTTAGTAACTTTCGACAGATCAACCACCCAAGTGGCAGCTAAACTGCCTGTACCACATAATACATCAATGGCCAGCGGCTGACGGTGGGTGAACCGCCCAAGTCGGGCGGGGAAACTGCTCGTACCCGATTTTTCTGGGTATGTTTGATTTTTGGCTCCAATTTCTGAAGCCACTTGGGGTCCATAGATACCCCAAGTATTCTTGCATTCTTAGCGAGAATACCCCAAGTATTCTTGCATTCTTGCATTCTTGCACTCATAATTATGGCAAAAGAAATTATGAGTGATTTATAAAGAAAAAGAAAAGGGAGGAGAGAAAGCTTAGAGATAGAAAGATTATCTTAAGTCTCCCTTGTAAGCAAGTGTAAGGGTTTAATCTCCACCCAAAGAAGATTGGTAGTGGAAGCCGGAGTGCCTCAAGAAGGAGGACTCAAAAGTGGACGTAGGCCATTACCGCCGAACCAATATAAAATTGTAAGTGTTTCATACTTGCATTGCTTGAATATTGTTGTATTGATGCTTCCAATTTAACTAAACTCCTTGAAAGCAAGACGATAAGTTCTTTTCCTCAAATGTGATTATCTTTTTGGTTTTCTTAGCAACTTACTTTTAGTCACTCACTTATTTTATTAAAAATGAAAAGCTTTGAATTTCCTATTCTATCTTATTCGAAAATCTTTTGCTTTAGAAAGAAAATTTTAAGCTTACACTAATTCACCCCCCCCCCCCCTCTTAGTGCCAATTGATTCTAATAATTGGTATCAGAGCAAGGTTCTTACTCTTTGGATTAACACCTACTAGAGTAAATGGCTTGTTTTGGCATGAATGAGAGACATTTTATCTCACGTCTTCCCATGTTCAATGGGACAAATTACACGTATTGGAAGATAATGATGCATATTTTTCGTATTTCTTTGGACCTTGATCTTTGGAATATAGTTGAAAATGGTTTTGAAAAATCTTTCAAACTAATGAATGAGCTAAATGATTTGAAAAGAAAGAATTTTTCTCTAAATGCAAAGGCTATGAATGCCTTGTTTTGTGCACTTAATAAAAATGAGTTTAATTGTGTTTCCGTTTACGAATCGACTTTCGATATTTAGCACACACTAGAAATCACACACGAGGGGACTAGTAGAGTAAAAGAATCTAAAATAAATATTCTAGTTCATAATTATGAGTTATTTCGAATGAAACCAAGTGAGTCTATTAGAGATATGTACACCCGTTTCATGGATGTCGTCAATAGACTTAAAGCACTTGGAAAATATTTTTTAAATTTTGAATCTGTGAGTAAGATTTTACGATCTTTGTCTATAAATTAGGATCCTAAAGTAACCACTATTCAAGAGGCCAAAGATTTGAATAACTTGCCTCTTGAAGAACTGATTAGCTCTCTTATGACTTATGAACTAAACTGTAAAGCTCATGATGAGTTTGATGAACCCCTTTCAAAGAACAAGAAGGATGTAGCACTTTGAACTATGAATGACTCATCGAGTGAAACCTCGAGTGATAAGGACTATGACATTGCACTTCTATCAAGAAAATTTAAAAAAATTATAAAAAGAAACAAAAACTATAAAAATAAAAAGGAACCAAAGAAAGACAACATCATTTGCTATGAATGCAAAATCGGGACACTTCAAAAGTGAATGTCCCCAACTGAAGAAGAAATCGATGCTCAAAAAGAAAGCACTATCGGCCACTTGGGATGATTCAAGTTCCTCGGAGGAAGAAAACCAATCCAAAAAAGAGGTGGCTAACTATGCCTTAATGGCATTTGAATATGAGGTTAGTGAATCTTTAGATATTTCATTTTCTGAATTATTAAGCATATTTCATGATTTATTCAATGAGTTTAGGAAACTTGGCAAATCTTTTAAAATGCTTAAAGTTGATCATGATTTATTAGTTAAAAGATTTGATGAAATGCATGACTCCTTAGCATCACATAAACTATGCTTGAAATGTGAAATGGTAGATAAAGTTAAAGAAGAACTACACAGAAATTTAAGATAGGAAATAAATCCCTAAATATGATCCTTGCCAATAAGGGTCATATTAACAAACCATCTTTGAAAGAGGACCTACATTGAATATACCACTAAGAATTAAGTGTAACTTTTATGGTAAATTAGGACATAAGGCAACCAAATGTCTTTTTAGAAAATATACTCCTCATCATCTTGTATAGGTTCTAAAGAGAACTCTATATAATAAAAATCGATTAGAAAAGAAAGATAAAAATCTTTATGAAGGACCCAATATCAAATGGGTACCTAAATCGAAAATATCGTTCTTGTAGGTTTGTCTCCAAACTAAAGCTAGGAGCACCAAATGGTATATTAATAGTGGATGGCTTGAAACATAACTTGTTTAGCATTAGCTAATTATGTTATAAAGGATATGTGATTAAATTTCAACCTAATGCTTGCATAATTGAGTTGCCACACAAAAACAAATCATTGATTGCTTTAAGAAACAACAATGTATACACTATAAATATTGAGAAATTTTGTGATGAAACTTGTTTTCGGCTTTGAATAATGATGCTTGGATTTGACATAAAAGACTAGGTCATGCTAGCATGAAACTTTTAAACCAAATCTCTACCAAGGAACTTATGAGAGGTTTACCTAATCTTTAAGTTTATCAAAGATAAAGTATGTGACACTTGTCAATTAGAAAAATAAATAAAAAGTAGTTTTAAGTTGAAAAACCAAATTAGCACCTCTAGACCACTTCAATTGATCCATATAGATCTATTTGGACCAATTGATATTACAAGTTTAGGTGGTAGCAAAATGCATTTGTCTTAGTCACTTTAGTAGATATACTTGGACCTATTTCTTAGCACATAAAAGTGATACATTTAAATGCTTTGCAAAGTTTTATAAAATTATTCAAAATGCAAAATGATGCATGATCTCCTCACTACGGAGTGATCATGGTGGAGAATTTCAAAATAATGATTTTCAAAATTTTTGTGATTCGAATAGATATATTCATAACTTCTCTACTCCTCGAAATCCACAATAAAGTGGAGTAGTAGAAAGAAAAAATAGGAGCTTACAAGAAATGGCTATAACAATGTTGAATGAACATAGTCTTCCCAAATATTTTTGGGTCGAAGCCGTTAATATAGCATGCTATGTTCTAAATAGAGTTCTAGTAAGACTATTACTCAATAAAACTCCTTATGAATTGTGGAATGGTAAAAAGCCTAATATTTCTTATTTTAAAATATTATTTATAAATATTTTATTTTGAATTAAAAAGATGCTTTAGGTAAATTTGATGCAAAATCCGATGAAGGTATTTTTTTAGGTTATTCTTCTATTTTAAAATATTATCGTGTTTTTAATAAAAGAACATTAGTAATAGAAAATTACATTCATATTATTTTCAATGAGTTTTTTGAATTTAAGAAGATTGATTTTGATGATGAAATTGATTTAGATGCTTTAAATTTAAAAGATAACACTCCTAAAAGCAACTTGGATGTATCTACTTCCAATACCTTACCCAAAGAATGGAAGTATATAAATGATCATCCTAAGGAGCTTATAATAGGAGAAACATCAAAAAGAATTCAAACTCGGTCTCTTTTAGAAATTTGTGTGCAAATGTCGCATTTCTTTCTCAAATTGAGCCAAAATATATTGATGAAACCCTAAGAGATGATTATTGGGTTAATGCAATACATGAAGAACTTAATCAATTTGAGAGAAATGAGGTATGGAAGTTTGTTCCTAGGCCTAATGACCATTTAGTGATTGGTACTAAATGGGTATTTCGAAATAAGCAAGATGAAAATGATATCATGGTTCGAAACAAGACTAGATTAGTGGCCAAAGGTTTCAACCAAGAAGAAGGAATCGACTATGAGGAAACATTCGCTTCCGTGGTTAGACTTGAAGCCATAAGGATGCTCCTTGCCTGTGCTTCTTTTAAAAATTTGAAGTTGTTTCAAATGGATGTTAAAAGTGTTTTTCTAAATGGTTTTATTTCCGAAGAAGTGTATGTTGAACAACTCTCCGGTTTTGAAAATAATTTTTTTTCTAATCATGTTTTCAAACTTATAAAAGCTCTTTATGGATTGAAACAAGCTCATCGGGCTTAGTATGATAGACTTAGTGCTTTTCTTATTTCAAACAATTTTTCTAAAGGCAAGGTTGATACTATATTATTTTTTAAGTATTTTGAAAATAATTTTCTTGTTGTTCAAATTTATGTTGATGATATCATTTTTGGATCTACAAATGAATCTTTATGTGAGTCATTTGCTAAAGAAATGAACCAAGAGTTTGAAATGAGTCTAATGACTGAGTTAATATTATTCTTAGGATTACAAATAAAACAAGTAAATGATGATATTTTTATTTGTCAAACTAAATACACCTTAAACTTGATAAAACGATTTAGGATGAAAAATGCTGAAGCAATAGACACTCCCATGAACACTTCTATAAAGTTGGACTTAGACAATGAAGGAGAAAACTTTGATCAAAAAATTTATAGAGGTGTGATAGGAATTTATTATACTTAACTATAACTAGACCAGATATCATGTTTAGTGTTGGATTGTGTGCAATGTCTCAATCTAACCTGAAACTCTCTTATTTGAAAGCAGTTAAACGAATTTTTAAATACTTAAAAGGAACATCTAAACTTTTGACTTGATTACCTATTCTGATGCTGATTTTGGTGGATGTAGAATAGATAGAAAAAGCACTACTAGAACATATCAATTTTTGGGGCATGCACTTGTCTCTTGGGCTTCTAAGAAACAAAATCCAATAGTTTTATCTACTACGGAAGCAGAATACATTGCAGCTAGTGCATATTGTACCCAAGTCATTTGGATGAAAAATACACTAGAAGACTATGGATTAAAATTAAAAAATATTCTCATAAAGTGTGATAATACAAGTGCAATACGTCTAACCAAAAATCCTATTCAACATTCAAGAACCAAACACATTCATATTAGACATCATTTATAAGGGATCATGTAAATAGTCAAGATATCGTATTAGAATTTATTGATACTAAGCATCAATTAGCGAATATCTTTACAAAACCCTTAAATGAAGAATAATTTGATTTTCTTATAAGAGAACTTCAAATGCTAAATCATGAAATTATTTGAATTCATGAAATTGAGCTATTTATCTTTGTGATGATGTTTATTTGCAAAAATTACATTAGAAATCCTTAATGCATGAGTTTTTTTTTTCTTTATCTCTCAGATTTTTTAGATGATTATCTTATTGAGAACTATAATTTAACGATGTTTTACAACTCCTCTATTTTCTTTCCTTACAAGAAAAAGAAAAATTAATGATGACTCTTGTTGTATTTTATAAAGGGGAGAGTAAAAACTCTTTTGCTTTAAAAGAAAAATTCATGATGACTCTTTTATAACCCTACCCTTCGCTTTTTTGTTGATGACAAAGGGGGAGAAAAGTATGGTTGATGACTAGAGATTATTTTTTCAGATGTTTCAAATTTATGAGATTTATTGAGAAAAGTATGGTTGATGTCTAGAGGTTATTTTTTAAATATTTTAAATGTATGAAATTTATTGAGAAAGGTATGTTAGATGACTTGAAAATTTTCAATGCTTGATGACTTGAGGGAAAATTGTCAAATACTTCAACTTCATGACGATCCTTGAAAATTTTTAAAAAGTTGAATGCTTGAAAGGTTATTTGCTTGAAACTCTTATTTCGTTGATTTACTTGAATTCAAGATGATGTGACTCTCTTGAAATTAAATCTTCTATATGATGGCATAAATTTAGGGGGAGTTAGGAATAACTCCCGTCATCAATTGATTGTCATCATCAAAAAGAGGGAGATTGTTAAATCTCAAATTTTGATTATTAGATCAATTGATGTGTGTTTATCTAACATATGTGTTAGAGAAAGAATTGCAAGTCTAACTATGACAGAATCAATGGAATTACAACCAGATAATGGGCCAAGATCAAGCTTGAGCATCGGGTCGGGGTTCGAACGATGCGGTGGGTTTCGCCAGGAGTTCGCTAAGAGATTCGCCAAAGGGATCGAGAAGCTCGCTAAGAACACGCCAGGAGCTCACCGGGGAGAAGACTAGAAGACTTACCGTAAGTATGCCAGAGGTTACTAGATTTGCGAAAGTTAGGTCGTAATTAAGCTTGTGGTCATTAAGAGTTGTAATCATTAAGTCGTAGTTAGAAAGTGAGTCCAATTTGAGTTGGATTTGGAAGGAATCTAAATCAACTCAATAAGGCAACCGGATCCACTACTGGGTTTGGTTGAGCTCAATCAGTTGACCAAGGAGCTGGTCAACATTAAGTCAAAGCCAAAGTTCGAAAAGTGGAGGGAACCACTTTTGCATAAATTTCGACGGGTAAACCGTCGGTGAGCGATGGTTGGACTGCCCATACCATAGAATCTGGGTGGTAGCCAATAACTTTCAATGGGTCAACCACCCAGGTGGCGGTTAAACCGCCTGTACCACAAAATGCAGCGGTGGCCAACGGCTGATGGTAGGTGAACCGCCCAAGTCGGCGAGTAAATCGCCCGTACCCCGATTTTTTTTTGGTATGTTTGATTTTTGGCTCCAATTTCTGAAGCCACTTGGGGTCTATAAATACCCCAAGTATTCTTGCATTCTTAACATAACTGAGAAATACTTTTGGGCAATTAAATTCTGGCAAAAGAAATTGTGAGTGATTTGTAAAGAAAAAGAAAATGGAGGAGAGAAAGCTTAGAGATAGAAAGTTTGTCTTAAGTCTCCCTTGTAAGCAAGTGTAAGGGTTTAATCTTCACCCAAAGAAGATTGGTAGTAGAAGCCGGAGTGCCTCAAGAAGGAGGACTCGAAAGTGGACATAGGCCGTTAGCGATGAACCACTATAAAATTGTAAGTGTTTCATACTTGCATTATTTGAATGTTGTTGTATTGATGCTTCCAATTTAACTAAACTCCTTGAAAGCAAGACGATAAATTCTTTTCCTCAAACGTGATTATCTTTCCATTTTCTTAGCAACTTAATTTTAATCACTTACTTGTTTTATTAAAAATGAAAAGCTTCGGATTTCCTATTCTATCTTATTCGAAAAGCTTTTGCTTTAGAAAAAAAAATTTAAGCTTACACTAATTCACCCCCCCCCCCCCCCCCCCCCCCCCCCCTCTTAGTGCTAATTGATCGTAATAAGTAGGTGATCCGGGTTCAGTACAAGGGGAGAACCCCGGATCATTGAATAACCTCCAGTAGTGATTTAGAGTGAGGGTAGGCGGGTTCCCTCCCTGGGAGGAGGACAGAAGTTCAAGCCCCCGATGCCAAGGGCTTGTGGAGCAGTAGCACCTTCCTTCCCAAGGTGCTCTCCATTCGCATTGTTCTGCAGGTGCTCTTGTGATATATTGCCCTTCTTTTAGTGCCAAAAATATTGTTGGACTTGGTGTCATGGCCGAGGAGTCAACATGGGAGTGCACCTCGGGCTCCTCCTTGTGGTCAGGCAAGAGATCCTGCATGAAGACCTCGTTGGGGTGGGGGCGATCGACATAGCTCCTCCGATGATCTCAGTGCCCCGACCAAGATGGTAAAAAAGGTTTAATATAGAGAGTCAGAGAGAAAAAGCCCCCTAAAGTCATTCCCTAGGATAGCTTTTATACTCGTTGGGCGAGAGACACTCGTACCTTGGCCCTTAATGTCAGTGGCATCCTGGCTGAATCGAGGGTACGGTACTACTGAGTCCTGGGACCTTGGTCGGTGGGTTGGTGTCAGACGACGTCATCTTCCGAGTCTCAAGCCTACTACTGTGATGGGTCTGCCAACACTGTGCTAGGTCAGATGACACTATGGTAGCTCAACGGACACTGTGTCAGGTCAGTCGAGGCTACACCACCTGTCTCGAGCGGCTGAATGATGTGGTCTGACGAGTTAGCTCCGGGGCTGACGTGGCCCATGATGACTGGACCGACCCATTACCTGCCCTACCAATGAGACAACTTATTGATTATATATCAAACTGACAATTCACATTAATTATTAAAATATTAATATGATTAATGTTGAATCAACTCACATGCTCTAATGTTATTGTTGTTCGAGAAGAAATTAAAGACAAAATAGATCGATTCACTATTAAAATAGTTACTATAATTTTACCCATACATTCAGAGTAAGTATGGGTATTTTTCATGAGTTGGGATTCACCTGAAGATTACAGTAAATATGTAATTTAACATTTTGAAGCCTCAACGGGTTGCCACTCACACTCTATCTAAAGTTTAAGTAGACATATTACTCCATGGCCAAAGGACAAAAAAATTGAAGGGTTATTGTCTACTCCAATTCAATTGCTACTGAAACCTTTGTTATGTAAAATAAATTAACTATTTGTGTTCCAGAGGAAGTCAAAATATTCATCCATGTCAACATGAAAGTAAGGAGAAATTATATATAATTATCTATAATTAATTATAATTAGTATCTAGATTTCTATATTTTAAAAAATGGTATTAAAATGTGAAAGTGAAATATTTAACCTCAATTCTTCTTACATCATTAATTTATTCGATATGTGTTATCACGTGTAAAAAGAACACCATGAGAAGGATAAAAACATAATTTTATTTTTTAATTATTAAATATATATTCTTTAATATACCCTAACCGTTCTTTCTCATTTCCTCTTTCTCACACCTGCCTCTCGATTGCACTCGACTATTATCGCTCTTGTACCGCTCGACCGTCGCCTCTCCTATGTAGCTCACCATCGTCGTACTAGACATGCTCGACCATTGCTGTTCCTGTACGGTCTGTCATCGTCGCACCGGACCCGCTCAACCGCCATTGCTCCTTCACTGCTCGACCGTCATCGCACCCGCACCGCTCGCCATTATCATAACTTTCTGGGCTGATACCTTTAAAGCTCAAAATTATCTTCACCTTTTTCAGTATCCATGCTGAGCTTTAGGCGGATTGTAGACCCATCATCCATATAATCTTTTTCTTCAACAACAGTATATTGCTTTTCTTGTTCCATTCTAGCAGCAACTGCTTTGAGCATCTCTCTCACAGCTGTTCAGTGTTTTTTGGTACAAAGGACATGTATGCTTGGACAATCTTTAAACCATACTGATCAATAAGTTCCTTGATGAGAGCTATGCCACTCTGGTTTGCTGTTACTTGGGTTCGAAGACCAGAAAGATTATCTTGAAGTCTACGAGTTCCTGGGAAATCGTTAAATTTTTCATCCCAACTAGGTGTTTGAAGCAGGTTAACAATTCCCTCTTCTTGGAAGACACCTCCTTCCACAAGTTTGAATGTCTTAACCGTGACACCCTCGTTGGGTAGAATACCGACAAGAAACAAGTATCGAAGTATTGCTTAGTATTACCATAAGAAGAGTGAGGATGAGGCATAGAAAGCAAAGATCCTATTATTGAATTATCGAATGAAATCTTTGGTAAGTGTTTAATTTTTTTATTTTGAGTTAGTGTGTTAAATACATATGTGTTAAATCATAATATGTGTTACATTCTTAAATTAAGTATTTAAAATACTATAATAAAATATAAAATTTATCAAAGATCCTAAAAACATTGTCAAAGTACTAATAAATAATGCTATTCAAAAATGAATTATCTTTACTTTTGTTATATTGATAGTGTTTTTATTTAATATGTTTGCTGAATTATCTTTAATTTTGTTATGTTGATAGTGTTTTTATTTAATATGTCTACTGAATTATCTTTACTTTTGTTTTGTTGATAGTGTTTTTTATTTAATATGTCTGCTGAATTATCTTTATTTTTATTATGTTGATAATGTTTTTGCTTCTAATTGTAGATTGTTGATTGTGATAATGATTTCAATAAGAGTAAGAATAAAGGAGATGGAATAGAAAAATAGTTGTTGAAAATTATAGTATAAAGGGAGGTCGAGGAAACTTATCAACAACTTATGATTCATGAGGCAGACCACTGTCATATTATCAAAAGATGAAGAAGAGAATAATAGTGAGGGTAAAAATATAGTAGTTGGTGTCAAAGTGGATGACAAAGATAAAAATAAAGTACAATATCCATACTTTTATGTTAGAGGTAATAAGAATATTCATGATTTTCAACTTAAAATATGTTTTGCTAATGCTGAAGAGTTTTGTGTTGTGATCAAGCAATATATCATTTTTATATGCGAACAACTCAGATATGTATTAAATAATGATAAGGATAGGATTAGGGTGGTATGGGAAGTTGGATGTGACCGGATGATGTACGCATAAAAAATACAAGGACAAGCAACTTTTGTAAGTAAAAACTTTGAATGTAGAACATTTATGTGGGAGATCATTTTACAATCCCCTAGCTACAATTAAGTGGTTGGCCAATAATTATTATGATAAGATTAGAATGAATCTTTACTTTGTCCAGCTAGACCTTTGAAGACAACAATCCAACAATTCAATTGAGTAACTTATGTGAAAGCTTCAATTTAGTCATATTAAAATCTCGTCATAAGTCAATCATTACGATGCTTGAAATAATTCGAATCAAGTTAACGAAGAAGATTAGTATATAATGAGATTCATTAATAAGGCTTAATGAGTTGTTTTGCCCCAATGTCAGGTTCATCCTCGAGGAGAATAAGATAGATTATGTCAATTTGATACTTGTTTGGAATGATGATGATAAGTTTGAGATTACTAGGATGAGAGGAGATAAAAGAACAATTGATATTGCTTGTTATACTTGTAGTTGTAGAGAACGAGACTTGTATCTCTTGTTCTCATGCTATATCATGTTTAAATTATTTACGAAATGATGCGGAGATGAAAGCGGAGAAATGTTATCGAAGGGTCCTGATCTTTCTAAAAAAAAATCTAAAAATCAATAAAAATTAACAAGGAGAGGTCCTCTGAAGCCATCGAAGGGTCGAATACTATAGTCAGTGGCAATCTTTGCCATCAGCCTGATCACAATAAAGAATGATATAGAAAAAGACAAGTATATTCAGTAATAATATAATTTTGAACAGTCTGCTATTGAAGTACAACTACTTGTTGAACATCGTGCTAGTGAGGCACGACTAGTTATTGTTGATCCACCCCAGCTGAGTGCTCAGGTGTGTAGTGCAGGGTAGACTCTAGAATGGACACTATTGCCAACTCTAATTATATAATGAACAGCCTCCAATAAATAAATTACAGATAATTATATATTTGTTCGTGATCCAATTGTTATTCTCATCTAATTATTTATTTATTTATTTATTTCACTACAGATTAGAAGAAAGCTGTGATATTTTGGATAGCTTTCGATATCTTTTTGATCATTTTGGATAGTTGTTGATGATTTTGGATAAAAGTCGGATTCTGGACAGCTTAAGTTATTTTTTATAGTGAATTTGAGTATGGATCAACTTTAATCTTCATGTTGTTATTAAAGTTTATATGTTGTTATTAAACTTTAATCTTTAAGTCACTCTCATGATACTTTTTGATATATCAGCTATTGAAAGTTAAATAAAGCTTGGATCTCATCAACTTGCTCATTTTTTCTTCTACCAGGCTTTGAAGACTTCACCTGCATTTCAATATGTTTTTAGTGGAACAGTTAGGCGGGGATGGCACAGGTCTCAAAATTTCACACGTAGCTAAGAGATGAGAAGCTTATTTATGAAAAAAAAAGAAACAAACTTCTATCATGTTTTGATACAAGATGTGATTGAGAGGTGTTGATCTTGCATTCCTCTCTATCCCTTTTGTTTTATGTGGGACTCATGTGTTCAACTCGGTAATAAGAAGGGACAGAGTTATCAACAAGGAAGAATAGGATAAGGTTAAATCTTCTATATATTTTTTAATATTTTTATAATTTTAAAATTTTATTTTTCATGACCCAACATATTGGGTTTATATAATTCCGAAAGATATATTACATTAATGTACTCAAAATGAATCTCTCTTTCAAGAAACTTTTTCAAGAATCAATAGCCAATTTGACTTATCATTCCATAAATATTTCTTCATGTAATGAATCTTTCTTGTGATGAAATTAATCTTTTTGTGATACTTGAGCAAATTTAATTCTAACATTCTCCCTCTTTAAACTTGTTACATCCAACATTCCAAGTTTCATTTGAAATTATTGAAATATTCCAAATTTGAGAGGTTTTGTAAGTATATTAGCCACTTGTTCACTTATGTTGACATGATGTAGTTTCACTTCTTTATTTTTGACATGTTCTCTTATAAAATAAAATCTTGTATCAATATGCTTCGATCTTTCATGACACACTGGATTATTGGCTAAGACAATAGCTGATTTGTTATCAACATAAATCTTGGTTGACTTCTCTTGTGGCATATGAAATTCTTGGAATAATCTTCTTAGTCATATTGCATGACAAATACAAGAAGATGTTACTATATATTCTACTTCATAACTTGATAGTGGAATGATATGCTATTTTTTTGAAAACTAAGTAATTGTAGCTACACCAAAATAAAATACAAATCTAGTTGTACTCTTTTGATCGTTATAGCTTCCGGCCCAATCACTATCACTATATCCAATAAACTCTAACCTTTTAGATGATTAGTAGAACATTCCATACTCAATTGTTCCTTTAATATATCGTAAAAAAAATTTAGCGACATCTAAATGAGAAGTCTTATGAGCTTTCATGTATCTACTTATTAAACTAACTCCAAATAGTATGTCAAATCGAGTGCATGTCAAATATCTTAAATATCCAACTAGACTTTTATAATAAGTTGGACAAATGTATTTACCTTCACCTTCCTTGGTCAACTTAGTGTCATATTCAATAAGTATATTTGTAGGATGATAATCTTCCATGGAGAACTTTTTTAGAACCTCTTTTGCACAATATCCTTGTGAGATAAAAAATTCCTTCATTGTCTTGTATAACTTTAATACCAAGGAAATAAGTCATTTGGCCCAATTCGGTTATCTCAAACTCTTTCATAGAGTGTTTAAAATCTTTTATCATAGAGCTACTATTGCTTGTAAATATTAAATCATCTACATACAGGCATACAAATTTGATATTTCCATCATAGTTAGATTTCATAGAGAGCATGTTCGTGTGAATATTTAGAAAAACTATTTTGAATAAAATAAGTATCTATCAGAGAATTTCATGCTCATGGGGCTTGTTTAACCAGGGGGTTGTTGAATATATACATCTTCTTTGAGAACACCGTTAAGAAATATTGATTTTACATCCATTTGTAAAATTTTTCATTTCATTTGAGTTGCTAGGGAGATAAGTAATCTTATTGTCTCCAATTGAGCAATTAGTGCGAATACTTCTTCATTGTCAATATCATATTATTGTTTGTATCCTTTTGCGACCAATCATGCTTTGTATTTATCTACCTCTCCTTGTGCATTTCTTTTTGTTTTGAAGATCCACTTAACACCGATCGCTTGGTGATCTTCTAGAAGTGTAGTAAGCTCTCATGTATCATTTTTGTTGATAGCACAAATCACCTCCTTCATAGCTTGTCTCCAGTTTTCTTCTCTACAAGCTTCTTCGAAAGTTAATGGATCATATCCTACAAAAAGATAAAATAAAAAAAGTTCATCATTGTTAGTATCAATTCTTCGAGTCACGTCATATAGCTCCTGAATCGATCTTGTCCTTCTTATAATCGAACTTCTTAAATCATGTGACCTAGTTGATCTTGGTGATGATTCTGGTAAAGCCTCTTCTGTGCTTGCTTGTATTATATCACCCTCTTCTGATGATATAGCTTTCTTATGTTGTTCATTACTTTCCAATCCCAAATCTATTGTTCATCAAACTCAACATCTCTTGACATCAAAACTTTATTTGTGATAGGATTGTAGAGTTTGTAACCACTAGAATTCTCAGCGTAACCTAATAAAATACATTTGTGACTTTTATCTTCAAGTTTTGTTCTCTTTTTTTCTGGTATCTTGACAAATGTAACACTTCCAAAAATTCTTAAATAATTAACTCTTGGTTTCTACAAGCTCCATACTTCTTCTAATGTAAAATTACATATCCGCCTTGTCGGAAACCTATTAAGCAAATAAACTTCATAAGCAATAGCACCTCCTAAAATCCTTTGGGAAATTTTCTTTCCTTTAATATGCATCGGACCATATTAAGTATAGTCATATTTTTTCTTTCTAAGACATCATTTTGTTGAGGTGCGTATGGCATAGTAAATTGATGTAAAATTTTATTATTTCTATAAAAACTTTCAAATTTATTTGATTTATATTCACCAATTCTATCTATTCTTAAACATTTAATCTTACAACCACTTTATCTTTCGACCAAGTCTTTAATCTCTTTGAATTTATTTAATACTTCTTTCTTTTCCTTTAATATGTAGATCCAAGTTTTGCCACTATGATCATTAGTGAAGGTATGAAAATACTTACTTCCTCCAAGTGATACTAGGCAGATAAGGCCATAAACATTCGACTATATCAGATCAAGTCGATGTCATGTTATTTCTGTTCTTTTGATTTTGAAAGTCTTTCTTTCTTGCTTACCCAAAACACATACTTCATATAATTTTGATGGGCGATCAATTCTTGACATTCCTGTTACCATATTAAACTTTCCTATAAGTTTTAAAGCCTTAAAATTTAAGTGAGTATATCTAAGATGTCATAATGTAGAAATGTCAATATTTGTCTTAAGACAATTTGACCTATCAAAAATACATAAATGTAGATAAAATATTGTAATCTTCTCCATTTTCATATGTGAGATTAATGTCTTATTCTTATATAAATTGAAAGAGCCATATCTTTCATCTCAATATTACAATCTTTTTCAAGTAATTGTCTCATGTTAAGAATATTATTTTTCATATCAGGCACATAAGAAACATCTAAAATACATAATTCTTTACTATTATTGAGTCCAAGAACAATTTTACCTTTGCCTCTTACTGATCTTTGAGACAGATCACCAAATGTAATGTTCTTGGAATAACTTGTCTCCATTTCTGAAAATAATTTTTTAATGTTATCTAGATACCATGTCATAAACTAATCTTCCTTCAAATTATCATAAGTCATTAGCAAAACTTGGTTTTCTTTCTTTTCTTCTTTTTCAATAAAATTTATCTTATCACCTTGATTATTAGGATTATAATAACATTCAAATAAGTAATGTTCATACCTTTTACAAACATAGCATTGTATCTTAGACATTTTAGAATTTCTGTCATGTCCACGACCTCACCCATAACGTCGACCTCTTTGGCTAGAATTTTCTCCACCACGACCTCTTCCTCTTTAAAAATTTGATTCATCTTTATTTTCAAAAGTAAGCTTAGTTTGTAGTGATTGTTCCATAGTTTTTGTCTTCTACTCTTTTTGTAATCCTCTGTTCATTAACTTGAAGGGAACCCATAAGTTGATCTAAAGATATTTTTCCCAAATCTTTAGATTGTTCGATCGCAACAACAATAAAATTAAATTTTGGATCTAGAGATCTTAGTATCTTTTCTATTACTTTTTTATCACTTATTTGTTCACCATTTCGTCTTATTTGATGAACAATAGAAATGATTTTTTAGAAGTAATCAAAAATAATTTCAGAAATATCTTGCTGTAATTTTTCAGACTCAGCTTGTAAAACTTGTAGATGAAGTTTTTTTATCTTATCAACACTGTCAAATACCTTTGGAAGTATTTCCCAATCATCCTTTGAATGATTTGCTAGAGTAATGATCTTGAACATTATATTATCAAGTCTTTGGTAGATTGTGAACAAGGCATTTTTCTCCTTCTTCCTTCTTTATTTGAGTTATTTTCTTGCTTCTGCATTCATTGCTCCTTCTTCTGCTGGACTTGGTTTAACAAATTCATCTTCTATGAACTCTCATACATCTTGGGAGCCTAGAAGAACCTTCATTTAGATGCACCATATGTCATAATTTTTTTTTGTCAATCTAGGGATCTTGAGTTGAAAATTGCTTGAGGATGAGGTCATAGCTCTGATACCAAATGTTGAACTCGATAGGAAAAAGGGATAAAGTTATCACTAAGAAAGAGTAGGACAAGGTTAAATCTTCTATATTTATCTCAATGTTATTTATAACTTTAAACCTTTATAGTTTTCATAACCCTATGAGGTTTATATAGCCCCCAAAGATACATTAAAAAAAAAATTTTAAGAAATCCTTTCAAAAATCAATAGCCAATTTAACTTGTCCTTCCATAAATATTTCCTCTTGATACAATAAACTTTTCTTGTGATACTTGAACAAGTATAATTCCAACACCAGGATAAATCAGGATTCAGACACTTTTCCAGGAATTTGATGATCTCAAAGTGACTGAAACATCATTGATTTGGTTTCTTTTGGTGGTTAGGTGACTGAGATTGGAAGGGCTGTTAATGGCCTGCGTAAACACACCTCGAAACAAATTCGCCACCCCGAGTTTCTCGTCATATGATATGGCTTACTATGGTGGTGGAGCAAATGGTATATATATTATATAGAGTTTAGTGCGTCGTTGTTCATTTCAGACTGGATACGAGTTTAAGATGTTTTTTGTTGCTTATGGATAATTTGTGATCCTTGCTTTCTTTAGGTCAAGTATACAATTGCACTTTGGATTACGCTTGATCAGATTTTTTTACATATGAGTTTAGACTGATGCATGGTCTTGCTGGAATCGGAAATGGTTTCTTCAGTTTCTTTTGCATGGGATGTCGGATGTGTTTTATTGTACGCTTTCATTTAGTGAAAGATTAAGAAAAAAGAAGCAAAACTAGTTAAGAGGCGCACATATAAATTGTTCTCAGACTTTTCTAGTTGCTTGGGTTTATGTTTGGGTTGCAACGGTTGGTATTAAAATAGAAAGAAATAATAAAAAGTCTCAATTGAAGCTATTTATTTATACAGATGAAGAGCAAGATTTTCTTCAATTAATCCATGAGATTTTCTCACTTAGTTAGAAAAATTATATTTAAATCATATCTGTTAATATGTCCTCGTCAAGATCGAGCTCCTATTAAGGATGTCGATCTTAGATCGATGTAATGAAAAGAGTTTATGGACAAGAGTTTGCGGACAAGGATGACAATGTCGAGCTTGCCGACGTCGAAAAGGAATATAGCATTGGGGGCTGCGACTGCTAAAAAAGAGGGAAAGTTGCAACGTTCAATGATTGACTACAGAGTCGGGGAAAACTTCACATAGTTGTGACAGTCAGTGAAGTTGTGGATATGAGAAGTTGGTAGGAAATACTCTTCATCGGTTTCAGTGTCGATGGAGGAGGAAGAGTCATCAAACCGACAATAGGAAGGCACGACTCGATTGTAGGAGAAGCTTGTCAAGTTCTAAGCGAGGAAATCCATAAGTCCTATCGCGACAGTTGTAGGAGGAGGAGGAGCCGACATAGGTGATCTCGCTAAGAAAACGATTCCGAAGAGGAAAATGAGAGAGGGGGCCTATCGACGAGAATTATCATTGGATAGCGGAGAAAAAAAAGATAATCTCTCTTAAAGAAAGAGGGGCTATGATACAGTATTAAAATAGAAAGTAATAATAAAAAATCCCAATTAAAATTCATGATTCATCATTTATTTATATAGATAAAGAGAAAGATTTTTCTCAATTAATCCACGAGATTTTTTAGTTTAATTAAAAAAATAATATCTATTATCAGTTGGGAGATGTGTTTCTCTAATTTGTGGTAACTTTGTAAAAGAGAAGAGACATGTAAGGAGGAGGCGTGAGCCATGGCAGTCAGCTGTTCCAGAAGATAAGCTGCATACGAGAAGACGAACAAATTAGAAATGAGGCCTACATACTAAGCAAACAAAGCAAGGCTGTGATTGTTGAATCCAGACTCAACAAAGTTTGCCCCCCTCAGCAGAAAGCTGAAGTCAAACAACAATGAGACACTGCTGCACTTCAAAGGAAACAACCGATGATCCTGCAAGATGTAAGTTTAACCAAACATATGGAAATCTGAAACATGATAGGTTTTGAAAAGAAAAAATAAAAAAGTAAAACTTTTCCATCTGTTAGACGTCGAAATACTACGAAGAAGCTTCCGTCCAGGCTACTACTGTCCGTTGTTGCAAATCCAACCATCCAACTTTAAAAAAGAGAAGCAATTTCGTTTGGTAGAAAATACTTACAAATCAAAGAAATAGTATTTCAAAGACAAAAAAAGATTATAATCTGATTGCTGAATACATAGCAAAGAGATGTGAGGAGTCCAACCATTTGGAGAAGGTTAATCTCCGTTGAGAAAACTCAACTCCCTATCTCTCTTTTGACTCCATCGAGTTGGTACTTTCAGATTGAACAGAATTCCAAGACAAATTTGGCAGCAATAGTGCACTAATAAATGAAAAATTAGGTAGTCTACCTAAAAAGGCAATCAACCAACTGCTCAAAGTATACGGTGAAATTGAATCAGCATTTATATTGATGACGCTATAATAGGAGTTCAACGTATGGCTTCTTATTTCATGATGGCCGCAACCAGAAATCTGACACAATGGCATCAAAGCAGTAATATTTAAAAATGCTGCAGCCACAGAGTGGAACAAGAACACGACTATACTATTTATTGTTGAAGAAGAAGATTATATGGTTGATGGTTCTGAGCATAGATAGACGCTGAAAAAGGTGAAGCTAATTTCTGACTTTGAAGTTTATGGGAACTATAATGCACGAGCCACGGCGTCAAGTGGGTCCGATGCGATGACGGTGAGGAATGGCCGAGCGATGCAGGTGCGGTGGCAATCGAGCGAGAGCACAGGACGAGAGTGGGTGACACCAGCGACGTAAAAAAGAGGTAATCAAATTGTAGAAGAAAAATATAAATTCTGAATAAAATTTGTATAAGATCGATAAATATTTTACTATCAAATTTAAGATCTTAAAGTGATATAAAAAATTTGTCATCCCAAGGATATTAAATAATGATACAGAACTATAACAAAATATTCACTACTCAAACAAGCATATAAGAGATACAAAGTTTAACAAAGAACTCAAAGAGCTTAGGCTAATATCATCATATTTTAAAGTGCTTTCAAATCCTAAAACATCAAAATAAGTATTAGTGCATGAAACAACCCTTCATACATAGAGAACTACGAAATTAAATACCTTATAGCTAAAAACTATCTCCCCCTTTAATGCATTCTTTGGTCATAAAGAAAACCACATTTAACTTTGACTAAGGAATATGCTTATGAGATGTCATCTTTGAGTGGACTGGATTAAAGGCTATCAGACAAACATTATGGATTGTAGAGAATAACATAGGATAAGTAATATTCACATAAGCTAATTGTATCAAACTAAGTACTCCCGTGTCAATCTCCCCTGGTTAAAATGGACTTGTCCTCAAATCCTCATTTGAACTATCACAGTAATAAGGACTTAAATCAGCCACATTGAATGTTGAAGACACCCCATAATCTCTAGGTAGCTCGCTCTCCTAAACATTCTTGCTAATTCTCTTAAGCACCTTGAATAGACCATCAACCTTTGGTTTCAATTTTTCAAATTTGCATGGTGGAAACCTCTCCTTCATTAGATAAATCCAGACCTAATCACTTGCATTGAACTTTATATGCTTTCTGTGTTTGTTGGCATCTTGCATGTAACTCTCATTTTGCTTATCAATAATTGCTTTAACACTCTCATACAACTTCTTTATCTACTTACCCCTCTCGTCAGCATCTACACTAAATTGCTTAGTTGTAGAATGAGGGATTAAGTCCAAAGGACCAGTAGGATTAGTACCGTAAATAACCTCAAAATGACTCTTACCAACACTATGATGAAGGGAACGATTATAGGCAAACTCGATTTGTGGAAGAATTAGATCTCATTGCTTAATGTTCTTGCCAACATAACTTCCAAACAAGTTTCTCAAGCTTTTATTTGTTACCTCTATTTACCCATTAGTTTGTGGATAATGATAGCTATTTAAATTTAAAGATATACTCAGCTTAGAGTTCTCAAAAAATGGCTAAGAAATTTTGAGTCTCCATTAGACACCATAGTTCTTAGAATGTCATGGAATCTAACAATCTCATTGAAGTACAAATCAACAATATGAGATGCATCATTTGATTTATTACAGGAAATAAAGTGAGACTTCTTCGAAAATCTGTCAACAATAACCATGATAGAATCTTTGTTCCTTTGAGTTCTTGGCAGTCCCAAACAAACTCAAGACTCATATCCTCCCATGGAGCATTAGGCACTGGCAATGAAGTGTACAAACTTGAATTTTAGCTTCTTATTTTTGCCAAATAACACACTCGGCATTGCTTTACAAGTCTCTCCACATCTCTGAACATCTTAGGCCAATAGAAATTTGATTGAACAAGAGCTAGAGTCTTGTCCCTACCAAAATATCTTTTCAAAAAACTCCATGAGCTTCAGCAAGAATTATATGTCTCAAAGAATAAGATAGAACACACAACACATTAGCTCAAAAAAGAAAACCATCAAAGATAGAAAATTATTGAAATGAACCTGATTTGCAATTCTACCAAATTGAGTCAAAATCTACATCATTCTCATAGAGATCTTTGAATGCCTCAAATCTAAGTACCTTGACTTACATGGCTATTGACAAGGAATGTTTTCTGCTCAATGCATCAGCAACTACATTTTGAACACCAGATTTGTGTGTGATTGTAAAGTTATAAGATTGCAAGAACTCCACCCAAGTTGCATGCCATTTGTTTAGTTTGTGCGGGTGATTAATAAACTTTGATGCCTCATGATCAGAATATAGAACAAATGGCTTAGCAAGAAGATACTGACTCCAATGAGATAAAGCTCGATAAATGGTATAGAACTCATTGTCATAGGTAGAATATCTCCTTGTATCATTCAGTTTTTCACTAAAAAAGACAATGGGTTTTGCTTCTTGGCATAAAACAACACTAATTCCCACATTAGAGGCATCACATTCAAGCTCAAACACCTTGTCAAAATTGGGTAGTACCAAAATAAGAGCTTCGGCCACCTTTTCTTTTAATATTTCAAAAGCTTCATTAACCTCATTGAATTTCTCACCTTTCAGGCATTCGGTGATTGGGGCAACAATCGAGCTAAAACCCTTAATAAATCTTCTGTAAAATGAAGTTAAACCATAGAAACTTCTAACATCATGCAATGAAGTAGGTGTTGGCCAATTAAGAATAGCTTCTACCTTACTTTGACTCATCATGATTTCATTTTTTTAAACAATATATCCCAAAAATACCACACTAGGAGTAAAAAATTTATATATCTTCATATTAGCATAAAGCGTTTGCTGCCTCAAAATAAGAAAGATCTTCTTAAGATAATTCATATGCTCTTCCTCATTTTCATTGTACACCAATATGTCATCAAAGTAAACTATAACAAAAGTCTCAATGCACGGTTTAAGAATGTGATTCATAGATCTCATGAAAGTGTTAGGAGCATTAGATAGCCCAAATGGCATAACCAACCATTCATATAAGCCTTATGTAGTTTTAAATGTTATTTTTCACTCATCTCTAGGTCTCATTGTGATAGTCACTCATCAAATCAATTTTAGAGAAAATCGAAGCACCATATAATTAATCAAGTAAATCATCTAACTTTGGAATGGAAAAAATGATAGTTGATTATGATTTTGTTGATGGCGCGACTATCTACACACATTCTCCAAGAACCATCCTTCCTAAGCACCAACAAGGCGAGAACCGCACAATGACTCATGCTCTCCCAAATCAACCCCTTTTTCATCAACTCACCTACTTGCCTTTGAAGTTCTTCATGTTCCTTGGGACTCATTTTGTATGATGCCTTGTTACATAGGATAGCCTATGATAAGATCAATGTGATGCTGAATGTCTCTCACAGGTGGAAGGTCATGTGGAATCTCTTCCGGTACAACGTCTTGAAATTCCTCCAAGATTGGTTTCATGTTTATTGATGGCTCCTTGTGATATTCATTCTCCTCTACTACTACTAGAGCTAAAATATGACCACTCCTTTTATATTCACCCTTGCATTCACCATATGACATAAAAATACTAACTTTCTTCTTTGGTGTACTAATTTCATAAGGTTATAATGGAGCTAAAATAATCTTCTTTTCATTCATCTTAAAATAATAAGTATGTTTATAGTTATCATATAATACCCTCCAATCATAATGTCAAGGTCTACCCAATAGCAAATGACAAGCATCCATAGGAGCAACATCACACCATACTTAATCTTTATAATACTTTCCAATAGAAAATGGAACTAAACATCTTTTAGTTGCCTTGATGTCATTTTCGTTTTGCAGCTAGCATAATTGATAAGGATATGGACGAGGGATTGTGTCCAACTTTATTTTCTACACCATCTCCATAGTAACCACAAGCTACCACTATCAATTATCACTAAGCACACCTTGTCATAAGAAGTGCATTTGGTATGAAACACGATTCTTTCTCACCCAACTTTCATCCTCAGTCACATATGATACTTGTAAGCTACATTGTAACACGATAAACAAACTATGATTAGTATAAGTAACATCTTCCTCATCATCATTATATTTTGGTTTGTCATTGGCTTAATTTCCTTCTTCATCACTATGTTCCTCAACCAATGTGACAACCCTCCTATTTGGATAATCTGAAGCAATATGCCTGAAACCATGACATTTGAACCATTTTCGGCCACTTGATGTAGAAGAAATAGGTGGTTGTTTACTATCAACTAATCTTTTATCCTTGTCTTGTACCTTCAATACTACTTTGCTTTGAATAGTAGGTTTAAAAATTTTTCCTCTCGTATAACCATCTTTTGTCTCATATCGAGAACACTTTTCAAACTTTTGTTGCTTCTCCACTTTTAAAGCCAACTTGCTCATATCATTCAAAGACCAATATGGCTGAAGTTGAACCACTTTGGAAATCTCATATTTCCGACCTCCTAAGTATCTTGCAATAGTTTGTTCTTCTGGTTCCACAAGCTCTCCTTTTAACATAAGATTGTCGAACTCTGCTATGTACTCCTCCACACTAAGATCTTTTTGCTTGAAATCATGGATTTTGATAAATATCTCTTGTTTATAATTGTCAAGTAAGTATTTTCTTTTCAACTTCATTTTCATTTTCTCCATGTTATGATCTTACTTTCCCCTCACGTTCTTTTTGCTTCTTCATATTTTCTCACTAAAAATATGCATTCATTCTGAGTTTCAGTGCCACAACCTTTACCTTCTTTTATTCTGGTGGTTCATAAAAATTGAACATTCTTTCCACCATATTAAGCCAATCGATAAAGTCATCAACATTGATTTTACCTTCAACCTCCAAAATATCCTACTTTGGATTGTATTTGTTATACTACACGTCTTAGTCTCTACGCCTTGTCTGAACTCTTCCAAACTCCCTTGGGTAAGGAGGTGTATCATAATTATAACTAAACTTTTAGGCATCATTTTCATGCTGATTGTTTATACTCCAAAGTTTTCTAATAATTTTATTTTTTTTCTTGTAGACTGTGTAGCAATCTTTGTAGCTGTAATCTCAAGGATTCAACATCATTTCATGGCCACTACCTTGACCAACCACATCATTTATATTCTATCTTACCATGATCCAAACTGATACCGGGGAAGAAATAAAGAGAAATAAAATTCAAAAAAAGAAAAAAATCGATAGTCAAGTTGTAAAAAAGAAAGAAACTCATGATATAACTTGCATAAAATCGATAAATAGTTTACCACCAAATTTAAAATCACAAAGGGATATATAAATTCACCACCCTAACGATATTAAACAAAGATACATGATTATAACAAAAGACTCACCACTCAAGGAAGCATCCAAGAAATACAGAGTTAAGAGATAACTCAAAGAGCTTCTGTCAATATCGTTAGATTCTAAAGTGTCTTCAAATCCTAAAACACCAAAATAGTACTAGTGCATGAAATAACCCTTCATGTATAGTGAACTAAGAAATTAAATGTCTTACAGTTGGAAACTATCATTATTCCTTAGTCATGAAGAATAGCACCTTTAACTTTGACTAAGAAATATGCTTATAAACTGTCATATTTAAGTGGATTGTGCTATCAGATAAATATTGTGGGTTGTAAAAAATCTCATAGGATCAGTAAGATTCACATGAGCTAATTGTAGCAAATTAGGTAGTCCTGTATCCGTGGAAAAGAGAAGAATGAACGATTATGATAATTTAAAAATATATATTTAATAATTAAAAAATAAAATTATATTTTTATCCTCCTCATTTGCATCGTTTTTGCACGTGACAATACATGTGATTTTTTTGCACGTGATAATACATGTGATTTTTTTCCGTCGAAAAAATTAACAACATATAGACCCTAATATTACTTTTTTAAATATAGGAACTTAAATACTAATCATAGTCAACTATAGGGAGTTATATATAATTACCCATCAAAGTACTGATCTTAAAGGAAGAAGCTGGAAAATCCATTAGGATATGTGAATTCAAGTGTAACCGCATTCAGAGCATTAACAAATTTAGCTTACAGAAAAACTAATCCTTTTCACCGTACAATTAATCAGAACACCTACCAACTCCATAAATTTTATTTAAGAGCATGTAGTTATATGCACAATCATTGATCAATATGAGTCGATACAAAATGATGATAAGCACAAACTCTGGTAGCAGATCAATGAAAGAGGTACTCTATACAGTAACCGCAATTTTAAGAGACTCCAATATCTTATCATCAATATCAAATTGCATCGGCTTCTTGTCTCTGCCGATTTTGACATACTCATCAAACCGCTCCTTCATATCTTCAGGAAGGTTGGTAGTGCTACTCCATCCCATTATCTCCTTGGCAGCTCGTGGTTCGGCATAAAAATGCTGCATTGCATAGAACATAATTTAGTCATCTTGGCTAAAGTCAGATTTGAGTTTGTGAGAGTATGACCAAAGGGCATTACCATATTCCGGAAAGGAAATGCTTTTTTAGCATCAATTCCGACAGCCTTTGGCTCATAGTGGATAATCTTGAGTTCGCGGCCAGCTGCTTGAGCACATAATTTTGCCAATCCATCAAAAGTTACAGCACGATCACTTACACAGTTGAAGATTTTGCCATTTGCAGCCTTGCTGTTCTCAACAGCAAGAGACAGCATGCTAGACAAGTCCCTTACATGTGAGATGTTGGTCAGTTGCATCCCTGATCCAGGGATCGGAACTGGTCGATCACGAACAATTCCTGCATAAAAGAACATAGCACATATTGAAAATTAAGTTTCATATTCAGTGACAAATAGAAGCAAATAGGATCGGTTAAACAACAAATGATGCATAATTGTGCTAATATTTATAGGGTGCAGGTGTAATGTTTAGTTAGAGGGAACTGTCCGGCCTAGTCAACTCAAATTATAAGCAACAATTTGTTATATCATGAAAATGACTGCAAAGATTTTCACACAACAAACACTCCACTGAGCATATCTTAAAATCCTTTGATCTGATCCAGGGTGATTTTAGAGTTAGCATTGTCCTTTACTTCTACATTCTTTACTAGGCCACTTAGCAGCTGGTAAAAATTGATGCATGCCTTGTGATCTTGAGATGCTAGCACATTGGTTAATGACAAAAATATTCTTTATATGTGTGCACATATATTCTTTTATGAGCAAGTATGCATACATGAGAATTGGCTCCTTGCTTATAAAACATTCATATACCTAAAATATGACATAGACTAGCTGAAGACATTTCAAAAGAAGACAGAGAGAAAGGAGAAAGTCAAGATGAAAAAGAAAGTGAATGATTTCTTACGATCAAAGAACCACTCCTCACAATCTTTGTTGTTTCCAGATCCTATCATGTATTGTGGACGAAACACTGCCCAGCTACTAAAAGATAATCCTGCCATATATTTCTCCACCAATACATGACTTGCATCATCTTTGACAAGATCCTGCATTTGTCAGTAGATGCTTTTCCATAAGATGATCACCACAAACACCAAGCATAATTCAGAGACAAAAATTAGAGTCGACCTCAGCTGTTAAAGCTAGACAATAAAATTCGAGGAGTCACTGAAGAGCTCAGCTGCTAAAGCAGATATTAAATTCTGACATAAATTTGTTATTGTTTATTCAATATGTAGATTTGTGGTATGGCAAAAAGTGCCATTGGATTTTGCCTAGGACAACGTTGTGCTAAAAGAAACCTGATGTTAACCTCCCTGCAAACAAACATGCCAAAGAAAAATATTGACCATAGGTAACAATGAGTCCAAATTATACTGCATACCCCTTCAACATGAGGGATCTCATCGAATGGCTTGTAAATTCCAGCACTACTGATGTACAGAAATTGTTCCACTCCAGCAGATTTAGCCCAGTCTGCAACAGGCCTAAAATTCATAGTTAGTATTGCAATAGATGAAACTTTTATGCAATAGTTTATTAGTTTTCAGTAATATGGAATAAATCGAGAGAGGCTTTTGGTCATTGGAAACAACGGTGTCCAGATCAAGAACAACATCAGGACATGAGCTGCATAAAACTTCTAAGATCATATGATGATAACTTGGTTATATTTGTTCTGAATGCAAAGGGAGTATCGTGAGAAATACTCACTTCACAGTGTCCAAATCCTTGCCATTATTATCAAGAACAACATCAAATTTGGCCGTGCCAACAATGTCGCCCACTTGCGAAGGGTTGCCCCACACCGTCTTGCCCCCAGCGCTTACCAATTCCTGCATAATCACCCAAAATCCTATTTGGAGATCAACTAAAGATAGAGAAGAAAGATCTAGCAGAAACAAACCTAAATCAAAGAATCGGGGAACAGAGGAAGAAGGACGACATACAGAGAATCTAGTGAAGGGGGGTTTCTTCATCTTGTCGGAGCTCTCATCTCCGACGGTGAGAACGGTGACCTCATGGCCAGAGCCGAGAAGCTGCTGGGCGAAGTAGAAGCCGATGACGGCGTGCCCTCCGCTGTTAGTGTTGATGACGAGGACCCTCTTCTTGTCGGCGGCAGCAGCGGCAGCTCTGATGGACAAGACAGAAGTGGAGGGACCAGAAGAGAAGTGTCTCGAGGAACGATGAGAGGAGAGCTTAGTGATGGTCGGGGAGGTAAAGGCGACGAAGGACAGAGAACGATGAGTGAGAGGAGGTAGAGAACAGGACGAGGAGTGGAGAGAGGGGAGAGCGGGGGCGGCGGAAGTGACGGCGGCGGCCATGGCAGGAGATGGATGAGGCGGCCAAGTTTGACAGGGGTTCGGAGGGAGAACTTATGAGGCATATAAGGAAGCAAAGAAGCGGTCGAAAGAACTAGCGCCATGGAAGCGAGGATAACGTCTTCCCGCTTCCACTTATCGTTTCGCTCATCCGATGGACGCCTGTTCGCCGTTATAGAAAAACCGTTATCACGGGTAAAAAAAGCTAAACAGTTATCTCCGATACTGTTATATTCAAATTATTGTTATATAACCCTGCGGCATGTAAATATGTGCGAATTTTTAAGCATAATATGGAGGTAGGTTGACCAAGGGGGATTTGTAAATGTATATTAAGGGTCTAATACATATTTCAAATATAAATTAATATTTATTTTTTTAAAATCATATTTGACTTGGATATTGTATTGAAAATATTTAAATACTGATACTATCCAAATAACATTAGCATTTCAGCATTTGTGGGATGCTAATATAATTTTCTAAATTTTAAAAAAATCTTATAATTTTATTAAAAACTATAAAATTAGTAAAATAATTTAGCCATAAACAAATATATTTTATATTTTCTACAAGATAAAAATTTATTTATAAAATTATTTATTTATAAATATATTTTTATTTATTATTATATAATTTCATAAGATTACATATATTTTTTTATTTATTTACTTATTAATTTAAATAAAAACATGTATTTATTTTTAAATCAATATTAAAAATATTAGAAAGATAAATTTATTATAAGATATTTAATAAACTTTTGAAATATAATTTTATTAAACAATAATTGCGTTAATACATATTTAAAATATATTTCTCATCCATTGTTTATCAAGCACTCATAGTTTTTCACAACTGCACACTCATTCAAAATCTTTTCCCCAGTTACACATTTAAAAGTATTCCCAAACGCGATCTAATCGGACTATAAAATTAAATATTTTTTCAAATATAATAAAAATATTATTAATAATTATATGAAAACATTTATAAATTAATTTTATTATAAAATAAAAGATGGTACGGACAAGAAAATACATGTTCAGGGGATAAAAGAAATAACAAAAAATAATAATACTTACCTCTCTTTCATCCATCCTTTCTAATGAAAAATATTTAAATATATACAACATTTTGAACATTTTTGACGCAGATCCATATTAAAAAAAATTCAATCGATCTGACATAATTTAATTAGTGAACCAAATCGAAACCGTTCCATGATTTTTTTTTTTTTCCGGATCCAACTGGCTGACTCGATCTGAATTTTATGATTTTTTTAATAATTAAATAATTGTGATGGTTGTTTATGAATTTAGTCTGGACTCAATATAATCTATCCCGTCTCCTTTTTCCTGATCCACTAACAAACGCGTGTTTGTTCTTAAGAACACAATGGGAAGGCATATTAATGTAGCAAAGGTACTATTTAATTCACTCACAACTTGCCGGATGTGATTAAGAACACATGAAATGCTTTATACTCGGGTCTAAAAATAGCATCAATGTCATGAACATTTTTGTTGTAAAAAAAAAATCTAGCATCTTGTATGCAAAAAAAAAATCAATCTGCAACTAAAATCGAAAGTCCAATGCAATGCTTTATACTCCGGGTCTAAAAATAGCATCAATGTCATGAGCATTTTTGTTGTCCCAACAAATCAACTTGTTCACAGCTATAGATGGTTTAACATTAGAGTCAACATACAATACTCCACACAGTCAACATAGGCAATTATCATGTATCACAAATCACAAAAAATGTGGAGAAAGTTATCTGAAGTCCGACTTGAATAGGGTGTAATTTGCAGGCTATAACTGTACACATCATCTTTTGCCTATTTTTTTAAGATTATATTTTCATAAATGTCATACATAATGCACACATTAATTCGATCTAAGACCATAATGCACTAATCAACCTGGATGTGTCAGCATAACTTTTGCCTGATGTTATTCACCGTAACTATTACTTCCAATCACCAACAAACAATAATGGCCTGAACGAAATGTTTCAAAGTAAAACAAACCTCCAAAGCTCCACTTTTCATCCAACTCAGATAAAACGTGTATCTTGATTCACTTCTTGATAACCAGCACCAGGCACAAAAAAAATTTTGGCCAGCATTTAATTAGCACAGGCATCATTCAGTACCATTATCCAGATGATAAAAAGGTTTAACAATCTGGGTTTCTTTCTCGCTTTTGAAGTCTGAAAGCTGCAAATAGAAATGTCTTTTAATAACAGAAACAAAAACTGGGGTGCACTCATAACTCATTCATACCGCTATGAATCAAGTAGTTTGCTCTCATGGTCTTTTATTCTTTACCCCTAAGATTTTTGATCCATTATCTTTGAACCAATGGAAACATCTTCTTGTAAAAAAGAAAACAAAAACATATCAACATGAACATGTATTTTGATAAATCACTAATTCTTGTTATAAATGCTAAAGAAACAGAAATAATGATGCCAACAAAATCTGAGTTCATAAAATCTCAAATAAAAAAGAAACCATATTCTGTTACCTCCAAGAGATTTCTCAAAATTCTCCAATTGGATCAGAAACCCTGATTAGGAGCTATATTAGGTTGTTTGCTCCTAACTAGTGACAATGCGTCTGAAAGAATCATCCAATGCTTCTTCATCAAATAAGCAACAACACAAGTGACACTGTAAAAGAAATACAAAAAGCTCATCAGCAGCTAGTTGATTGCCTAACATGCCTAAAAACAACATAAGTTATTTATTATCAAATATTTGGAATTTGCATATTACACTCGCAACAACTAAGATCAATTTGAATTCTTCCATATATTACTGCTCAGAGAAATACTATATATAGCAACTAGCTTGCCCAAAAAATTCAGATTTTCTGCTAAGATGCTGAACCACACAACACATGAAAGAATTCCAATGCCACAGCAAAAAGACAATCTTTAATTTTAGGACAATTTGTATAATGAGAGTGTTGTTTAGACTGAATGCTCCTTTGAAGGGAAAAAATATAAAATATATACATATGTGATATTACAAGTAAAACAAAGAAACACAAACAAATGATACTCAAATAAAGCAACCAAGGCTACCCATACCACACACTACATTGAACCGCATATAAGTGTGGTATGCCCTATATGAACGTATGTGAACCAAATCTATCATACAAAACCTAGGTTATGTGACAAGGAGATAATACACACAAATTATGGATCTCCATTGAAACTATCATCAGTGGGGCTTTCTTATAGGACTTGTATATAGATCTTGTCCAGACTTGATATTTTACTGTCACTGGAAGGATTGAACCTTCACCAGATCAAACTACAGGCATTACCAACTGGAAGATGGAGATGAAGCAAAATTACCTAGCCACACCATGAAGGGATGATTAGAAGAATTTTAGCTGGCAACATGAGTCCTATGATGACTCCAATAACCATCTTAGTTCGTAGTTGGCACTAAGTTCAGCACTTTGAAAGTTCTAAGTGCCTCTTTTAGCAGAATTTTGGAGAGTAACGATATTAGCTTTCTTTACATGACTATAATAACAAAAGCTTGTAACTCTTGACTCTTAAGAGGTTGTGCTTGGAATTTTTTTCCCCTTTATGCAATAAATTTTGCAATGGTTTAGTAGATTAATTTTTGTAACTATAGCTTGAGGGACCTTATCATATTAGAGAAACACTTATTACAGGCATCCTTGTAACATTGTTCAGATTGATTTCATGACAGATACAGAAGAAATGACAACTGTCATGTTCCTGGATGGAAAACTTTTGGACAACAATTTCTCATTATAAGTAGAGTGGAAAAAGTATAGAAATGAGAGTGAAGTTAACAGCCCCAACTAGGGCAACTTTGGCTAAACAACAGCAATAATAGAAGTCGTAGTTTTCTAAACTAGTAACATGAAAAAGGAAAAAGAAAGTATGGTAGAATAGATTAGATAGGCAAGAGACTAATTCATCTGGTAACACCACAAAAGGCTTGTAAATCGTCTACAAATTGTTCCTTCTTATATTTCTTACAGAGAGAAGATTAGGGCCTACTAAATCAAAATATAATCATCATTATGATGAAACCAGGGAGCACAGTTGTAGAGCACGATCATACACAAAACATAGCAGCAGCAATTGTGGGACAGCTTTGGGGACTCAAAACAAAATGAAAATATAACTTCCATGAAGAACTAAACTAGTGACTACTGATTATAAGTACATTACCAGAACTTGTTCTTGACTGACACTGGAAGTCTCAATATATACATATACATATACAAACAACATAATATATCAAGTGGTGAATGTCAATAACAGATGGTAAACAGAGCAAATTTTACACCACTTCAGAGGTATCCAAACAATAAACACAAACAAGATATTTTGGCCATCACAGACACCCAATATTGCAATCAAAGTGTACATTGACAAGGCAATATAGTCAAAGAAAATTCTAGTTGTGGTTTCTGCAATCAAACAAGTTACGATGCGTAGAAGGATTTATCATACCATCAATCTTCTTATAGATGAAGTCGTTAGGGTACGCAGGGTCCAACGATTTGCCCATGGTTAAGATATGGGTAACGTTGAGGTCTTTCAGCGCTCACTTGTCAAGCGCCGCGCCTACGGAACCCAAGAACAGGCCCTGAGGCAATTGGAGCGAGCAAAGATGTCCAAGTATCATCATCAGCTCCAAAACCTAGAAATCCTGGAACAGCTAATCAACTCGGATTGGCATGTTCTTCTCGTCTCATGTTACCTCCTCGATCTGGCAGGGGACGTCGTCGTTTCTCGCGTGTCTTGCACAGCGCAGTGCTTCGACGCAGGCGAGGATCCTGCTCCTTTGAAGATCTTCGATCTGAGACATCTCTGATCGGATGCCCAGATGTGCTTTTGTTATGAGATGGTCAGCAGCCAACGATCGAGACAACACCACAGATCGAAACACAGTATGCAGCAGCATCAACTTGCCTACTCCGATTTCAGATTATGGAAAACAAACAATTCCAAGCACAAGGCAAAGCTGCGTATGAAACAGGATGGAAATCAGATCTAGAAATGGTATGCTGGAATTAAACATTAAAGAGTGCAACAAACAAAAGAGGGGCCCGAGTGGGTGGAAGCAGCGTCGCATCCTCCGCGCCGTCTGCCTTCGTCCGAAACCGTTCCAGGGGAGTGATGGAGGGAGAAGGAGACAGCGCAAGGGAAGAGGTTAAAAGGCGAGACCTTTAGATTCTTGAAGAGCACGCTTGTGGTATGGCTATTAAACCTGTAAAACTTGCTTGTTAATCAGGAAACACATACGTAATATATCCATGAATTTTATCATATATGAATTCCAATTCAACTCCAGTAATCTACTTAATATATCTTCAAAATCAACTAAAGGAATCCGATTTATATGGATCGAATTAATAAGAAAAAAATATTACTGACCTTTAATAATAAATAAGATATTCGTGAATTCTATTTCACTCGAACTCAAACCCTATTAAATATTATTAAATACACGAAAATTTTGACTTTGACCATGTAGGATGGTAAACATATGTAGATCTGATAGGGGTACATATGTAAATCCACATTTACAGGATTAAACCCCATTGAGCGACCTCGCTCTACCAAACTCTTCATCGGCGATCGCGGGGCAGCCGAGTCGACAGGGAGCGGCGAGACAATACCCCAGCCCATGTCTTCCACCTCCGTCGAACCGCTCGTGAAGTTGGCCGAGCTCCCTGACCGCGGGCGCGCTCTCGTCGCCACCTGCCCCATCAAGCCCGGCGAGATCCTTCTCTCCGACGCCCCTCTCATCCTCTACCCTGCCACCGCCTCGGCCGCCGCCACCGTCTGCTCTCGCTGCTTTCGATCCCTCTCTTCCCCCTCTTCAGCCCCCATCCGCTGCCCCTCCCACTGCTCGGCCTCCCCCGCCGCCTCCTCCTTCTGCTCCGCCCGCTGCCTCGCCTCCCACTCCCCGAATCTCTGTCTCGCCCTCTCCCGCCTCCCCGCTTCCCTCCCCTCCGAACTCCTCTCCCCGGCCCTCTTCCTCCTCGGTGCCTATGACCTAGCCGTCGCTTCCCCCTCCGACTTCCTTCGCCTCCTCTCCGTGCATGGCACCGCTGCCGCGGACGTCGACGCCCCCGCCCTCCACTCCCTTGTCTCCTCTGTCCTTCCTTCGCCCCCTTCCGGGTTCTCTCTCGAACTCACTGCCACGCTCCTCGCCAAGGACAAAGCAAACGCCTTTGGGCTGATGGAGCCATTCGACGGTGGGGATAGGAGGGTGAGGGCGTACGGTATCTACCCGAACGCCTCCTTTTTCAACCATGACTGCCTGCCGAACGCTTGCAGGTTCGATTACGTCGATCAAGGCGGGGAGAGGAACTCTGACATTGTCGTGAGGGCGATCCATGACATTCCTGAGGGCAGAGAAGTGTGCTTGAGCTATTTCCCCGTGAATTGGGGTTATGCTGAGAGACAAATGAGGCTACTTGAGGATTATGGGTTCCGATGCGAGTGTGATAGATGTGTGGTGGAAAAGGATTGGTCGGATGATGATGATGACGACGATGAAAGAGAGGAGGAGGTGGAGGAAGGAATGGAAGAGGATGAAGGAGATGAAGCAATGGACAATATGGAGGAGGCAGATGATGGGGATGGGAAATTCCCTCATGCCTATTTTTTTGTGAGGTATGTTTGTGACAGAGAGAACTGTGGAGGAACATTGGCTCCTCTGCCACCATCCCCTGAGGGTATGCTTTCTAATCTTATGGAGTGCAATGTATGCGGTTGGTTGAAGACCGAGGACAACACTGATCAAGATGGAGGTGAGGGTAGCAGTGGCTTGATGCTAGATTGAGCAAACTGAGGTGCAGATTATTAGTGTATGTTATGTTTTTCTTCTCCCTTTCTCTTTTTGTACTATTGCTTCCACTTTTCTCTTTGACAGTTCTCTGATTTTTCAAATTTACTATACTAGTTTCTGGTAAATCTGCAAATGTAGAAGGGCTGCTTTTTAGAATTCATCCCATGATTGAAGAGAAACCTTACAAACCATCTTTGCAAGTAACATTTGCATGTTTTGGTACAGTAGGTCCCCCTTTTCAAATAAGACCTCAACCATTTCTGACTAAAGACTGATCAGGAATGTTGCTCAAACAAGTATCCCAATCAATTTTCAAAAGGTTTACTGCACCTTCTAGAAAATTGTTATAGGAGTTAACATCTTATTTTGACAAAAGCAATGCCGATTATTGAATCTGTTAATGTGGATTTGGGTGTTGATGTATGTAACGAACATTTTGTTACATTTGCAACATGAAATTGTCAAATGCTCACTAAAGCAGTGGAGCATGTGGTTTGGTTCGATGCAGGGTGAAGAGCATTAACAAGGTTGACATGTCATGACGTATGTTTTAAAAGATAATAAAAAGTTAGGAATTTTCTCTTGCTTTACTAGATAATAAGAGTATAATACCGCAAAAAACGAAGCTGTTAGGATGTTGATTATATGTTTTGATGCAAGTTTACCTGTCTCAAACATTTAAAAAATTGACTAGAAAGAAAGATTCCCATAGTGCAATTTTTAGTCTCACTTTGTTGAATGACCAGAGATAGGTCACGTAGCATGAGTTGCTACCCTAGGGTATCTCAGTTTTTATTAGAAAAAAAAATGCTAAGACAGCATAATACCATATGAGAGACGCAGAGTAAGCTAATTTTATAATGATAAAAAAAAAATTCATTGGTGAATTCTGTATAGCTAAGTATATTTGATTTTCACTGTGCAATGGATTTTTGTTTTTCTCTGCTTACTTCATTAAAGGTTTTCTGGTTGTTTCTTTGTCAACTGTAGTGTGAGTCATCAACCCCTTTCGCAGCTTGAATGTTTTTCCAAATTCTTCAAATTTAGTATTTTACCAGCATTAGAAGCCCTCCAACCTTTTTGGATTAGCTACATCAGTATCCATATAGCATATTTCAGATTATTGAAAATTATTGAATTTCAGTGCATGAGGAAATTCCCACTTGGCTAACTACTTGTGTCACATTTTATAGCTGTTCCATCTCAATAGCCTTCCTCTCCCCAGAAGTGTTGTTCATGCCAATAGTCTTATTGCTTCTTGTGTGTTGCATAAAACACCAAGGGTCTTTTAGCATAGGGAAAATCAATGTAAACTACAAATAACCGGTGTGGCCCTAGACTGCTTTATTTGACTGTTAGCAAAATTGATAAAAGTATCACCACAACAACTGTAAGCCAGCATAAAAATTCTTCACCACCCTTGCAACATCATCATGGAATTTAATATATTGCATATGTTACACTGATGCATAAGTAATTTTGAATCATGTCCTGTGTTGGGAAATTGATTTGAAAGCTCACTAGAAAAATTTTCATATACTTTATGGTGGGATAACTTTTGTATGGATGGTGTACTGGTTTAGCCTGGTAAGTCTCTACAATTCTATGAGAGGTGATCCAAAAGACAGAAAAAGATAGAGCTGTTATTCTAGTCAAAACCTGATGTAACTAGTAATAAAATCTTAGTTTCGTATCTAGTGATTTCAAAAGACGCTCGGGCGCTTGCCTTGGCGCTCCAGCGAGGCAAGGCAAGGCGAGGCCCAAGTGCCTCGCTCAATATCCCGACGGTGCGCTTCAAAGAGGCACCGCTTGGGCACTCGCCCGAGCCCAGGCGTCGGGCGTTTCGGGCGAGCGCCCGGGTTAAACCAGGTGACCGAACCAGGTTTTTAGGTATGGTTTGGTAGCATTCACGTTAGTTGGTTTAATCGAACCAACTAACGCACCTATATCAATTTCCACCTCCCGCTCGCGACTTCCTCAACCCTAACCTTGCGGTGCCATCACTGACATTTCTCTCTACTGCCGCTGCTGTTGTCGTTGTCTCTCTCTGCTACTGTTGTCGTTGCTCTCCATTGCCATTGCTGCTGTCATTGCTCGTTGTTGTTGCTACCGTTGCTCTCAATAAGCAGCTTTCGCTCTCGGTCAGCAGCCTCATCTCTACTCTTCTCACATCAACTCGACTCAGTATACTGTTAACAATATACTATTAACATAATTAACAGAATAGTAACAATATAATGTTAATAGTATATTAACAAGATACTGTTAACAATACAATGTTAACAGTGTTAACAATGTACTGTTAACAGTATACCATTAATAGTATATTGGTAATAATATGTTTTATTATTATATTAATAATATATTATTTTGATTTTAATAATGATAATCTTTATTTATTTGAAATTATTGTTAGGGTTCCAAGATAAATGACAAGTGTAAAGAGCAACTCAATAGATTCTCTAATGACATCAAAAAAGGATCCTGCATGGAAGTATAATTATCTAAAGGATTCTAAATATTCTAATGCAGTTACTTGCATCTTTTGCGATATGACTATTAAAGGTGGTATTTTTCGTGCAAAGCAATATATAGTAGGAAATTTGAAAAATGCAACAACTTGCAAGAAGTGTCCACCTGAGGTAAAAGAAGAGTTGTTGGTTTATATGAATGAAAAGAAGATGTAAAAGAATGAATTTTATAAAAATTTATCGAAGGATAATATTTAACATATTAGGGATGATGAAGAAGATTATTCTATGAGTGTCAACCCAAGTGGAAAACATATACACGACAGAAGAGAAAAATAAGTTATGAGTACTAAGAAGGGTAAAAAAGGATCATTGGATCTATATATGTTTTAAGGATCACAGAATCAACAAGCGCAAGCAAGAGACTTCAAATTAAGATAAGCACATATAAGTGATACTTGTGATAAAGAAATAAAAGGAAAAATAATTCAGCATATTACTCACTTCTTCTATCTGATTGGTTTTCCACTTAGTACCACTTGTTTAGATAATTTTAAGATAATTGAAGCTATTAGAAGATATGGTACAGGATTAAAATCTCCAAGTTATTATGAAATGCGAGTTTCATTATTGAAAAAAGAGTTGGATTATACAAATGACTTACTAAAGAGTCATAAAGAATCATGAGCAACATATGATTGTTTTATTATGTCAAGCTTGGACCGACAGGAGAAGTAGTCAATAGATACTTTATCTTTTGTGAAAAATCTGGAGACAAAATATATGATTTGCTTGACAAGTTCGTAGAAGAAATTGGAGAACAAAATGTTGTTCAAGTCATAACCGATAATGAGAGTAATTATGTATTAGTCGATAATATTCATCTTTTGAATTTTTTTTAATATTTAATTACTTTATCTTTAGTTAAATGTATTAAACTCTTAAATCTTATCATTTTTGTTATCTTTTGTCTAAGGTAAATTACTTGAAATAAAAGGACAACACTTAGACTCTATTGTATTGACTTAATGTTGGAGGATATTGGAAAGATTCCTGACATCAAGAAAACTTTAGAAATGACAATCTTTGTTGTTGGATTTCTCTATGATCATACCGGGACTTTGAACATGATGAGAGAATTCACAAGCAACAAAGAATTTGTGAGATATGGTGTCACTCAATTTGCTACTTTATTCTTGGCATTACAGAGCGTGCATTGTCAAAAACATAACGTGAGAAATGTGTTTACCTCGGAGAAATGGGTGACAAGCAAATGGACAAAAGAAGCAAAAGGCAAGAGGGGTATTGATATCATCTTAGTGTCATCCTTTTGGAATCATGTAGTCTATATATTAAAGGTAATAGGCCCTTTTGATCGAGTCCTTCGATTGGTGGATATTGAAAATAAGTCTGCAATGTGATATATTTATGAGGTTATGGATAGAGCAAAGGAGATGATCAAAAGGTCTTTTAATGAATTGAAGAAAAATATGAGAACATTTTTACAATCATTGATGAAAGATAGAATTGTCAGCTTCATCGTCCCTTACATGCAGTTGGATATTATTTGAATTCAGAATCTTTTTATGAGATTAAATCTACTGGGTTTGATGCATAAGTTCTAGATGGGTTATATCAGTGCGTTGCAAGATTAGTTTCAGGCCTTAAGATGCAAGATAAGATTATTCGTGAATTATCTCTATATATAAATGTCGAATGTCTTTTTGGAATTTCAATGGCAGTTCAATCCAGGACAATTACATCCCCAAGTATTAATAATTTGATATTATTAATTTCATCTATAGTATGTTACTATATTATTGTTAATAATAACATAAATTTTGTAGCTGAATTATGGAGTTTATTTAGGAATTTCACTCCGAACTTGTAGCAATTTGCTAATAAAATACTTAGTTTGGCATGTAGTGCTGCAAGTTGTGAGTGAAACTAGAGTGTCTTTGAGCATGTAATAATCACTAAATATTTTGTTTTAATTTATTTATTTATTTAGATAGATATATTAATATATTTCTAAATTATATGACACGACAAATTCACTCAAAGAGAATAAATCGGTTAGAACATCAACGATTACACGATTTTGTTTACACAAGGTATAATCAAGCTTTGAGGGCTCATCATGATTTACGAAATAGAATTGATCCAATCTCATTACAAGATATTAATGATTCAAATGAGTAGTTGGTGAGAGAAATGGGTGCAAACTTGCAAGATGCCGAAGACGAGCTTGTATTTGAAGATGATAGATTGACATGGAATGATGTGGTAAGAGCTTCAAGTGCTGAAGAATTACAAACATATACAAGATAGATGACGAAGAGAAAATTGAGTGCAACAGCATTAAGCTCGACTTTTGCTGTTGTTGAAAACATAGAGAATGAAACATATTTTGATGAAGAGAAAGAACAAGAGGAAGAGGACGAACTCAATGAAGATGATTTGTTTGGAAATGATGATAATATTGATTATGATGAATGACCTTAATGTAAAACTTTATTGTTTTGAATTTTGAGACTTTTGTTAATGTAACATTATGACTTTGTAGTTTGTATTTTTGATTTTTTAATTTAATATAATATTTTTATTTAAATATCATATTTATTAATTATATTATATAATTTTTTATATTTTAGCGTCTTGCTTCGCTTGGGGCCTCGGGCATTTTGGGAGCCTAGCGCTTTTTAAATCACTATTCGTATCTGCCATCATGATGATTGCTTTTTGATTTGCACAGTTGGCATAACCTATCATATAATTCAGTATTCTACATTGTGTCTTTTTATCATTTCCAATACTTTTTGAATATATATAATTTTTTGTAATACCTGTTTTGGTTCTGCTGTATGCATTTTCCAATGCCTCTGGAAAAGACATCATAACCTCCAATTGTTATTCAATAGAATTGATTTTCAGTAAACAATCCCTGTTCTTTACTGGCAATTATGGAATTTGTCTTTTTTGTTAATTATGTAGTGATGATTGTGATTCCTGTAGGGTGTCTGTTGTTGTTGCCCATCCTGGTTGTATGGTTTTCTATATGTATCTCATTTGAAACACCAAATTTTGTTACGTAATCTATCATTTAGTAATGGTGCCACTCATCCTCAATGTCAATTTCCATACCAATGAACACTTAATATGAATGGTTTTCTTGAAAGGAGGCTATGATGAAATCATTCTGAAGATCATTTAACCTTCCTTAAGTTTCCAGTGTATACACTTATGTGATCAATTTGGATTTGGCTGAAGATAAGTGAAAAGAGATAAGGTTCCATAAAGATTTCAATAACATTATATGACTGAACTCTCAAAACTGCTCTTTCAGTACAGTACATAATAGCTAAACTGCTAAATCAATTTTGTCAAGAGAAGGATTATATTAAAACCTCAAAATGCTACTTTAGTGGGACGAATAATTACCTTGAGGTCCCAAGTGAACTCGAGCAACCGATGTCCTACTTTTTTTCTTTATTTCCTTGGTCAGAAGTGGGAAACAACTATCATTTTATTTGTCATTCTTATGGAAAGCTTGTTTAGTGCAATTTATTCCTTTCACTGTTTTTCAATATAGGAACAGTAATGATAAAAAGAAGCTTTGAAGTACTTCACTAGCTTACTGAATTAGTTGTTTGCTCATCTATATCTTGTTTATAGTTTTATAAAGAGGACATGCACTCTTAATTTGACATTTGTTTCTTCTCCCCACTTGCCTGTCAATTCAAATTGGCGACGTTAATAGTTTTACTTGTAAAACATTAATAGTCAATCCTACTGTTGCAACACAATCAGAATGCATGACATTGTCATGCTGGGTTTTTTTAGTTGTGATGATGCCGCCATGCCAAGATGGCTTTGCTCTTAATAACCAGTTCATCTAGATGACCAGTAGTGTAATTGGATTTTGTTTATGCTGCCTTTGAAACTTTTATCTATGCTGGATCTTATTACTAAGCTGACAGTATGTTGTTTCTTTTAGCTCATAACTTCTCTTTATGCTGTCTTTGAAACTTCTATTGTATGCTGGATAAATTGACATCTTCTGGAATTTGGAAATGTGTTTCTTTCAGCTCGTAGCCCCTTCAAGGTGCAAGGTAGAGTGTCCAATACATCCAAAATTTTGCCTCAAGCTAGAGTAGGAGCGGTGATAGCATGACTGAAGAAATTTTCCTAGGGTTCTGAAGGGGGATCCTCAGCAACCATGTCCTGTTTTCAATGGTGTGTAAGCTTTATGATCTTAGCATATTAGGAATAATTTTAGGAATGAAATCCCATCTTGTTTTGCTTGAGCTAATTTATTTCAGCAAACCATCTTGTTTTGAAGTAGCTTTGGTACAATTTCAACTTTTTCTTGATTTTAAAAGCCATTGCTCTTAGTACTTGCAAATAATCATCATGATTTTTGCAGAAAAGAGGCATTAGAATCTAGACTTATTAACAGTCCTGTTCTTAGTGGCTTCTCTTTCTGGCATGCAAACCTGCATCTATCTGTGCTTAAAACTTGGACAAAGTTATTTTTCTGTGTGTCAACTCTTTAAATTGAAATTTTTAGATGTAAGTATGAACTGCTGCTGTTGCCAACAACTGATACAAAATTTTTTGTGGATTAACACATCCTAAAATGTTGCAGATTCACTGATGTATTGCATTATGGTTATCTCTGGATCAGTGGAGTGACCATCGGATCAACATTTGTATTCTTTTTCCCCTAAGTAGTGATTTATATTGCCTTCAGGGTGATTGCTGCTTAATATAATCTTCAAGCTTAATAGAATCCATTGATTTTCTTTCATGTTTGCAAGTTAAATGATTTTTCTTTCTTCACATATATATATTTATTTATTTATTTATATTTATATTTATATTTATATAGAAGATGGGATTTGAGACATGGATCTTGGGATAAGTTGTTAATGGCTTTATTAACTAAGATAGTTGACATCTTATTCTTTTGATCAACAACCCTCAAGAAAGTTATTCATTTACATGGAAGTAATACCTCATTGAATGAAAAAACAAGTTTAGTGAAAATATTTACGAATTATCTGACATCTACTTAACCCAATGGACCCAATCTCATTTGGGTCTAATGTATAAAATTTAATTTAATTTAGGTGGAAATACAGAAAACATGCAAAGCATGAGGCTTTAATTTTCAAATTATGGTGTTAATCCAATCTTTACATGCTTAATTATTGTAAAATACAAAAGATGAGAGATTTTGATTAGGACCGGTTAAGATGAGATTTACTCCTAGGGCTCTTCTGCTGTCAACGATCAATTTTTTAATCAGTTAAATTAATTGATTTTTTAAATAAAAAATATGGGATAAAATTTTAAAGATTCAATCTGTAGTAAATGGGTCACAAAAAAATTGATCGGATGAATCCACAATGATTTGTCATACTTTAATCATTATTGCAATTATGTAGTATCTTATTTGGATCAACTAAAACTTGCTTAATGTATAATTTTTTTTTGAACTCGTGCAGAGATCAGGGCATAGTTTTCCTGTGTACCACTCCCCACTTTGCAATTGTAATTCATGCTTAATAATGTAAATGGATGAAGCAATATGCATCCAATCCATCAGCCAAACAAGAAGCAAAGTCTCCATGCTACTACTGCACGAAGACTTGAGAGAGCAAGTCACCCACAAGAACACATACAGCAAGCCCCTTGTTTTATCACAATAGATAGCAAGCTCAGCACCAGCATTAACAGTTTCCGTATCTAGTAGTAGTTGATATCATGGAAGTGGGGAGCTAAGTCCTTCATGCAAAGCCATGGGATGCTGTGTTGAGTGTGTCGATGAGAAGGACATCGTCGTCCTCTTAAGCTTCATGGTTTGTTTCAGAGTTGCTCTTGCGTAGATCATTCGGAACACCGGCGATACCTTCTCTCTAAACTTCAAGATAAGAAAGAAGAGAATCCGGTACGATATGAGCAAGATGAAGATGGCCATTAGATCTATCCACTTGGATCGGTTTAAGTTGATCCCGAAGATGTTTTCGATAATATACTCCCCGCTTAGTTTGGGATCTCCGGGGATCAGTGGGTCGAACTCGAGCCCTATCAAATCATTCTTATAGTTTCCCTACAAAAAGAAAAGAAGCTCATGAAAATAAATTTTATGATCAGCGAATGTAAACCATATCCATGATAGTTGATATTAAAGGGTAATCATTCACATACACTGTCTCTGAAGACGAGGGCTGGGAGGATTTTTAAAAAATTCCTAATATACCATTAGTTGAAACTTATGATAAATAGACTAACTACAACTGGAGGGGGCTTGCCTATATGGATGGGCATAAAAAAACTTGCGGGAATGCTACTCGTGGATCAAATAGAGATGGTCAATGTCATATCTGTTTTTTTATTGCTCCTTTACCAAGAAAAAACATGAAGTATGGACATATATATATATATATATAGGTGAAAGAACCAATCTTGATTGCTTCTAAATATTTCTGTTAGCAAGCAGTATAGAATTGTTTTGGCTGACATCCAGAACATGGTCAAGAACCAATTTCTATGCACCGAAGTCAATAACTTTGTGGAAATGATATGCACATCTTTTTGCTACATAAAACCTTTCTCTTAAGCATTATAATAAGCATGTTTTGGAAAAGAGAAACCATCACAAAAGTTGAGCTTCTAAGAGCCCTATAAATATGCCATTCTTAGATTGCAGAGATCTTGTACCTGAGAAGCAGAAAGCCTATGGACTATGCATGTTACAAGCTTCCAGGAAAAGAAGTTACTGCAAACAATGTTCAATGAACAGTGAGGATATAACAGCTCTTGTATGCATATATTATGGGTTTCTGAACAACGCGGATGAAACATCTCTAGTATGCTTACAGTAATAGGGTCAAAAATTCTATGTTTGAAGACCACCACAAGTATGACATAAGTTTTCAATTCTTGCTCACAGACTCATTCAAATGAGGGATTAACCCTTCTCTCACAATGGGGGTGAAGGATTACCATCCAAGAAGGACAACATTTAACACAGTTAAGCACTCTCTTCCTAATGGAAGTAAATACTTACATGAATCTAAAGATCATGCATGATATCCATAGAGAAAAGGTTTGTTTGGAATTGAAATATTAAGTGATGACATCTTCCTCGAAAGCTTTTAGTGTACCTTGACACAAAACTCTAGTTTTTACCCTCTTAAAATTCTTACTGTTAAGTAACTTCATCCTGCTAAATGCAAAGGAATTTACTTTTGGATAGAAGAAAGTCATACAGATGTGCAGTTTACCTGCAATGCCCATGAACCATAGCTGATCAAGGAAACCGGATATCGCCAAACAGGCTTCGGAAGATCTGGTAGCAAGCGAAAGAACCCTGCTGTCATCATCATAATTCCCTGTATTTAAAAATACAATATTTTTTATAAAAAAAAAAAAGTCACACATTTGTCACTCTGATGCTTCTTCAAATGCTGCAAAAAATATGCACTTACAATTATGCCAGCTCCAGTTATGATGCCCATCAAGAAATTAGGCACAAGCGATGCGACAATCATCATCAGGCTCTCTATCACCGCAATGCTGGCGTAAAGACTTACAGTGAAGTAGGCAAAGTGCGTGAAACCATTTCTAAACTTCACCATGAAGTAGGTTATTGATCCACTAGCGAAAGCAATTGCAACCAAGAACGGTGACGAGGAGAGGAAGTTAGAGAGGATGTATGCTGCGACTCCGTAGTGGCCATTTTGCCTTTCGCATGTAAATACCTTCATCTCTTCGATAAAGGATGGAAATCCTCCGATGGACATGAATGTCATGAAGCCTGAGACGAATCCTCCGCAAGAAGCTCTTGCTAGTATAGCTGTGTAGCTTGTGCCAACATCAAAGTAAATGGTGCCGACGCACACAGATACAACCATGTAAATTATGATCCTTAACCAGTAGTATCCAATGTCTCTCGACATGTTTGCAAAAGACCTCTTTGTGAGAGTTCTGAGCTGCTTCCACCAAGAAGCTTGGCTCCCTTTTTCTGATTCAAATATAATCCCTTCCTTCAAAAAACAAAATGAAAATTTTAAGAAGTTAAGTCTTGGCCTCTATGAAAGCCCAAAAAAGATGAAACAAAGACTGCAAATTCCATCGTACATAATTAATACAGATATTTGCATTCTATCAATCAACTTCAAATACTCAAAAATTTTGTGCGGCTATCAGCCTAGTGCTTACTAGGATGTTGATGAGACAGTTTACTTATGAATACAGAAAAAGAAAATTCGTATAAGTTTCAAGGAAGATGCTTACTATCTTGGATACGTCTTGTATCAGCCTTTTGGTTGCCATGGCATACTCTGAGCACTTGTATCTGTGGATAAGAGTAGCTTTGATCTCTGAGGTGCCTAACTTTGACAAAGGATCTATAGATGATTCTGCCTCCTTATTGAACAAAAAGAATGAGAACGCCAGACGTTATGTAGGATTCTTCGGAGAATGAAAAGGAATCTTACACCACTGAATTGGTGGGCGTACCTCATGTAAATTCATTGAGCCTTTCATTGTGGCATTAACATGATCGAAATCAGAATTTATACATCTAAGGAAGTGATCGGAAGGATTTCTTCTGCTGGGACAGGGAAATCCAACTTCTGCAAAGAACTATAACACCATATCCAAGCATTCAGCAAGGGAAAACTATAAGAGTTATTATAAAGAGAGATTGACTTACCTTGGTGGCCAGCTTAGCATCTCCAGTATAGACAGCCTCTCCTCCCGACAGTAGGCAGAGGTCATCAATGAGAGCAAAAACTTCACTGCTAGGCTGGTGGATGGAGGAGATGATGGTCTTATTGCCATCGATTGCAATCTGCTTGAGTGTCTGTATCACAAAAAAAGCTGAGGCACTGTCAAGTCCACTCGTTGGTTCATCGAGGAATAGAAGATGAGGACGTGTTAGTATCTCGAGTGCAATGCTTAGCCTCTTCTTCTCTCCACCGCTTATCCCTCTTAAATGCCAATTCCCTATCGCACGGTCAGCACAGTCCTGCAAGCCCATCTCTTCTATTGTCCCTTCGACTACACTTGCCACCTCCTTCTTGCTCATGGTGGCCGGGAGCCTCAGATGAGCCGAGTAGGTAACGGTTTCCCGGACAGTGAGGGTTCCAAGAAACACATTTTCTTGTCTTACATATGCCTGTGGGAATCAACAGAGTTCTGAGAGAATTGGATACAACCAAACATGAGAAGTTTTACTTATCATAGAAGAAGTATTGTGAGAAGGCAATTTTCTTGGGAAGAAATTTAGCAACATCAAGAAAAGCAGCAGAATTCTTTTTAAGTATCAGAGTGGAAGGATTTTGAGACGATAATTACCCAAAAGAGAAGAAACATCAGGAATATAAAGAGAATGCGGTTTTAGCTGCGAAATAAAAAATATTCAAGGATGGAGCCTAAACATGATCTTGTTAAATTACAATTGAAGATCAAACATTTAAGTTTAACCAGCAAATATATCAGCTGTATGTGCTTGTTTCCCCTAAAACATATCAAAGTGGTAAAAAGTGTTGAGTTTTTCCATTTCCTTTGAATAAAAAACTGTAGAACAGAACATCCGATCAATGCCTATGTAACTAGAGCACTAAAGCCAGAAGGCTCAAGTGTAAAACTTTGAAGTTATAATGAACCCTGTTAATCTGAATCAGCAAAAGAAGTAAATTATGTTCCCTATCATCTATTTACTGCTGTAGTCTTGGATGCTCTCCCTGAGTCATGCTTCCTGCATAGACTAATATTGAATTTAGAACAAAAGTTTTGCTTTCCTTATCACCCTAGTAAATTTAATATCCACTTTGTGCGATGCTCTGATTAATCTGAAATATCTTCTCCAAATCGAACAATTTCATCCTTAATCCTCTCTAATCCTTAACATGTATCATTCTCCCAACAACAAGAATTCCAATCAGCGATGTCAGAGCAGCATGTCTGAGACATAGAGGTGAACCAAAGACCGTAAGGGAAGCAACCTACCACCACGCCGTAGTCCAACCTTCTCTTCTTTCCATTGAGAAGCACCCTTCCGGTCAAAACAATATTCCTTCCAAGCCTCCCTATTGGCAATTGCAGTCACAGAAGAACAGCAGCTCTTATAAGCAACAAAACTAAAGAAGCATCACTTGCTACAATACGCGTAGGAGGAGAAGACCTGCCAAAGAGTCGAGAAGAGTGGACTTGCCGGAACCGGACGGCCCCATGATGGCCATGATCCGGCCTGGCACCGCGTACCCGCTTAGGCCATCTATCAACTTCTTCGGCTGCCGGCCTCCGTAGTTTGCCAGCACGGCCGTCAGGTCCTCCCACACCAAGTAGGAGACCAACGCGTGCAGCTCCGAGGAGGAGACCGGTGCTTCTAACTCCATTGCAACCCCACCGCTTCGGCTGCAGCTGCTGCCATCCCACAGCTTCATATAAAACCTGAGGTTGATGGTGATGGGCGTACGAGGGACAGGTACAAGTGCTCGGCATCAGAAGCGGTGAAGGCGAGGAGATTCATTCTCCCCAAGTCCCATTCACGGAACCAAAGGTGGCAGCCATGGTCTGGGCTATAATGGAACCACTGCATTGCTCTTGGAGGAGATCAAAGAAGGGCAGAGACAGAGACACGCAAGGGGGATGGAGACAGAGAAGTGAGCTCCACTGGGGTGGCCGTATTCGATGACTCCATAAATGGGGCGGTAAAGGAGTGCAGTTGGAAGTTGGCAGCTGCTGCTTATGTTTCAAGGTGTGCAAGAGAGAGAGACAGCTGCTTCATCCGGTGGTGCCGGACATGATGATGAACTCCGAATCTATGCATACTTACCCAGCAATTCTCATTCACGTAGGCTTGCTTAGTCACTTGTTGAACACCTGGGAATATCAACTAAAAATTAAGAAAAAAAATAGAATTGTTTTCTTAAGAATAGTATTAGAAAGAGGAGAAGAAAAAGAAATTGAGTTTTTTAAACAAATAAAAAAAATCTTTTTTTGTGAAATTTTTTAAAACATGTAATTGGCATCTCAAAATCTTAAATAAAAAAATTAAACTAGAATGACAAGGATGGGATAATTCTTTTGTGATCAAAGTGATCAGGTTTTACCTTTTATATGGATAATTATTGTATTTTGTATTTGACTTGAGATATAATCAAAAGTAGGTGAAGACTTAGAAAAGGATTCATGGAATGTTAAATGAATGGTTATATGTCAAGTCATGTCAATGTCAAAGTTGAGAAGGATGCATTCCAAAAACCCAAATTGTCATTCGAGAGGCCTACATCTTCCTTCAAACAAAGGTGAGGCATGCTTTCCATTGATCCAAGCATAACTCATGCACATACTCATGAACATGACTGCCAACTAACTTTAAATTTTATGACTGCTACTAAAATGGAGCTAATAAGGTTTCACCTAACTTTAAATTTTATGACTGCTACTAAAATGGAGCTAATAAGGTTTCACCACATATTATAGGATGTCAATCAAGGGATAACTAATTTTCGTTGGCTTAATAACTTTTAGATCTCGAGACAAAAAATTTAAGTTGCTAGCAATTAGACATATTGTCAATTAGACATAAAGTTAATAGTAATAAACATCCCAAAATCAAATAATAATAATAATAATAATACTAATAATAGGTGCACCTAAGATTCATCGTTCAATGTCACAATGTATGAGAAATATAATTGCCCTTGTCTAACAATAAGTTCACTTTAATATGATATAATTTCACGAGATGATTGATTCATTAGCTATTAATATAGCAGAGTTACGAAATAATATGATTAAATTTGATTCCACTTCTACCATGACGGGTGTTGGAATAAATCGAGGTATCACACTGTTTACCCAATCGGAGAAAGTAATCACATCTTCGTTAATAATCGTGTTAGCATGATGGGAGATGGATCGCCGGTGCGTACCTCGGTTGATGCGGAGAAAGAGGAAGAGCCGGTGGTGGAGGAAGAGTAGGGGAAGCGGGAGATGTGCTGGGACGGGTGCGGCCGCCTGGCGAGCATGTGCGCGCTGCTCCACACCTCACCACTGTCGTCGTGCTCCATCACCCCTTAAGAAATATAGATCTATTCATTTTGAGGTACAATTGATTACATATTTCTATAGTTATTTACATATGATTGAGAGATCTCAACACGATCTTTAGATATTTGATTTGAGTGAGATCTTCAGGATCTGAACAATATCATTGAGGATCTGATCTAATATTAAGGGATTTGATCTGATTGAGATCTTCAGGATGAGGTCTGATCGAGATCTTTAGGATCAGATCAAGATCTTTAGGGATATGATCTGTTACTATACCTCTCAAGATCAAGCTCCTGTCAAGGACGTTGATCTTGGGCCGATGCAAAGAGAAGATTTTGCGAGCAAGGCTTCGTGAGTGAGTTAGCTAGTTGATCAGTTGTATGCACATGAGAAACCCGGAGTTGCTGACGGATGATTTAATCTCGCACAAAATGAAAGTCAATAACAACATGCTTCATACGAGAGTGAAAGACTATATTTGCACAGAGGTAGGTAGCACCAACATTATCATAGTAAATGGTAGGTGTAAGAGCAGAGGTTATATGAAGCTCTTTAAAAAGATTTGTGATCCAATTGAGTTCAACAGCAACAGTGGCAATGACACGATATTCAGCTTCAGTTGTAGATCGAGCAACTGTATTTTAATTTTTGGAACTTTAACTAATGGGACTAGCACCAAAAAAGACAATATACTCTAACGTTGAAGTTCGATCATCAAAATTTCTTGCCCAATCAGTATCAGCAAAGGCATGAAGATGAATGAGAGAATTTTTACAAAGGAAGATGTCATAGTCGATGGTCCCCTTAAGATATCTCAAAATACGTTTGGCTACAGCCCAATGCAAGATAAATAATGGATGCATAAACTGTGATAATTTATTGATTGCGAAGGTGATATCTGGATGGGTAAGAGTTAGATACTATAAGGAGCCAACTACTTGTCTGTACTGAGTATAATCCGTAGCAAGACTATCATCACATAACTTTAATGAGTCGTTGAAATATAAGGGAGTAGTGACTATTTTGTTGAATCTCGAATTTTGATCATGAGATCAATTGATGAGTGTTTATCTAACATCTGTGTTAGAGGAAAAATTACATGTCTAACTATGACAGGAGCAATGGAGTTACAACCAAATGATGGGCCAAGATCAAGCTTGGGCTTCAGGCTGGGTTTCGATGATGGGGTGGAACCTAGCCAGGAGTTCGCTAGGAGATTCGCCGAAGGGATCGGGAAACTCGCTGGGAATACACCGGGAGATCGCCGGAAGAAAACCATAGGATTCACTGCAAGAATGTCGGAGGCTACCAGATTAGGCAAGAGTTAGGTCTTGTTTAAGCTTATTAGTTATTAAGTGTTGTAATCATTGACTCGTAGTTAGGGTTTGAGTCCTAATTGAGTTGGTTTTGGAAGGAATCTAAATCAACTCAATGAGGCAACCGAGTCCACTATAGGGTTTGATTGAGCTCAGGTTGAGCCCAATCAGTTGACCAAAAGAGTTAGTCAATATCAAGTTCAAGCCAGAATTAGAAAAGTGGAGGGAACCACTTTTCCGAAGATTTCGGTCGGTAAACCATCGGTGAGCGACGGTTGGACCGCTTGTACCCTGGAAATAGGGCAGCAACTAGTAGTTGCCGACAGGTAAACCGCCCAGGCCGGTGGGTAAATCACCCGTACCTGATTTTCGAACGGTTGACAGCGGGTAAATCACCCAGGTCAACGGGTAAACCACCTATACCCGGTTTTTCCAAGTAAGTTTGATTTTTTGCTCCAAAAATCTGAAGCTACTTGGGGCCTATAAATACCCTAAGTTTTTTTGCATTCTATACACAAAATTTTTTGGGATTACATTCTGTGATAAAATTGTGTATGATTTGTAAGAAAAATAAAAAGGGAAGGGAGAGAGCTTAGAGTTAAAAAATTCTCATGTCTCCCTTGTAAACTAAAGTGTAAGGGTTTGGTCTACAACCAAAGAAAATCGGTAGTGGATGTCGGTGTACCTCAAGAAGGAGGACTTGTGAGTGGACGTAAGCTGTTGGTGCCGAACCACTATAAAACTTGTGAGTTCTTTCCTTTCTTTCATTGCTTATGAATTTTGTATTGACGCTTCTGATTGAATTCACTCTTTGAAAGTAAAGTTTTCACATCAAACACTTCCCTTCAACGTTGCTAATCTTTCGGGTTTGCTTATTAATTTAGCAATTTTCTCACTTACTTTAATTGAACGAAAAGCTTCGGATTTTCTATCTTGGTTTAAGGGAAAAACTTTTGTTTAAAACGAAAAACTTACACTTGCACTAATTCAACCCCTCCTCTTAGTGCCAATTGATCCTAACAATTAGTATCAAAACAAGGTATTTACTCTTTGGATTAACACCTACTTGAGTAAATAACTTATTTTGGCATGAATGAGGGACATTCCATCTCATGTCCTCCCATGTTCAATGGGATGGATTAGATGTATTGGAAGTATTGGAAGATAAAGGATGCATAATTTTTAATCTCTTTGGACCTTGATCTATGGAGTATTATTGAGAATGAATTTGAAAAATCTTCCAAGCCAATGAATGAGCTAAATGATTTGGAAAGGAAGAATTTTTCTTTAAATGCAAAGGCTATGAATGTCTTATTTTGTGCTCTTGATAAAAATGAGTTTAATTATATTTCCGTTTACGAATCGACCTTTGATATTTGGTATACTCTAGAAATCATATACGAGGGGACTAGTAAAGTAAAAGAATCTAAAATAAATATTTTAGTTCATAACTATGAATTGTTTCAAATGAAACCAAGTGAATCCATTGGAGACATATACACCTATTTCACGGATATCGTCAATAGCCTAAAATCACTTGAAAAATATTTTTCAAGTTTTGAATTAGTTAATAAAATTTTAAGATCTTTACCTAAAAATTGGGATCCTAAAGTAACCATTATTCAAGAGACCAAAGACTTAAATATCTTGTCTCTTAAGGAATTGATTGACTCGGTTATGACATATGAATTGAATTGTAAACCTCATGATGAGCTTGATGAACCCCTTCCAAAGAACATAAAGGATATATCACTTTGGACAACAAATGACTCCTTGAGTGATGAGGATCATGATATTACTTTATTATCAAGAAAGTTTAAAAAATTTATAAAAAAGAATAAAAACTATAAAAATAAAAAAGAACCAAAGAAGGACAATGTCATATGCTATGAATGTAAAAAATCAGGACATTTAAAAATTAAATATTCTCATTTGAAGAAGAAGCCAACACATAAAAAAGATAGCACTTTCAGCGACTTGGGATGATTCGAGCTCTTCGAACGAGGAAGACAACTCCAAAGAAGAAGTGGTTAACTATGCTTTAATGGCGATCGAAGGAGGAAGACAACTATTCGAATTGTGGTAGGCTTAACGACATGACTGAACGTCTCAGTGAAGTCAGTGTCAGGTCTTTGATGAAATCCCTTAGACACCAGATGTGCTTTATATCGAGCAATTTGAGCCATCAGAATTTCGCTTAATTCGAAATAGCCACTTACACCCAATGATGTTTTGTGTGGAATGGGGATGAGTAAGTGTCCAGGTAGAATTTTGAAGGAGAGCATTGTATTCCTCACACAGCTTTACGCCAATGTGGAGATTTTTGGGCTTTACTGAATGATGTTAGTTCAGTAGACTCGGGCAAAGGTTTAGTGCTAACATGTAAGTCAAGGACATGTCATGGTTTAAAAATACCACTCTTTGAGCATGTGTGCATAGAAAGAATGGGGGCAATAATAAGATTAGGCAGTAAGGATAGTGGGTCATCACGGGTTGAGTCAGGTTGAAAGACTGCAGAAGTTTCTTGTGGAGTTGAAGACTGTGTATTAGGGTCAATGGTTCATGAATGGATGGAACTTGTAAAGAAGAGGAAGGAAGAAGTTGCAAGATAGGAGTAACAGGAGATTGTGAATCCAGAGAAGATAGATCAGAGGGTTCGGTTGATGGAGACGAAGTTATATTACAAGAATTCATGGTTACGAAAGGAGGCTTGTGTTTATGAAAGGGAAAGATAGACTTCAAAATTTTGATATGTTGGGAAACAAAGACTTTATTAATATGAGGATCATAGCAACAAAAGGTCTTGTGTGCCCAATGAAAACACAACGCCGAGATCTAGGTTACATCTTATTTGAAGCATAGGGACGTAACCACTTTTATGAAATAGCTTTTTGAATGGTGATTGATACTACAAGATAAGAGTTGACATACGATTAATAAGGTAAATTATAGTTTGAAAAGTTACTGACCAGAAGGTGAGTAGCATGGAGGCTTAATGAAGGAGTATTAGACCAATTTCAATAATGTGTCAATGTTTGCGTTCGACAGAACCAAATAGTTGAGGAGTATATGGAGGTGACTTAAGATATTGAATACCGAAAGTAGACAAATATGGTGTGAGGGTTTGATATTCACCTCTACCATCACAGTAAATAGTTTTGATTGTAGTCTGAAAGTAGTTCTCAACTAATTTTTGAAAGTTAGTGAAAACTACAAAAACTTCAGACTTATGACGGAGATGATATAACAATTTGTACTTAGTAAAATAATATACAAATATGACATAAAATAAAAAAATTATCAAAGGAAATTGTTGACATGCCCCTAAACATCAATATAAATAACTTAAAATAGTTTAGAACATGATATAGTAGATTGACCAAAAAGTAGTTGATGACTCTTATTACTAAGACAAGCATCACAATGAATATTAACGTCACATGATTTAGGCATATAAAGAGAATAGCAGGAAAGTAACTTTTGTTGGATGAAAGGCGAGGGATGACCGAGACATCGATGCCACACATCAACTGGAGCAGCAATTGTAGAGTTGGCAGTAGGTTTAGAAAGATACAAGGCTAATGCCCTTTGTAGATATTATCTTTATTCGGGCCTTGGACCAAGGATGCCCCTGTGTTCAGATCCTTAACAAAAAAATAATTAGAAAAAACTTCAATGAAAGTATGATTTTATTTACAAAATTAAGAAATGAAAATAAGATTGTGTTTGATGTGGGGTGCACACAAAACATCATCAAGTATAAATGTAGTAGTGCATATTTTAAGCATAGTAGAACCAGAATGAGTGATAGGAATGCCTTTATCATCACCGATGGTAATATATTCATATCCTTCGTAGTTGTTGTGGATTGACAGATTCTGAAGATCAGAAGTGATATGGTGAGAGACACTGAAGTCCATGATCTAATTTGATTGACTATCAATTGAAGTAGTCATAACATTTATTGAGGCCACCTTGATGGAGCAAGTAGTCAAGGTCGAGACCGACAGACTTTAATAGTATGACTGATGTTATCACACAAGTGACAAACGACTTAGTGAGGTACATGAGCAGGATAGCGGGGCTAGAAGGGACCACCTTGATATTTGTTGAAATATGGAGGAGGCAAGGATTGACTATTGCCCATAGGATCAGAAGGAAAAATAGCTATTTATTATTTTTCTTGGACTTATGATGGAATTGAGCAGTAATGGAAGGTACTGTCAATCTATCATTATGCTTCAAGTATGCCTCGCAGTCGATTAACTTATCGTAGAGTTCTTCAAATAAGATTGGGGAGTCACGAGCTCGAAATGCCGTTACCAATTCCTTAAACTCGTCTCTTAGTCCATTAAGAGTATGAATGATGATCTCATCACTGAGAAAATAACCTATTTTAATTTCATAAGTCTTAAGAGGAGGCTAAGCATATAGTGCATAAGCGATTTGCTAAGGTAGTCAGTAATTTGTTCCAAGCTTCTGCAACAATAGTACAAGAAGAGATGAGTGGGGCCACTGATCCAATAATAGAGGCTTAAATGACTTGAAGAATAAGACGGTCTTAGCATAATCAGATTGTGTGAGTCAAATTTTGCACAGGACTTGAGTCACCTGAAATGTGAATCATTGCTAGTGGGCAACTGAAAGAGCTATCAACATAACCTAATAATCCATAACCAAATAAAAGGTTAGAAAACTGCGCAGGGTGCGTAGTTGCCGCCTTTGGATGATTTGAAGGGAATGAGAGAGACAACGTTGTGGAGATAAGGCCCTCATGAGAGAGACAACGTTGTGGAGATAAGGCCCGCAATGGTAGAGGAGGCAACGATGTCGGTATTTGGGTGGCTGAGACTATAGCAATGAAGCTGCTATGCACCGGTGGAGAGAAAGGCAGCAGCGTGGGATCGACGATTGGCAGAAGACACTACCGACTGATTATATATGTCCACAACTATTTATAAATGATTGGAAGATCTGAATAGGATCTTTAAATATTTGATTTGAGCGAGATCTTTGGGATTTGATCAAGATAATTGAGGATCTGATCGAATCTTTAGGGATCTGATCTGATCGAGATCTTTAGGATATGGTCTAATCGAGATATTCAGGATTAGATCAAGATCTTTAGGGATCTGATCTGATAACCCCATGAACTTCGCCCAACCCCCTCCCCCTCCTCGCCCGCTGCCTCCGCCGCTGCCACACCCTGTCCGGCAGCCGCCTCCGCCTTGGTTCCCACCCCCTTCTCGACTCCTCTACCACGGCCACCGGGGAGATGCCCCCTTGGCCGTCTTCCTCTTCCCCGGAGGCAGGGACCTCGGCTTCCTCGCCGCCGATGCGGCCGGCCCGCCCTCCGTCCTTCTCGTCTTCGACGGCACGTGGAGGCAAGCCAAGGAGTTGGTGGCGGCGAGCTTGCCGTTTCTGGAGCAGTTCGCCACGAGAGTGACGTTGGGCGGCTGCGAACCCGGGATGGAGGGGCCGAGCACGTTCGAGTCTGAGCTTGTGCTGAGGAGGGAGCCATTCAAGGGTTGCGTGAGCACGATGGAGGCGGTGGCGAGGGCGCTGAGGTTACTGGAGCCCGACGGCAACGGGGCGGAGGTCGAGGCCGCGCTGCTGTCGCTGTAGAGGGCCATGGTGGGCTTCCAGTCGTGCCATCTGAAGCCGATGAAGCCTTCGCTCCAAGTTCAGGAAGAAGGATATGACAATGGCGGTAGCTCCAAAGAACGAGAACGAGAAAGATAACGCAAATGGGCTTTCAGAGACTGGAGAGGAACAACATTACATGGAATCCCCGATATGTTAAGAACCTGCTTGTTCGAATTCCCGAGAGAGACGAAATAGTATAACTTGGGCTTCGGAGGCCGATATGTTAACAAACCGTTTGTTGGAATTACTCTTGGGGGATTTGTTTTCGTTGGATGAATTGTAGTGCCTACAGCTCAGAAACTTTTGAAACTAACAAATTGGGGATTTTTGCCCTGTCATAAGACTTGTAATCACGAAATAGCAGGTGATTGATTAACAATAGTATCTTACTTTTATCTGTTTTAATATTTGCAATATCCAGATTGCTATATTTCCATATCTCAGATGTTTTTAGATATTGAAATCTGACATTTATGACTATTATTGTAAAAACATCTAAGTTATGTATTTTTAAAATAAAGCGGTTTAATCCGGAAAACAAAATTTTTTTAGGCTTTTTCGAAAAATCGTCCAATTTCTTTTAGTTACCTATTTTATTTATGGCGAAGCGTTCGCGCCTCGTAGCACCCCGTCCCATTGCGTCCCTCTTGGGTGTGCCCAAAAAACCCTAGGGCTTCACAATCTGATGCAGTAACGTCTTCTTCCTCGCTCGCTCTACCCTCGAGAATGGAGAAATAGGGGAGGGCGACACAGAGTGGCTTCTCTCCGTTTCCTCTGATGGCGCACCGTGCTGCTAAACGCTCCAAGCTTAACCAGAGGTACTCCTGTTCGAACCTGTCTCTCTCGCTTGTTCTTTGTCTTACAGAAGTCGCCTCTCCAAGAAGTGAAACACTTATATTGCAGAGGGGAGGATGATTACTTGCCGGGCAACATCGTAGAGATCGAGATCCACAACTTCATGACCTACGACCACCTCAAGTGTCAGCCCGGCTCCCGCCTCAACCTGGTCATTGGTCCCAATGGATCCGGAAAGAGTTCCCTTGTCTGCGCCATCGCACTAGGCCTCGCTGGAGAGCCCCAGGTCTCTCTATCTCTCGCACCCAATTGTTCTATATCTTTATGTGTGTGATCAGTAAAAGGGTGAGACCGGTTTTTGCTTCAGCTTCTTGGAAGAGCTTCTAGTGTGGGGGCATTCGTGAAGCGGGGTGAAGAGTCCGGTTATATAAAGATATCTTTGAGAGGGGAGACTGAGCTGGAGATGATTGTCATTACGAGGAAGATTGACACATCGAACAGGTCCGAGTGGGCCATTAATGGTATAATCTCTTCTCGCACTTTGTGGGGATAAGTGTTCTTGTTTAGCGATCAGTGCAAGTGCTAATTTCTTTATAGTCGTCTTTCCTGCTCCTATAATCACTGTCCAAAAGAATTAAAGGATATTTCATTTTGAATTTTGGTCCTTATATGTTGTCATCAGGAATACTAAAAGTTTTTTTTTCTACTCTTTTTTATTTGAAATATTTTGTTATGATTACTGTACGATTCTCTATTGCAAACGTTCCAAATCAAAGATAATTGAGATTTCGGTTTGAGTAGCTTTATTTATCAGGCTAGACTTTCATGTATTTTTCATCTCGGATCATAATGTATTTATTTTTCTTTCGGGCACTCCAATAACAAAAAGTAAGTCATAAGCATATGTGTGCATGTCACAGATCCCATTCATTTTAGACTTGTTGGAAAGCCTCATTGAGCTTTAAAACCCTCACTCATGAGCAAGAAAATGATCTTACAGCCAAAATCATCCATGCCCTCTTTTAGTTGCATCGTATTTTGCTTGAAGAGTTCATATAAGCTTTGTCTTATTCCTTGAGTTGCATATTTATCCATTATCGAGAGGTACTCACCAGTAAGCCTTGGTATGAGCCTCAGGTTGAAACTGAATCTGTTATGGTACAACTCATATGACTGGCCCAAGTTCTTGAGAAACTAGTATATAACAATCTGATGTTTTTATCTGATACACATTTGTTAACATTTTCTTAGTTGGTTTATGAAGCACCTTGTTTAGTTCATGGTTCACTGGTTTTTCAGTTTAATTTCCAGATGTAGTGAGTGCCTTGAACTCATGCTGTTATTATATATTTTTAGTTTATGGAACCCCATATTTTGAATTGTTTATGGCTTAAGGATAAAGTATTTGTTCAAATACAGGAATAAAGGATAGTCTTCATTGCAGGTGTGGCAGTGCCAAAAAGGGATGTTATTACGATCATTCAAAAGTTCAATATCCAAGTTAACAATTTGACTCAAGTAAGTCATTCAGAACTTTCTTGAAATAACTGTATGGCCAATGCATAATGTTTATTATTATTGTTGCCAAAGTTAATGGTACCTTGGATTTTCATTTTTACATCTTTTCTGTGCAGCGTATGAAGTCTTTTCTGTGCCTAAAAGGGTCTGTTAATAGCATAAGCTTTATTCCCTTTGCTTTCCTCTGTCTTGCATTCTGATCTTTATTCAGAAGAATTGTCAACGGCCATCTTTTGCAGTTGTTGGCATTGCAAGGCTTGTCTTTTTAGGTGCTCTTCGATGTTTTTGGCCCCTTTTTGAGTAACCTGATCCTAATAGCCTAGATGAACTATTTTGAACCATTATTCGTACAGATCTAGTACAGAAATGCCCGAAATTAAGGGTTATTGCTGATATACATGTTATACAAATAAACTAGACTAATGTAGGTTTTAGAGGATCATCTATCTCTACTGAGTTGACTTTCATTGAATTTAAGTCCACTGGTGAGTCATTTTAAGGGTTCATTTAAATCTGTTATTTGTGTCAGATCTGGGCCAGCTATCATTAGATATGGCCAAATATTAGAAGGTGTTGATTTAATGGTGTAAGCTGCTAGTTTTCATCATAATATGATCTGCCTAATGCTTTTGGTTCTTTGGAATCTGGATATTTTGTTGTTTTCTTCTAGCATAGAATTCCATATGAGCCCAAATCCTTGGATCTCTGTTTGGTGGCAGAATCAGATTCTACATATTATAATCACTTAGTGTCTCTCATTACTTAAGTAATCTTTAGTCAGCGTCCATGATTTTGGAAAAAATAGGGGCCGGATGACCAGTATGAGGTTTTCATGGGAGTGTTTTACTGGGAAATAGAAATGTTGCATGCAGGCCTTCCTCACTGCCATCACTCTCCCACAGATGATTAGTGCAGATTTTTCCTTTCTTTTTCTTTCCTTTTTTATAACAACAAATAACACCTGGTTTTATACATGCTCTTAGAATTAGGTGTACTGAAAAGGGTTTATGGTTTTTGCATTTGATGATGTTATCGACATTAGGAAATATGTCTCCTTGGGAACAAAAATCAGTAATATTTTTTAGAAATAATAGATATTCTCATGGTAGCATAAAACTATTGAAAAAATTCATCACGGTTTTGAGTTTGAAATTCATGGATCCAAGCAACAACAGTTACCAATTTTAAAAGAACTTCTCCTGTAAATTATATCTCATTCTTGGTAGAACAGCCCCTTGCCACTCCAATAAGGTGAGGTGGAGTTTACTCTGTCATTTCCCTAGTTTTTTGCAACTTGATTTATCAAGAGATTATTTATTGTATCTGACAATTCTTTTTGTCAATGCAGTTGGTCATGGATTAACTAATACACTGTCATTTTGCTTGTGATAGGTGTTATCAATTTACTAATAATAAGCCCTTCTTTCTGTTGTCATATTTTGTTTGGTTATCTATGCTTGTAGGAGTCCAATAGACATGACCTAATCATGGTGTATGTTTTTTTTCTTTTATTTATCTTCTTGAAACCCCTCGTTATAATATGAACTAGAATTTTGACTGCTCTTGATTGATGATGGTGGGTGTAATTTGTGGAATATGGTAACTAGTCCACATTTCTTAGGCATTTATACATAGCATGTGCCCTCATACAGATGTTGTCATTCCTCAAGAAAGATAGCCTCTTTTTATGGGAGGTACTGTTTGAAGGATTTTCTTATGATTATGTATCTATAAGAAAAGATATGAAGAGGACAAATAAGAGGACTGTTGATGGGTGCAATCTTGAGATTGGTCAGCCCTTCTTGATCTGTACACATGCAACAGCCAGCTTGGGATTGGCCAACTTTTTCAGTCAACAAAGTGTTCTGTAGACTCAACCAACAGATCCTTTATGTGAAATATTCAATTATGAGACTGCCTGTTGTGTGCGTAAGATGAGGACTTCTGCTTGGTGTTTGATGGTCTAGGTGATGCAATTCATTTGATATAGACCTATTATCCTTATTCTCTATAAAATGAGAGTTATGATTGTTCAACAAGGGACAAGCTTGGAAGTTTTTTGGACGTGTGTTTTTTCTTTGTCTCAATTTACTTCAAGAATTTAGATCTTTCTCTATTTTCAAAATTTCCCTTCAGTTCTTTGGTGTTGAGTTGTCTTTAAAATCACGAGGGAGTGGAATCATTACAAATTCCCACTGTGTTCTGGATGGTTAGGTTTTCCATATTCTCAATAGTATTTAGGTAGATGAAAGAAAATTTTGATTTCCATGGTTTGCTACTCTTTTTGTTGTTGTTTTTGGATTTCTTAATTTTATCACAACATTTTCAATGGTTGCTACTCCATAGATTAGATTGTTAGATGAACTATTGAAAATAATATCTTCTTTTATGCACATATTGGCCCTTCTAGCAGGAAGCAATGGCCCGGGTCAGCCAAAGCCTATAGCTTAGGCATAGGATCAGGTAATCCGGCATGTTCATTAACTTACCAAAAGACATATGCCTGAACTCCTTTTTGTTGAGTTGTTATTAGAATCAGTATTATAGGTTTTTTTAACAGATTTACACCAAAAGGTAGAGTAAATTCATTCAGGCTTGAGTTTACACTGCACTAAAGGCTTTCTTTTAAAAACATACCTTCATTCCTGTCAGGTTTAGGGTGGTGGTTCACTGGACTGGGTTGGTTGCACATATTATTTCTTTTGAGGCAAAGGATGGTAAAACTATCTAAATTCTTTTAGTTAAAGTAATGAGAGCAGAAACATAGAAAAACCAACAAGAACAAAAAACATCAAGGAAGCAATAACCATCAGAAGATCCATTGACATTTTTTTGTAGTAAGCAGAAGTCAAAAGGAAACTAGGAAAAACATCAGTTAGAACCATCAAAACATCCATCCATAATGATATTTTAACCCATAAACAAAAAAGAAAAAAGAAGTGAGCCTTTTTCTTGGTTAATAATGATTCTCATAAATTGACATTTTTTTGAAGTAAGCAGAAGTCAAAAGGAAATTAGGAAACACATCAGTTAGAAGGTTTTATTTACCGGTCTGTATCGGTGTACCGACATATTGTCGGTACTGGTACAGGACGTGTACCAAGCAATATACACAGTGCATACCGTCCGGTATTAAAATATAATATAATTTTTTTATAATATAATATTATATAATATAATATTAAAATATAAAAAAGGAAGAAAAGGGGGCGGTGACGTCGCCTCGATCTGTCTCCCCGCGTGGGAGAAAAAGCGACCGCGGGCGGCGATGGCGCGCAGGCGACGGCAGGCGGGCGAGGACGACGCGCGGGTGAGGTATTCTTTCTTCCCCTCTTTTTTCTTCTTTTCCTCTTCTTCCCTTTTTCTTCCTCAATCGACTGTTGACGATCGATTTTTCTCTCAATCTACCGCCGACGGTTGATTTTTGATGGAACTGCTCGGTAGCGGGCGGTCTGCGTACCAGTAACCTGGCGGACCGTTATGTATCGTCCGTATCGGGCGGTACAGGTTGAAATTGCAAACCTTGGTTAGAACCATCAAAACATCCATCCATAATGATCTTTTAACCCATAAACAAAAAGAAAAAAGAAGTGAGCCTTTTTCTTGGTCAAATAATGATTCTCATAAATAGTTCTGGCACCAGTTCTTCTAAGAGTTTTAGCATTGATTAGGACAACTTCTAGTAGAGTGAGATCACCAATCCATCCCAATCTATATACCAAACAGAGGTATGAGAACATTCACCAAACAACTCCTAAATCCCATAAGTATCAGAGAAGACAGGTGATTCCTGATATCATCATAGTCAGATTTCCGACTTCCAAGGCTCTGTTGCACCCTGAAGTCTACACGATTCAGATCATTACAGCTGAAAGAATCAAACATTCTGGGTTGAAGATCCGTTATTTTCTTTCAAATATATTTTCCGTGAAGTCTAAGTTCTAATATGTTGTTTTCTTTATTATTGTTTAGTTCCTAATTTTATAAGATTAAATTGTTTCTAACCTGGACTATATGCAAACTGTATAAGGGCTTTCTTGTGTTTTGCTCTGCTTCTGCATTAAAGTGCTATTGGTTAACCGTGTAATGTGTTTCTTGGATTATTTATTATTTTTCTGCTGTGCATTTATGTTATAGTTCTTGCCCCAAGATCGTGTATGCGAGTTTGCTAAGCTGACGCCTATACAATTATTAGAAGAAACAGAAAAAGCTGTTGGTAATCCTGACTTGCCAGTCCAGCATCAAGAACTTATTGAGAAAAGTGGTCAAATCAAGAAACTTGAAGTGGTATCCTTCCAATGCTTCTTTTTGATGATGTATAAAAGTTTAAACCTACAATTATTTTAACCAATAAGCTACTAGTTTGATCTGTTCTTTCACAAGTTGTTTAAACTTTTATAACATGTGGTTTAACCAAAAAGGCAGATTCATTTGGTTTTTTCTTTCTTGATGCTTGATGGTAGTTGGAACAATTTTTAACATGTGCTTTTGGCTTGCTCCTTCTAGAGTGTCAAGCAGAATAGAGATACTCTAAATCAGCTTAAGACCCTCAATGCTGAGCTAGAGAAAGATGTAGAACGTGTTCGCCAAAGGCAGAAACTTTTAGACTTTGTGAGCATATTGTCAAAAGCTGTTTTATCAATATTTTGACTGTTTTGCAGTATCTGTGATGCCTTCTCCTGCTATTCACAGGTTGACTTGATGAAAAAGAAACTTCCATGGCTTAAATATGACATTAAGAAAATGGAATATATGGAAGCAAAGAAACAGGAGACTGAAGCTAAGAAAAAGATGGACAAAGCTGCTAAAATTTTGAATGATCTTAAAAGGCCTATAGAGTATGTACCCTTAGCAAGCTCTGTTATATAATCATTATTTCGGTGTACTCGTCTTTTTATTTGCCCCTTTGAACACAATGCTCGGATATGTAAGCTCAGGTTGATCGTTCATGGTTGAATTCAAAAGATGATTAAAGACATTTGCTTCTCAAGATTAATTCTCAGTATACTTCTAAACATGCATTCTGTGTGTGAAACTCCTATGTTTTGTGAAAAGCTTATTAATCTATTAAATGAAACTTGTTATTTGCTGAAATATGAACCTTTTTGATGGATCTTAGTCATGTGTTTCCCGTGTACGGGACATATATGATTTTTTCTATTAATGCAACATGATATTTTTTATATGGTTTTTGACTGTAGAACATTGGTTCTTTGAGCTAATTTATATAGAATTATGGATTCAACCAACTAATTTAGAATTATGGATACAACCAACTTCATGTTTGTACTATGACATTGGATCCAACATCCTGATTTATTCTTAAGTCAGAAGTGGACAAATATTTGGATTGACTCATAAGGACCTGATGAGTACACTACTCTTGACTTGAGGCTTCAGAATTTTGACTAGTGAGTTAGATTCAATAAGTTAATGAGTTAGTTTTCCCATTGGGGGTGTCAGAGCCAAACTATTCTTGTGCGTGGTACATGGTTCAAATACGAATGGACTAATTGTGGATGGAGCTAAAAGGCACGTCATAATAGTATAGAGCTACCACTAAACTAGGCCTCACATGCACCATGTTAGGGATTGATGTAGGTTGTATTGGTGCTTGGCGAGAACGTCAAACCCTTGAGAGTGTAAGACTGTAACATTTAGTCTTATGTCGGAATTGCAAAAATATTTATATTGATTTATAACAGTCTATTGGATGTCATACTATTAACTTGGGGCTAAGCATCATGAGGCAGGAGTTCATACTCAATATGATAATTTGTTAGTTATCCAGTTAGGTCAGGTCGTGACATTGGAATTCTTCTTGTGTGGAATAGCCTAACATATGCTTGAAAAACTGAATAGGTAGGAACTTTGCAAATCCTTGGATTTGGTCAATGATATATAAAGTAGGGTAATATGTACATCTATACTTTACAGTATATATTCTCATTTACCAATTATTTCTTCTTTTCTTTCTTGAATCATCTTGTCATCTTTTTATTTGCATACCAAAATTATTGACATTTTTTCATGGAAACATCATCTACCTTCCATGTTTGATAGCTGATTAAACTGAGTGACTTAAAAAGCGCTAGGCTCCAAAAGGCGCCAAGGTCCCAAAATGCTCGAGGCACTAGGCACTCACCTAAGCGAAGCGAGGCACTTTGAAATATAAAAATATATAATATAATTAAAAATATAATTATTTAAATAAAAATATGATATTAAATTAAAAATATACTGTTAATAGTATATTACTTACTGTTAATAGTAGTTAAAGGGGAGAAAAAAATGTTAATAGTAATGGAGAAGGCAGTGGCAAGAAGCTGCCAGCAGCAGCGGCAAAGGATTAGTTTAAGATAGTTGCGGTAGCGCTGCGGTAGTTGCGGTAGCGCTGCTGTAGTTGCGGACAACAATGGCGGCAACGGCGGAAGCTGCGGACAACAGCGGAAGCTGCGGACAACAGCGGCGATAGCGGTGGAAGCTCCAGAGGGCGTCCATCAGTGGCGGAGGAACTTGCGGTCCTCTCCCTCGACAGTGGAAGGAACTACACATGGAGCGACAACGGAAGGAAGCTACGGGGGCCGTCGGGCTCATTCATCAGTGGTAGAGTAAGGCTCGGTCCGCTATATCTACGGCGGAGGCTGTGGTAGAAAGCATCGGCGATGGAGGCAGAAGCAACGCGGGGGTTGTTTCAGGTTGCACAAGCGTGAATGAGGTAAGAAATGACGTTCTTGAACCGAAGTAGACTTAAAAGTCTGTTTCGGTTCGCTTAATTGAACCGGGTGCTCGCCCGAAGCGCTCACCGCTTAGGTTCGGGGGAGCGCCTAGGCGACACCTCATTGAAGCGCGCCGCTTGGTTGACACACGAGGCATTTGGGCCTCACCTCGCCTCGCCCGAGCACCTAGGCGAGCGCCCGAGCACCTATTTAAATCAATGATTAGACAATTCTGCAGTAAGCAGAACATTGTAAACCTGTGCAAATAGTTGAAGTGTACAATGATGACAGGAGACGATCAATTGAAATGGATTGGTGAAATGTTTAATATTTAGAAATGGTCATGTTAAAAGGTGGGCATCTGATTCAGATCGAGGATTTGAAGTTATGATGGCTAAAACTGAATTTTTGCTTGGTTAGCTGGAGGATACAGCAGAATGGTTGACTTTGATGTTATTGGTCTTTTTGATGCATGTCAATTTTGCCTCCAGATATGGGAAAAAACCATAGATTGCCTGCTATTTGATGGACTTAGTTTCTCACTAAGTCCATCAAATAGCAGGTAATCTATGGTTTTTTCCCATATCTGGAGGCAAAATTGTATAATCAACTTGTTTGTGTTAATAGTAGCATAAATGGTACCTGAGCTGAGCTAGTGTCATCATTGTCATCTGTAGGGAATGGAAGAAAGAGAAAGCAATGCATGAATCAACTAGCAAGAAAATATGCAATCAAGTAACTGACAATGCAAAGAAACACATGGAATTTTTTGAGAAGGAAAGTGAAATGGTAAGTTCATTTATTTTGTTTGTGCCTTTGTTTTTTTCCTTTATGAGGCAACATATGCTATTCTATTATCAAACAAAAAGTAGCTAAATAAATAATATTACTGTATTAGGTGGTGCAAGTGCGAGGAAAATATGCCGAAATGGAAGAGCTAAGAAGGCACGAAGAATCTTGTCAACAAAGGATCACAAAAGCAAAAGAAGATCTTCTTGCTGCTGAAAAGGAGCTTGCAGATCATCCAATTTATGAAGCTCCAACAGATGAAATTGTATGTTGGTTTGTTATTCTTCATCAATAATGTTCGTCCATTAGCCGAATATGTTTGCCATTTTACCAAAACTTCAAATTCTTTTATGATATCAGAGTATATGGTTATATATTGTGGATGAAAGGGAAGGAGCGGAGCTTTCCACTTGTAGGAATAGCTCAAATCGTTCGATTGGCATTTATGAATGGCAGACATTAGAATTGGTGGGTTCATATTTGAAAAGGCTAGGTGGGCCTAATTTGTCCATAATAAAAAACAAACAATAAACTGATGGTTGATGACTGAAGGGGCATATTTGTAGTTTTCAATTTTTTGGGAGCATAATTTTCAACTTTTTTTAACATGTGTATCTATTATATTTTTAAATTTCAAGGAATAAATTTTAAATTTTAGTGTTTTGCAGATCCTCTATAAAATTTCTCCTTGCTTCCTTGTATGGCTTATTGTATATATTTATGATATTTTAAAATTGGACAAATAAAATTTATATTTTAGTGTTTAGCAAGAAGAGATGTATGAATTTTCTACTTTCTTGCTGGTATGGCTGTGTACATAAGTTAATCTATCGTATAAAATAAAATTTTAAAACTGAACATAAGTAAGAAAATTTCTTCATATTCTTTTTCCAGCTTAGCACAATTTATTGAGAATCAATTTTTTTGAAGGTACACCTTAGTTTAAACCAAGGAATGCAATTTCAGGTATGGGATTGTGCCGGTCTTTGTCTAGACCAGCATGGATTCAATCTGTTCTGGCACACCAACACATGGTATGCTAGAAAGTACCAAGGTAACATGTGCAGAGAGAAGAGAGAGAGATCGAGAGATCAGGGGTTTCTTAATTAAACTGGACTGCACCGCCTGAAATGTGTCGGGTCCACCATGCTTGGACCGGTAAATACAGCAGCAATGCCAGATTCTTGCCTGGACTGGTAAATACCAGTGGTATGGATTGGCCTAGGCAAAAAATTGAGTTCCCTGGTTTAAATGTTGTTAATAGCATGTGATAAACACAACAGCAACAGTAGATTCATGATATTGTTCTTTAGGGCCATGTTCTCCATGGCTGCTTCCATTCAGTTTCTTTTATCTTCATCTCCACTGGTGGTCTTTTGATATTGCTTAATGGCTTAATCGCTCCTGATATGGTGCAGGACATTATCAAGGTTTGACATGAAATTATCTTGGATTGTCTTTTCCAGCTTATTATCAAAACAGATAGTCTATGGCAATTAAAGAATTGAAATGCTTAAGCTTGTTAATGGTATACTCCTTGTTTCTAATTGTGATTTTCTCGTTTGCTTGACTAATTCATTTCAAATTGGCAGGAAAGAATAGGTAATCAAATACTGGAGCTCCGAATTAATGCTAATGAAGTGAAATCTCAAAGGAAGGAGAAAGAAAATATCTTACTTCAGAAGAAATTGATCTTGAAGCAGTACATTGAGAGGTAGTTCGATTTTTACTGATAGATTGTTGGATGCAGGTGCTTTCTTGATTCATGTGAATTACTGCTGGCTGCAATGATTTAGGTTAAAGGAGATGGAAAACAATAACAACAAACTTCTTCAAGCTTTACGAAATTCTGGTTCAGATAAAATATTCGAGGCTTACAAGTGGGTTCAGGAGCATCGAAGTGAGCTAAGAAAAGAAGTATATGGACCTGTTCTCCTTGAGGTGCATCCATCAAGTTTTAGATTAGATCTTACTTATTTGATAGCTTGTCTTTTTTCAAGTGTCATGACAAATTTAGACTCTTCGGTGGTTTGTTCCCAGGTAAATGTTCCGGATCTGCTTCATGCCTCCTACTTGGAAAGGCATGTGCCTAACTACATATGGAAGGTACTGTAATATCATTTTATCCAACTTCGCATGCAAGATTGTTCTATGCGTTCTAATTTGTAATATGTATGAAACATTTGCTAAATGTTTCTCTAAGCTGATATATGCTGTAATGTCCCAACTATATGGGATCATGTACCTTGTTCTTTTCATGCTATTCACATATGTGGGCATCAAGACCATGGTTCGCCTTACCGATCCGTATTGGTGTACCGACTAGTTAGTATGGTACATACCGAGCTATACCGACACATAATATATGAGGGCGTGCTGATATACTACCCGTACCAGTCCGCTGTTGGATCAATATGGATCATCTGTATTGAGCGGTACAGTGAACCTTGATACTATAAAGGTAGTGACCATGAGAGGATTTGTAATCATCACATATATATATATATATATATATATATATATATATATATATATATATATATTGTATCAGAATTTTCTTCTGTTGATTTCCTTTCATTTAAGGCTAGCTACATGTTACTTCACAATGGTTTCTGACATTGATATAAAAATAAAAAAAAATATAAGAGAAACAATATACAGGTGAGTAAACATCATCATCTTCATTTTCTTCTCTTCTTTCTTCTTTCTTCTTTCATTGTGGCCGAAAGTCCTGTATATTTTCCCGTGTCTCTTTTTCTTCCTCTTCTTCCTTTCCTCTTCTGAGAAAGAGCAGCTCAATGTTAAAGGCTCCTAACAATGTGAGCTTTAGAGAGGATCGTTGTTCGGAGTTAAAGCAGAGGGGCTGCACTATTGACTTGAACACTGTCTAAATGAGGTGTCAAAGGTGCAGTCTTAGCATGCATGGCTTACCCCTCTTCTGTTTTTCCCTTTCCTCTTCTCTGACTTTTTTGTGGCTAAATGAAGTGCCAAAGGGATATATGATTGATTTTTTTTGTGGACCCCATCATCGTTCTAAAACATTGGACCGGCCAAGCCTAACTGCACAAAATTCAAAAAAAGATTGATCTGAATGGGGGCAGCCGTTGCTGGTTTTTGGTCAGGCTGGTATGGTTGGGCTAGTGCCCTCATATGTTTTCTTATTGTTTCATACTTTATCATTAAAAAACTGAGAAGTCAACCTGGTATTTGTGATGATTTTCTTGTCAGTCTCATAGTGTTTCATTACCATTTTGTTGTTTTTTTCTTGTTACAAAGAACCTGGTTTTAGGAGCAATCCTTTGTTTTTGTTATAACTTGCCAAGATAAATATAAATAAATGAACACACATATATATATATATATATATAAAATATAGTTTTGACCACATGGTCTTTCTAAATATTTCATTGCTAATATTGTTTTTTTTCCTTATTGCAGTCATTCATTACTCAGGACTCAGCAGATAGAGATTTCCTGGTTAGAAATCTTAAATCATATGATATCCCAATTCTAAATTATGTGGAAGGTAGACGCATCAATAGAGTGCTCTTTCAAGTTTCACATGAGGTAACTGAATATAGCTGATCTAGTTAATCTTCAGTCTTCTATATTGCGGAACTTCTTGGTAAGTAGTAGTTTAATTTGTTTGTAGATGCGCGAGCTTGGTATCTACAATAGGCTTGATCAAGTTTTTGAAGCTCCTGATGCTGTTAAAGATGTTTTGATTAGCCAGGCTGCTTTGGAAAAATCTGTATGTCTGCCTTGCTAAACCATGGTTGCGATTTTGTCATATAGCCTTGGATCCTAAATTTATAACTGAATATGACAGAATCTATGTTATGTTTCATTCAGTGGTTTATGCTTGTATAACTTTTCCATTTAGTACATTGGTTCGCATGATACTGACCGGAGGGCAGATGAGGTGTCACGTCTAGGAATATTGGATTTGTGGACTCCAGAAAGTCACTATCGATGGTCCATGTCAAGATATGGTGGCCACATCTCAGCATTAGTCGACTCAGTCCCTCCCTCGCGTCTTTTCTCGTGCAGTAAGATTTAGTATCCTTTTCAGTCTAATTAATTCTTAATGAGTGAATATGCATTGTGACACTCACTAGGCTGAATGATGCTACTTCTGCAGGTGTGGATGTTGGCGATTTAGAAAAGCTCAAGTCTATGAAGGTTGAGCTAGAACAAGTGATTGGGGAACTGGAAGGTAGCTTGAAAGTGCTTCAGGCACAACAGAGACAATTAGAAGATGAAGAAGCTAATTTGCACAAACAACAGGTTTGTTGCCAAAAGACATCTATATAACTCATTCAGGTTATTCTTCATGGTTGATTTAGATCATACTTTTCCTTCAAATTTTCCACAGGATCAAATAACCCAAACTTACAAACTTGCAAAGAAGAAGTGCTGTGACTTGGAACGTCTTGTTGGTACATGCTGCATCAGTTGCATTTATGTATTTTTAACCAGTGATAAAATTGTATGTGCTGTAACATGGTTGATTTAATAATTATTTTTTCAGTACAAAGGAGATGCAAACTTGATTCCCTCAACAAAGAGGATGACCTGGAGTTAGGCACAAAAAAGCTTATTGATCAAGCTGCTAAGTTGAATGAGAAACGATTCCAAATGGCAATTAAAATTAAAGTCAGGCTGTATCCAGATGCATATCTCTGCACCTAAGATCCATCTAGTGTATATTTGCAGTTTTGTCTCTTATCTCTACCTTCCCTAAACATTCTATCGGTTTATCTTCAGAATTCACTGATCGAGGCAGTTGCTCTCAAATGGAAATGTGCTGAGAAGCACATGATGTCGATGGAGCTTGATGGAAAGGTGAATATTCCTAATATTGACATTGCTGATTGTTGATTAATCACTTTGAATCTGACACTTATCCAGTAAAACTGCCAACAATAAGAACCTGACACTTTGAATCGTTTAGTTACTGTAAAGTTCTTTTGCATTAAAATTTAAAATTATACAATTTTGTAATCTCTTGTGTCACTTATGTGTGTTATTTTTTTTTTCAGTGGTTTTTGTCAAATTAAGGATTGTTGATAAGGAGATAAGGATATTCTGCTAGTATGGTTTGGTTTAATTGCACATTATAAGCTGCAGAAGGAATAAGTGCTGCTTTCAAGGAGCTAGCTTAATTTCCATATCTAACTCGTGGTTCTTAGTCTGAGGTTAACACAACTGTCAAACAACCTTTAGTCACGCTATAAGTTATAGTATTCATGATTTCTTCACAGTAACCAACAGGAATTTGATTTCAAGAGTTAATTTAGAGAGCACACAATCTCAAGAGTCATGCACAAGAAAGTAAATACAAGACTAAAAGATCATTAAAACCTGAAGTGAAAAAGTAATCTGAGTTACATGGTAGTTCGTTGCCACAGAAGAGATCAAAACTTACTGCTATTGTGGATGCTCCGTTGTGACCTACGTGATGGCTCTGAGTCATGAAAAGAGGTTCCTTGCCTGCCTGGACATTAACATTTGCAAGCATCCATATCTAAGAGGATTCTCTGAAATGATCAAGGTTTGATTTTAAACTTTAAAGTTCAATGATCAGTTATTTGTCTGACTTCATATCCATCAAGTTGCAGATCAAGGTTGGAAGTTTAGCTTAACATTGTTGATTTTGTGGTTCTCAGTATACGTGTACAAATCTTGTGTATAATTTAAAGTTCCAAATGTTTCAGAATTGGCAGTTGCCCAATGAGGTCAATGAAAGAAAATAAAAAAAGGGCTTTATTTAAACCAATAGTTGAATACCAGGTCCTTGTAGTCTGTTTCCTTTCTAGCCTAAAAGGCATCCTCCATTTCTCATTTTGCTTGATATAAGGAGTTATGCTTATCATGCTTTCTTTAAGTATTATTAGAGCTATCAATTTTTTGTGACAAGTTATTCATAGAAACTCGTATATTCTGATGTGACCATTGTTTAGATCAGAGAAATGGAGACTGATCTCAAGCAACATGAGAAGTCTGCTTTGGTAGCAACTACACATCTTGGCAATTGTAAGTTTAGTTGTATGCCTCAGAAAACCTTATGCAATTTCTTTTTACAGTTAGGTGGTATGTTCAGTATTGTGACAATTTAACGAGATTATGTACATGCAGTTTTTGACTATGTTCACTGTATCAATTAACTGAGGAGTCTAAAGTAAATAAACTCAAGACTATTGACAGCTTACAGAAAAAATCAAGTTTTTACATGATTGGGGTATTTCTACACTGCAGTACATATAATTTGTTCTATATTTGGAAAATCTACCAAGATATGTTTATGCACTTCTGAAAATCTGCAATTTGACATTTTGATAGCTCTTTTCACAATGTCAAGTATCGGGGTGCAGTTAAATGTCAGCTGCCACTAGTATCGAGTCAAAGTTTTTACATGATTAGATATGGATACACTGTGCAGCATCTGTAAACTTGTTCCTGGTTTCATAGAACCAGGAAATGTGGATTCAGTGGCCTGAAATTGTTCTATAGGCATCTCATTTGTTTATAATGATTCAACCAATGGATAGCATGTGATAATAGATTTCGACCACTCAAAAGGCTAGTAGTTATGTTATCATCGTTTAAATCAAGGTTTGCAATTTCGATCTGTACCGCCTGTATCGGGCGGTATGTACCTGTCCGTTAGGTTACCGGTACGTGGAGGTACCGCCAAAATCGATCGTCGGCCGTCAGCAGTTGATTTGGCCGTCGACGATCGATTGAGGGAGATCGATTGTCGGTGGTCGATTGAGGGAGAAAAAGGGAAAAGAAGAAGAGGGGGAAGAAGAAAGAAGTACCTCGTGCCGTCCTCGCTCGCGCGCCGTCCCCGCCTGTGGGTCGTCCGCGTGTCGTCATCGCCCGCGAGCCGTCCCCGCCCTCGCCCGCGGGCGATTTTTCTCCCGCTCGAGTAGGCGGAACATCTCCCCGCGCGGGGAGAAAGATCGAGGCGACATCCCCCTTTTTTATTTTTTAATTTTTTAATATTTAATATTGTATTATATAAAAATTATATAATATAATATTATAATATATTTTAATGTACCAGGCGGTATGCAATGTGTATATCGCCCGATACTGGTATCGTACTGATACCGATAAAATGTTGGTACACCGGTACAGACCGATAGGTAAAACCTTGGTTTAACTCAAGGTTTGCAATTTCAACTTGTATTGCCCGATACGGGAGGTACATATCGGTCCGCTAGGTTACCGGTACGCGGACTGCCCGCTACCGGGCGGTTTCGTCAAAAATCGACCGTCGGCGGCCGATTGAAGAAGAAATCGACCGTCGGCGATCGATTGAGGAAGAAAAAGGGAAGAAGAGGAAACCGAAAAAAAAAAGAAGAGGGGAAGAAAGAATACCTCGCCCGCGCGCCGTCCTCGCCCGCCTGCCGCCGCCGCTCGCGGGTCGCTTGTGCGCCGTTGCTGCCCGCGGCCGCGGCCGCTTTTTCTCTTGTGCGAGGAGACAGAGCGTCTCCCCACGTGGGGAGACAGATCGAGGCGACGTTGCCCCCCTTTTCTTTCTTTTTTTAAATATTTTAATATTATATTATAATATTATATTATATTTTAATACCGGGAGGTATGCACTGTGCATACCGTCTGGTACGGGTCTCGTACCCATACCGACAATATATCGGTACACTGGTATGGACCGGTAAGTCAAATCTTGGTTTAAATACCTCCCATACTGGTGGGGCAGTCAACCAGTATGTGGGCCTTTGCCAATGTCCGGTTATTCGATAGCATATGGGTTGTACCATATGTTAAGTTCACAGACACTGAACTTTACCGGATAGTAAATACAGCACTACCAAATTGTATCAGATGGTAACAAGCACTAGCTTGTTTAATTTCTAATAGCTGTTTGTCCTTTTCTCTTCTTTTTCTTTCTCATTCTCTTTCTCATTTTAAATCATCTTAATGATATATATAATTATATATATTAAATTTTGTATAATTAACTTAATGTTTGATCTTCACTATACTGATTATGGCAGGCAAAAAAGAAACTGAGCAGTGTAAAGAGCAACTCCATGATGCAAAGCGTTATGCTGAATCTATTGCAATTATCACTGAAGATCTTGCTCAGGAATTCTTGAAGGTGATAGTTATTCTTGATTTTTATTAAGCTAATCTGCTGTGTGAATTTTGAAGAACTTTTCAGGTTGCTTTCCCTTTGCTGCCAACTCTTTGCAATTAATGAAATTCAGATTGGATAAGTTGGGTCGATATGATTCCAAAGCTCAGGCTTCAAGAGCTTTCTAATTATGTTGTTCCGCTGTTCAAATAATTAACTACTTCTCTAACAAATTATTGATTTTCAAAATTTTAAAATAAATTTGATTTTGGAAGCTAACATCTTAAAATTTGATTACTGTTTTCAAATGTTAATGATTTTGTTACTACATGAAACCTCAATTTCATTTCGTAATTTTATTTTATGTTACTATTTATTTTTAATTGTCATATTTGTGCATTATAAATTCTATTAGTTCTTATATGCAATCTATAGTACACACATTTGCTACATTCTATTTGTGTTGTATTATCGTACATGTGATGTAATAATATGTAGATAATATATTTTGCACGATGTTTTGTACCATATTTTACTAGCTGACAAAGACTTGTTTTATTTCTTGGTCTTATTTTTTTAATGTGTTTTAGGAACAGGTACAAAATTTGCTTTAGGAATGTCCACAGCTAAATGAAATGTTAAATATTAACTATTAATTTCTTGATTAAGACATCGATGGATCTATAAACATTTTACCGTATCTTTTAAGAATTCTAGACAGTAGGTACAGAATGGTATACAAGGTGAATTAAGGTTTTCCATACCGACCTGTACCGCCCAGTACAGGTGGTACGTACCTGTCCATCAGGTTACCAGTACACGGACCGCCTGCTACTAGGCGGTACCGCCAAAATCGACCGTCGGGGAAAAAAAGGGAAGAAGAAGAGGAAAAGAAGAAAGAATACCTAGCGCTGTCCTCGCTCGCGCGCCGTCGTCGCCCGCGTGTCGTCGTCGCTTGCGGGTCACCCAAGTGCCGTCGCCACCCTCCCCCGCGAGCCGTCACTGCCCTCGGTCGCGATTTTTCTCCCGCGCAGGGAGAAAGATCGAGGCAACATCACCCCTTTTTTTCTTTTTTTAATATATTCTAATATTTAATATTATATATAATATAATATAATATAATAAATATATTTTACTGGTACCATACCGGTATCGACAATATGTCGGTACACCGGTAAGTAAAACCTTGAGGTGAATACATGAATCTTCTTACAGTGTTGTAAATAATGTATGAGTTTGAAGACAGGAAGTTTCTTAGTTTTAATTGTTAATATATTGATTGATGTTGCCTCAAAAAAACATTGCATACATGCAAAATCCTTATGATTATTCAAGCTTGTCTTTTTTGCATGTTGAGAGTCTATATTTATATTCTGTTCTGAAATCTTCTATTTTAGGATTTGAAGAATGCAATTTGTCTTGCCCAAACTCACCGATTTGGGTTTGCTGGATGCAGCTTGTCAATTCCTTTTTTTTTGGTAACAATGTCTTGCTTTATCAATACGATTGCAGATGCCAGGTACAATAGAGGAACTGGAAGCTGCAATCCAAGATAATATATCTGAAGCTAACTCGATTCTGTTTCTTAATCAGAATATTCTTGAAGAATATGAAAATCGTCAATGCAAGGTAAATCCAGTTAGTGTCATAAGTCTTAACTATTGTGCAATCTGAAAATTCTGTTTTACTAATATCCTTGTTTGACAGATTGATGCCATAGCAGCTAAACTTGAGGTGGATGACATGGAACTAAGTAGATATTTATGCGAGATAGATACTTTAAAGGTTACACAAACCTTCTTTAATGCTAATATACATGTCTTTTACTGCTTTTTTCAGTGGTAGAAATGTTTAAGCTGGGTTCTTATTGAAATAATATTATGTAGAAAAATTGGCTTCCCACATTGCGGAATCTTGTTGCCAAGATAAATGATACTTTTAGTCATAACTTTCAAGAGATGGCCGTTGCTGGCGAGGTTTCACTTGGTATTGGCTAATGTTCTTTTAATAACTGTTGGAACTGTGAAAATTGTATCTAGTGCTCTTAAAATTGTCTTTTGTCATCTTGCAGATGAGCATGACATGGATTTTGACATGTATGGAATCCTTATAAAAGTGAAGTTCAGGTCAGCTACATGTTAAAGATTGATTCAATCTAATTTTTTATTTTATTTAGTTGATTCACCAAGAAAAACTATTCAATAATGGCATCCCATTTGAAAAAGCATTGATGATTTGTAACAGAAGAGTTGATCACCTACTTGAAATTGGAAGCATTGTTACTTATTTGTCCACAGTCAAAATTCTTCTTTCATCGATATATTTGCTCTTTGAGAGTTTAATATTGTATTTTATGGTCATAATTCTTGATCTCGTTGTCCATCCTTATAATTAAACGAAGTACTAAAAATCTTGTAAATGTTGCAAATTTGCTAAACATCTGTTAACAATTTACGGCAATAGAGGACCCTTTTAAGAGGAACTAACCTCTTTGGGCAAATTCCAACTCAAAGTAACTTTTCTCCTATCCTTGGAAGGGGCATTATTTGTACAAAGTTATCTTCAGATGTTGCTATATCTTTGGTAATGGATGGGTCAATTACTTCTAATAGGATGGTGCACTGCCTCCTTATACGTTAGCTTTCAACAATTGAAATGTATTAATCTATTTCTGACCTAGTTTTGGCATGTTGACCAATTAGAATGGTGATTGGTAGTTTTATATTGAAGAAGAAAAACACATTATTAGAAAGTTAATTGATGTTGGCAAATTTTGGTAGCTTAAGATGTTTGCCATCTTTCTGCAAAACCTATAGAGAGTTACCAATTAATCCAGATAGAGACAATTTGATCCCATTCTGTTTAGCTGTTCTTGATCTGGTTCATTTGAAACTTTAAAGCCTTTCTCGTCACTTATAGATAGTTAGAAACAAATAATAATCCTTTTCAGTGGTCTTTAAGATCAAATGTTTCTTTGAAATGTTGTGTTATCAGCATGTGTTCATGAAGTGGAACTTCCAAATCTGTTTAAGGTCTCTATTTAAGTTTTTATGAACATGATAACTTGTTTACAGTTGGCATATACCAGCTTTGTTTGTTCACATTATATCTTGGAATGAAACATTAAGGCAGCAGTTTATTATAGAACATTCATATTGTTCTCAGCATCATGTCTGAAATTTTGGAAATGTTTTGTTCCTGAATATTATTATGTTTGTCGTCATGCAAGCACTACAATTTTCTATCTTGCCTACTGCTTGTTTTCGAATTTGTTTCATTACACTGTTATGCCCTTGTCACCCAATGCCTTTTTTGACAGACAATCTGGACAACTTCAAGTGCTGAGTGCCCATCACCAGTCTGGAGGGGTATCTTATCTTCCTCTCTTATTGTTTTTTTATAGACCTCGTTGATGAGCTTATTTCTGTTGATTTTTATCATCTCAGGAACGTTCAGTTTCAACAATTCTTTATCTTGTTTCACTTCAAGATCTTACGAATTGCCCTTTCCGCGTGGTTGATGAGATAAATCAAGGTAGGCTATCTCCTTGGTATATTTTTCTTTGAATTTTTACAATCATATGATTTTCTTGATCGATCTCTTAATACATAGGAATGGATCCTATAAATGAAAGAAAAATGTTTCAACAACTTGTTAGAGCAGCCAGTCAACCAAATACACCTCAGTAAGAAAGATCTATAAGATTTGGAGAATTTTATTTTCTATATGCTCATTTAGTTTTTATCAGGATAATACCACAAAGTGTTGATGACACTGGTACCTGTAGGTGTTTTTTGCTGACACCGAAGTTGCTTCCTGATCTGGAATACAGTAATGCTTGTAGCATTTTGAATATCATGAATGGCCCCTGGATCGAGAAACCTGCTAAAGGTACTATGACTAAAATTAGATTTATACTCAAATTAGGTCATTGTTTCATCAGAAGTAACACTGATTGGTTGCAGTGTGGAGCGGCGGTCAATGTTGGAGAGCGGTGATGGGTTTGGCAGGAGAAAGCATAAGTTGAATGTTACTACTGGCTTTCGTGATGGATCCATTTGAAGGCTTCGTTGCAGGATCCGTGTACCTTTGGTAGTTGATTATAGGCATAGTTCTTGTGTTTAATTTGTAAATGAATCACAATAGAGGTTGTGTTGTGGTTGAATGCAGCAACATCAATTGCATATGAATGCCCCCTCTTGTAATTAATTCTATCGTTTTATTGTGCATCAAACTCTTGTAAGATTTGCCGCAAGTTATTTGTGTGATTGATGCTGAATTAATGATCGAATAAATAGAAAATGTGAGAAGGCCTTTGAAGAACACACTCAACTTAGCGAAGACTTGAAGCTGGGACCAGGTTTTGATCGTTCATCATTTTAAGCTTGCTTGCTTGTCTCCTGTCACATCTTCACAGTGACATTTGACAGTGCGCTTAGATCATTGCCAATAGTTGGGGAATAATTATTTATTTTACATGATACAGGTATTAGGAAGCTTATGGGAGCTGCATCAGATGGCCACAGGCTCCCATTCCTCTCTTCCACTTGGCTGATTTACCTCGTCTTCCTCCCCCCAAATCCCTCGAACACCTCCACCACTTCTCCCTCTTCAGCCTCACCGCCCGCGCTTCCCTCTGCAGGTCAAGGCGACTCCCGAGGAGCAACCCCCGCAACCAGGGAAGAGACAGAGCCCACTCGTCCAACCTCAACCCTTCTGGGAGTGGAGCGCCACCCAGAAGCCACCTCTCGGGCTCCTCATGTTATCCGGGAACCCAGGGAGCTCTGCAACCACCTCAGGGTTTGCAGCAGCTCTTGGCGCTTGCAGCTGGTACCGCAGTATCCTACAGGTGGTGGTCTCGGAAACCAGAAGGAAGGAGCTGTCCTCGCTGAGCGCCACCTCGTTGGGGAAGTACAACCCATAGAGTAGGACTGCTACCTCTTTGCTGCTCGGGTCGAACCTCATCAATCTTCCCGTTCTGTCCCTGGACACAACCGCTGACATGAACTCCCTGTTCAAACAGCAATAGTCAATTCACATGGGTTGGTGCAATCTTATAGCAAGAGCACATCGCCCTCGTCCATCATGCTTGGAGCTGCACGCAAGGAATCGATAGTCGTCTTCTCTGCAATCTAGACAACAAAGAATTGGTTCTTCTTACCATCTCTGGAAGAGCTTGCTGCTGTCAGTGAAATAGATGACTCCGGTCTTGGCATCGATCTCCAAGCTGTCGGTGAAGCGGAAGGGGAACCCCTGCGTCGCCTCGGATCGCTCGAGCCCTTCCATGCGCTGAACCTGCGCAAACCCACGCAATCACTCTGCACACTGTTCACACCACAGCATGAAGAGAGAGAGAGAGAGAGAGAGAGAGAGAGAGACTTCTCATCAGAGCACTTCTTTAGATTGTCCTTGTTTCTTTGCTATCAAATGACAGCTTCTCATCGATAGCTTTTACACGGGCATTGCTTTCCCAGTCTCCATCATGCTCGTTCTTCCGCAAGAGGGGCGCCACTCCCGCCCTCTGCCGCCGGCGTCGAGTCCTGCGTCCTCTCCTCTGCTCGCAGCCATCGAAACAGAGCAACCATTACTCTGTTTTCTCTATTGCTGAGATCGGACTAGCAATCCTGCTAAGTGCCATCGCCCATCGCTGCCTGTGCAACCGCAGCTGCTCCCTTAGACCGCCGTGGACCAGCCCGACATAGGGTTCCTCTTCGAGGCCTCCGACGAGCGCAGCGACGCACCCGAAACGATGGTCGCCGAGGAGAGCATCGGGTTTGGCCAGATCTTGCGGTTCGACAACCTGTGCTGATCCGACCACGATCTCTCCGGTCTCTGCTGGAATTCGCCGACCCCTACCGGAATCACTATTCTGATTGACCTCTCTTCTCGCCATATCTGTGCATTTCTCCGCCTTTCTATGGTAGCGGCGGCTTGTAGGTGTGATCGTTGCAAGTACTGCTCTAGCGCCCCTCTCAGCGATTGGCGATGCCGTTGGCGCCCATCACCTTCATTACCCACAGTCAGCGCCGCTCCTCCAATCGCGACCCTCGGTACTCCCTTCCAGCCGAGCGATCGACCCTTCCCCTGCTTCCCAACCGCCGGCACCATCATCGTCCAGGCCACTCTCTGCCGCCGGTGTCGATTTCTCTCTAGGTAAGTGGTCTACGTAGCACTGTTAGGACTGAATTCTAATTTAGTTTTGAAAAAATATATTTTGAAGTAACAATAAGATAGATGTTAGAATAGGATTATGATTAGTTTAGAGGTTGATTCTTAGAGTTGAAGTTAGAGTTGTTGGAAGCATTAATTACGTCTTAGAATTAGAGTATGAGTTGTTAGGAGCATAAGTCTTAAGCATGTATCATATTAAGAGTTGGGGTTTATAAACCCTATAAATAGTCTTGTATTCTTCGGTCATTGGGTATAAAATCAAGAAAGTTCGGGTTTAGAAACCCTATAAATATCCTTGTATTCTTTCCTCTTTTATCATCAATAGATCAATATTATTTTCAGCCATTGGGCAAAAAATCAAGAAGGGAGGAACCTCTATAAAGTTCTATGGAGACCGATCCCCTATAGAGATCACCCCAAGCTTAGAATTCATAAGGGTTCTAACACTTGGTATTAGAGTAACGTTCTTGGCGTCTCGCTATCCTCCCATAGCCATCCATCAGCCCCCCATAGTCGTCCAAAGCAATTCTCACAATTGCTTGAAGATCGTCACCAAATTCTACCATCGTCTCCACTACCACATATCATCCTTTGATCTTCCCGAGAATTGCAACAGGTTCTGATTTTCTACCTTACTGCTGTTGCAATTTGGTTATCCCTATTCAAAAAATCTAAAAAATAAATTGTTCCTATTTGTTGCATAAACTTTTCATCGTAAAGTTTTCATCTTTACGATGAAAGTTATGCTAAAGAATTCCAACCACACACCCTTGACTCTTTGATTTGCTGCTGTGTTTTTACTAATCCAATCTTTACGAAATTTTTACGACGGCTTTAGCATTTCCTATCTTTGGATTTTCGTTTGGTTTCGTCGAAAAATTCTCAATATAAACCACTGATTTTTTACGTCCAAACTACTGTACTTTAGACGTAAAAATCTACTACAATACCTTTCCCGTGATCTTCGATTTTGCCGAACCTTCTGCTATCGTTTTCTTCCACGAATTTTTATCGGCATTACCTTTTCCTTACCGGTAGATTCTCCTTGAGTTTTACTCGAATCCTTATTTTGAACTATTGAAAGAAAAAATCTTGTCTATACTATGCTGAAATCTTTCGATGAAAAAATTATGTCGCAGTACCTTCTCATATTCCTTGATCTTGCTGAAACTTTTGCTGTCGATTTCTTCCACAAATTTTTTAACAGTATTATCTTTCCCTTGCCAGTGGATTCCCATTGAGTTTTGCTCGATTCCTTCTGATGAACTGCTGCAAAAATTTTGGCTACACTACTGAAATCTTTCGCTGAAAAAATTCTGCAATAATACCTTCTTGCAATCTTTAATTTTGCCAAAACTTCTGCTATCGTTTCTTTCTACGAAATTTTTGATGACATTACCTCTCTCTTACCTATAGATTCCTCTTGAGTTTCACTCAAATTTTCTTTGAGAATTTTTGAAAAAAATTACATCTTCACTGCTGGAATTTTTTCGATGAAAAATATATTGTTGCACCTTTGTCTTTCTTCTTCTTAACCCATGGAAACCCAACCATCTTGCTACCACCACCCAAGACGTCTTTAGGGCATCCCTTTAGCCTTAAGATGCAACCATCATAACATATTTTTATAATCCAAACAACACCCTAAACCACAACCCAAAACAACGACCTATCAACGTAGAATTATACAACACTACCTTTCAGTGTTTTTTACTGCACTCATATATGATCCTTACTAAAATTGTTGCTGCTACCCATGTCATCTTTAGGGCACCTCTCTAGCCTTAAGATGCAGCCATCATAACCTATTTCTAGAATCTGCAACCAACTCAAAATCGTAGCCTAAACAGTGATCTTCTGCAGCCACCGAACCTTCCACTGATCCTTACCCTCCGCATCCACCAATCCTATAAAACTGATTGTTGTTATCAACAGCAACCCTAAGCCATCCCTCTAGCCCTAAACCCTTTCACCAAATCCTCCTTATTGCCCCTACAGTAGCCCTAAATCATAGCCCCAACAACACAAAAAAAAGTAACATGTCACCCTCAAACCGTAGCCATCTGCCTATGACCCACCATCCCTTTCGGCCACCAAACCACCCAACCATTCTATACCACTGACCCAATAGCAGGAGAGGGACATTGGTATCTTAGATATGGAGGCACACACAATTGCATCTCAATATTCAATCGATGCCAAGTTGGAGGCGTTTGAATCATGCATAGAGGACAAATTACGTGCCTTATTCGTCGAATTCAGATTAAGCTGATCTTCGAGCCCAATAAAATTCCAGCAGGGAGAAAGTTCAGAGAGGCCTCTTAAAAAGAAAGATGAGCCACTGATATGAGGTAGCCACATATGAGGGTGGACTCTCCTCGATGGGAAGGAGACCCGGCGTGATGGATTTCGCATATCAAACATTACTTCCGTCATCACTAAACACCGGAGGATTCTATAGTAGACACCACTATCATTCACCGTGAAGGAGATGCTATACGATAGTACAATTAGCTTGAATATAACTATAGGGCTCCGATGTGGATACAATTCAAGTATGCGCTACTGAATCGCTTTGGGTTGACCAAGTACGAGAATATCAACGGACAACTTGCCAAGATCCGACAAACCTCCACGATCCAAGTATACTAGACCAGTTTTGAGGGATTATCTTACTTTGCTTATGATTGGTCTGATAGATAATTATTAGGGATGTTCACCGAAGGACTCAAGTCAAAAATTAAAGGAGAGGTTAAAGCGCAGCAGCCCCCACCGTGAAGGCCGCAATCTCTTTCGCTCGAATCCAAGAGGAACGACTGAACCAAGATGCTTGGAGGATGAGAACCACTCTTAGACTAGCAACATATAAACCTCCCTTTGCTCCCAGCCATTCTTTGCTGCCAAAAAATTTGACGACAGAAGAGCTACGCGATAGATCAGCGAAGGGCCTTTGTTGGCATTGCAACGAACTTTAGAGCCGCAACCGTCGCTACAAAAAAGAGGAGCTTTCCATGATAAAATCTATTAAAGAATATGAAGAAGAGGTCTAGGAATCTAAGGAGGAGAACACAAAGGAGGACCCGCAGTCGGCCGATTGTACGACTCACACTTTAGCCGGCCATGCGAACCCGCAAGCAATAAAAGTTGAAGAATCCTTTAAGCAACAACCCATCACCATCCTCACCAACAATCTTATGAATGACAAGGGAGAACAAGTGACCTTATGCTAGAAATGTGGGAGCAAAGTAATGACGATCTCGATACAACACTTGCAGAAGCTTGCTGAAATTTCAAGCGCCTCTACCGAACCGAGCCGACTACTTCCTACCAGGCTATACAATCTTCATATGCTGATCTTGTAGGAGGAACCACTAGCACATATTAAGCCATATTACTGTCCACATCCTTAGAGGGTCGAAGCTAAAAGGATCGTCTAGGAGATGCAAGAGACAGATCATTTGGCTACGACCTTCCCTTGCAAGGATTTATCTCCAAAAGCTTTACCTATTTGCCTACATGTATAAACTCTTCTTGAAGTGCTACATCCAGCCGAACCAGCTATGACTTCTGAAGCACTCCCACATCTTGGGCTACTTTCATGACTTATCCAAGGAGTGGATCATAATGCTCAGAGTCTTTCCTGATGATGACCACCGATCCACGGCTCACGACCATAAGAAGATTGAGTCCCTCCAACATGGAATCTATGACACTAAACTTTATTGGATGAAGATCAAAATTCTAAAGGGATAGGAGGAAGGCATCCATACGTCCACCATCTACAGGATCCTCAATGTCACGATGTCATCTACATCAGTGCTATCATTACTCGATCGTGGCAATGTATTCGCAATTGGAGCAAACATATCAGGGATTGAGATCGGCATCTCCCTAATATACATTGAGGCTCTTCCTACATTTCACATGATGATTTTAATCTGTAAATGGATACTAATTGCTACTGAATTTGTTTGGCATGATACAGGTCAATAGCACAAAAGAGAGATAAAAATAGGCTTCATAAAATTGTAACTCCTACCCTCCCCAGACTCAGAATGGGCTCACACCACTAGGGACCTTATTAAAAAGGAGCAATTATTCCAAAAGAAGGCTTGGTTACTATTAAAGAACAACCAAGTGACAGCCCATACAAGAAAGAATTTATGAGTGTTACAATGAATTCGATTGGGAAATCCAATGGCAAAAAGGAGATTCGTTAGCTCGTTATTTAGTACGAATCGGTGAAATGAGGGAATCTATAAAAATAATTCAACAGGCTCTAGAAGGAATTCCTGGAGGATCCTATGAGAATTTAGAAGTTCGACGCTTTGATAGAGCAAAAAATTCCGAATGGAATGATTTTGAATATAGATTTATTAGTAAAAAACCTTCACCCAATTTTGAATTGTCGAAACAAGAACTTTACATGAGAGTAGAAGCCCTAAAAGGGGAATTTGGAATTTATTTGATAGGAGATAATAGTGTTTTCCCTTGGAGATAAAAAATTTGTCCATCCGGCTTCATAAATTTGCAAATTCTTCCTCAGCTAGTTAAAAGAATGAAATTGGCTGATATCATGACGATACTAGGTAGTATAGATATCATTATAGGAGAGCTCCATGTTTCTGGATCGTGATCTACAATTCCTCATGAGGGTCCCTCGTGGCCCTATAGTAGGCACATCCTGCTCCTGGGGTCCAGCATCAATAGTAGTAATTGGAAGGTGATTTGTCATGTTCTGTGGTCTCATACAATCATCAGCTGAACCTGGGCCTCCTTATCGACTTGGGTGTCGGGTGGATAAATCGTGGCTGCGTTATCCTCTCTAAACTTTCATTTCTAAGGAGATACTTGAAGGATCAATTGTATTTTTTAATTGTACTGATATGATCCATAAGTCAAGGCTCAATTGTGATCCCCAATTTTGCAAGGGCCAAAGTAGCAGGGGGGGCCACTTCCTTAAGGCTCGAATTTTCTTCTGGTAGGGCTGGAGACGCAGGGAAACTCGATATTCAATAACAAACCTTCTTCTGCTCCAATATTTGTCAGGGAGCTGAATTTTATGAAGATCACATTGTATTCAAGAAGCTCGTAACATCGGTTCTGATAAACCCCAATTTATTGCTTCCTCTCCACCAATAATGCCCACTCCTTCGACTCGCTCCAAAAAATGGGATTTCACGTAATGAGTTTTTGATATTCAACAATTCCTGTTAAAAAATAATCGCAAAAATCCAGACACTTATCTATCCAGCCATAAGGTAGATCGACATCTACTCCTCCGATGCAACAATAATTATGCATCATTCGCATACCTGTCGTGGCTTCGAATAAATCATATATCAATTATCTTTCTCTGAAAATATAGAAAAAGGGAGTTTGCACGCCGATATCCGCCATAAAAGGCCCAAGCCATAACAAATGAGAAGCTATACAGCTCAACTCCATCATAATTACTCCGATATAGCTAGCCCTTTTAGGTACTTGAACATTTTCCAGTTGTTCTGGTGCATTTACCGTTATTGCCTCTGTGAACATAGTAGCTAAATAATCCCAACATGTTACATAAGACAGATATTGTATAATTGTTCGGTTTTCCACTATTATTTCCATCCCTCTGTGTAAATAGCCCAATACGGGTTCACAGTCAATAACATCTTCACCATCGAGAGTAACGATCAGTCGAAGAACACCATGCATTGATGGGTGGTGAGGACCCATATTAACTATCATGAAATCTTTTTTTTTGTAGCCGGTACAATCATATCTTTTCTTTCTTAATTCATTATTTCATGAATTCCTCAAAAAAAGTAGGAGATTCATCAAAATAAAAAATCTAATAACTACTATACTAATTCAAACAATTTAATTAACAATTTTTTGGCTCCCGAATATCCAACTGGTCAATTAATTTCTTATAACGCGCTCTATTTTTCTTTGACAAATAAGCCAGCAGACGTTGATGTTTTCTCAGAATTTTTTGTAGACTTCTTTGTGATAAAAAATCTATTTTGTGCAATTCAAGTAAGTCTTCATATCTTATTGGTGAAACTTAATACTTGAAATTCAACATAACCCCTGTTTTCTTCTTTTTCTTCTTGTGGAAGAAGTGAAATGAATGAATTTTTGACCATAAAACTTTTTTTATCTTTTCTTTTCTTTCTTTTCCATGCCATGGATTTTATCGATCAGGAAAAATAAAATAATTATTATTATATTATGTCAATTTTTTTTTTAATATAGTACACGCAAAAATTTAGATTTATCCGTTTCTATCTAAATCAAAATTTCCATTTGATTTAGATAGAAAAGAAAAGGACAATATATTGCTGCATTTACGAAAGAGAATGATTTCTTTGCACCTAAAAGATTATGTAGATTTCTTTCTAGATTCAATTGAATTGATACAAAAGTAAATACGTATCATGTACCAGAACGTAACACACCATATACGTACATCTTTCAATTTTTATTTACTGAATTATTATTAAATAATTTTGAATCGTGGATACATATGTATCCTTGACATACTGAAACGACTACCATTATTGGTATCAAACTAATAGTGATCCATACAAGCTAAATCTTGTAATGGTAATTGGGCCAAAGAAACAATTTACATTTAATTAATTTATTTAAATCCGTATTAAGACGTTTGTCCTCATCCAAAAATTGTTCAGAGTTTATTATGTTGTTTTCATTGCAAAATATTGGATTTCTATTCACAATATCCCAATTATGAGAGTTGAAACGAATTAGAATTCTCAATTCTCTACGACGTCTAGGAGATAGAATATTTTCAGGAACAAGGAAATTATAATGATCTTGATCCCCATTCACAAATATATTGCCATGTCGTCCAGTGGATTTTTTTTTAATTCTTCTTATCAACATATATTTTCTTTATGTATTTTCTATTAATTTTGATGTTTACTCTTATCGACCAATGAAATACTTATGGTTTGATATATAATGAATTTTCCATCCCTTCTTAAAGATAGACGAATTGGTTCGATAATCAATATTCATTTTTTTATTAATTCTGTAAGAGCTAGATCTTTCTGAATCCGCATTACATCCAGATTTATCTCTCCTCTTTGAATTGAGGATATAACAATTTCCCTTGAATTTATCAATCTAAGTAGGAGACAATATATCCTAACATTATTAATTATTTTTCCATTCAAGGGGTCATCCCATCTTAATTGAAAAAGAAAATATTTTTCCAGGAACAAATCTAGTTCTCTTTCATTATTTTTCTTGGATTGTTTTTTTTTACCTTTTTTAATGTTTGATCTCGTGTAATCCTATTCAAGATATTCCTTTTGGTTTTGTTTTTGTGGATCCGATACAAGATTTGATTGACCCTCTTTTTCTTGGTTGGAATTTTGAAATTCTATTTTAATGGAATATTTTTTATTTTTCTTTTGACTAATATCTTTTTCATTTTTCTTTTGACTGATATTTTTTTCATTTTTCTTTTGACTAATATTTTTTTCAATTTTCTTTTGACTAATATTTTTCAATTTTCTTTTGACTAATATTATTTTCATTTTTCTTTTGACTAATATTATTTTTATTTTTCTTTTGATTAATATTATTTTCATAATAAATATTAGAAAGAAGTAATTTGATTGGTATGATCCATGGTTTAATCTTATATGCATCAAAAGGTAACACAAATTCTGGGAAGAACCAAGGTTTTAGATTTGATATGGTAGAATAATTTTGATTTATTCCCATCCAATCAATTTTTTTTTATTAGTCTTGGTTTTTTTACCAATTTCAGTGCCGATATACATATCCGTCCAGCCCTCAATATTACTATTGTTCTCAATATCACTATTGTTTCTAAGGCAAAAATGAAAAATTCTATAATCCAAATATTGAGGGTCTGTTAGGACTCTAGCTAGGGGAGTCTTAATTTAGTTTCATTAAAGAGGGCAAACATGTAAATCCTAAGGGTATTCATGTAAATCCTATATAGCTGACCCCTATTAAAGAGGTGAGGAGGCCAAGTAGGTTAGGATTAGTTTGGAGGAAGATATTTTGAGGGAAGAATAAGATACATATCACCCTAATTAACCACCCCTTATCCTAGTTAAAGAGGGGTTGGTTGAGGCGGGGTTAAATTAGAATATGATTAGGATTAGTCTGGAGGTTGCTTCTTAGAGTTGGAGTTGGAGTTGTTAGAAGTATGAGTTGCTTCTTAGAGTTGGAGTAGGAGTTGTTAGGAGTAGTTAGAAGTATGAGTATTAAGTAGAAATCCTATTAGGAGTTGGGGTTTAGAAGCCCTATAAGTAGCCTTATATTCTCGTCTCTTTCATCATCAATATATCATCTTATTTTTAGCCATTGGGCAGAAAACCAAGGAGGGAGGAACCCCTATAGAGTTCTAAGGAGGTAAATCCCCTATAGAGATCACCCCAAGCTTAGAATATGCAAGGGTTGTAACAGTTGCTCTCTGTCGTCCTCGGCATAATCTACATCGCCCTGATCTACTGAAATCTCACCGTGGACTTTTCCACCGACGTTGCCGCTACCTGCTGTCGTAGACCACCTGCATGACCCCGCTACCCAACCTCATCCTGACGAGATGCGGCTTTCATTCTAGCCGAGAGCTACATCATGAGTCCTCCATGCCCATTGGTACCATCAAGAACACCCCTCCGCTGTAGTCTTTTTGGCCGCAAGGTCAAGCGTTGCCTCCTTCCTACCGGCAACAGAAGATGATCCCCCCCCCCCCCCCCCCCCCCCCCCCCCCCCCCCCCCACAACTCGGGGACAAATCAAAGAAGATAAAGAAAACACTACTTTCCGATCCCACTCTTCCACTTGGCTATCTTATGCGGCTCATTGTACTGGTGATCGAAGAAGGAAACGACCCTCCCCTCCCCTCGTCCGTAAGCAGGGGACCACGATAGCTCTACTAGCACCACAATACAGTAGCTTCTGTCTTCCTTTGCTACTGTAGTCTCCAGTTCTTGCATCCTAGTCAGCCATACACTGATCTGCAAACACTTCAACAAGGCAAATCTTTTGGATCTAGCCATGACAATGATTGGTACTTTTTCTCTCAATGTCTTCGTCATCTACCTCTCAAGTTCTCATCACTGTCCCCGTAGGGAGCAATAGTACTTCTCAGCATACAGGGCTTGTCTCCATCAATGCTGCAACTCTCATCCCTTCCAAATTATCTAAAGGAGGCAACTACGCATCCTGGTGTTCTCTAATCTCCTCTTTGGATATGATTTATTAGTTATGTTGATGAATGTTTCAATTGTCAACCAACAATGATCAACATCCTAGGCAACAAGTCAAGTACCAAATTCGGAGCATAAACTATGGTTACATCAAGATCGTCTTATTCTTCAAGTGATTCAAGCCTCCGTCGCTGGATCCGTCGCACCACTTATATCTTCCTGTGCTATTGCTATTGAATCCTGGTGCAAGTTGTAAATTATATTAGCAAATCGCTTGCGCACTCGTATGCTCGGCCTCCTCTTGTTAGGATCAATTGGCATTAAGAGGGGGGGTGAATTAGTGCAAGAGATATAGTGTTTGATTAAAAAATCTTTCTTTTGTAAAGTAAAGAATAAACAATGGAAGCTTCTTTTGATATTTCGATAAAATCGATTAAGAGCTGATTTGAAAGAAGTTAAGAGATTGAAACTTCGTATCTAACTATCAAGTGTTTAAAAGAAATCAAAAGTAAAATAAAAGTAATTAAAGTACACTCACAGTTATAGCCACTGACGTCTAGTATCAACCTTCTTTGGGTAAAGATGAAACCCTTACAACTTCATCTCTCCTTTAACAGGCTTAGGAGATGAACCTTACAATCTCACAAGGGAGAACTACAAGTTTTACAAGACTTTTCTCTCTCTCTTCCTCATTTTCTTTTTCTTACAAATTTCACACACAATTTATCACATAATTTCTGCCCAAAAATTATTGTATGAAATGCAAAAAAACTTGGGGTCTATATAGGCCCCAATTAGCTTCAGATTTAGAGCCAAAATTAAAACTTATCCAAAAAAATATGGGTACGATTGGTACAATCGCCAGCGCCGATAGTACAACCGTTGAAAGCCCCCTGAAAATAGGGTACGAGTGGCTCAACCGTCAGCCTAGGCGGTCGAACCATCGCTTGCTACTCGAAATCCTAGGCGATAATGGTACAATCGCTAGTTTGGGCGGTACAACGACCGCCTGCTGCCTGGATTCCTGGGTGACAACGGTACAACCGCCAAGATTTTCGGAAAATTGATTCCCTTCACTTGTCCAATCCCGACTTGTATCTCCTATTGATCAATTTTCAGGTCAACTAATTGAGCTCAACTTGAGCTCACTCAATTCATCCCCTTACTGGACCTGGTTGTGTTACATTAAGTTGATTTGGATTCTTTCCAAATCAAACTCAATTAGGACTCAATCCCTAACAACGACTCATTGATTACAACCATAAGGACCATCAAGCTAAACAATGAGCTAACTCCCGTCAATCCAACAACCTTTGACATTCTTGCGGTGAGTCTTATTGTCTTCCTTCAGCGATCTCTTGGCGTGTTCCCAATGAGCTTCCCGATTCTTTCGGCGGACTCCTTGTGAACTCCCGATGAGCTCCCATAGCATCGTTCGAACCTTGGCCCGATGGCCAAACTTGATCTTGGCCTATCATCTGGTTGTAATTCTTTTCTCTCCGTCATAGTTAAATCTTAACGATGCTAATTATTGTTGGGAAACCTACAACGGGTGCATCACATGCGCGGCGAAAATCAAAACAAAAATCGATTTCCCATCTAGATCAAATTGTCGTGCAAAAGATTGGGATCACGAGAAAAATACAAAAACCGATAAAACCACGATGTAAGAGAGATTGATTTTACCTAGGGAGATCGTATATCCCTGTATTCCAAATCCGGATGGAGAAGATGAAGGAGGTCAAGCGTTCTCCTCTCTAGCGATATCTACACGATGGATCTCTATAGCGAAACTCCTCTAATCTGATCTTGCAACTCTTGTGCAGAGAGAGAGGAGAATAGGAGGTGGTGGCTAAAATTATAGCCTATCAATCCTGAGTCTCCCCTCCTATTTATAAAGAGCCACCAAAACCATACGGCTCCTTCCTTAGTGGGTATTGATCTTCATCCAATAACTCACTAATCTTGCATTATTGGATCTCTATCTAATAATCTCCTTAGGCCTATAATTGGGCCTTAATCAAGGAGCCCATCAATATAGGATCTCATCTAATAAGAATAGAGGCTAATTAGATCTTCATCCAATCCTCTATTCGTTGAAGCATCCACCATATGTGTGTGACCCTCTAGGCCCGATACTGAGCTGGCCGTGAGTCACTCCCATCAGAACTCTTTCTGATATAGTGAATTATTATCTCCATAATAATTCACTCGACTCATCGACTATGGACGTACTAAGCCACTACGCCATAGTCCCCATACGGTATAGGGGGATCAAATCCATCAGACCTGTCTGTCCATAGTTACCATGTATCTATAATCCCTCATCCAAATAATATCCCAGAGACCGTATATTGGATATGGTATTGTCAAGTCATATACGGAATCAGTTTGTCTTGCTCTAATCGGATTCTACCGGAGAACTCCTTCTCTTTCAATCCAAATGACCCTGGCCAGGGATTTATCTAAGTAAGCACATATGAGATATTTCTCTCGTGATAACGAGAGTGGATGATCCTTTATTGACACTCAATTATCTTCGTAAGGTTGGATACCAATCCCGATAACCAGTTGTACCAGATTTGGAGCTTTCCGAATCTGTAAGTCTGACGTCAAAGAAATGAGTACTCATACAAGGCATCCTTGGTGTCTCAAGTTCAAGGACCAGATACACAATTGGGACTATGGAATCACTGTCTGACATTAGGTAAACATTCCATAAGCGGATCAATCGGTGAACTCATTCTCCAATGAGCACATGTACTATATCCTTAGTGTCTCCACACAAGTGGCTATGAGACCAATCACCTCCATCATATGGACGGGTATATAGTACAATGGTCTATCCGGTTATCTAGATTATCCGTCGAGTAACCTATGATCGGGATTATTTAGGGTTTGTGTTTAAAGATGAATCAATCTCATTATCGTGATCTCATCATGATCCGATTCCTATTACACAGAACCAAAGATATCACAATATATATCCTATATATAATATAATGTGAGAATATACCAATATTAATCATAAGTAAAAAGATTACGCAATGTGTCACACGTGTCATCACTCGCGTGATTGGCTTGCAGGGCACCTGTAACCAGCAATCTCCCACTTGACCTAAAGCCAATCACCTATATGTCTGATCCCCATCAGACCCCTGTGACGCTCAAATACAATCTGAGCCAACAGCTTCGTTAGTGGATCTGCAATGTTATCTTCGGATGAAACTCTTCCCATTGCTATATCTTTACAGGCTATGATCTCTCTTATTAGATGGAACCTCCTCAGAACATGCTTAAACTTTTGATGAGACCTGGGTTCCTTCGCTTGAGCTATTGCCCCATTGTTGTCGTAATATATGGGAATTGGTTCTACACCGCTTGGTACGACTTTCGAATCTTCGATGAACTTCTTCATCCATACCCATTCCTTTGCTGCTTCTACTGCAACAATGTATTCCACCTCTGTGGTCGAGTCAGCAGTAGTATCTTGCTTGGAACTCTTTTAGCTTACTGCTCCTCCATTCATGGTGAAAACAGACCTTGAATTTGACTTGCTATCATTAATGTCAGATTGAAAACTTGAGTTTGTGTATCTCTCAACCTGCAGGCTACCTCCTCCATATACTAGTAAAAGATCCTTAGTCCTTCTCAAGGACTTAAGGATACACTTTACTGCCTTCCAGTGTTTTAAACCTGGATCTGCTTGATACCTACTGGTGACACTCAGAGCATGTGCTATATCAGGTCTAGTACATAATATCGCATACATGATAGATCCTATCGCTGAGGCATAAGGTATCTTATCTATGTCTGTCCATTCTTTAGGAGTCTTTGAGGACATACTCCTAGAAAGTGATATTCCATGTCTCATCGGTATGAGACCTCTCTTGAAATTTTTCATGCCAAACATTTTGACAATGGAGTCTATGTACCTAGATTGGGACAAGCCAATCATCCTTTGGATCTATCTCTATAGATCCTGATCCCCAAAATATAGGATGATTTCTCAAATCTTTCATTGAGAAGTTTCTAGATAGCCAAGCATTTATCGTGGAGAGCATTCCTACATCATTCCCAATGATTAAGATGTCATCCACATATAGCACCAAGAAGGTGATAGCACTTTCACTTACCTTCCTGTACACATAAGGCTCACTTCATTCTTAACGAAGTCATAAGATCTGATCACCACATCAAATCTTATGTTCCAACTTCGGGAAGCTTGCTTCAATCCATAAATGGATCTAAGCAACTTGCACACTTTATCTGGACTCTCTTTAGATACGAATCACTCTGGTTGTATCATATATACCTCTTCCTCGAGGTTGCCATCGAGTGCTGGTTACAGGTACCCTACAAGCCAATAACGTGGGTGATGACACATGTGACACGCTGTGTGATCTTTTTGCTTATGATTAATATTGACATATTCTCACATTATATTATATGTAGCATATATATTGTGATGTCCTTGGTTCTGTGTAATGGGAATCAGATAGTGATGAGATCACGATAATGAGATCGATTCATCTTTAAACACAGATCCTAAACAATCCCGGTCATAGGTAAGATTGGTAGCCAACCTTATGAAGGCAATTGAGTGTCAATAAAGGATCATCCACTCTCGGTATCATGAGAAGAATATCCCAACATGTGCTTGCTTAGATAAATCCCTGGCCAGGGTCAATCAGATTGAGAAAGAAGGAGTTCTCCGGTAGAATCTGATTAGAGCAAGACAAACTGATTCTATATGTGACCTAACAGTACCATGTCCAATATACAGTCTCTGGGATATTATTTGGATGAGGGATTATAAATACATGGTAACTGTGGATAGATAGGTTCGATGGATTTTATCCCTCCTGTACCGTCTTGGGACTGTGGCGTAGTGGCCTAGTATGTTCATAGTCGATGAGTCGAGTGAATTATTATGGATATAATAATTCACTATATCAGAAGGAGTTCTGATGAGAGTAACTCACGGCCAGTTCGGTATCGGGCCTAGAGGGTCACACACATATGGTGGATGCTTCAACGAATAGAGGATTGAATGAAGATCCAATTAGCCCCTAGTCTCATTAGATGAGACTCTATGTTGATGAGCTCCTTGATTAAGACCCAATTATAGGCCTAAGGAGATTATTGGATAGAGATCCAATAATGCAAGGTTAGTGGATTATTTATTGGATGGAGATCCAATACCCACTAAGGAAGGAGCCCCTAGGGTCTTGGTGGCTCTCTATAAATAGGAGGGGAGACTCAGGGTTGATTAGTTATAACTTTAGCCACCACCTCATATTCTCCTCCCTCCATCTGAGCAAGAGTTGCAAGATCAGATTAGAGGAGTTTCGCTGCAGAGATCCATCATGTAGATACCACTAGAGAGGACGCTTGACTTCCTTCATCTTCTCCATCTGAATTTGGAATACAAGGATATACGATCTCCCTAGGTAAAATCAATCTCTCATGTATCGTGGTTTTTATGATTTTTCTCGTGACCCCAATCTTTTGCACGACGATTTGATCTGCGTGGGAAATCGATTTTTGTTTTGATTTTCGCTACGCATGTGATGCACTCGCTGTAGGTTTCCCAACATTGAGGAATGCTGTTTTGACATTCATCTGCCAGATCTCATAGTCATAGTGTGCTGCAATAGCCAAAATAATTCTAATGGACTTAAGTATGGCTACAGGTGAAAATGTTTCATCATAGTCAACTCCTTGTCTTTGACGATATCCTTTAGCTACCAACCTTGCTTTATATGTCTCTACCTTTCCATCCACTCCAATTTTTTTCTTGAAGATCCATTTGCAGCCGATGGGTACAATACTCACAGGTGCATCCATAAGGTTCCAAACCTTGTTAGAGTACATGGAATCAATCTCAGAATTTATGGCTTCTTGCCACTTCCCGGAGTTTATACTTATAATAGCCTCCTCGTAGGTCTGAGGATCAACATCTTGAGAGTCATCTCCACTGATATGTCCCACATATCTTTTAGGAGGGTGAGATACTCTACTAGACTTACGTAAATTTGGAATTTGTGTGTTAGGTACCTGAACAGACTCGGGCTCTGGAATGGTGTTTGAGCTAGGTTCTCCAACCTCGCTTAATTCTATCTCACTCCCACTGTTCCACCAAGAATATGTTCCTTCTCAAGGAACACAGCTCTCTTGACAACAAAGACCTTTCGATCCTCGGGATAATAAAAATAATACCCACAAGTTTCCTTTGGGTATCCCACGAATGTGTACCATTCTATTATTGATTCCAACTTATCGGGGTTGTGTCTTCTAACGTGGGCAGAACAGCCCTAAATCTTAATAATTTTAAGATCGAGCTTCTTTCCTTTCTATATCTCATATGGTGTAGATACTACCGACTTTGATGGAACTCTGTTCAGAAGGTAAGCTGCAGTCTTTAGGGCGTACCCCCAGAATGAGACGGTTAGGTCAGTGAAACTCATTATGGATCACACCATGTCTAACAGCGTACGATTCCTCCTTTCTGATACACCATTGAGCTGAGGTGTATAAGGAGGTGTCCACTGGGATAGAATCTCATTGTCCCTGAGTAAATGGGTGAACTCCGTACTCAAGTACTCTCCTCCTCGATCTAATCGAAGAGTCTTAATACTCTTTCCAATTTGGTTTTCTACCTCATTCTAATCTTATTTCGTATCGGTCTCCTAATCGTGTCACACACATATATATTTAATATATATCTACATCGTATGCAAATATATATATACATATATCTAGTAGGTGTATAACAAACACATCACATATGCAAGCCATACTGGATAATCATGAGCCGTCACATAATATGATTAAGCCCGAGCCAATGGGCCTAATCATTCATAATGGGATCTATGTGTGCATTGGCGTATCTCCATGCCCTGTGATTGTTGATCTCATCATTATCGGTTCCGTCGGATCATCGCATCACCATGCGTCGTGATCTCTCGCCACAGCATCGTGGATCCCGTTGTCATCTCCACGCTCCCACTGCGCCTCTCCATGTAATTACAAATAATCACAGGTACGCAGGCTAAACAATAAATGAGAAAAACGTAGGCTCGCAGGCCCTAATAAAAATATAATCACAATTACATACATCACAACACATGGCTCATGATCATCCATCCACATCATACATCACATGTACATCACCTCATATGTAGGATTACTAGATATATAATAATTAATTAAACTATTTAATTAATTATTTTTCTAGAAATCAGGATATGCTCGGAATTTTCAGAATTGTCAAGGATATTTTTATAATTCTAGATGAGAGGACAGTACTCGAAATTTCTAAAATTATTAAGGGTATTTTTGGAATTCTGTACACAAGGATAGTCCTTGGAATTTTTCAAATTTTGAGGGGCTTTTTAGTTATTTTTCAAAAAGAAGCCCTAACCCTCTCCTTCACCCTCCTGCGTCGTCGTCGTCGCTGCCCCTACGCAAGTGGCGGTGCTGCGCGTTACGGTCGGCAACCACCCTGCCAAGGGGCGGCCACCCCTGCGGCCGGCGCCGCTGCCCCTTCTGGCGGTAGCCCCTTGCGGGCGCGCCGCGGGCAACCCCTTGCGGGTTGGTCGCTGGCGGCCGTCCCTTTCGGGCGCGCCACTGGCAGCCGCCCCTGCAAGCTGGCCGCAATCGACCGCGCCCATGGGTGGCCGCCCCTTGCAGGCTATTGCCCCTGCGGGCGGCCGCCCCTTGCAGGTGGCCGACAACCCCCTTATAGGAGGGCCATAGCTGCAACCGGCCGCCCTACAGGGGCGGCTGGCCTTGCAGGGGGGCCTTGGCCGCAGCCGGCTGCCCCTTGCAGCAAGCCACGACCAACCCCTCCTCCTCGCTATTCTTGCTGCGAACACATTGAACGATTATACGCGATTCAGTCTCATCACACATAGTTTAAAAACCAATCTGTCGCACAAAAACCTGGCTCTGATACCACTGTTGGGAAACCTACAGTAGGTGCATCAAATGCGCAGCAAAAATCAAAACAAAAATCGGTTTCTCACGCAGATCAAATCGTCGTACAAAAGATTGGGGTCGCAAGAAAAACACAAAAATCGATAAAATCGCGATATGAGAGAGATTGATTTTACCAAGGGAGATCATATATCATTGTATTCCAAATCCGGATGGAGAAGATGGAGGTCAAGCGTCCTCCTCTCTAGCGGTATCCACACGATGGATCTCTGCAGCGAAACTCCTCTAATCTGATCTCGCAACTCTTGCACAGAGGGAGGCAGGAGAATATGAGGTGGTGGCTAAAGTTGTAACCTATCAACCCTGAGTCTTCCCTCCTATTTATACAAAGTCACCAAAACCCTAGGGCTCCTTCCTTAGTGGGTATTGGATCTCCATCCAATAACCCACTAATCTTGCATTATTGGATCTCTATCCAATAATCTCCTTAGGCCTATAATTGTGCCTTAATCAAGTAGCCCATCAACATAGGGTCTCATCTAATGAGAATAGGGGCTAATTGGATCTTCATCCAATCCTCTATTCGTTGAAGCATCCACCATATGTGTGTGACCCTCTAGGCCCGATACCGAGTTGGCCGTGAGTCACTCCCATCAGAACTCCTTCTGATATAGTGAATTATTATCTCCATAATAATTCACTCGATTCATCGACTATGGACGTACTAAGCCACTACGCCATAGTCCCCAGACGGTACAGGGGGATTGAATCTATCGGACATGTCTGTCCATAGTTACCATGTATCTATAATCCATCATCCAACTAATATCCCAGAGATCATATATTGGATATGGTACTGTCAGATCATATACGGAATCAGTTTGTCTTGCTCTAATCGGATTCTACCGGAGAACTTCTTCTCTCTCAATCCAAATGACCCTTGCCAGAGATTTGTCTAAGCAAGCACATATGGGATATTCCTCTCGTGATACCGACGGTGGATGATCCTCTATTGACACTCAATTGCCTTCGTAAGGTTGGCTACCAATCCCGGTAACCAGTTGTACCAGATCTAGAGCTTTCCAAACCTGTAAGTCTGGCGTCAAAGAAATGGGTACTCATACAACGCATCCTTAGTGTCTCAAGTCCAAAGACTAGATACACAACTGGGACTATGGAATCGTTGTCTGACATTAGGTATCATTAACCATACAACATACCATAAGTGGATCAATCAGTGAACTCATTCTCCAATGAGCACATGTACTATATCCTTAGTGTCTCAACACAAGTAGATATGAGACCAACTGCCTTCATTATATGGACAGGTATATAGTACACTAGTCTGTTAGATTATCTCGATGTCCCTCTCGAGTACCTATGACCGAGATTATTTAGGATCTGTGTTTAAAGATGAATCGATCTCATTATCGTGATCTCATCATGATCCGATTCCCATTACACAGAACAAAGGACATCACGATATATATGCTACATATAATATAATGTGAGAATATGTCAATATTAATCATAAGCAAAAAGATTACACAATGTGTCACACGTGCCATCACTCGCATGATTGGCTTGCATGGCACCTGTAACCATCAACTATGACTTAATTAATTATAATCAACATGGCCAATAAATCCACTTCAAGACCTTCCCAACTCCCGGCAAGCTTTTCGGCTTCCCTCAATAATCTTTTGGCGAGTCCCAGTCTTCTTCCGGTGAACTCCCTTGTGCTATCCTAGCAAACTCCCGATACCCTCGGTGAGCTCCTAACTTACTCCAAGTGAGTTCCCAATCGCATTATCCTCACTCCGACCCAATGCCTGGACTTGACTTTAGCCAAATCTCCAATTGTAATTTTCTCTCTGTCGTAGTTAATCTTACATCAATCAACTCTAACAACCTTATTAGATCAATAACCTATCAATTGATTTCATCATCAAAATTCAAGATTCAACACCTCTCTAGTCTAATGAACATAAAACAAGAGGGAAGTACCATCGTGAATTATCTCCAAAATATAAATATTATCATCGATGATTTAGCTTTAACATGACATAACCTCAGTGATGATGAAATTATTGTACACACCCTCAATGGTCTTGGGGCTGAGTACAAAGAATTAGTAGTGGTAATTTGGGCACATGACTCATCGCTATCATTTGAAAAGCTGTACGATAACTTGACTGACATGAGATGTACTTGAAGCGCGAAGATAGGGAACTAGGACCACATATCATTGCTCAAGTAAGTCACAAATCTAAAAGAAAGAACAATCAGGATTCTGAGCTTATCAACAAGGGCTTGGGATAGGTACCATCTTCCCACAATCAAGGTAGCAACTTCATTATCCAACAACCTTGGCGTCCTACTCCCATGCCTCAAGGTAGTAACATTAATTATCAACAGCCTTGGCGTCCTGCTCCTATGCCTTAATAACAAATAGTATGCCAACTATATGATAAAGTTGGTCACTCCACCAAAGTCTGTTGGTCTCATCCTCGACCTTCAGCTACCATGCCCCAAGCACATCTCACTACTACCCCGATTTCTGATTAACATTATTTGATTATGTACTTTGGCGCCTCCCATCATATCACCTCGGAGCTCAAAAACTTATTCCTTCATACAGTTATGGTGGTAACGATGACATCATCATTGGTGATGGTAAGTGACTTCTCATTACTCATATTGATTTTATAATGTTTAATTCGTATACTCTTAACTTTACACTCGATGATGTGTTGGGTGCTCCTCATATTAAATGAAATCTTATTTTTGTCTCTCAATTTTGTAAACAAAATAATACATCCATTAAATTTTTTTCCTAACTCCTTTCTTGTCAAGGATCTGAGCACGGGGGTATCGTTAGTTCCATACCAGAGTAAAGACAACATCTACCAATGGTCATCAATCTCTCAGCTCACTGCCTACTATTCTATTACTGCTCCAATGGATGTGTGGTATCATCGTCTTGGTCATCCTTCTTCCTCAACTCAACAAAAGTTTTTCTCTCGTTATGCTCTTCCAACTTTTAAAGCTAGCTCTATTTTTAATCATTGTGATACATGCCTTAGTAATAAAAGTCATTTACTGCCATTTTAAAATTTCTCTATCTCTTGCACACAACCATTTGAAAATTTTTATACTGATGTTTGAGGTCCTACGCCAATTATTTCATTTGATAAATATATATTCTATGGTGTCTTTATCAACTATTTTACCAAGTATACTTGGTTTTATCCTCTTCGACATAAGCCTGAGGTCTCCATAATCTTTATTACCTTCAAAAAGATGATTGAAAATGTTTTTCAGTCCAAAACAATTTATTATGACGGTGGGGTGAATACCAAAAACTTACATTATGTCTGTTAGCCTGTGGTATGTAGCATCTTAGATCTCCCCCATACACTCCTCAACTAGTTGGCTCAGTCGAACGCAAACATCGGCATATAGTTGAAACTGGTCTCACACTTCTCCATCATGCCTCCATGCTAACTACTTTTTGGTCTACAGCCTTCTAGACTGTAGTCTATCTCATTAATCGCATGCCTACTCCAGTCTCCATAATTAGTCGTCATTTGAAAAACTATTTCATAAATTCTTAAATCTTTAGAAACTTAGGGTTTTTGGTTGTGTCTGTTATCCTTGGCTAAATCCTTATACATCACATAAACTATCCCCAAGGTCAAAGTCTTGTACCTTAATTGGTTACTCTCTTGAATATAATGCTTACCGATGTTATGATCCTCTAACTCATAGAGATTTTGTGTCTCGTCATGTTATCTTTGTGGAATCTTCCTTTCCATTTCACTAGTCCAAGTATTCTTCTATACAAACCAACCCAATAAATATATATCAGTGGCACATGCCATTGTCCAATGAGTCTCCACAAGAATCACTCACTCCAGCAAACATGCATGAGTGGAGTACTCCTTTGGTACAACATCTCGCCCCCTCTTTTTCTTCTCCTTCTGCTTATGTACCTCCTACTACTGATATCTGAATCTTGGACACTCAGTCACTAGTATCTCCCTCACCTCAATCCAGTGGCGATAATGTTCCTCAATCAAACTCACCATGCTCTACTACTTCCCCAGTACTCATTCCACCATCACCTCATAAACCACTTGGACATCTCATGACAACGCGCTCTAAAAGTGGTATTTTTAAACCACGTCAGGTTCTTGATCTCAATACAGTTGTGATTCCCTCTCTTGAGACCTGTGAACCTACCACGATCACTCAAGCCCAAAAGTCTCTTCACTTGTGTCAAGCTATGTGTGATGAATAAAATTCTCTCCTTTATAACTCTACCTAGACACTTATTCCATTTCATCTCGCACAAAATGTCATTGGGTGTAAGTGGGTTTTTCGAGTTAAGTGAAACTCTGATGGGTCCATTATCAGGTATAAAGCCCGTCTAGTGGCCAAAGGCTTTCATCAACATCCTGATGTTGACTTTATAGAGACATTTAGTCATGTTGTTAAACCCATGATAATCCGACTTATTTTAAGTTTAGCCAACTCAAAAGGCTGGCATCTATGGCAACTTGATGTGAACAATACCTTTTTATAAGGAACCTTAATTGACGATGTCTTCATAGAACAACCTCCTGGTTTTCTTCATCCTTAGTATCCAAAACATGTCTGTAAACTCCACAAAGCTATTTATGGACTTCGTCAAGCACCACGAGCCTGGTACAAAGAACTCGGTTCATTTATAATGTCAGTTGACTTTTCCAACTCTAAGTCTGATACCTCCTTATTTCTCCATTAACAACTTGGTAATATAATATATCTTCTAGTATATGTGGATGATATTATTGTGACAGGTAATAACTATATGCATATCATAATGTTCCTTATATAATTGGCCAACAGATTTTCTCTGAAAGATCTCGATCCATTGAATTATTTTCTGGGTGTGGAAGCAATGTATATATCTTCGGGACTCTTCTTCACTTAACGGAAGTATATTCATGACTTATTAGTAAAGAAAAATATAAATGATGCAAAAGCTATTTCAACTCCTCTCTCAACTAGTGAATCACTCAGGTTAACTGATGGCAATTATACTAGGGATTCTACTTAATATCGACAAGTAATTAGCTCTTTACAATATTTAGCTCTCACCCGCTCAAATATCTCTTTTGTAATTAATAAGCTATCATAATTTATGCATAAACCATTTATCACACATTGGTCATCAGTTAAACGAGTATTATGATATCTTAATAGAACTCTTGACTTTAACATATTTCTACGTAAACACTCTCCACCCCAACTTCATGCTTATGTTCATGCTGATTAGGCTGAAAACTTTGATGATAGAACATCGACATCTGGGTACATCGTCTTCTTAGGAGTCAATCCAATCAGTTGGAGTTCCAAGAAACAAAAGAGAGTTGCTTAGTTAACCACTAAAGCTGAATTTAATTGGGTAATGAATTATGTGTTTCTCATGTTCACATGACAGATCAACTGGCGAACTCCCTCACGAAGCCACTCGCCCGTAAATTATTTTCACTGCATAGGTCCAAGATCGACGTCCTTATCAGGAGTATGATCTTACGGGGGCATGAGATCGTTTATAATAGAATTAGGAGAGTTGTTAGACTCTTGAGAAAAATCTCTCTCCTAATTTTTCTAACTTTTTTATATGTATAAATAGGTGTGGAATAAAGGAATAAAAATGAACAGTTCACTCGTTAAGAGGATGGAGCATGAGTTGCAGACGACGTAGAGGGATAAAAAAAAAAATGTAATCAATCGGTAGAAGAAGAGAGAGAGAGAGAGAGAGCGGTGAGACCATACAAAAATTTATATAATAAACAGTAGAGTAATATTTATATTCTCGCTACTTAATACGGTGGGCCTCACCCTCAATATAGTAATATGCCTTGTCCTACCGAGATTTGGCATGATCGATCTATAATTTAAGCATGGATAAAATAGAAATTACTATGGAATCAATAGTGATTCAGAAAATATTTCATAGGCTGATCAAATCTGCCACTTCTCAGCATGAATCACACATATCAACAATGATTTAAAGAATACTTAATGCGTTCACGGATCACAATCGAAGATATTCTAGAATCGATAATAATTCAAGAATACCTGGCCGAATCTATCACTTGGGCATTTATCATCATCTTAGAGAATATTTTCGAATCAATAAAGATTCAGATTTTCTTTTATGCTATAGACAGAAATCCGTAATTGGGATCGATAATCAATCGACCCCCTAATACAAGGAAAAAAAATTAAATAAAATTTAATTTTTTTAGTAATGCAAAATTAGCAAAGAGTGGATGTGATAGATGGAGATGTAAGATGAAAAGGTGTACCTACCTACCTCTGGCCGTAGTCAACCACCCACCCAATACCACCAGCAGTGTTGGAAAAGGCAGAGGGATTCCCATTATGTCGCTCTCCCAAGTCGAATGGAAGACATGGGTTCACTCGATCACCAACCACGTACCTGTCGACGAACAAGTAGCTACCAGTTTATTATTATTTTACTTAAAATCTCGATAATTGGTATGTTTTAACATCGTCCGAAATAACAAAACTAAAAGGACGAGAGAATAAGAAAAGAGGAGGAGACGACGACGACACGGTGATACTTATCGGAATCATCCCGTCCCCAATATAATCGAAATAACTCACTAATCTTATATTTAATTTATTTTTATTATTTTTTTAAAATATAAAATTTGAATCGATAACAACCTATTAGACTCTAAATATCTAATTTGAATTTGACGAGGAGGTGAACCTATCAATTTGACGAGGACGTAGAAGAGGACGAAGCGGGAGGTGATGGGGATGAAGACACCCAGGAAGAGAAAGAGGGACCATGAGACCATTACGTGCTTAGCATCAGACTAGTTGACGTGCATCCACTAAAGATAGGACCGAAAGCTCCTATGCTCATCATCAACGCGAGATAAGCTGTATTCATACGATATCCTACTAAACAATAATAACTCGGTGTTGCTGCTAATGATCGCTTTCTCCTATCAATGATGGTCGTCTCAATTTTTTTAATTTAAATTATATATATTAATAATATAATAATTTATTATGAGTCAGTATGTCATGTAAACAAACTCTGACATTTGTTAACTCAGACTTGACAAGAGATACTTATAAGTAATATTTTTTTAAAAAATATAAAAAATATTTTAAATACGAATAAAATTATAATGACTTAAGTGATCCACAACCAAGATCACAAGGGTTAAAATGAATCTTTAAAATTATAAATTATATATATTATTATATTAATAATTTATTATGAATTAATAAATCATGATGATAGACTCTAATATTTATTAATTCAGACTTGACGAAATGAACTTATACATTACGTTATTTAAAATATAAAAATTATTTTAAATATGAATAAATCATGAGAACTCAAGTGATTCATGAGATTAAAATCATAGAGGCTATAATAAACCTTAATCCTCTAAACTATGCTTTCTCTTATAATATTTAATAGACTCTTTCTTAGTAGATTAAGCTTTGTAGATTATTGATCATTCAATTAGAAATATTTATCAAATATTTATCAAGTTTCAGAGCTTCCATCTTTACTTGTTGATTTCGCCTAGTGTTCTTTTAGGAATATTAATATAAAGTATGTTCCTCTTTTGGGCTGTTCCATTTTTAAGCTTATAAATATATTGGACATCACGCGGTATTCGACATGTCAAATTAATTCATCACACACATTATAAGCTGGTAGAGAGACAGACATATATAACACATACACACGCAGGCTAGGAACAGAGTTTCCCCTAACAATGTTGACCTCATAAGCACACTCCAAAGAGTAGCAGCAAAGCGCATGAAGGAAGAAGCATGATCAGTTTCCAATCAAAGCAAGGAGAAAGGTCTTGTAGTCGCCTGAAGTCTTTTTGTGCACTTCATGCTCAAGAGGAACATTGTTTCTCCTCTGAAACATCTCCTTGATCCCCCTCAAATCGTTCTCTGCATGCATAATGATCACATGAGTGAGCGTGTCTTCGTCGGTGTCCGGTTTGCTGAGAGCATCATGCAGTACCTACAGCTCGGAAACAATTTTAAGTACAGAAGAAGAAGTGCATACAAGCAGCAGATCAAGAATTTTGGTTTGTTTGGTAGTTCTTATGGTTGGTTCACATCCACAAAGTACAACTGGGGATTGACGATGCATTCGATTGCCATCCGTAGTGCCGATGCGAATTCGTTTGGAGCTTCACCAGCCAAAGACTGACCAGAGTAACAAAGACCTTAATTTCACTACAGAGATAAGTTCCAATTTGGTGTTTGAGTGGTCGGGGCTTTGTACCTCTTCAATGGGCGTGCCATCATCCTCTCGGTAGCAATTAAAAGTAGCATTGAGTTGTGCCTTGCTTCTAGTACCCAAGATTCTGATGGTCTCTTCATGGTTTAATTTCTTCTGCTTGACGACATCTTGAAGAATTCTGGCCTCCGATTTAGCTAAGCTAGTGCAACCAAAAGCTGCAAAAACAATGAAACATATAGACAGACCAAGCATATTCATATGACAAGTGAAAATAATGCAAATTTTTTCCAGAGGACATGCCTTGCGGAAATCTCCAACAGTGTGAGCAGCAACATCTTCCTCCAATGAGTGTTTGTATCGAGCATGGTAAGCCTCCTTCACAGCTAAAAGCTCTTTCGGAGAGTTCACACATGCAATTTCTATGATCACTTGGTAGTTGAAAGTCCTCTTCAAAGCCACACAATTCATCACAGCCTCACGCTCGATTGGGTCAAATATCCAGCAGTAGACAGCCCTCTGAAGAACCAAGCTATGCCAATAAGGTGAAACCATGTACCATCACATACATCCAAGTAAATAAGAAAAAGGAAAAATGACACATTGATTAGTACCTCAAAGTGTCCAGTGAGTTCAGATTCGAGTGATAAGATTCTCACTGTACATTTCTTCATAAGCCAATTGTATGTGCTTTCTTTGAGCCGCATCTCTATGTGCCAATACCAAAACCAATTGCTACGACACGCGCCTCCACCTTCCATCCCAGAAGCATATCAAATCAGTCTGTCGTTGTCCCCTGCGTTTGATCTAGAATTCTGGTATATTTTTATCATCCACGCCTCTTCAATACTGCAAGATTCCTTACTTTACACGTTGAAGATTTTTTTCAAATTTTATCCATCGCAAATTTTGTTCGTCGCAAACGTTATCAGCGTTGCAAAGGTGAAACGTCGTAGAAATTTTTAGCCGATTGTTGCTTCTTGAAACTAAACTTTTAATCGTCCTTTTTGGCTGAAACTTTTATACAATTTCATAGATCATCTTAGCTTTCATCTAAGACTGATCTCGTGAAAAAAATCCTTCTGAATCTAGACTTATGGTACTGCGATTCTTCATTGCATAGTACTGAAATTTTATAATACAGAATCTGCCTTCTATCTATTGGCCTCTTGAAACTGAACTTTTGTTCATCTTTTTTGGCTGAAATTTTTACACAATTCTCAAGATCAAGTTGGATTTCATCTGGATTTGATTTCATGAAAAAAACTCCTTCTGGAACTGATTTTCTTGTACGATCTTTCACCATCACGCAGTTTTGGAATTTTATGACGAAGGAATCTACCTTGCATCTTTTGCCCTATTTCCCTACCGTTCTAATGCCAAAATTTCTACTAGTATTGACAACATCTAAACCAAGGGTTTCTGCATAATTTCCTTAAACTTTCCCTTGGAATTTACGTTGAGAAATCGATTCAGTAGGACAACACATCGCAGCACTTCTTTTCTTTGAATTCTATCGGATTTGAGTGTTGTTTTTGTGGGATTTTGGACTCTCCTTTCCTCATCACCAAACCCTACCATCCTCACTAAAAATCCTTCCAAATATTACCCTAAACCGAATCCAAACAGCCCCCAAATCAGCCACCCAAGTCAGCCTACTTCCTTATCGATCCACTTACCTTTTTAGAAAACTTTCCTTATCGAGACACCTACCTTTGCTGCCATCTATCCCAGATCTAAAACCTATTTTTCTAACCTTCATCTACTGCTATCACAGCCCTAAAACCACACCAATTTGCTGCCTAAACTCCACAAAACCGCAGCCCCAAATCTGCCCTAAACCGCAGCCTACTTTCACCCAAACCGAATCCACCTTCCAACCGGCCATCCCTTCTCCAAAATTCCCATGCCACTAACCCGACAATAGAAAAAAGATCTCAATATTATAGATCTTGAGGCATATACTATGGCATCAGAGATGACTATCGATGCAAAGCTTGAAGCCTTTGAAAACCGCATGGAAGAGAAGATGCGATCCCTTTTCGCCGAATTCAGCATTGGCCAACCATCGAGCCCAAGGAAATCACAACACGGAGAAACTTCAGATCTGCGAGATGATCCTCAAGAACATGGTCACATCACCTCTGATCTCAATAATCCATGCATGAAGGTTGACTTCCCTAGATGGGAAGAAGGAGACACGATCGGGTGGATCTCGCACGCGGAGCGCTATTTTCGGTTCTACCGAATCGCCGACACCACACGAGTGGAGATTGCTTCCATCCACCTTGAGGGAGATGTTATTCAGTGGTTTAATTGGTTTAAGCACACTCGTGGAGGACTCTCTTGGCAGCGATTCAAGGAAGGACTACTAAACCATTTCAGACCAACCGATTTCAACAACATCGACGGACAATTGACAAAGATTCGTCAAACCTCTACAATACAAGAATACCAAACAAGGTTTGAGCATTTATCTAACCAAACTGAGAATTGATCTGAGAAACAACTTTTAGGTACTTTTATCGAGGGCCTAAAGCCGGAGATCCGAGGAGAAGTAAAGGCACGACAACCGTACACTCTTAGGGTGATGATTTCCTTCGCACATATCCAGGAAGAACAATTGAACCACGAGGTACGAAGGACAAGGGTCGCTCCCCGACCAGCCATGCCAAGACCTACTGCCCCCTCTACTGCCATCCAAGCCTCCGCACCAAAAAAGTTGACAAGAGACAAGCTTCGCAGACGATCGACCAAGGGGTTGTGTTGGCATCACGACGAATTGTGGAGCCGTGAACATCACTACAAAAAGGGCCGACTCCTCGTGATTGAACTAGCGGAGGATGAGGATAATAAAACATCTGAAGAAGCCCTTGAACCTAAAGAAGAAGCCCTTGAACCTAAAGAAGAAGCCATGGAGGAAGAGTCCCAACCGGCCGACTACGTAGTGCACGTATTGGCCGGCTATTCCAACCCGCAGATGATGAAAGTTGGAGGACTTCTAAAACAGCAACCCAGCACGGTTCTCATCGACACGGGCAGCACTAATAACTTCCTCAATAGTAAGGTTGATGCACGTTTGACACTTCAAATCAAAGGTTACAATAAATTTGACGTAAAGGTCGCCGACGACCAAATCTTTAATTGCGACCAACGGTGCCTGCGGGTGAAACTACTCCTCCAAGACCAAGAAGTGGTAGCTTATTTCTTCCTCCTACCCATCGATGATTATGAAGCCGTACTTAGGATCAAATGGCTCACAACACTAGGTGATATCTCCTGAAATTTTTCTAAATTAATCATGAAATTTTATTGTAAAGGGAGACAGGTCACATTGCGAGGCAAGCGCGGGAGCCATATCTCCACCGTTTCGACGCAACGAATGAAGAAAGTTTTGCATAAAGTACATGAGGGATTTTTGATGCATATACAACAACCATCTAAGGGGGAGAATATCAGATCCTAAGCTTGCCCTCTTGCTGGATGAATTCGCAGACGTTTTCACGGAGTCGCGCGGGTTGCCTCCTAACCGACAGCATGACCACCGTATTCCTATTCTATCGGGCAAACCTCCAGTAAATTTGCATCTATATCACTACCCTCACTTGCAGAAGGATGAGATCGAGAACATCATCAAAGAGATGCTTGACACCGGGGTAATTCGACTGAGTTGCAGCCATTATTCTTCACTGGTGTTACTAGTGCGCAAGAAGGACGGTACATGGCGGATGTGCATTGATTATCGGGCCTTGAACGCTATCACCATCAAGGCCAAATATCCTATACTCATCGTAGATGAGCTCTTGGATGAATTAAAAGGAGCCCGAGTCTTCACTAAACTGGATCTCCATTCCGGTTATCACCAGATTCGGGTATGCATTGAAGACATTCCGAAAAATACATTCCGCACGCATAACGACCACTACAAGTTTCTGGTAATACCTTTCAGACTTACGAATACTCCTACTTTCCAAAGCCTGATGAATGACATCTTCCGAAGTTTTCTACGTAAGTTTGTATTAGTGTTCTTTGATGATATCCTCATTTATAGCCCTACGCTTGATATACATTTTCAGCACTTACGAATTGTTCTAACAATTTTCCGGGAGAATACTCTTTATATGAAACAGTCAAAGTATAATTTTTTACAGCATAAAGTGGAGTATCTTGGGAATATTATATCAGAGGAGGGAGTGGCGGTAGACCCAACGAAGATCGAGGCAATGCAAGGATGGTCGAGACCTACAAACGTACAATCATTACACGGTTTTCTTGGACTCACGGGCTACTACCAAAATTTTGTGAAAGATTATGTCAAGATCAGTACCCCGCTCACGTCCTTATTGAAGAAAGACTCATTCTTATGGTTGGATAAAGCCTCCGCAACCTTCGAACGACTCAAGGCAGCTATGACAATGATGTCGGTCCTAGCGCTGCTCGATTTCGACCGCACTTTAGTCATTGAGGCCGATGCGTCAGGAGTTGGAATGGGGGCTATTCTTATGCAAGATGGTCAACTCCTAATTTACACTGAGGCTTCTCCCACACTTCATACGAGGTTTTTACAGAAGATACTAATTACTACCAAATTTAAAATATGGTTGGATACAGGTCCATGGCACGAAAGAGGAGTAAAACTAGAAGAATTGCAATCCATGCTCATGCCAGATTTGACTCTCATCATCCTGAACCATACCAGAGGGTAGTCACCATTCCAAAAGAAAGATTGGATATCACTAAAGACTAACCATATGACAACACATGTAAAGAAGAAACGACCTCCCGACAAACTTCAAAATGGACGAAAAATTGAAGATCGAGTTTTTCTACACCTCCAGCCCGATCAGCAGGAAACTCGAGCCTTAATAAAGTGGTCTCCCTATTTCTTTGGACCTTGCAAAATTGAGGATCACATTAGGGCCCTAACCTGGAGGTCAAATTCGTGCACCAGATTAAGATTACAATTGATCCGCTAGGTATCCTACCTCAAATGAAAATTTAAAGAAGACGACTCAGTCCAAATCCTTCCAACTAACATCCCAGCTAATGAGGAGGACAAAGTTCAGTTAATGATAGCATGAGAGTTACATGAGGAATTGAAGACCTAGTTTCCAGAGTTTATGGATCCTCAACCTTGAGGACAAGGTTGATCTGAAGAGGGCGGACTTGATAGGACTCCAGTGGGGTTGAGTCCTAATCATCTTAGAACTAGTCAATAAAAACCCTGTTAGATTGTAATAAATCCACTCATATCTTATAAAGGATTATGGCTAGGATTTAGATTATCCTTTAGGGCTTAGTAGTTACCGCCCCCCTTACTTGGCAAGTTGGCTAGGGTTTCCCCCTGCTTAGGTCGGATATAGAGCCAACCTAGCCGCCCTTTTTTCCTATTAAGGCAGGATGGCTATAGAAGGGGCAAAAAGATAATTTTACTTAGACAAGTGTCCCCTTAGGCTAGGACTTTGATCCCTATTTAAGATGTAGCTGCCCTCCTCTTTTAATCAAGCAATTATCATCTTCAATTTAGCCTTTGTGCCGAGTTTAGAAGGGAGGAACCCCTATAGCGTTCCAAGGGTTGATCTCCCTCAAGGATCAAAATCTATAGGGCTCCTTCTGGGGTCTTATCAAAAGCCAAGTGTAAGTCATCTAAGAATTTTTTATTATATTACTTATACTTTGGTAAATTCATAAATCATCATAAGCTTGATGACATATATGAAAAATACATCATAATTGACCTTTATACACAATCCAGAGCATATCGATTATATATCCTGTAAGTGGCAATATTGTTATTAATCGAAATATTGTGTTTGATGAAAGGACAAGTTGGAATTGGGAGATCAATGAAGGTGAAACATAAATTCGTATTCCAGCAGAACTAGTCACTCCACCGAGTCAAGTGACAGATCCTACTCCAACAAGTTCAACGCTAATCTCACTTTGTAGCAGTTCAAATTCAGCAAATGATGCCTCAAATGAAATCCCTCTAGATTATTTATTTTAGATCCTTTAAGTTTTGAGAAATCAGTTGAAAAAGAGAAATAATGAAATGCAATGAAGGAGAAAATCAAGTCAATTGAGAAAAATGAAATCTGGGAGCTAATGGATCAATCAAAAGAAAAGAAATCTATTGGATTGAAATGAGTGTTCAAAACAAAGTACAATGCAGATGAAAATATCCAAAAGCATAAGGCTCAGTTTATAGCAAGTGGAGCCATAACATGAAGTATTTGCGGTACGGATGAACAAGTTACAGATATTATCACTAAGTCACTTTCAGTTCAGAAGCATGTTTATTTCATGTTTCAAATCAATGTATGTAACTATAAATCAAGGGGGAGTGTTGAGAATTGATTCATGATAGTTACATAGGTAGTTAATATGTGAAGGGGTTATGGAGACAGTGGCCCATGATTAATGATTTAACGGATAGTTGCTAATCATGGGTGAGATAGTGGAGTAAGGAAATGGTGTGAGGTAGTTACTTTTAGGTCCTATAAATAGGACCTCACTTCATAAAGCAAGTGAGCAGAGAGTGTGCATTTGGAGATAATCTTGTAAGTGTTCTTGTTCTTTTACCTCATGTCTAATACTACATCGTTTTCTTGATTGAAATTATTTTTCATTAATTGGATCATAATATTTTATTTTTATCATTTGCTTGCTTCTAACAGATGATGTGTCACTAAATATTTTGACTTGTCTTCATCATATACATGCCGTTGAAAAATTGTAATGGAAGCAAATCATATAGTTTGAGGGTTTTATTGATAAGGTTCGATCATAAGCGATGATGGTAAAGAAAAAGAACCTCTAGTATGGTAAGAAAAAGAAAAGTACTTAACGTTGTCTGTCATTATAATTCTCATCCATCATATATCAATAAATGTAATTAGTTTAAATGTTTATGATGGGTTGATATCTTGTGTTCTTCCATCTCTTCAAGAGCAAAGCCTTTCTGACATAGCGAGCCACTCTCTCCTGTCTGCCGCTTCAATTTCAACTTGCATCATGCTCTCTTTCTCTCTCTCTCTCTATCTCTCGACTATACGTCAAAATGAGATATAGTTTTAGAACACACACAAGTGAAAGTTTTAGGTACTAGCAGCCGTATACAGAAACATCGATGGCTGATTCAATTGGCGAGGCAGTTTCCAGTAAATTTGCATCACTTGTCAATGTTGCATGCGTTTGCTTGGACTTGAGCAGGAAAGCAACAGTGCCGTGTCAAAATCCAGTAAATCATTAGGCAGAAACAATTTATAGAGAACAGAAATCCATGGCACATTTTAAATGTGCCTTTGATAATTGTAATTGCATCCATCACATGAGCATCTCTTCGATGATGTCAAACTCTTAAAAATAGAAGCCATAACCATATATCACTCCTCCTAAAATCATAATAAAACTCGGAAAAGATAAATAATTCATAGCAGAAAAATCTTTCAAATAGTTTTAAAACTACAATTATGATGAACATATCTGAAATTGATTAAATCATTTAATGGACCGAATATGTAACGTGATGAAGGAATATTCATTAGTAAAAATGTAAGCCATATACAACTCATGATTTAACTTCTTGAATAACATATGCAACACTTCCTAGATTCGATGAAGTACAAATATAAAGATCGTGAAAACAAATTAAAGAATAAATATTTTAGAGTTACTTTATAAAAAATATAAACATAACTCATTATATGCATGTTTCAAAATATATAATATTTTATCTAATTTATACACTTTATTTTCTACCCTTTTAATTTCAAATCTTTTGGACTGCTTTACATAAATCTCAACCATCCATACAAAAGGACTGATTTAACATCAAATTAATAAATCTATTATTTTTTAGAAATTAATAATACTATTCTAATTATATCAATTCTAGTAATTAGAGAAAATATTTATGAAAAATAGATATCTAAAATTTGAGCATACCCTTTGGCAACTAAATAAGTTTTATATTTTTACAGCAAACCATCATCATTAAATTTTGACTTGTATACCCATTTGAATTCAATTGCTTCTCTTCCTCAATTGCTTCTCTTCCTGTGAGCAAATCTACCAACCTTGTTTTTCAATGTCTTTTAGTTCATCATTCATTACTTGCACTTGTCCTTTTTTTTTTTTGAACTATAACTTCAAGATAAGTAGGTTCTAAAGCAAAATAAGTAAGATCATCATATTGATATATATGCGAAAGAATACAAAATTTCCTTGGACTACAGTCCCGGATCAATGGGCGAGTAGCTTAGAGACAAAGAAAGAGAGCAGCAACAAGCGTCGAAACAGCATCACGGTGCTCATGTTCTTGGCCTTCTATTATCCCGGTTAAAGAATAATTCAAATAATTAATATTAGATAAAATAAAAAATAAAGATTTAAATTTAAATCTAGATTAGATGGGAATAAGATTTATTAGGATATGACAAAATTTTCTATTTTAAAATATTTATACTTTATCTTTTAGTCAATATAAATAGGAGTTTTTGGATCAATCCAAAGCCTTGTCCCTGAAGTTTTACACAAAAGCCAATAGATTGTTGTGCTGGCTTTGGAGTAATTATTCCTTATCAATTTCTTCTTATCTCTATAGATGATAATTATAAATTTTGGATTGTTAAGATAAAAATTATATTTATTTCATATGAATTATAAAATTTGGTAAAAGATTATTTTATTCAATATGATCTATAAGATACTAATGTTACTAAAGATCAAATAAATTAGATAAATAAAAATATATAAAAAGATGCAATAGTCTTTTACATGCTAAAATAATCAATAGATGAGTCTATATTTCTCAGAATCATGATGACATCAACATCAACAAAAGCTTGAAAAATATAAAAGTATATTTGGAGGCACAAACAAAATAAAAACTTCTAAGTTTCAAATTCTTCGTCGTGAATTCGAAACTCTTATGATGAAAGATTATGAATCTATCATTTGTTTCTCTTCAAAAGTTTCTTCTATTATGAATCAAATGAGATCTTATATTAAAAAAGTTCAAATTGTAGTAGAAAAAATTTTACGAAGTTTATCTCTAAAATTTGATACGATTTCTACTACTATAGAAGAAGCTAAAGATAAAAGTATATTATCTATTGATGAATTAATGAGCTCCTTCTTAGTTCGTGAACAAAAATTGAATAGATTTTTGGATAAAACTTTAGAACATGTACTTTAAAGGAAGATAGATCAAAAGAAAATTTTAAAAATCAAATCTCAAGGGAGAGATCAAAATAGCAGAGATCGTGATTGATCAACTGAAGGTCAGACGAACATGAATAAAGGTAACAAAGAAACTCATTGATGTTTTTATTGTAAAAAAATTGAACATATTGAAAAAGCTTGGTGGTACAAAAATAAAAATTCAAATGTTTCTATTTCCTCTTATTATAAAAAAAATATGGTCATATTGAAAAAGACTATTGAAACAAAAATCAAATAAACTATCATGAGAAAAATAATGATGATAAAAGAGATGAAGAAAATATATTTTTATAGCATCCAATGAAGAATATTCTAAGTCTATATGGTTTTTGGATAGTGGATACAATAATCATATGATAGGGGATAAAAGTTTATTCGAGAGGCTTGATGATTCAGTCAAATCTATAGTAGATGAAAAATAATAACAAAGTTCAAGTGAAAGGAAAAGGAATAGTTGTTGTGAACAACAAATATGATAAAAAAGTTACTGATGATGTGATGTTTATTCCTGGTTTAAAATAAAATCTCATCAGTATAGGACAACTAATGAGAAAAGGATATTAAGCTATCTTTGATGATGAAAAATTCTTGATTTATGATAAGAAAATTAAAAAATTGATAGCAATTATGATGTTGACAAAAAGCAAAGTGTTTCCCTTATTATTTTCATATTTTTCTACTGCTACTACTACTGATGAATCGACATTATGGTATAAAAGTTATGATTATCTAAATTTTTATGGATCTAAACTATCTCACATGGTGTAGGTCATGATAATTAAAAAACTATAGTTGATGAGACGCATGCGCATGAAAAGATGAGCCCCTAAACCCCAAAGATAATAAGGTACACATATAATGAAGGTAGAAGTTTCGATGATGTGAAAAAAGCTAAAGGAAAGAAAAGAAAAAGGAAGCCACTGTAACTAAAGGGAATCAATCTTGCTCTTTAACCTCCATCAGATCATTAGAGATGGATGCTAAAGAGAAAAATGTCAAATTATAACCCTAAGAGAAAGGATAAAAGAACTTAGATCAACGTTTTTCAAAGATACGTAGATAGGGAGAAGCAAAAACAACTATTATAATACCAAAGATCAGCTTGCCAATATATTCACAAAGCTTTAGTGAAATTTTTTTTAATTTATTTTGAAGATAATTTTAAATTATAACTATTCGGGTGTGTCAAAAATAATTCAAATAGATAAGATTAGATAAAATAAAAAATAAAGATTTAAATTTAAATTAAGATTAGATGGTGGTGAGATTTATTGAGATATGATAAAAAAAATTATTTTAAAAATATTCATACTTTATCTTATAATCGATATAAATAGGTGCTCTTGGATCAATTCAAAGCACTGAAGATTGTAAGTACTCCTAGTTTCCTCTACTATTCTCTTCTCCTTCTCCCCGATGTTATGTAGAAAAGTCAACAATCCCAAGGTATGTGGAGAGGACTTTAAGGTATTGGTAGACTAGTGCTACTAGTTCGTTTGGGTTGGAGGCCATCTGGTGCGCCCATAGTGATGGTACTACAGAGCCATTCGGAGGTGGATATCCCATGTGTCTGCAAGCATATCACGAAGCCGATGGATAAGTTCATTAGCATGAAGAAGGTCATCCTCGTCAGCAAGTGTTGCGATCGCTCTATGTGTTGAATCTCAAATTTTGATGATGAAATCAATTGATGGATTTATGATCTAACCCGTGTTGAAAAAAGTGATGCAGGACTTACTACGATCATGAAAAGGCAAAGCAATTAAAGAAGTATCGAACACTGGGTTGGAGTTAAAGTTCAGGCATCGGGTTAGAAGAATCAAGGATAAGCTAAAGCTTCGGACAATGCGGCAGGAGCTCGCCGAAAGTTTGTCGGGAGTTAACCGATAGGTTATCAGGAGCTCGCCAAGAGTTCGTTGAAAGTTTGTCGAAAGTTCGTCAGAAGGTTGTCGGGAACCTATTAGGAGTTTGCCGGAAGGTTGCCAGGCATTCGCTGAAGCTAAAAGTTCAATTGATATATCAGACAATGAAGATTACTTGCTTGAAATTATGTCTTAATTATTGTAATTAGGGTCTAAGAGCTAATTTGAGCTCATTAGATAGCCCATTTTGATGACCTGGAAGGAGGACAGTTAGGTCAAAAGAAGGTATAGCTCAAGTATGAAAAGTATTAAAAAGTACTTTTCCAAGAAACCTAGGCGATGGTATCATCGACTATCAGCGGGAGTACCGCCCAAGCGACAGTAGTATCGCCAATCCCAATAGTAGTACCGCTGTCACCCAGAAACCTGGGCTATGTTCGACGATGGTACCACCGCCAGTGCCAACGGTGGTATCTCTCGTACCCCAAAATTTCGGGGTGTTTGATTTTTTGGCTCTAATTTCTGAAGCCAATTGAGATCTATAAATACTGCAAGTATTCTTGCTTGGGAGAGCAATAAAGTGAAGGAAAAAACTTAAAAATATATTATTGAAATTGTGTGAGAGTTCCTCCCTCTTCTTTGAGTGATATTTGTGTTTAAGAGAGTTGTAAGGGTTGTCTCCTACTAGTAAACTTGAGACTTTGTATGAAGCATCAACATTATGCACTTCTTGCTCTAAGTGTGAAATACTAGATGCAATTAAAAGAGAAAATGTCATATTACAACAAACCTTAGAAAAGTTTAAAATAGACAACAAATCGTTAAACATGATCCTTGCCTATAAGAGTCATGTTCATAGAAAGGAAGGTATTGGCTTTGAGGGTCACTCAACAAAAACCAACTATCTTCGTTAAAGGACCTACATTACATTCTTCACCCGAAAACAAATATAACTTTTATGGTAGACTTGGATATTTTACCTATACATGCTCATTTAAAAGGTATAGTCTACAAAAGTTGGTTTGGGTACCTAAAGAAACCATAAACAACTCAATGTCTTTAGTAAAATTAGGAAGAGCTTTTAATGAGAGACCCAAAGTCAAATGGTTTCCCAAACCATACCTAAACCAAAACCACATTTCTTATAGGTTTGTCTCCAAACAAATGCTAAGAGCATAAAATAGTATCTTAATAGCGGATGCTCAAGGCACATGACTTGAGATCTAACATATTTTTTGAGCTCAATAGCTAAAGCAATAAAAATAAGAAAAGATTATTTGAATCAAGATGATTGAAACTTGATGATCTTTGTTTCAATTATCATAAATCTTTTTATTAAAGATAGTTCATACAATTAATCTTGATTGTTTTTTGATAATGCATAACTAAAGCATGCTAGTGCAAAAACGAATTAGAACTAAAGAACCTTATCTATTTTTAATGAGAAACTATCTACGTTGCCTTCATTGAAATTTTTCAAAAAGTAATCTTGATGATGATCTTGGATGTATTTTTATATGAGTTTTTAATGAGATGATATATTGGTATCTATGATTTGATATGTATTGTATATGAAACAACTTTCTTGACTCTCATAAATATTTATCCAAACAAATCTCATTTTATATGAGTCTAAGATTTTCATTAATCACTTCTTGATATTGACTTAAGGAAATACTTATCTAAATAAACTATGATAAATCACTAGACTTCTTGATGCTTATGACTTGAATTTTATTCTTTGTATTTATGATTTGTATAACTCATGAGATGATTGAATTATTAATGTACAAGGATGCAAAAAAATTGTTGACTTGCTCATCTCAAACGAGAAGTGAAGCTTGCACTTTTATTAAAAATGTTAACTTTAGATAGGAATGATAGTTTGAATGTTAGGTTGAAAATTATTGGTTTGCAAGATAGCAATTCTAGTCTTTGCAAGAGAATTTGGAAGCTTGCAAATTCTCAGTCTTTGCATTTGGAAGAACAACTTGATTAAAAGAGAATTAGATATGTTAAATCTTCCAAATGCATGAGTTTCTCTCATATTTTTTGGATTTCTCGATCTTTGCAAACTAAGCTTATTGAAATTTACATGAGATGATTTCAAATCTTTCAAATGTCTAAGATGATTTCACATCTTCTTGATATTTACTAACAGAGAAATTTGATTATTGGATTTTTGGATATACTCAATCTTTTGTGTGATGATTTTAAATGAATCCTCCCTCTTGCTATATTTACAAAAGAAGAAATTTGACTCTTGGACACTTGCGTATACTTGATGTTTTTTTATAAATGACTTCATACCTTCTTCTTCTTCTTCTTCTTCTTCTTATTTTTAGAAAAGGGGAAAAAGAAACTTGCTAGATGTGTTAAATATTTCTCCTTTTTGCAAAGGGGGAGAATTGGTATGTTGATGACAAATGATGAATGTTTGTGATAAATGTTTAAATATATGTTGATTATTTCTCCTTTTTATTAATGACAAAAGGGGAGAAATGGTATATTGATGATGAATGATGCATGTTTAAAATTTTTATCATGTATGCTATGCCTAATTAAAAATTCTAATGCTTTGGTTTCATGTATGGTGTGCCTAAACAATGTTAATCTTGGTATCATGGTAATGAATGATTAAAAATTTTATATTTTAGTATCATGCATGCAATGCCTAAAGTGATGTTGATTTGTTATTAGTATCATGCATGAAGTAATGTTGAAATATTTTAAAATTGTGCATGTTATGATTTGAAATAATGATAATGCACAATATTTAAAATGACATATTGCATAATGGTCAAAAATGCTACACTTGAATTCAAAGGTTATCATTTCTTTTGAATTTCACTTTTTCCTATTTTAAATATGACATATAGATAAGGGGAGTTAAGTTTAACTCCGTCACCAATTGGTTGTTATCATCAAAAAGGGAAGATTGTTAAATCTCATATTCAATTAGTGGATTTATGATATAACCCTTATGTTGAAGAAAGTGATGCATGACTAATAACGATCGTAAAAAGATAAAAATAATTAAAGAAGAATCAAACGTTGGGCCCGAGTCAAAGTTCAGGCATCGAGCCGGAAGAATTAGGGATACGCCGAAGCTTTGGACGATACAGCAGGAGCTCGCTGAGAGTTCGCCGACAGGTTGTCGAGAGCTCACCGAGAGTTCGTCAGAAGTTTGTCGGAAGTTTACCGAAAGGTTATCAGGAGTTCGTTGAAGCCAAAAGTTCAATTGACATGCCGAACAATGAAGATTGCTTGCTTATAATTATTTTAGTCTTAATTATTGTAGTTAGGGTTTAAGAGCTGATTTGAGCCATTAGAGAGTTCATTTTGATGACCTAGAAGGAGGTATAATCAGGTCAAAAGAAGGTATACCTCAGGTATGAAAAGTATTGAAAAGTACGTTGCCGGAAAACCTGGGCAGTGGTACCGCTGACTGTTGACGGTAGTATTGCACAGGAAACGGTAGTATTGCCAATCCCGATGGTAGTACCACCATTGCACAGAAACCTGGGCTCTATTTCGTGGTGGTATCGTCGGTCGACGATGGTACCACCCGTACCCAAAAGTTTCGGGGTGTTCGATTTTTTTAGCTCCAATTTTTTAAACCAATTGGGTTCTATAAATACCCAAAGTATTGTTACTTTGGAGAGCAAGAAAGTGAAGGAAAAACTTAGGAAAATACTGTTGAAATTGTATGAGAGTTCCTCCCTCTTCTCCGAGTTAGATTTGTGTTTAAGGGAGGGTTGGAAACTTGTAAGAGTTGTCTCTTAAGCCTAAGAAAAGGAGAAAATAGTTGTAAGGGATGTTTGATCTTTGTGTTGAAAAAGATCAGGAGTGGAAGCCGACGGCCTAGAGTGAAAATGAATTGAGTGGACATAGTTCAATGGGACCGAACCACTATAAAAATCTAGTGTGCATCTATTTCTTACCTTTCATTACTATTGCTCCTGGATTTAATTACTTATTAACTAGTTCCAAATTAAAGTACTTTCAACATCGGTTTTCTTCGAATAAAAATTTTTCAACCGAAATTTTTCACTTAGCACTAATTCACCCCACCTCCCCCTCCGCAAACATAAAATGACAAATCAAATTGACCATTAGTTTGTAAAAAGGTTTCTTTGAAAAGAGTGATTCATTTTAAATATAATTAATATAATATATTTATGGGGATTATATAAACCTCATATGTTGGGTCATGAAACATATAGAGTTTTTGAAATTATAAAGAGTTTTGAATGAAACATAGAATATTTTGCTTTGTCCTACTCTTCCTTTGTGTGATAGCTTATCTCTTCTTCCCATCTATTTAAACATTTGGTATTAGAGATCAGGTTAAGCTATGATCTCTTCTCCAAGTACTATCCAACTCCATATCCATAGGTTGATAAAAAAAAATTATAATATATAGTCTATCCAAATAAAGGTTCTTTTATGCTCCCTTGAATCTCGAATTTTGATGATGAATCAATTGATGAGTTATTGATCTAATAATATTGTTAGAGTTGATTGATGCAGGATTAACTACGACAGAGAGAAAATTACAATCAGAGGTTTAGTCAAAGTCATGTCGAAGCATCGGGCCGGAGTGAGGACGATACGGTTGGAAACTCGCCTGGAGTGCATCGGGAGCTCGCTGAGGGTATCGGGAGCTTGCCAGGATGGCGCAAGGGAGTTCGTCGGAAGAAGAGCGAGACTCACCAGAAGATTATCGGGGGTAGCCGAAATACTTACCAGAAGTTGGGAAAGTCTTGATTGAATTTGTTGGTCATATTGATTGTAATTAATGAAGTCATAGTTAGCATCATTAACATTGAGTCCTACCTGAGTTAGATTTGGAAGGATCCAAATTAACTCAAGTGAGGCTAACCGGGTCCACTATGGAGAGTGGATTGAGCTCAGGTCGAGCTCAATTGATGACCTGAGAAGTGTCAACAGAAGGTACAAGTCAAAATTAGAAAAGTGTATGAAACACTTTTCTGGGATTCCCAACAGTAGTACCGTCGGTGGGTGGTGACTATATCACTCAGGTCAACGGTTATACCATCCAAGTCAACGATCATACCGCCCAGGTCGATGGTTGTACCACCGTCATCCTATTTTCAAGACAGTTTTCAGTAGTAGTACCACCGACGCCGACGATTATACAGCCCATACCCAGATTTTTCAAATACATTTAAATTTTTGGCTCCATTTTCTGAAGCCAATTAGGGTCTATAAATATCCCAAGTCTTCTTGTATTGAGCACAAGAAATTGGGCAAGAAAACTGTGAAAAAAGTGTACTAAAAGCGTGCAAAAAAAGAAAGGGGGCAAGGGAATAAGCAAGAAAGTTTGTAATCCTTGTAAAAGTCTCCCTTGTGAGTTGTAAGTGAAATACTTGTAAGGGTTTGGTCTTCGCCCAAAGAAGATCAGTAGTGGACACCGATAGGCCTCGACGAAGGGGACTCGGGAAATGGACATAGGCGAAGTTGTGGCCGAACCACTATAAATTGTGAGCGTCTCTTAACTTTGTTTTTTTATTGTACATGTTTTTATTTGAGCTTTACTTTAGCAAGATCATAACTCAGTTTCGTTAAATAGTTTTATTGCTCACTTACTCAACTTGAACGAAACGCTTCTAATTTTCGGTTTTGCTTCAAACGAAAGTTTTCTTTAAACCAAGATTTCAACACTTGCACTAATACACCCCCTTTCAGTGCCAATTAATCCTAACAAATGGATGATTTTCTGTTGACATTCAATTGCCTTCGTAAGGTTGGCTACCAATCCCGATAATCAATTGTAATAGATATGAAACTTTCCAAATCTATAAGTTTGGCATCAAAGAAAGGAGTACTCAAACAAGACATCCTTGGTGTCTAAAGTCTAAGGACCAAACACACAACTAAGGCTACGGAATTGTTGTCTAACAGTATGTATCATTAACCATCCAGCATTCCAAAAGCACATCAATCAGTGAACCCATTCTCCAATGAGCACATGCATTGTATCTTAGTATCTCCACACAAGTTGATATGAGACTAGTTGCCTCCATCGAATGGATAGGTATACATTACACCATCTGTCCGGTTATCTCGATGTCCCTCTCGAACAACTTATGACTAGGATTATTTAGGATGTATGTTTAAAGGTGAATCAGTCTTATTATCGTGATTTCATCACGATCTGATTCTTATTGTAGAGAACCAAGGACATCACAATATATGTATTCAACATATAATATAATGTGAGAATATATCAATAATTATAATACAAAAAGATTGTGCAACGTATCACATGCACCATCACTCACGTGATTGGCTTGCAGGGCACTTGTAACTAGCAATAGAAGGAGTAATGAATACATAAGCAAGAAAACAACTCAAAGATAGATGGAACAAAGAGAAAAAAACTTTTTTCACAATCTACCAAGGGCTTGATGATATAACATTCAAGATTATCGCTCTAGCAAATATTTCAAAAGAAGCTTGAGAAATGTTTTAAAAAGTATTTGGTGGTATGGATAAGGTAAAAAAGCTTTGTCTACAAGTTTACGATCTAAGTTTAAAAAATTACAAGATACTTTTGAATATATTTTTGATTACTTCTCAAAAGTCATTTATATTATTCATCTAGACAAATTAGTGAACGAATAAATTATTAAAGAGTAATAGAAAAAAATTAAGATCTCTAGATCCAAAGTTTGATTTTAGTGTTGTAACAATTGAAGAGTATAAAGATTTGGAATAAATACCTTTAGAACAACTAATGGATTCTCTTCAAGTTCATGAACAAAGACTTACAAAAAAACAGAGAAGAATATAGAGCAAACACTACAAACCACGCTTACTCCTAAAAATAAAGGTAAATTAAAATCTCAAAGAGGAAATGTTCATAGACAAAGAGGAAGAGGTTGTTGAATCCCAGATTTTGATGATAAAATCAATTAATGAATTTATTAACTAATATACTTTCAAGATAAATAATGTAGGAAAAATTTCGATCATGGACTTGAACCATCGGAAGGCAAATTATTAAAGTAAGACGTTGGGCCAAAAAGCATCATGTCAAAAATTGGACGTCGTGCCTAAGGATTGGATGACGTGTGGTAGGATGGACTTTGTGCCATGAGTTCGGGCATCGGGTCGGAAGATGCGTTGAAGGTTCGGACAACGTGTCGGATGATCGGACGACATGCCGAAATGCTCTACGTGCTGAAAGCTTCCTGATTGTAATTAAAGTAGTTAGGTCTTGATCGTGATCGTTTAGAGTCAAATTAAGCCGGTATTAGACCGAGACCATGTAAACGTGATTTGGAGCCCATTGGGCATGAATCAGGACTGAAATGGGCCTAATGAAAGGCCAATTCAGTGACCTAGAATTGTCTTGGATGGTGGTACCACCAAGTTCAGGCGGTGGTACTGCCCAAATAGTTAGAAAGCACAGTTTATGCTTTTCTAGGCATTTCGGCGGTGGCCGATGGTAGTGCCACCTACCAACAGTGGTACCGCCCAATGGTTGTGGTACTGCCTAGACCAGTGGTAGTATCGCTAGAGCCCAGATTTATGGGCTCTTTTTCAGCGGTCATACCACTCAGTGCAAGCAGTGGTACCACTAGTACACCGAAAAATTGGGGATTTAAAATTTTGGCTCCAATTTTGAAGTCATTAGGGGTCTATAAATACTCCACTAATTCTTGCTTGATGCAGCATGAATAAGTGTGAAAAAATGGTGAAAAAGAGAGAATACTTGTCACATCCCCCAAACCGATCTTAAATTAAGAATATTATAATTCATCCACAATCCAAATTCAGGATCCAAACTAACATTTGAGGATACTGAAAGAAAAACACTCAAACATCAATCACATCCATAAAACATGTGCAATCTATAATCATACACCACCATATCATGCAATAATTCATAAAAACCCAAAACCACTTAAACAAAATATTAATCACACACATAAACCCACCAATGTGAGGAATTTACGCAATTGCAACCAGTGTGAGAAATTTACACAATTGCAAAACCAATCATTTATCACAAGTTCATATCATCATAAAACAAAACTTAATATTCCAAAATTCTAAACATAAAAGGTCTTTTAAACTTACACATCAATTCAGATTTATCTACAACATTTCATTATACACAAAATGTACTTATACAACATCCATAACATATCAACCTACAAGACTTACCCAAAATATGAATAACTTTCCACTGCCTCAGCCCAATCTTAACAATTCAGTAAGTGTTAAGCTAACCTGAAAAAAATTTAGGCCAAAATTATTATTGACCCCTCGTACTATGCCTCAAAATCAAAGTCACCCCTCGTACTTTAAAACTGATCTAAGTGACCCCCCTACTATGATTTCACATCAAAGTTACTCTCGTACTTTAAAACTCGTTTATGTGACCCCTCGTACTATACCTCAAAATTAAAATCATCCCATGTACTTTAAAACTCGTCTAAGTGACCACTCGTACTATGCCTCAAAATCAAAGTTACCCCCCTCCCCCCCCCATACTTTAAAACTCGTCTAAGTGACCCACCATACTATAATTTTGCATCAAAGTGGCCCCCTCTGTTAGAAATAATGTTACACTATTAGATAAAATAATTTAAGAGATTATTTATTAATAAAATAATTTAAAACTTGAAAAAGCACACATATTTTTACTTTTAATTTATTTATCAGTAAAATTATAGAAATCATAAATCTCAAGTAAAGAAAAAATAGAAAGACAGCGGAAAGACGAAGAAACTAATGCCGAAGAAAAAATAAGAAAGGTAGAAAGATAGCGGAAAGGCGAACAACTAACGTCGACAGAGGTTAATGAAGAAAGGTAGAGCAGAGTTGTAGAAAAGAACACCGATAGAGGTTAAAGAAGAAAAAAAAGAGAGAAAAACTTGGATTAGGGCTTTGGGACCATTTAGTTGTAATTCTCAAATAAAAATAATCTCCTAAATTATTTTACATAATAGTGTAATCTTATTTCCAACATAAGGGGCCACTTTGATGCGAAATTATAGTATGGGGGGCCACTTAGACGAATTTTAAAGTACAAGGGGTAACTTTGATTTTGAGGAATAATACGGGGGTCACTCAAACGAGTTTTAAAGTACGGGGGGTTGACTTTGATTTTGAGGCATAGTACGGGGGGTCACTTAGACGAGTTTAAAGTACGGGAGGGTGACTTTGATGTAAAATCATAATACGGGGGGTCATTTAGATGAGTTTTAAAGTACTGTCACGGACAAAATGTAAACAAGGTGTTCGATGAAATGCTCATGTTTGTCCGTGTCCTTTGGTTTTTGTACATTCTTTGTACAACAAGTAGTGGGCTCGCAGTAGACTTGGCAACCCTAGTTTGGTTATCTTTTATGGTCAGTTTCGGCTTGTAAATGTGAATATGTGTCATGTAGGCACTTGTGGGGGACTTCGATCTGTAATGGACTATTATCCTTTGCGTGTAACCTTTCTGAGTATGTAATGTCCATGGGTGTAATTTGAATTAGCTTTATAAAGTGTTTGCTTGAGCAGGTGCTTGTGGATCCCATTGGAATTGTTTCTTCTGGCCCGTTTTCTCTCTTATAAGTCCTAAGGGACCCTAGGAGATCTCGGGGAAAGCTGACCTTTACGGACGGACATGCATGGGTGCTGCACGGCTTAGGCAAAATCAGCTAAGCCCGTGACAATACGGGGGGTGATTTTGATGTAAAATCGTAGTACGGGAGATCACTTATACGAGTTTTAAAATACGGGGGGGGGGGGGGGAATCAATAAAAATTTTGGCCAAAAATTTATATAGCAACAAGGTGAGTTACAAAGCTCAACAAGCTACTAACATATCCATGGGAAGGGAGGATAGTTTCAAACAAACTTGATATCAAAATGTAAGGCAAGAGTATAAGAATTAATAGATAATATCTCATTAGATACAGAATCAGAAATCATTTCATGCAAAGTATACTTTAATCATATTAATAGAGAGAATAATTAGAGTATATCAAAAGCATAAACATATTTCGAAGCATATCAATGGCATATGAAATATTTCAAAACTTATCAGATGAACAAATAAGAAATAAAAGCTCAAATGTCATATTTGATGTCGCATTCATTTCATTCTTATCCAAAGTGCAGATATAAACTAATACGCAATGTTTTGGATATCATATAAAAAATATAGAGGGTGAGTGGGATTACAGACAAAATATGGTCCATCCACTTTTGGATAACCATCATCAGACATAAGTCTCCTACATTTGGGATCTTCATCCACCCACATTTGGGTGAAGTCAGAGGTGGCCGCTAGAGCATCGCAAGCTCTAAGCATAACTCCCTTTACCATTTCTAGCAAAGGTTCACATTATCTCATAAACACCATAGTACAAAAGAGTATTCTGAGTAATAAAATTGGCATATATCGGAAGCACATACGGAACAACAAAGTATACATGTGTCTATATGAAACAATACGATGCAAACATAAACCTTTACATAACGCATTCAGATAGGCAAAGAATTAAGGAACAAGAGCATACGAGAATTCAAAGCAAACACATAAAATTTAATTGAAAAACGAATTCTAGATAAATTTAATTTCTGAAGAAATGAAGTAAAAATAAGCAAAATTGGCAAAATCTTTATTCTGGTAGAATTATGGAGTCACATTGCATGAATTATTTGAGTAACCAATTATACTCCAATTTACTCAAAATAAATATTATTTGAAAGGTACATCAATCTACTTTCAGATACATTAAGTTTTATACGAATTAGAATTTTCAACTAGGAGTTTCAAGTAATTTAGTAACAAAAGGTAAGAGAACATCATCTCTACTTTATAGAATTATATGAGGTCAATTGTAATAAACGTTTGGGTAGACATTTGATCTCCAAATCTTTAAATCAATGTATAAAATAAAAGATCTATAAGTATAGTTTCTAAAAAGTTAAGTTATATATAAATTAGGATTTTTAATAAAGAGTTATAAGTAATTTAGTATCAAGAGGTCCGAAATTATAATCTCTATTTTACAGATTTTAAAAGATCAATTTAAACAAACGTTTGGACAAGCAATTGGACTCCAAATTTTTAAATTTTGATATCAAAAGAAAGATCTATGAATATACTTTTAGATGAATTAGGTTTTACCCATATCAATGTTCAGTGCATATAGTTATGACTATAATAAAGCAAAAAGGTCAGAATCTAACAAATTCTAATTTCTTAGTTTTACATAATCTAAGCTGTAATCTTTAAAATTATTTAAAACTGAGATGAAATCAAATATTAATATTATTGTAGGATGGGGTTAGAATACTTGTCTTTGAAAATGTTGATCCTAAATGAGTGGATTTGAGCAAAAACCCTAAGCCCCAAATCAATTCTTCTCCTCTTCTATTTTTTCTTCTTTCTCTCTTCCTCTCTTCTCCACCGCTAAAGTCGTCTCAGGTTCCTTAAGGAACGAAGGAAGAGATGTAGAGGCGATAGAATTTGTTATTTTATATATTTTACACTTTAGTCCTTATATTATTAATATTTATGATTAAGTCATTCGATTTTACAAACTAATCCTTAAATTTTATAATTAGGTCTTATAAAAAACTCAAAATAGATTTTTTACATTACAAATAAGTTTTTATAAAAATTCAGAAATGAGGAATGTTACAATCCTTGAAGTAAAGTGTTATAAACACTTGAAAATGTTTGAATCTCTTCCTCTCTGAGTTTAGTAGTTATTCTAAGATGGTGTAAGGTTTTGTGTGAAAGAGTTTGTAAAGGTTCTTTCCTAAATCTGGTAAAAGAAGAAGGGTTGTAGCAAGAGTAGTTGACCTTCGAAAGAAGATCGGTAGTGAAAGCCAATGGCCTCGAGAGAAGAGGAATTGCGAGTAGACGTAGGTCGGGATGACCAAACCACTATAAATCGATTTACATTTCCTTTCTTGCTTTTCCTAGTTTTTACTTACTGATTTATTTTACTCACTACTTCTACTCACACTTTCAAGTTAAACGCATTTTCGATTCATATTCTCATTCGAACTTTTTCAAATCGGATCTTTTAGTGTCATTACGATCCTAACAACTGGTATCAGAGCCAAGTTCTCTCAGTTCGATTTGCTTATTACAAGTGTCCTACAAGCAAATCATGTGAGTAATGACATGTGTAACAATACACTACGCGATCTTTTTGCTTACTATTATTATTGGCATATTCTCACCTTATGTTGTCTACTGTATATATAATGATGTCCTTGGATCTGTACGATTGGAATTAGATCGTAATGAGAGCATGATAATGAGATCGATTCATCTTTAAATACAGCTTAATAACTTTTAAATCTCCAAACTAAAAATTTAAGTTACTAGCAATTAAACATATTGTCTTTATTAATGCCTTAAAGAATTTCTATAAGATTGATGATATGATATGATTACATGAAATGACTTATTCATCTGACATAAGCTTATATTAATAATAATGCATTTATCAAATCCTATAAATCGACATCATTCTTATTACACCATCAATATGTGATTAAAAATTGAAGTGTCACATTATATGTCTCATTGGACATATATATATATATATATATATATATATATATATATATACTTTTGTTTGGATAATTTAAAAGAAAATAATTTTTTGTTTCATGTTTATTCACTTATAACCATAACTAGTATTAAATTGACGATAACTTTAGATCATTAAACTAAAAAACTTCAACTCAAGTTAATAGTAAGAAACATCCCAAAGTCAAATAAGAAAAATACTAATACTAGGTGCACCTAAGATTCAATCGCTCCATGTCACAATGTATGAGAAACCCTTGTCTAACAATAAGTTCACAATAATATGATATAATTTCATGAGATATTGATCCATTAGCTATTAATATAGTAGAGTTACGAAATAATATGATTAAATTTGGTGTTGGAATAAATCGAGGTATCACATTTTGTTTATCCAATCGGACAACATTGTATAAGGTCATGAGTCCCTTTGTTTGGACAATTCAGGTTGACTATTTTCTTTCTCTATTTATGGAAGAGTTGTACAGGTCACATTGTTCGGGGTCTCGTATCACGATCTATTCCCTTCAGAATTAAATGTAGTCATCTATCAAGTATCCAATGCTTGATTTGTCCGGTATCGCATTCAATGGTGATGTAGACGTCCCACATGTACACAGTACATGAGATGGTCGAATGTAATATGGTGTGACCTGTCAACTCCATGTACAGATAGCTATTGCAAATAAAAAGCTTCTACTGTATCTACTTTGCCTAACTCACATAAAGAGGAGAAAGTAATCACATCTTCGTTAATAATCGTGGTAGCATGATGGCAGGAGATGGATCGCCGGTGCGTACCTCGGTTGATGCGGAGAAAGAGGAAGAGCCAGTGGTGGAGGAAGGGCAGGGGAAGCGGGAAATGTGCTGGGACGGGTGCGGCCGCCCGGCGAGCGTGTGCGTGTGCGCGCATCTCCCCCCGCAGCCGCTCCACACCTCCACCACCGTCGTCGTGCTCCATCACCCCCATGAACTTCGACGCAACCCCCTCGCCACCCTCCCCCTCCTCGCCCGCTGCCTCCGCCGCTGCCACACCCTGCCCGGCCGCCGCCTCCGCCTTGGTTCCCACCCCCTTCTCGACTCCCTCTACCACGGCCACCGCGGAGATGCCCCCTCGGCCGTCTTCCTCTTCCCCGGGGGCAGGGACCTCGGCCTCCTCGCCGCCGATGCGGCCGGCCCGCCCTCCGTCCTCCTCGTCTTCGACGGCACGTGGAGGCAGGCCAAGGAGATGGTGGCGGCGAGCTTGCCGTTCCTGGAGCAGTTCGCCACGAGAGTGTCGTTGGGCGGCTGCGAACCCGGGATGGAGGGGCCGAGCACGTTCGAGTCTGAGCTTGTGCTGAGGAAGGAGCCATTCAAGGGTTGCGTGAGCACTATGGAGGCGGTGGCGAGGGCGCTGAGGTTAATGGAGCCCGACGGCAACGGGGCGGCGGTCGAGGCCACGCTGCTGTCGCTGTTGAGGGCCATGGTGGGCTTCCAGGCGCGCCATCTGAAGCCGTTGAAGCCTCGCTCCAAGTTGAGGAAGAAGGATATGACAATGGCGGCAGGTCCAAAGAACGAGAACGAGAAAGAGAATGCAAATGGGTCTACAGAGGAACAACATTACATAGAACCCCCGACATGTTAAGAACCTATTTGTTAGAATTACTCAGAGAGATACAAAAGACAATAACGAAGGCTTCAGAGTCCGATATGTTAACAACCTTTTTGTTGGAATTACCCGAGAGAAAGAGACCAATAATGATAGAGTTGAGCTTTCCCCTGAAAGAATGCCATATCTACGGATCATAAACATTTGAAACTATCAAATTGAAGTTTTTTTGCCGTCATAAGACATGTAACTGGGAGGTTCAAATCCCGTTCGACACAAACTGTTAAGGGCCAAACTAGAGCAAATCAAAAAAGCAATTGGATTCGGTTAAAATAAGGTACTTCAAATCTAAGTCATTTAGCATCTACCTAATTGAATCGGTTTAAAATCAGTTAATTCAGTTTGGCTAATTAGTTTTAAATTTTAAATAAATTAAAAAATAATTTTTTTATATAAATGAATTAGTCCGATTCGAACTGAATCAGTTTCATATAACTGAACCAAAATTTTGATATGGTATTCTCAAAAAATTATATACAAATATCATTCTAAACTTCTCAAGAAAAATATTACATATAAAAGAATAAAAGGAGTGAACAATCAGACAACACAAAGACAAAACTCCTCCCAACAACCACCTTAAAAAAAGTTAGCATCATTGATATTAAAAAAAGTAAAAGTAATGGTATATGGTAAATGCATCTTATTGATCCAGACGCCCAATTGATATGAATGTTTATAAATGACACAAAAAAATAAAATTATGAACTTAAAAAAGTTATTGCTTTTCCAGTCGATTAGGTTTGGTTAGAATCGATTAAGTGAACCAAAGAAAAATACTCTCTCAAACTAAAACATTTAAAGCATTCAAAATCAAATTATTGATGAATCTGTTTGAACCAAATTGGTACGAAACCGTTTCAATTCAGGTTTGATTTGGTTTTCAATTTGATTTGAACACCCCTACTTGTGATCACCAAAATACAACAAATATAACAATAGTATCGTTTCTTATGTCTGTTATCATATTTGCGCTATCAGGATTGCTACATTTCCAATATCTCAGATGTATTTTGCCAGTAGAACAACTCCACTCACCCACAACCAAAACCATATACAAGCTCTTTATTGATGTTAGTACCCAATCAGCACTGCCTACATTTACACAATGTTTCCAACAGTGTTGCTCTATTACATTATCAAGGCAACTTGGATAGCACATAGTGGTAAAGCTTTCTTCCAGACACCTTGAGTACTGATCAATTTCGTAGGGATGATCAATACATGAAGAATACCTGCTAATTTTGGGGTTGCTGAAGTCAATTCCCTAATGTACCAACAGCCTGTTAGAATGATTTTGAGCTTGGCAATGCCAATGTTTATGTTGTTCATAAAGGACTGGAGAGACCTTGTTCCTGTTAAATCAAAAACAAAGATTATCACCACTTGATTAGAGATATGTTTTTATGTATTCATCTACCAATATTAAAAACGGTCAATCATTTTCTGATCACTAATTAAGTTAGTACAAGTCAGTTTCATGCACAAACACCATTCATGCCCTTGTTTAGTTAGTTTGACGAGCACCTAAAAATCTATCCAAATCATATGAATTTTTGTTGCTAAATATGGTAAACCATGGTTTTCAATACTGGTCAATGTTAGAGCCTGGCCTACAACTAAATCTAATGTGACAGCAAATAGACCATCTTCACCTGATCAGTATTAGAGGAAAATAACAATACAAAAATAAAGGAAGAAATAACAGAGGACTTACCATGGATGATCTTCTTTGCACTGGAGATGAATAGGAATCTCCTCTTCCTCTTAGCTTACTACTCTTCTATTAGCTTCTCTTCTCCTTTTTCATCATATGATATGATGGTGCCTGCAAATGTCAGTTTTTATCAGCTAAACTAACTGACATTGAATAAAATATATGATATAGGTTTAAAAAAATTTGCCGGATTAAGAAGTTTTGGACCTGCAATGATTTGTCAAACTTTGACCGTTAGCAGATATGTAGTAGTATGTTTGGATCAACTAAAACCTGCTTAATGTATAATTTGTTCAGCTCAATAACATGCAGAGATTTACCCCCCAAAAAAATGACATGCAGAGATCATTGCTAAATTATCCTTGTAACATTCCTCAATCTGCAATTGTTAATTCATGCTTAAAAATGTAAATGGATGAAACAATATGCATCCATCAGCAAAACAAGAACCAAAGCCTCTTGGATGAAGACTTGAGAGAGCAAGTCACCTCCAAGAACACATACAGCAACCCCCTTCCATTATTACAATAGATAGCTAACCCAGCATTAACAGTTTCACCATCAAGTAGTAGTAGTTGATGTCATGGAGGTGGGGAGCCAAGTCCTTCTTGCAAAGCCATGGGGTGCTGTCTTGGGTGCCTCGATGAGGAGGACATCGTCCTCCTCTTAAGCTTCATGATCTGCTTCAGAGTTACTCTCGCATAGATCATTCGGAACACCGGCGATGCCTTCTCTTTAAACTTCAAGATGAGAAAGAAGAGAACCCGGTATGATATGAGCAAGACAAAGATGACCATCAGATCTATCCACTTCGATTGATGCAAGCTAATCCTGAAGACGTTTTCGAGAATGTACTCCCCACTCAATTTGGGATCCCCGGGGATCAGTGGGTCGAACTCTAGCCCAATTAAATTATTCTTGTAGTTTCCCTATAAAGAGAAGCCCATGAAATTAATTCTAGCAACCGCAAACCATGTCAAAATTGTGTCTGAAATATGATGATTGATATTAAAGGTAATCATCAACCAGCTCAAGATATTCTGATACATTGTCTGAAGAAGAGGGCTAGGAGGATTTGTGAAAAAGTCCTAATATACCATTAGTGGAAACTAATGATAAACAGATTGCCTATAACTGAGAGCTTGCCTTGATGTGCATAACAAACTCTGCATGAGTGCCACTTATGTAGGTCAATAGGAATGCTAAATCTCACTTATCCTTTTTCTTCATTGCTCCCTTGCTAAGAACAAATGAAGTATGAACACACACACACATATATATCTTACTATTAGCATTGTAGAATCGTTTGGCTGGCATCCAACCAAGTTTCTCTGTGTTCCTTAAGGCCATAACTTTGTGGAAATGATCTATTCATCTTTTGATACATAAAACCTTTCTCTTGGGCATTCTAAAAGTTACTCTTGTGTTAATACTAACCAACCGCGTGTTTTGGAAGATAGAAACATCACAATAATTTAGATTAAAAGTTACTCTTGTGGATATGACAGCTCTTGTATCAATATATTTTTGGTTTATAGACAATAAGGATGAAACATAATGCTATAGTAATAGGGTCAAAAACCTTGGATTGGAAGACCTCAAAAAGTATCGCATAAGTCTCCAGTTCTAGCCCACAGACCATACAGGGGAAATCATTCAAATGGGGGATTAACCCTGATCTCTCATGGGGAAGAAAGATTACCATCGAAGAAGGATAACGACTAACAGGTTAAAGAACTTACAGCTAAGTACTTCTCTCTTCATAAAATAGATATCTATATGAATCTTGGGATCATGATATCCATAGAGAAAGTATTGGTTTGTTTGGAAATGAAATATTAAGTGATGGCATCTTCTGATCAAAATGTGGTTTTCAATCTTTCTCGTTTTGCTATTTCTCTTCCTCTCTCCTCCTGGAAAGCTTTTAGGGTACCTTAACACAAAACTCCATTTTCTATCCTCTTAAAATTCAAACTGATAAGTACCTCATCCTGACAAATGTGAAGGAATTTATTTTTGGGTAGAAGAAAGTCATACAGATGGGCAGTTACCTGCAATGCCCATGAACCATAACTGATCAAGGAAACTGGATATCGCCAAACAAGCTTCGGAAGATCTGGTGGCAAGCGAAAGAACCCTGCCGTCATCATCATAATTCCCTGTAATTCAACATGCAGTATTAAATGTTGCACATTGTCACTATGATCCTTCTTCAAATGCTGCAAAAATATGCACTTACAATGATGCCGGCTCCAGTTATGATGCCCATCAAGAAATTTGGCACAAGCGATGAGACAATCATCATCAGGCTCTCTGTCACCGCAATGCTGGCGTAAATACTTGCAGTAAAGTAGGCAAAGTGTGAGAAACCTTTCCTAAACTTCACCATGAAGTAGGTTATTGATCCAGTTGTGAAAGCAATTGCAACCAAGAATGGAGATGAGGATAGGAAGTTGGAGAGTATGTATACTGCAACTCCGTAGTGGCCATTTAGCCTTTCGTGTGTAAAGACCTTCATCTCTTCGATAAAGCATGGAAATCCTCCAATGGACATGAATGTCATGAAGCCTGAGATAAAGCCCCCGCAAGAAGCTCTTGCCTGTATGGCCGTGTAGCTTTTGCCAACATCAAAGTAAACAGTGCCGGCGCACACAGATACAACCATGTAAATTATGATCCTTAACCAGTAGTATCCAATGTCTCTTGACATGTTTGCAAAAGACCTCTTTGAGAGAGTTGTAAGCTGCTTCCACCAAGTAGATTGGTTCCCTTCTTCTGATTCAAATATAATCCCTTCCTTTAATAAATTGAAGATTTTCAGAAGTTGTCTTGGCCTCTAGGAAAGCCCAAAACGATGAAAAAAGGATTGCAAATTCTATCAAAGATATTTAATACAGATATGGCATTCTATCAATCAACTTCAATTACAGAAACATTTTGCATGGTTGGTGTAGTGCTTACTATGATGAGGCAGTTTACTTATGAATACAGAAAAATAAAATTCATATAAGTTTCAAGGAAGATGCTTACTATCTTGGATACGTCTTGTATCTGCTTTTTGGTTGCCATGGCAAACTCTGAGCACTTGTATCTGTGGATAAGAGTAGCTTTGATCTCTGAGGTGCCTAACTTTGACAAAGGATCTATAGATGATTCTGCCTCCTTATTGAACAAAAAGAATGAGAACGCCAGACGTTATGTAGGATTCTTCGGAGAATGAAAAGGAATCTTACACCACTGAATTGGTGGGCGTACCTCATGTAAATTCATTGAGCCTTTCATTGTGGCATTAACATGATCGAAATCAGAATTTATACATCTAAGGAAGTGATCGGAAGGATTTCTTCTGCTGGGACAGGGAAATCCAACTTCTGCAAAGAACTATAACACCATATCCAAGCATTCAGCAAGGGAAAACTATAAGAGTTATTATAAAGAGAGATTGACTTACCTTGGTGGCCAGCTTAGCATCTCCAGTATAGACAGCCTCTCCTCCCGACAGTAGGCAGAGGTCATCAATGAGAGCAAAAACTTCACTGCTAGGCTGGTGGATGGAGGAGATGATGGTCTTATTGCCATCGATTGCAATCTGCTTGAGTGTCTGTATCACAAAAAAAGCTGAGGCACTGTCAAGTCCACTCGTTGGTTCATCGAGGAATAGAAGATGAGGACGTGTTAGTATCTCGAGTGCAATGCTTAGCCTCTTCTTCTCTCCACCGCTTATCCCTCTTAAATGCCAATTCCCTATCGCACGGTCAGCACAGTCCTGCAAGCCCATCTCTTCTATTGTCCCTTCGACTACACTTGCCACCTCCTTCTTGCTCATGGTGGCCGGGAGCCTCAGATGAGCCGAGTAGGTAACGGTTTCCCGGACAGTGAGGGTTCCAAGAAACACATTTTCTTGTCTTACATATGCCTGTGGGAATCAACAGAGTTCTGAGAGAATTGGATACAACCAAACATGAGAAGTTTTACTTATCATAGAAGAAGTATTGTGAGAAGGCAATTTTCTTGGGAAGAAATTTAGCAACATCAAGAAAAGCAGCAGAATTCTTTTTAAGTATCAGAGTGGAAGGATTTTGAGACGATAATTACCCAAAAGAGAAGAAACATCAGGAATATAAAGAGAATGCGGTTTTAGCTGCGAAATAAAAAATATTCAAGGATGGAGCCTAAACATGATCTTGTTAAATTACAATTGAAGATCAAACATTTAAGTTTAACCAGCAAATATATCAGCTGTATGTGCTTGTTTCCCCTAAAACATATCAAAGTGGTAAAAAGTGTTGAGTTTTTCCATTTCCTTTGAATAAAAAACTGTAGAACAGAACATCCGATCAATGCCTATGTAACTAGAGCACTAAAGCCAGAAGGCTCAAGTGTAAAACTTTGAAGTTATAATGAACCCTGTTAATCTGAATCAGCAAAAGAAGTAAATTATGTTCCCTATCATCTATTTACTGCTGTAGTCTTGGATGCTCTCCCTGAGTCATGCTTCCTGCATAGACTAATATTGAATTTAGAACAAAAGTTTTGCTTTCCTTATCACCCTAGTAAATTTAATATCCACTTTGTGCGATGCTCTGATTAATCTGAAATATCTTCTCCAAATCGAACAATTTCATCCTTAATCCTCTCTAATCCTTAACATGTATCATTCTCCCAACAACAAGAATTCCAATCAGCGATGTCAGAGCAGCATGTCTGAGACATAGAGGTGAACCAAAGACCGTAAGGGAAGCAACCTACCACCACGCCGTAGTCCAACCTTCTCTTCTTTCCATTGAGAAGCACCCTTCCGGTCAAAACAATATTCCTTCCAAGCCTCCCTATTGGCAATTGCAGTCACAGAAGAACAGCAGCTCTTATAAGCAACAAAACTAAAGAAGCATCACTTGCTACAATACGCGTAGGAGGAGAAGACCTGCCAAAGAGTCGAGAAGAGTGGACTTGCCGGAACCGGACGGCCCCATGATGGCCATGATCCGGCCTGGCACCGCGTACCCGCTTAGGCCATCTATCAACTTCTTCGGCTGCCGGCCTCCGTAGTTTGCCAGCACGGCCGTCAGGTCCTCCCACACCAAGTAGGAGACCAACGCGTGCAGCTCCGAGGAGGAGACCGGTGCTTCTAACTCCATTGCAACCCCACCGCTTCGGCTGCAGCTGCTGCCATCCCACAGCTTCATATAAAACCTGAGGTTGATGGTGATGGGCGTACGAGGGACAGGTACAAGTGCTCGGCATCAGAAGCGGTGAAGGCGAGGAGATTCATTCTCCCCAAGTCCCATTCACGGAACCAAAGGTGGCAGCCATGGTCTGGGCTATAATGGAACCACTGCATTGCTCTTGGAGGAGATCAAAGAAGGGCAGAGACAGAGACACGCAAGGGGGATGGAGACAGAGAAGTGAGCTCCACTGGGGTGGCCGTATTCGATGACTCCATAAATGGGGTGGTAAAGGAGTGCAGTTGGAAGTTGGCAGCTGCTGCTTATGTTTCAAGGTGTGCAAGAGAGAGAGACAGCTGCTTCATCCGGTGGTGCCAGACATGATGATGAACTCCGAATCTATGCATACTTACCCAGCAATTCTCATTCACGGAGGATTGCTTAGTCACTTGTTAAACACCTGGGAATATCAACTAAAAATTAAGAAAAAAAATAGAATTATTTTCTTAAGAATAGTATTAGAAAAAGGAGAAGAAAAAGAAATTGAATTTTTTAAACAAATAAAAAAAATCTTTTTTTGTGAAATTTTTTAAAACATGTAATTGGTTTCTCAAAATCTTAAAATAAAAAAATTAAACTAGAATGACAAGGATGGGATAATTCTTTTGTGATCAGTGATCAGGTTTTACCTTTTATATGGATAATTATTGTATTTTGTATTTGACTTGAGATATAATCAAAAGTAGGTGAAGACTTAGAAAAGGATTCATGGAATGTTAAATGAATGGTTATATGTCAAGTCATGTCAATGTCAAAGTTGAGAAGGATGCATTCCAAAAACCCAAATTGTCATTCGAGAGGCCTACATCTTCCTTCAAACAAAGATGAGACATGCTTTCCATTGACCCAAGCATAACTCATGCACATGCTCATGAACATGACTGCCAACTAACTTTAAATTTTATGCCTGCTACTAAAATGGAGCTAATAAGATTTCACACACACATTATAGGATGTCAATCAAGGGATAACTAATTTTCGTTGGCTTAATAACTTTTAAATCTCCAGACAATTAGACATATTGTCAATTAGACATAAAGTTAATAGTCAGAAACATCCCAAAATCAAATACTAATAATACTAATACTAGGTGTTCCTAAGATTCAATCGCTCCATGTCACAATGTATGAGAAATATAATTGCCCTTGTCTAACAATAAGTTCACTTTAATATGATCTAATTTCACAAGATGATTGATCTATTAGCTATTAATATAGCAGAGTTACGAAATAATATAATTAAATTTGATTCCACTTCCACCATGACGGGTGTTGGAATAAATCGCGGTATCACATTGTTTACCCAATCGGACAATATTGTATAAGGTCATGTGTCCCTTTGTTTGGACAATTCAGGTTGACCTTTTTCATTCTCTATTTATGGTAGTACAGGTCACACTGTTCGGGGCCTCGTATCACGATCTATTCCCTTCAGAATTATATGTAGTCATCTATCAAGCATCTAATGCTTGATTTGTCCGGTATTGCATTCAATGGTTATGTAGACGTCCCAATGTGCACAGTAGATGAGATGGTCGAATGTATATGGTGTGATCTGTCAACTCCATGTATAGATAGCTATTACAAATAAAAAGCTTCTACCGTATGTACTTTGCCTAACTCACATAAAGAGGAGAAAGTAATCACATCTACGTTAATAATCGTGTTAGCATGATGGGAGGAGATGGATCGCCGGTGCGTACCTCGGTTAACGCGGAGAAAGAGGAAGAGCCGGTGGTGGAGGAAGGGCAGGGGAAGCGGGAGATGTGCTGGGACGGGTGCGTCCGCCCGGCGAGCGTGTGCGTGTGCGCGCACCTCCCCCCGCAGCCGCTCCACACCTCCACCACCGTTGTCGTGCTCCATCACCTCCATGAACTTCGCCGCAACCCCCTCCCCACCCTCCCCCTTATCGCCCTCTGCCTCCGCCGCTGCCACACCCTGCCGCCGCCTCCGCTTTGGTTCCCACCCCTTTCTGGACTCCGTCTACCATGGCCACCGTGGAGATGCCCGCTCGGCCGTCTTCGTCTTCCCCGGGGGCAGGGACCTCGACCTCCTCGCCGCCGAGGTGGCCGGCCCGCCCTCCGTCCTCCTCGTCTTCAACGGCACGTGGAGGCAGGCCAAGGAGATGGTGGCGGCGAGCTTGCCGTTCCTGGAGCAGTTCGCCGCGAGGGTGTCGTTTGGCGGCTGGGAACCCGGGTTGGAGGGGCCTAGCACGTTCGAGTCTGAGCTTGTGCTGATGAAGGAGCCATTCAAGGGTGTGTGAGCACGATGGAGGCGGTGGCGAGGGCGCTGAGGGTAATGGAGCCCGACGGCAAGGGGGCGTCGATCGAGGCCACGCTGCTGTCGCTGTTGAGGGCCATGGTGGGCTTCCAGGCGCGCCATCGGAAGCTGATGAAGCTTTGCTCCAAGTGAAGGAAGAAGGATATGACACGACGAGAACGAGAACAAGAATGATAATGCAAATGGGCTTTCAGATGCTGGAGAGGAACAACATTACATGGAATACCCGACATGCTAAGGACCTGTTTGTTCTAATTACGGAGAGAGAGGAAATAGAATCACTTGGGCTTCGGAGGCCGATATGTTAACTGTTTGTTGGAATTGCTCTCGAGAGATTTCTTTTCCTTGAAAGAATTGTAGTGCCTACGTATCAGAAATATTTGAAACTAATAAATTTGGGATCGTTTACCAGTCGAGTCAGTTAGGAGTTGATGAGTTGACTATAAATTTATTTGATTAGGAGTCTAAGTTTAATAGGATTCTTCATAGAACTTTATAATTAAATGTGTAATAATTTTGTTTGCATTGATGAAAAGTATTTTGTTTTAGCCTATTGGTTGAAAATCCTAGGAGGGTCGATCCCCTATAGTAATCGTTTATCTCTCTTCCTCTTCGATAGAAACCTAGGGGTTCTTATCATTTGGTATTAGAGTAGCGATCTTTTACACTCTTGTTGCAGCCTCTCATCAACTTCATCGGTGCCTCACTCTTACGTTGTTGTCGCTGCTGTCATCTAAACCTATATTGCAATCACCCCCTCTCACCTTCGTGCTATAGCCGCTACTGCCATCCAACCCTAGATAGTAGCTGCCTCCTCTTCTCTTTGTGCTGCCACTACTGTTGCGTTCAACCCTAAGATCATAGTCGCAATCCCCATCAACCTGCTCGGCAGATTGGTGATCCTCCACGTTGGCAACCCCATTGCAGCCGAGGCTCATGACATCTGCATCGTAAACTGATGCCCCTAACCTAACATTAGAAAAAAGAACTGAACATTACTTATCTATAATCCTATGCGATGACTATTGATGATGCAATAAATGTAAGATTTAAAGCTTTTGAGGCTCGCATAAATAATAGACTGCAAGAAATCTTCAACGAATTCAAAAGAACTCTATCAAAGAACCTCAACAAATCTCAGCATGGTGAAAGTTTCAGTCTCAAGGGAAACCGATATGAACACATAGGAAAGTGTGATTAAAGGCAAGACACAGAATACTCACACATGAGGGTAGAATTTCTACAATGGAAGATAGAGACCCGATCAGTTGGATCGGGTGGATTGAAAAAGAAAAAAATTGTTTCCGTAGGACCCCAGAGGAATCCAAGGTGGAGATGCACTCTAATGGTACGATTGGTATGAACACAATCATGGATAACACTCGTCGGAGCAATTCAGGAGAGGGTTCTTGATTCGCTTTGGACCGTCGGAGTACGAGAACGTTGATGGATCACTCTCTAAAATTTGCTAGACTTCTATAGTACAGGAATAGCATAGCATATTTGAGTGCCTATCGAATCAAACCCGAGATTGGTCCGAGAAAAAACTGGTAGGAACGTTCATTGAAGGGTTCAATTCGGAGATTCAGTGAGAAGTTAAAGCTTGCTAACCCCGTAGCAATGATGGTTGTCATATCATTCGCTCGTGTGCACGAAGAAAAGCTTAACATGGACAATTGCAAAACTAAAAGCATAAACAAACCAGCAGCAAGCAAGCAGACAACCCCACATGCTACTAGCTGAAACCCTACACTTAAAAGACTCACCAGAAAGGAACTAAGGGAAAGATCGACTAAAGGGCTGTGTTGGCACTGTGATGAACATTGGAGTAGAGATCACCACTACAAGCAAAGTAAGTTCTTAATGATTGAACCTATTGAGTAGGAACCAGAAATCAAAGACTTATACGCAAACTTTAAAGATGAGGACACGTATGAAGAGGCAGAACTGGTCACCAGCACCGTACATGCCTTGGCCGACTATGCCAACCTGAAGACCAAGAAGGTCGGAGGATTATTGAAGCATCAACCAGTGACACTTTTGATCGATACAGGTAGCACTAATAACTTTATATATAAGAAGGTTGATGCCCGGTTAGCCTACCGAATTGAGGAGTGTGACAAATTTGAAGTAAAAGTAGCAAACGTACGAATTTTAACTTGCGACAACAAATGCTCAAAGATAAAGTTGATTATGCAAGGTCATGAATTATTTGTGGATTTATTTTTGCTACCACTTGAAGATTATGAAGCACTGCTCTATATTGAGTGATTGACAACCCTAGTTGACGTTTCTTGAAACTTTTCTAAGTTTATCATGAAGTTTTTTATTAATAGGAATCATGTGATTCTAAGAGGAAAGCATGGAGATTAGATCCGTTGGGAAACCTAGTGGAAGAACAAAACAAAAATGATTTCCCATGTATATCAAATCGTCATGCAAAGATTGGTACACAAAAAACTAATAAAACTGAAAACTGCAATACGTGAGAGATTGATTACCTAGAGAGTTTGTATATCCCTGAAAATCCCGATCTAGATATAGAGGATCAAGAAGGTCAAATATTCTCATCTTTAGCAGTATCTACATGATGGATCGTTGTAGTGATGCTCCTCTAATCACAACCCAAAACTTATAACTCTTGTATACCTTCTTATAACACTCGTGGAAGAAGATGTGTTATCTTCTTCGCTGCCCTCTCGTAGCAGGGAAGGGTTGGTCGGCTAAGAAGATGAGGGAGGGAGGAGTATAGGAGGGGACGACCAAAGGTGCAGCCTATCACTAATGTGTTGTCCCTGCCTTCTATTTATAGAGAACCACCAAAAACCCTATGGATCATACCTTAGTGGGTATTGGATCTTTATCCAATTACCCACTCCTCTTGGATCATTATATCTCTATCCAATAATCTTAATTGGCCTCTAATTGAGCCTCATACAAAGAGCCCATAAATGTTGGGTCTCATCCATTAGGGCTAATTGGATAACTCATATTCAATCCTCTACTCACTGAAATATCCACCATATGTGTATGACCTTCTAGACCCAACATCGAGTTGACCGTGGGTCCTCCCTATCAGAACTCCTTCTAACTTAATGAATTGTTATCCCATAACAATTCACTCGACTGATCAAATATGGACGTGTTAGGCCACTACACCATAGTCTCTAGATGGTATAAGGGATCTAATCCATTAAACATGTCTGTCCTTAGTTACCATATATCCATAGTCCCTCGTCCATCTAATATCTCAGAGATCACATATTGGGCATGGTATTGTTGGGCCACATACATAATCCATTCGAGTCTTGCTCTAATCGGATTCTCCCAGAGAACTCCTCTCTCAATCTGAAAGACCCTAGCCAGGGATTTTTTCGAGCAAGAATACATGAGATATTCCTCTCGCGATACCGAGAGTGGATGATCCCTTATTGACACTCAATTGCCTTCGTAAGGTTGGTTACGGATCCCGATAACCGGTTGTACTAGATCTGAAACTTTCTAAACATGTAAGTCCGACATCAAAAGAAAGAAGTACTTAAATAAAGCATCTTTGGTGTCTCAATTCTAATGACCAGATACACAATTGGGACTACGAAATCGTTGTATGATATTAGGTATCGTAAACCATACAATATTTCATAAGCGGATCAATCAGTAAACTCATTCTCTAATGAGCACATGTACTGTATCCTTAGTATCCCCACATAAGTAATTATGGGACAAATCGCCTCCATCATATGGATGAGAATACAATATATCGATCTATCCGATTATCTTGATGTCCCTCTTGAGTAACCTATGACCGTGATTATTTAAGATCTGTGTTTAAAGTGTGAGGATAAATTGACACTAAGAGGGGTGGTAGGGGGTGAATTAGTGCAAGATTAATCATGCCCGATTAAAAACCTTTTCTTTTAGAAAGTGAAGAAGGAAAAGTGGAAGTTTCTTTTTATATTTCGACAAAATCGATTTAAAGCCAATTTAAAAGAAGTGGAGAGATTGAAGCTTGATTTTAACTAGAAGCAAAATGAGATCAATAAAGAGTAAAAAGCAAAGCAAATAAATACACTCACGGTTATAGTGGTTCGACATCAACATGGCCTATGTCCACTCCCGAGTCCTCTTCTCCAAGGCTTATCGACATCGACTATAAATCTTCTTTGGGTGAAAATCAAACCCTTACCGCTTCCTCTTTCCTTTTACTAGGCTTAGGAGATGACTCTTACAACCTTACAAGGGAGATTTACAAGTATTACAAGATCACTCCCGTAACCTTTTTCTTACAAATTTAGCACATAATTTTTTCTCAGAATTTCTAGCCTAAAATTATTATCTAAGATGCAAGAAAACTTGGGATATTTATAGGCCCCAATTGATTTTAGAATTTGGAGCCAAAATTTTAAATGCACCCGAAAAAATCGGGTACAAGTGGTACCACTTCCCGGCGTTAGCGACATCGTCGACGAAAGCAGCCCAGAAAATAGGGCAGTGGTGGTACAACCGTCGACTTAGGCGATACGACCATCGATGGCACAACCATCGTTTGGGCGGTACGACCATTGCTCACTAGCAGTACAACCGTCAGAAATCTCAAAAAAGTGATTCCCTCTATTTTTCCAATCTTGACTTATACCTTTTATTGATCATTTCTCAGATCAACCAATTGAGCCTGACCTGAGCTCAATCCACTCTCAATAGTGGACCCGTTTGCCTCACTTGAGTTAATTTGAATTTCTTCCAAATTTAACTCGACTCAAACTACAATTGATGCTAACTATGACATAATTACAATCAACATGGCCAACATGTCTCATTAGACCTTTCCAACTCCCGATAAGCTTTTCGGCTACCCCCGACGATCTTCTGGTGACTCTCTCGATCTTCTTCTAGCGAACTCCTTGACGCCATCCTAGCATGCTCTGGATCTCCTTCGGCATGCTCCCGACGAACTCCCAACAAGCTTCCGATACCCTCAGCCAGCTTCCGACAAACTCTTGGCAAGCCTCTGATTCCTTTCTAGAGCTCTCGACGTACTCCAAGCGAATTCCTAACAACATCATCCTAACTCCGACTCGATGCCTATACTTGACTTTGGCCAAATCTTTGATTGTAATTTTCTCTCCATTGTAGTCAATCCTGCATCAATCATCTCTAACACACATGTTAGATCAATAATTCATCAATTGATTTCATCATCAAAATCCAAGATTCAACATAAAAGTGAATTTATCTCATTATCGTTATATCATCACGATTTGATTTTCATTACATAGAACAAGAACATTACAATATATATATATATATGCAACATATAATATAATGTGAGAATATACCAATAATAATCATAAGCAAAAGGATAGCGTAGTGTGCCACACGTGTCATCACTCACTTGATTGGCTTGCAAGGCATCTGTAACCAGCAAGATCACCACTGTTACTAGTAAGTAGATAGAGAGAGTGCTACAAAAGATATACACAGGTTTTTTGGTGCAATTACAAGTCCTTGAAGGAGAATCGATGGTGCTCAATCAAAATCTTGATGCTTATTCCATAATCAATGAGTTTGCAGATGTGTTTGTAGAACTGCAAGACACAGAATCAAGGACATTACAATATATATTGAGTGGTTGACAACCCTAGGACATTATTATCATGATGTCATCATGATCCAATTCATATTGTACAGAACCAAGGACATCACAATATATATTCAACAAATAATATAATATGAGAATATATCAATAATAATAATATAAAATGATTATGCAGTATGTCACACGTTCCATCACTCACATGATTGGCTTGTAGGGCACTTGTAACCAGCAATCACCCACTTGACCTAAAGCCAATCACTTATGTGTATGATCCCCATCAGACCCTTGTGATGCTCAAAGATAATCTAAGCCAATGGCTTTGTTAATAGATTTACAATATTATCTTTGGATGAAACACATTCCATTGATATATCTATACCGGCTATGATCTCTAATCATGTGGAACCTTCTGAAAACGTGTTATGACTTCTGATGAGACCTCGGTTCCTTTGCTTGAGCAATCGTCCTGTTGTTATCGTAATATATAGGAATCAATTCCACACTACTCGGTATGACTCCCAAATCTCTGATAAACTTCTTCATCTATACCCCTTGCTTTGTTGCTTCTGTTGCAATAATATATTTCGCATCTGTAGTCGAGTCACCAATAATATCTTACTTGGAACTCTTCCAACTTACTGCTTCTTTACTCAGGTTGAAGACATATCCTGAGTTTGACTTGTTATCATCGATGTTAGACTGGAAACTTGAGTCTGTATACTTCTCAACCTTGAGGCTATCTCCTCTATATATCAGTAAAAGATCATTAGTCATTCTCAAGTACTTAAGAATACACTTTACTATTTTCTAGTGTTCCAAACCTGGATTAGCTTGATACATGCTCGTGACACTCAAAACATGCGGTATATCAAGTTTAGTACATAGTATAACATACATGATAGATCCTATCACTGTGGCATAGGGCATCCTATCTATGTCTGTCTTTTCTTCAGGAGTCTTTGGGGACATACTTTTAGTAAGTGATATTTCATGTCTATCGGTATGAGACATCTCTTGAAATTCTCCATGCCAAACCTTTTAACAATGGAGTCTATGTACTTGGACTGAGATAAGCCAAGTGAGAGATCAAGATAACCAGACAGAACCAAGGACATCACTATATATATATATATATATATATATACACACACACACACAACAAATAATATATGTGAGAATACACCGATAATAATTATAAGCAAAAAGATCCCGCAGTGTGTCACACGTGCTATCACTCACTTGATTATTTTGCAGGGCACCTGTAACCAACAAGTTCACCACCGTCCTAGCAAGTAGATGGAGAGAGTGCTACAAAAGACACACATGGGTTTTTTGGTGCAATTGCAGGGCCTTGAAGGAGAATCAACGATGCTCAATCAAATCCTGATGCTCATTCCCTAATCAACAAGTTTGCATATGTGTTTGCAGAATCGCTAGGGCTCCCACCCCCTCGACTCCATGACCAGTGGATTTCTATCCTGCTTGGGAGAGCTCCAACCAACGTATGACCCTATCGGTACCCCTATTTTTAAAAGGGTGAAATAGAGAAGATCGTTAGTGAAATGCTTGAAACAGGAATCATAAGGCCTAATGTCAGCCCATATTCAGCACTGGTCTTGTTAGTAAGGAAGCATGATGGCTCGTGGCGAATGTGTAGATTACTGAGCAATTAACAATATCATCGTCAGGGATAAGCACCCTATTCTAGTGGTGGATGAATTACTAGATGAATTGGAAGGAGCCTAGATCTTCACTAAATTGGACATACGGTCAGACTACCACCAGATACGAGTGCGTAAATATGACATTCAGAAGATAGCCTTCAGAACATATATGGGCACTCTGAATTTTTGGTAATGCCTTTCAGCCTAATGATAGGACTCCAGCAGGGTTGAGTCCTAATCTCCCTAGAAGTAGTTAATAAAATCATACTAGATTGTAATAAAGCCACTCCTATCTTATAAAGGAGTATGGTTATGGTTTATATTAGCCCTTAGGGCTTACTGGCCATCGCCCCCTTTACTGGGTTGGTAGGCTAGGGTTTTCCCCTGCTTAGGTCGGCTATAGAGCCAACCTAGCCGCCACCTGTTCCCTCAAAAGTATGTAGGCTATAAAAGGGGCAAAAGGATAATTTTAGTTAGGCAAGCACCCTTTAGGGCTAGGGTTTGGAGCCCTATATAAGCATGTAGCCTCTACCTCTTTTTATTAAGCAACTTATAATTTTAATTCAGCCTTGTGCCGAGTCTAAGAGGGAGGAACCCCTACAGCGTTCCAAGGGTTAATCCCCCTTAAGGATCAAAATCTATAGAGCTCCTTCTGGGATTCTATCATCTGGTATCAGAGCCGTGTTCCTATTGCCATGTAGCCATCTCAACCGTCTCCACCTTCTGAAGCAATTCCCACAATTGCTACGACACACGCCTCCACCTTCCACCCCAACAGCAGATCAAATCAGTCTGTCGTTGCCCCTGCATTTGATCTGGAATTCTGGTATATTTTTATAACCCATGCCTCTTCAATACTGCAAGATCTTTCATATTATATGTGGGAGAAGTTTTCCAAAGTTTCCTTGCTGTAAATTTTTACCATCGCAAACGTTATCGTCGTTGCGAAGGCAAAATGCTGCAGATATTTTCAGCTGATTGTTGCTACTTGAAACCAAACTTTTGTTCATCCTTTCTGGTCGAAATTTTTACATAATTCTTAAGATCAAGTTGGCTTTCATCTGGATTTGATTTCACAAAAAAACTCCTTCTAAAACCAATTTTCTTATATGATCTTTCACCATCATGCAGATTTGGAATTTTACGACGAAGGAATCTGCCTCATGTCTTTTGCCCTATTTCCCTACTGTTATGCTGCCAAAAATTTCGTTAAAGTTTCTACTAGTATTGAAAACATCTAAACCAAGGGTTTTTGTATAATTTCCTTAAACTTTCCTTTGGAATTTACGTTGAGAAGTCATCATTTCTCCGACGTAAAAACCGGTTCAGCAGGACAACACATCGCAACACTTCTTTTCACCGAATTGTATCAGATTTGAGTGCTATTTTTTTGTGAGATTTAAGACTCTATTTTCCTCATCTCTAAACTCCACCATCATCACCAAAAACCCTTTCAAATATTACCCTAAACCGAATCCAAATAGCCCCCAAATCAGTCACCCAAATCAGCCTACTTTCTTATCAATCCACTTACCTTTTTAGCCGACTTCTCTTACCGAGACACCTACCTTTATTGTCATCTATCCCAGATCTAAAATATATTTTTCTAACCTTCATCTACTACTATCATAGCCCTAAAACCATACTAATTCATAGCCTAAACTCCACAAAATCATAGCCCCAAATCACACCCAAAATAGCCACAAACCGCACTAGAAAACCAAAGCCTTCGATCTACCAACCTTTCAGCCACCCAATCTTCCTTGTCCCTTCAACCGCAGCATGCATCTTTCGCTGCCCAACACTGCCAACAATGGCCTCTTGCTGCCATTCTCCTTGATCGCAGCCAACAGCGATCCTTACAACAAAAAGCTACCAGCAGCGATCTTTCGCTGTAATCTGTTTACATCGCAGCCCGTAATAATCGTTCGCTGCCAACTATCTTGATCGCAACTAGCAAGAAATTAAACACAACAGCAGTAGTCTCTCACTCTATACTGTTGCTACCCTCTTCCGCAATAGCCATGTAAATCGTTGCCCCGTCTTCCTCCTATTGCAGCTGCACCCTTACTGCAACCGATGCCACCTGCAGCCACGAAGTCGCACCGTAGCCACAGCTAACGTTGTTGTTGCCCTCTTCTTCCTCTACCATCGCTGCTGTCTTCCAACTCAGATCTTTTGGCTGCTGTCTTCCAACTCAGATCTTTTGGCTGCCATCTTCTGACAAATATCAGCCATCTAAAAAATCATAGCCTCGACGACATTGCAGTGTCAACATTGCAGCATCACCGAAGGACCGCAGCCGACGTTACTACTGCCATTTTCTTCCTCCACCATTGTTGCTACCCTTGGTTGCCATCCTTCACTTGGAGACTTCACCACAGTAGCCCTGACATCACTGCCATTGCTGCCTTTAGCCTGAAGATTGCAGCTACACTCTTTAATTGATTTGATTTGACAGGTTGGAGATCCTTACGTCATGACATCAGTAGGCTTATTCGAAGCTAAATTGGAGGCTCTTGAGACGCGTATGGATGTTAAATTATGCGCTCTCTTTGAGGAGTTTAGATTAGGCTGATCACCGAGCCTAATAAGATCACAACGCGGTGCAAATTTGGATTGTAAAAAGAACCTTAGCGAATAACTAGCGATGATCTGTCAAACCTCCACCATCCAAAAGTATCAAACCAGGTTTGAAAGGTTATCTACTCAAACTTATGATTGGACTGAAAAATAGATATTAAGGACTTTGATTAAGGGCTTGAAGCCGGAGATTCAAGAAGAAGTTAAAGCGCGATAATCGTACACACTTAAGGCAGTCATCTCCTTTATGCGACATCAAGAGGAGTGATTGAACTATGAAGCTTGAAAGACTAGAGTTGCTCCACGACCAGCGGCACTAAAGCTTTCACCTCATCCTACTATCAGCCGATCCCCTCAACCATAGAAATTAACAAGAGAAGACCTTCATGACGGATCGACAAAGGGCCTATGTGGGTATTGTGATAAACTGTGGAGCCTAGAACACAAATGTAAGAAGGAGACACCGCTGATGATTGCACCCACTGAAGAACCCAAACTTAAAGATATGACTCTCGAGCCCAAAGAGAAGGATACACCACAACTGACCACCCACACGGTCCCTACCTTAGCCAGCTACACCAACCTGCAAACATTGAAGATCGAAGGGTTTCTCGAGCAGTAGTCCATCATCATCCTCATCGGCGCCGGGAGCATACACAACTTCATGAGCAATAATGTTGCTGCCTACTTAATGCTCCAAAAAGAATATTATAATGGGTTCGAAGTCAAGGTAGCTAACGACCAAATTCTGAAGTGCAACCAGAAGTGCCCGCGGGTAAAACTGACCCTACATGAGCAAGACGTAGTTGCTGATTTTTTCCTCCTCCCTCTTGATGGTTTTGATATAGTGTTTGGCATTAATTGGTTGTCCACGATTGGAGATGTTTTCTGGAATTTTTCGAAGCTAACCATGAATTTTTTCCGAAAAGGAAAGCAGGTGATTCTGCGAGGGAGCTCGGTGACTACAACCATAACACAACACTCGAAGGGGCTACCAAAAGAAATCCAGTGGTTTTTCAATTCAAATTAAAGAGTTTCATGAGATTGAAGATAAGAACCCTCTCCCACAGCTTGCTAAAATTTTGGGTGTCTCCACCAAACTGAGCCAATTACCTCCTCTGAAGTTCTTGACCACCCTATGCTGAATAGGCCAAAACATCTACCAGTTGTTGCTCGGCCATATTGCTTCCTACAACCTCAGAAGGTCAAAAATAAAAGGGTCGTCCAAGAGATGATAGAGATAGATTGTTCGACCATGCTTATTTCCCGCTACGACACATTCCTACATCCTTTCCTCTGGAGATAAGCTATTTCTAAAGTGTTATATCCTATTGAACTCACCATGGTTGCTAATCTCAGGTGACTTCCATGACCTTCCCCAGGATCGGACCATGATGCTTAAAGATTTCCTTGATGATGACCTCCGATCTACAGCCCAAGACCGCGAGAAAATTGAGCCCCTCTAGTGGCAAAATCAGAAAAGGAGAAGAATCATTCACAGGACTCAACGAAACATAAACATCATTCCTCTCATTATAAAAAAAGATGCACCACCTTGGCCAAGTGGAACTATAGCCCTCACGACCATGATGTCGTCCATACTAAATCATCACCAGGTGTTTATTATTGGAGCAGACACATCCAGAGTGGGGGTCAGCACTATCCTCATGCAAGATGGTCAACAACACGAAGAAGTAAAAATGGGTCTTGAAAAATCACTACTCCTACCACCTCAGACTCAGATCGGGCTCACACCACTAGAGATTTTATCAGAGGATAGCCCTCACTCCAAAAGAAGGCACAACTACTATTACAGAGCAACCACGTGGCAACCTATGCAAGGAAGAAACTTCCCCTTGACAAACATCGGAGTAGAAGAAAGTTTCCTGAAAAAGATCAAGTCCCCCTTCATTTCTAGCTCCATCAGCATAAAATTCAAGCCTCAAGAAAGTGGTCTCCTTATTTCTTTGGGCCTTGCAAAATTATGGATCACATTGGGGCCCTAACCTGGAGATCAGATCCGTGTACCAGATTAAAATTATAGTTGATCCTCTAATGAAAATTTAAAGATGATGACTCAGCTCAAGTTCTTCCAACTGACACCCAAGCTAATGAGGAGCTGAAGACCCAGTTCCTTGAGTTCATGAAACTTTAGTTTCGAGGACAATGCTGATTTTAAGAGGGTCGGTTTGATAGGACTCCAGCAGGGTTGAGTCCTAATCTCTCTAGAAGTAGTCAATAAAACCCTACTAGATTGTAATAAAGCCACTCCTATCTTATAAAGGAGTATGTCTAGGGTTTAGATTAGCCCTTAGGGCTTAGTGGCCGTCGCCCCCCTTACTAGGTTGGTAGGCTAGGGTTTCCCCCTGCTTAGGTCGGCTATAGAGCCAACCTAGCCGTCACTTGTTCCCTCAAAGGCAGGTAGGCTATAGAAGAGGCAAAAGGGTAATTTTAGTTAGGCAAGCACCCTCTAGGGCTAGGGTTTGGAGCCCTATATAAGCATGTAGCCTTTACATCTTTTTATTAAGCAATCTATAATTTTAATTCAGCCTTGTGCCGAGTCTAGGAGGGAGGAACCCCTGCAACGTTCAAAGGGTTGATCCTCCTCAAAGATCAAAATTTATAGAGCTCCTTCTAGGGTTCTATCACCTAACCAACGCACTATCCACTTTTCAAAGTTTGATGAATAATATATCCTGAGCTTATCTCTTTAAGTTTGTTCTGGTTTTCTTTGATGATATTCTAATATATAGTCATTCCTTTGAAAGTTATTTATTGCACTTATGAGATGTTCTAATGGTACTTTGTGAGCATTATCTTTTTGTAAAGAAATCCAAGTGCAGCTTCATGTAGACAGAAATGGAATATCTTGGACATATAATTTCCCGAGAAGGCGTTGCAGACCCCTCAAAATCCCAAGTGATGAAGGATTAACCACTACCACAACAATCAAGGCTCTAAGGGGATTCTTGGGACTCACTGGCTATTACCAAAAATATGTGAAAGACTATGGCAAGATCAGTGCGCGAGGCAACAAAAGCTTTCCATTCCTTAAAGGCTGCAATGATCACTACTCCAGTGCTTGCCTTATCTGACTTCAACAAATTATTTGTAATTTAATCTTATGCTTCTGAAGCAGGTATTGGCATTATTTTAATGCAGGAAGGCTAACCACTAGCTTACGCTATCAAAACCCTTTCCCCTTCCCATTTGAAATTATCGATCTATAATAAAGAAATGCTAGCTATCGTACATGCAATCACGAAGTGGAGACCATACTTGATCGGTTAACGGTTCCAGATATGTACCGACCACAAGAGTTTGAAGTATTTTATGGAATAGAAAATCTCTTTCCTAGAACAACAAAAATGGGTAACCAAATTGTTGGGATTTGATTATGAAATTATTTATAAGAAAGGAAAAGATAACTTGGCTACTGATCACTTTCTCGCCTTCCTGAACATGCCAAACTAGTAGCTATCTCCATCCTTGCTTGCAAATTTTGAAAGACATCAGGAGGGAATGAGCAAATGACAGAAACCCAGGAGATTATCATGAGATTGGAAGAGACTCTAGGCTCTATTCCACATTACAATTAGGACTCTAAGAACTTACGATATAAGGGCTAAATCGTTGTGGTTTCGCATTTCTCTTGCCAAGCCGCAATCTTAAAGGAGCTTCGCTCATCACCCACAGTTGGACACTCCAGATTTCTCTACACTTACAAATGTGTCCGCTAACTTTTTTGCTGGAGAGGTATGAAAAAGATTATTGAAGAGTTTGTTGCCCTATGTGACATCTGCTAACGCTATAAAGGAGAGAATGTATCTAGCCCAGGGATGCTTCAACCCCTGCCTATTCTGGATGCAGCTTGAATAAACATTTCTATGGATTTTATTGAGGGACTTCCGTCATCACAAGGGAAATGTACTATTTTTGTGGTTGTGGATCGCCTTATAGAATATGCTCACTTTTGTGCTATGCGAAATCCCTATATGGCTGCAAGCATTGCCCGAGTTTTTGTGGAGAACATAACTAAATTGCATGGAATTCCTCACTATATTATTAGTGACGTGATAGGGTCTCAACTAGTAAGTTTTGGACAGAGCTTTTCATACAACTAAAAATGAGTACTGCTTATCATCCCTAGACTGATGGACAAACCGGAGTGGTGAACATATACTTGAAAAACTACCTAAGATGTTTCACTAGTGATAGGCCAGAAAAATGGACTAAATGATTTCCTTGGACAGAATGGTGGTATAATATAACCTATCACTCTTCCATCAAAACCATACTATTTGAAGCAGTCTATGGTCGATCTCCTCCTGCAATTACAAAGTATGTGGTCGGTTCTTCAATAATTGATCAAGTTGACAAGGAATTTATTGAAAGAGATAAAATTTTATAGCTGTTGAAGGATAATCTCACAGTAGCACAAGTAAGGATAAAGCAACAAATGGATAAACACCAAAGTGAAAGAGAATTTGTTGGAGGAGATTAAGTTTTCCTTCATCGTTAACCCTACAAGCAGACCTCCTTAAAGACCCGACCCTGTGTGAAGTTATCTCCTCACTTTTTTGGGCCTTCTAAAGTATTAGAACGCATTGGACCCGTTGCATACCATTTGGATCTCCTAGCCAATTTGAAGATACATCCACTTTTTGATGTCTCTTGCCTCAAGTTGAAGCTAGGTGAAGATGAGATATCATAACATCATTTACCCGATATCTCTGTTGATGGAGAAGTTCATGTTCAGCTGGAGGCAATACTGGATCGTAGGATTATGATGCGCCAAAAGACGTCCTATGACCGAAGTGTTGGTGTAATAATTTACCTATTAAAGACGCTAGCTACATAGGAGTCCTATGAAACATTACAAGTGAAGTATTCATAGTTTATAGGTGCTCAGTCTTGAGGACAAAACTGATTTAAAGATGATGAGTCTTATATGACCCTAAAAGGGTCGGGTCTACATCGATTAGTCATGTTCGTCGATCCAATCGAGTCAGTTATGAGTTGGTAGAGTCAGCTAAAAGTTTATTTGACTAGGAGTCCAAGTTTAGTAGGACTCTCGGTAGAACTCTATAAATAAGGGTATAACATTTTTGTTTGCATAGATAAAAAGACTTTTGTTTTAGCCTATTAGTCGAAACCCTAAGAGGGTCGATCCCATCTAGAAATCAAAGAGGCTCGATCCCCTATAATGATCATTTATCCCTTTTACTCTTCTACATAAATCTTAAGGATTCCTAACACTATATTTCTATATCTCACATGTATTTAGAAATCTGACATTTATGACTATTATTGTAAAAATATCTAAGTTATGTATTTTAAAAATAAAGTGGTTTAATCCGAAAAAAAAGGCTTTTTCGAAAAATCGTCCAATTTCTTTTAATTACCTATTTTATTTATGGCGAAGCGTTCGCGCCTCGTAGCACCCAAGTCCCATTGCGTCCCTCTTGGTGTGCCCAAAAACCCTAGGGCTTCACAATCCGATGCTGTAACGTCTTCTTCCTCGCTCGCTCTACCCTCGAGAATGGAGAAATAGGGGAGGGCGACACAGAGTGGTTTCTCTCCGTGGCGCACCGTGCTGCTAAACGCTCCAAGCTGAACCAGAGGTACTCCTGTTTTGAACCTGTCTCTCTCGCTTGTTCTTTCTCTTACAGAAGTTGCCTCTCCAATAAGTGAAACACTTTATTGCAGAGCGGAGGATGATTACTTGCCGGGCAACATCGTAGAGATCGAGATCCACAACTTCATGACCTACGACCGCCTCAAGTGTCAGCCCGGCTCCCGCCTCAACCTTGTCATTGGTCCCAATGTCTCCGGAAAGAGTTCCCTTGTCTGCGCCATCGCACTAGCTGGAGAGCCCCAGGTCTCTCTATCTCTCGCACCCAATTGTTCTATATTTTTTATGTGTGTCATCAAGAAAAGGGTGAGACGGGTTTTTGCTTCAGCTTCTTGGAGGAGCTTCTAGCGTGGGTGCATTCGTGAAGCGGGGTGAAGAGTCCGGTTATATAAAGATATCTTTGGGAGGGGAGACTGAGCTGGAGATGATTGTCACTAAGAGGAAGATTGACACACGAATAGGTCCGAGTGGGCCATTAATGGTATAATTAATCTCTTCTCGCACTTCGCGGGGATAAGTGTTCTTGTTTAACGACTGTCCGACTGGTCTGTGCAAGTGCTAATTTCTTTATAGTCGTCTTTCCTGCTCCTATAATCACCGTCCAAAAGAATTAAAGGATATTTCATGTAGAATTTTGGTCCTGATATGGTTTCATCAGGAATACTAAAACTTTTTTTTTTTCTACTCTTTTTTATTTAAAATATTTTGTTATGATTACTTTATGATTCTGGATGGCAAATGATCCAAATCCAAGATAATTGTGATTTTGGTTTGAGTAGCTTTCTTTATCAGGCTAGACTTTCATGTATTTTCCCTCTCGAATCATAATGTATTTTTCTATCGAGCACTCCAATAACAAAAGGTAAGTCATAAGCATATGTGTGTATGTCACAGATCCCATTTATTTTAGATTTGTTGGAAAGCCTCATCTAGCTTTAAAACCCTCACTTATGAGCAAGAAAATGACCTTACAACCAAAATCATCCATGTCCTCTTTTAGTTGCATCGTATTTTGCTTGAATAGTTCATATAAGCTTTGCCTGATCCCTTGAGTTGCATATTTAACCTTGATTGAGAGGCATTCACCAATAAGCCTTGGTATGTGATACTGGGAAAGGAGAAAGAGAAATGAAATTCGAAAAGAAAAGAGAAACTGATAGTCGAATTGCAGAAAAGAAATAAACTCAGGATAGAAATTGCATAAAAAAGATAAAGTCACCACAAAGTTTAATGTCATAAGTGAGTACAGAAAATTCACCACCTCAAGGAAATTAAACAAGGATATAAAACTGAATCAAAAGACTCACCACTCAGGAAGCATCCAAGAGATACAAAGTTTTAGAGAGACTAGACTCTAAAGAGCTTCTGCCAATACAAATCAGGTACTAACTTCTTTCTAGCTCTAGAATATCACATAAGTACTAGTGCATGAAAAAACCCTTAATGCATAAGAAACTATGACATTAAGTGCCTTAGTAATTAACCCCTTTAATGCATTCCTTGGTCATGAAGAAAAGCACTTTGTCAAAGGAATATGCTCATGAGTTGTCATATTTGAGTGGGCTATGTTAAAGGCTCTGAGATAATATAGTGGACTGTGGGGAATACCATAGGATCAACAATATTCGTAAGTCTTAATTGTAGAAAATTAGACACTCCCGTGTCAATCTCCCCTGGTTGAAAAAGACTTGTCCTCAAGTCTTCATTTGTTTTATCACCATGATAAGGACTTAAATCAGCTATATTGAATGTTGATAATACCCCATAATCTTCATGTAGCTTGATCTTATAAGCATTCTCGCCAATTCTTTTAAACACCTTGAATGGGCCATCAGCCTTTGGTTTCAACTTCTCAAATTTACCTGGTGGAAACCTCTCCTTCCTTAGATGAATGCAGACCAAATCACCGACATTAAACCTCATATGCTTTCTGTGTTTGTTAGCTGCTCGCATGTATCTTCATTTTGCTTCTCAATGGTTGCTTTAACATTGTCATGTAACTTCTTTATCTGCTTAGCCCTCTCGTCAGGATCACCATCAAATTGTTTTAACATTGTCATATAACTTCTTTATCTGCTTATCTGATTAACTTCTTTATCTGCACTTAAGGAAATAATTCAATATATATCATAAAATAAATATAAAATAAAATTATATATTTTTTATAAATATAAAAAATCAGATCTATCAGATGTTATCTATTTTGGAGTAGACGATATCTCTTAGAAAAGATTATCATTTTGAGTTTCTTTCGAACCTCATTTAATGTTATAAGTGTTATTGAAAAATAATGGAAATTAGACAAATGAAAACATGATAATAATTCAAAACTAGTGAAAATTTTTGATGGGAAGAGTTGATGAAGGATATTTTTTATTTTTTATTTTAATTAGATGTGCTGTTTGAGAAAAATAAAAAAAAGCAACATGATTCCAAAAACACCGAAAACGAGGATATATGTCATGGAAATTACTGTTTTGAATTATGATGTACACAATTTTATCATCTAAGACAGGACAATGAACGGACTCTTATGAGGTCAATTTCTTGGCCATGCACATCACAAAGTAATTGAGCTCAACCCCAAGTCCTTGATAAAAAAGGCTTAAATGAGGAGCGATTAGGGTGACAAGAAACGAGATGACATGTAACACCATCACCATCAACGGGATCAATTGAGAGAAGATGGTTCCATGGCAAAACGTTGGACACTTGCGTGGGGGGTGGCTTAATCCTTAAGCAGGTCCCCCTCACTCGACATTCCTTGGCTCGGTGAATGAGGTGGTGGGGGTTCCCAAAGTGGAGAAGACGACTTGTAGATCAGATTCTCTTCCATGGATTCCTAGTGCACCATGACCTATTCTCTATCATCACGTCAATGAGCTTTCCCACTCTTCCTCGCACTTGCACATAGAATTTTGTACATTTATACATGGATTATAGATCAACTGAACCGACAATAAATCTGGTTGATGATGATAAAAGATTGATAAAGAAATGGACGAGTCTAATCAACATTATGTGTGGTATACCGTAGGAGCTAAGATTCTCAACGACGGCAAAGTCTCCTCTCTCGGAGAGAACCTCTATGATAGGAGGGAGAGAGATCGTCACTGGAGATGCAGAAGAGAGCCAGCTTTCTGCCTCCGATAGTTCATGCGACTCTCCTCCGACGATGTCGCACTGTGGGAGGTTAAGAAGCATCTCGAGCTCTATAAAGAGAGAGAGAGAGAGAGCGAGGAACAAATAGAAAGAGAAATCGAGTTATGCTTTTTAAGATGTTTCTCTCTCTCCTTTTCGTCGAGAGACTCGATGCTACTTAAATCTTATGGCAAAGACTTATGACACTAAAAATATATTTCAATCTCTTTTTTCGTCATCAATAGATCTAAAGGAATTAATCGTTGTACTAAAGGAATTAATCGTTGTGCTTGAGGGAGGTTGGGCCATGAGAGGTATGTGACACGGGAGTATCTAATTTTTCAGAATTTTTAATCTATCTCACTCAATTTACAGTTCATGAGCATATTCCTTGAACAAAGTTACAGCTATTTCAAGATGTCTTTCTTCATGACCAAAGAATGCATAAAAGGGGTTAGTTGGCAGATGTGAAGCATTTAATGTTGTAGTTCCCTATGCATGAAGGGTTGTTTCATACTCTAGTACTTATTTTGATATTCTAGGGTTAAAAATAACTTTTTGGATAGTTGATTGTATTTGCAAAAATTATTTGGAGTCTTTAAAACTCTGTATCTCTTGGATGCGTCCTTGAGTGGTGGGTCTTTTGATTTTAGTTCTGTATCCCTGTTTAATTTCCTTGAGGTGGTGAACTTTCTGTATCCTATTGCGATTTTAAACTTGGTGGTGAACTACCTTTAACTATTTTGTGTAAGTTGTGTTCTGAGTTTGTTGGTTTCCTACAACTCAACTTTCGGGTATTCTCGTTTCTTTCCGAAATCCATTCATCTTTCTCCCTTCCCGGTATCAGTTTGGTATCAGAGCTTAAGGCTAGAGATCATGGCAAGGCGGAATGGAAAAGATACAGTTGGTGAAGGTAGTGGCCATGAAGCTGACATTGAATCCTTGAAGTTGCAATTACAAAGTTTGTTACATAGTCTACAAGAAAAAAATGAAATTATTGAAGAACTTCGGAACAAAAATAATCAGCATGAAAATGTTGGCCAAATATATGATTCTGATAATGATTCACCATCTTAACTAAGGGAGTTTCAAATATTTCAGACAAGACGTAAAGACCGAGATGAATGGCAGAACAAATACAACACAAGGTTGGATATTCCGGAGTTTGAAGGGAAAATCAATGTTGACGACTTTATTGATTGGCTTAATACGGTGGAAAGAATTTTTGATTTTTATGAACCACTAGAAAAAAAGAAGGTAAAGCTCATGGTACTAAAACTCAGAAGAAATGCATCTTTTTTGTGGAAAAATCTAAAGAAGCAAAGAGAACGTGAGGGAAAGAGTAAAATTATATCATGGGAGAAAATGAAAAGGGAGCTGAAAAGAAAATACTTACCTGACAACTATAAGCAAGAAATATTTCTGAAAATCCATGATTTTAAGCAAAAAAATCTTAGTGTGGAGGAGTACACAACAGAGTTTAACAATCTTATGTTAAAAGGAGAGCTTGTGGAACCAGAAGAACATACCATTGCAAGATACCTTGGAGGCCTGAAATATAAGATTGTCAAAGTCGTTCAACTCCAACTGTATTGGACTTAAATGATGTGAGTAAGTTGGCTTTAAAAGTGAAGAAACAACAAAAGTTTAAAAAGGGTTCTGGATATGGAATGAAAGATAGCTATACGAGAGGAGAAAATCCTAAGCCTACTCCCCAAAGCAAAGTAGTACCGAAAGAGTTAAGGATCAATCAGCAGCAAACTATCACCTAAGTCTTCTACACATAATGGTCGAAAATGCTTCAAGTGTCATGGTTTTGAGCATATTGCTTCAGACTGTCCAAATAGGAGGATTGTTATATTAGTTGAAGAACATAGTGATGAAGAAGGAAATGAAGCCAATGACGAACAAAAATTTGATGACGATGAGGAAGAGGTTACTTATGCTGATTGTGGTTTATCTATTGTGTTACAACGTAGCTTACAAGTATCTTATGTGGCTGAGAATAAAAGTTGGGTGAGAAAGAATATGTTTCATACTAAATGTACCTCTAATGGCAAGGTGTGCTTGGTGATCATTGACAGTGACAGCTTTGAGAATGTGGTATCTTTCGAGATGGTACATAAGCTAAAGTTGGAGACAATCTCTCATCCACATCCTTACCAATTATGTTGGCTGCAAAAGAAAAATGACATCAAAGTAACTAAAAGATGTTTAATTCCATTTTCTATTAACAAGTACTACAAAGATGAAGTATGGTATGATATTGCTCCTATGGATGTTTGTCATTTATTATTGGGCAGACCTTGGCATTATGATAGGAGGGTATTGTATGATGGCTATAAACATACTTATTCTTTTAAGGTGAATGAAAAGAAGATTATTTTAGCTCCATTACAACCTTATGAAATCAATGCACCTAAGAATGAAGTTAGTGCTTTTATGTCCTATGGTGAATGTAAGGGTGAATTGGAAAGGGGTAGTGATATTTTGGCTCTAGTGGTCGTAAAAGAGAATAAATATCATAATGAGCCACCGACAAACATGAAACCAATCATGGAGGAGTTTCAAGACATTACACTAGATGATATTCCATACGGTCTTCCACCATTAAGAGACATCGAACATAATATTGATCTTATTCCGGGGGCTATCCTACATAACAAGGCAGCTTATAGAATGAGTCCCAAGGAGCATGAAGAACTTCAAAGGCAAGTAGATAAATTAGTGAAAAATGGATTGATTCAGAAAAGTATGAGTCCTTGTGTTGTTCCAGCCTTGTTGGTGCCTAAGAAAGATGGTTCTTGGAGAATGTGTGTAAACATTCGTGCCATCAACAAAATCACCATTGACTATCATTTTCCCATTCCAAGGTTAGATGATTTACTTGATCAATTATATGGTGCTTCTATTTTCTCTAAAATTGACATGAGGAGTGGCTATTATCAAATAAGAATGAGGCTTGGAGATGAGTGGAAAATAACATTTAAAACTAGATAAGGCTTATATAAATGGTTGGTTATGCCATTTGGGTTATCTAATGCTCCTAGTACTTTCATGATATTTATGAATCATATACTTAAGGTATGCATTAGAACTTTTATTGTAGTTTATTTTGATGACATATTGGTATACAACAAAAGTGAGGAAGAACATATGAATCATCTTAGGAAGATTTTTCTTATTTTGAGGCAGTAAAAACTTTATGTTAATATGAAGAAGTGTGACTTTTTTACTCATAGTGTAGTATTTCTTGGATATGTTGTTTCAAAATATGGAATCATGATGGATCAAAGTAAGGTAGAAGCTATTCTTAACTGGCCAACACCGACTTCATTGCATGATGTGAGGAGTTTCCATGGTTTAACTTCCTTTTACAGAAGATTCATCAAGGGTTTCAGCTCGATTGTTACTCCAATCACCGAATGCCTTAAAGGTGATAAATTTAAATGGACCAATGAGGCTGATAAAGCTTTTGAGCTATTAAAAAGAAAGGTGACCGAAGCTCCTATTTTGGTATTACCTAATTTTGACAAAGTGTTTGAGGTTTAATGTGATGCAGCCAATGTGGAATTGGTGTTGTTTTGAGTCAAGAATAAAAGCCCATTGCATTTTTTAGTGAGAATGTGAATGATACAAGGAGGAAATATTCTACCTAAGATAAGGAGTTCTATGCCGTTTATCGAGCTTTATCTCATTGGAGTCAATATCTTCTTGCCCAGCCATTTATTTTATATTCTAATCATGATGCATTGAAGTTTATTAATCACCAACATAAGCTAAACAAGAGGCATGCAACTTGGGTGGAGTTCTTGCAATCTTATAACTTCACAATCAAGCATAAATCTGATGTTCAAAATGTAGTTGTCAATGCATTGAGCCGAAAATATTATTTATTATCAGTCATGGGAGTCAAAGTAGTTGGATTTGAGACATTCAAAGATCTCTATCAGAATGATGTGGATTTCAACTCAATATGGCAGAATTGTAAATCAGGTTCTTTTCAGCAATTGACTATCTTTGATGGATTTCTTTTTCGAGCTAATGCCTTGTGTGTTTCATCTTATTCTTTGAGACATGTAATTTTAGCTGAAGCTCATGGTGGTGCTTTGGGAGGACATTTTGGTAGGGACAAAACTCTAGCTTTTATTCAATCAAATTTCTATTGGCTTAAGATGTTAAGATATGTGGAAAGATTTGTGAAGCAATGCAGAGTGTGTCACTTGGCAAAAATAAGAGGACAGAATTTAGGTTTGTACACTCCATTGTCGGTGCCTAATGCTCGATGGGAGGATGTGAGTCTTGATTTTGTCTTGGAACTACCGAGAACTCAAAGGAACAAAGATTCTATCATGGTTGTTGTTGACAGATTCTCAAAGATGTCTCATTTTGTTACCTGTAATAAATCAAATGATGCATCTCATATTACTGATTTGTACTTCAAGGAGATTATTAGATTGCATGGCATTCCAAGAACTATGGTGTCTGATCGAGATTCAAAATTTCTTAGTCATTTTTGGAGGACTCTATGGAGGAAACTGGGTACATCTTTAAATTTTAGTAGCTCTGATCGTCCACAAACCGATAGGCAAACAGAGGTAACAAATAGAAGCTTGGGAAACTTGCTTAGAAGCTATGTTAGCAAGAACATTAAGCAATGAGACCTCATTCTTCCACAAATTGAGTTTGCTTACAATCGTTCCATGCATCATACCATTGGTAAGAGTCCTTTTGAGGTTGTTTATGGTGCTAATCTTGCTGGTCCTTTGGACTTAGTCCCTTATTCTACGAATAAGCAATTTAGTGGAGATGCTAACGAGAGGGCTAAACAGATAAAGAAGTTGCATGAACGATGTTAAAGCAACCATTGAGAAGCAAAATGAAAGGTACATGCAAGCAGCTAACAAACATAAAAAGCAAATGAGGTTTAATGCAGGTAATCTGATTTGGATTCATCTAAAGAAGGAGAGGTTTCCACTAGGAAAATTTGGGAAGTTGAAACCAAAGGCTGATGGTCCATTCAAAGTGCTTAAAAAAATTAGAGAGAATGCTTATGAGATTGATCTACCTGAAGAATATGGGGTATCAACAACATTCAATGTGGCTGATTTAATTCCTTATTATGGTGATCAAACAAATGAAGACTTGAGAACAAGTCTTTTTCAACCAGGGGAGATTGACATGAGAGTGTCTAATTTTTCAGAATTTTTAACCCAGCTCACTCAATTTACAGCTCATGAGCATATTCCTTGGACAAAATTACAGCTATTTCAAGATGCCTTTCTTCATGACCAAGGAATGCATAAAGAAGTTAGTTGGCAGATATGAAGCATTTAATGTTATAGTTCCCTATGCATGAAGGGATGTTTCATGCTCTAGTACTTATTTTGATATTCTAGGGTTAAAAATAACATTTTGGATAGTTGATTGTATTTGTAGAAGCTTTTTGGAGTCTCTAAAATTCTGTATCTCTTGGATGCGTCCTTGAGTGGTGAGTTTTTTTTAATTTTAGTTCTGTATCCCTGTTTAATTTTCTTGAGGTGATGAACTTTCTGTATCCTCTTGCGATTTTAAACTTGGTGGTGAACTATCTTTAACTATTTTGTGCAAGTTCTGTTCTGATTTTGATGGTTTTCTACAACTCAACTTTCGGGTATTCTCGTTTCTTTCCGAAATTCATTCATCTTTCTCCCTTTTCGGTATCAGTATGAGCTCAACTTTGTGGATGCACTATGATGTACCGATGTTGGGATATCGTATGTAAGAACGTGAATACCATATAATAAAAAATATTCCTTCATCTATTTAACAGATAATAATCCATTCTAAACGTTAATTACTTACCGACTTTTCTATCCAATATCGTACACGATCCGACAGAACCATGAAAACCATTACAAGTGCCTCAAAAAGCAGCAGTATGTAATAATTATCTTCACCGAAACTGCTTAATCTTCAATTTATGCTATTATACAGGCTTTTTTTTATGACGAATCATAATTGAAAATTAGTGATCTTAATTTGACCAAACAGTTCTGCAGCATGTAATATAGGAAAAACAAAATTCAAATGTAATTAAGAACACATAGCAAACACAATTATTCTGGATTAATGACAGACTACACAGAAATATAATGAGAGGCAACTGTTGATTTCTTAGCTGTGTTCATAAATAGACTCTAAAGCTAGAATTTTAAATAGGAGAACAGAAATCATTTTGTCTCTAAAAAAGGAAAAAAAAAGTCATAAAGAAATCAAGAAAAAGAAGAGTTGTCTTTGACACAATCTTCCTCCTCTGTTTCCATACTAAGCCTACAAATTTACATGCCAAAACAATTTGATTTCCAACAAGAACCGAGAGCTGAGGACCTCAACTGGCTAGGCCAGTGTGAGCTCGCCATGTCCGCCGCCGCCGTTGCTGTGGCATGCGCCGTCCTCCGTGCCATGGTCGAGCAGCGACTGCCGGCAGGTCGGGCAGGAGGAGTGGGAAGACAGCCACTTGTCGATACACCTGACGTGGAACCCGTGGTGGCACCGCGGGAGCACCCGGACCTTCTCGCCGTCGGCGAACTCGGTGAGACAGATGGGGCAGTCAGTAGCGGGGATGTCGACCCCGGAGCCGTACACCGCCACGGGGATCCGGCGGAGCGCCCGCTTCTCGAGCCCCGTCGCCGCCAGCCTGGTGGCCGCCTCCTCGGGGGTCTCGAACGCCAGCCGCCGCCCGCACCGCAGCGCGCACCGCACGATGGAGTTCAGCCCCAGCGCGAAGATGAGGGCGCAGAGCAGCGCCGCCAGGATGATGACCATGTTGGTGTCGAACGCATTGCCGCTGCCCGTGTGCGGCCTGGTCCCGTTGGCCGCCGCGTGCGTATCGGAGAACGCGCCCAGCAGCCTGCGAGCGGACGCCGTCATGCGACCCTTCTCTGTGGCGCACAGCGAGAAGTAACGAAAGCTAATTATGCCAGGCGAAAGAGGAATCCCTCTCTTTCTTTAGGTTCTCACTGATCTCTCAGCGAATACTCTTTTGGGCAGTGATGGTGCGAGGAATCTGAGGATGGAGACATCAGAGGAGGCATCCCTTTAAGCTTTAGCAGCAAGGAATAAGGAGGGAAGAAGGGATGATACCCATCACACACTGAGCTCAGGGAAGAAGACTGGGTTGCAGACATGGGAAGACAAAGGAGCGACATGAGAAGATCTACGGAACACCATGGCACTGAATCCAACAGTTCTCAAAGCTTTGAATCTGACAGTAGTATCATGATCATGGTGCATGCTTTGGTCACCGACTGGGTCCTGGTGGATAATACTGGGTGAAAGATATTTTGCTGTGTGGCGTTGGGCATGCTTATCTTGAAGGGGTTGAGATGTCAGCAGTGTCCGCTTGCTGGATCTCCATGAGAGAGAGAGAGAGAGAGAGAGAGAGAGAGAGAGAGCAAATGGGTCACTGAGATCATGAGAGAGAGAGAGAGAGAGAGAGAGAGCAAATGGATCACTGAGATCATGTGGCTGCCCGAGGATGATTCTGTGGTCCTAAGATGCTTGTGTCCTCCTTGACATGAAGGGAGCACGTAGCTCCACCTCTATTGATCTCTCATTCATCTATTATTGTCCATGATGTGTTAAGACCAAAAATAGATAACTAATGTAATCTGTTTAGATCTTGGTAATATCATATTAAAATTCATTATAATTGATAAGTCCACTTTGGAAGGGTAAAATTGTTAGTATACCAATGATGAATAGTATGGATCTTATCGGATAATGTTCATTGTGGGATTCGAAAACATCAGCCATATCAGTTTTTACTTAAGAGGATGAATGTATTTTTATCATTCTTAAATTTCAACTAAAAAAATCATAAGTTTTAGGATGAATTTTAACTCATATACTAATGAATGCCATAGTATACGTGTACAAGTTTTGGTAATATCTTAGTAGGTAGCTTCTTGGATTGCTAGCAAATAATTGAATCTAAGAAAGATTTATTTGTATGAGCACTGATTAGATTCTCAAGTTTGATCTCTTGGAAAGATTCATCAAATCATTCACTTTACAAGGATGTGGTGAGCTACAACCAAAACCAAAGCCAAAAGCTTCCTTAGTTCTACATGATAGCAGATAAGTTTTTTTTTAACTACACAAGGAAATCTATCGATTATGAAAAATTCTCTTCTATAATTTAAATAAATAGAGAATGTGCCAATAAACTTTCGACGAACTTAACTTTTACCTTTCATTATCAGAACAATTATCTCTTTAACAAAGATTACCTCTTCCTTCCCTGTTGTCCAACGACAACAATTTTTCACCGGCGACCTCCTCGCGTTTGCTTCTGCTGAAAGCACTCTGCTGGAGAAGGAAAAAGGTGCTCAAGGCAGTCAGCTCTCTTCTCCATCTCCTCCGTCAACGCCTTCATCGACGTGTCCGCCAGCTCTACCCGCACCAAGCACACGCTCCGGTTCATCAGCGGGCAGACCTTCCTCTGCTACTCTTCCTCGCCGCTGCAACTCGTTGCTCACGGCGCCGGACTTCGCGGCTGCCGTCCAGGCCGCTCTGTTCTTCCCTAACAGAGCTTCCTCATCGACCACATCTCGGTGAACGCCTAATCTTCCGGCGGAACCATCTTATTCTCTACTGGACAGCCTTCGGTGTGATCCCCTTGCTCCCTCTCGATGGCAGCGGCAGGTTTCAGCTCGGAGGGAGCAGGCGACTCTTCAGCGTGGAGGAAGGTGCACACCTTCTAGACCGCCTCCCTTTGGTTCCTACAGATCGAAGAGACGTTGCTCTTCCTGTCTTCGCAATCCATACATCCCGCTGCTGTTGCTGCTGCCTCTTCTCCGTAGATCCATCCCCACATCCATACGAGGGTGGGGGAGATCGAAGGCGGCCCCGATCTCTCCAGTCCCTGTTGGAATTCACCGACCCTTACCGGAACCACACTTCTGATCGAGCTCTTCTAGCCAGATCTGTGCATGTATCTGCCTTTCTATCGAAGAGGTGGCTTGCAGGTGTGGTCGGAAAGGAACCTGTGCTTGAGACAGACGCTTTGATTGCAGACCTTGCAAGTGCTGTTGTTGGAAAACGTCAGCACCTCTTTGCAGCGTTTCATGGGGCACCTAAGGCTTCTGCTTCTTGCTCGGGTCGCAGGACCCCGACTTCTCGTGCCGCTCCAACGCGGCCTCCTCCTCCTCCTCCCTTTGGTTCTTACAGGCTGTCGACGCAACCATCCCATCCCTCCTTGCCCTCGACGCTGACAAGGCCCTCGACTGGATCACCGCTGTCGACCCCTGCACGGCCGGCATCGCCTGCTCCGACGATCGTGTCACCGCCATCCAGAACAACCCCATCGCTGCATAGCCACCGTCCACTTCCTTGTTGAAGGCATCACAGCACTGCCTTAAGAAGCCGCCTCCCTGCATCATCTTCCATTTGATGAGGTTGAACGACTACATCACCCTAAAGGCATCATAAGCTGCTACTTCCTCTGGAGCTGACTCCGCTCCACAAAAAGAAGATGACGCGGACATAGTGAAGCTCAACCAGGCTTGAGCCGCGAACACGGCGTGCATCCAGAAGCTGCAGAATGCGCCTGGCTGACCACAACCACATGAGGAGGAAACCTCAACTCCCAACCACCACTACCATAGAGTCGTCACCGTTCGAGAACACCACGACCAACTCCTTTGAGAAGGTAATCCAGCAGTCCATCCATCTAGAGAAGGCCTGCCTCCTCTGTCGTAGGCTCCTCTTCTACGTGGCCCTGTCGATCGCCGAACTCGGCCAAACGTTATGATCTACACTGATCAAAGTCGTTGTCGCCTGATCTGCACCAAACAATTGTCCCTCCTTCCCTACGATCGTTCCCTGAGAATCACAAACTCGTTGCATGGTTGTCAAGGGAGCATCCTGAACTACGACATTCACCGAGTTCCTACTGATGGGAATAAAATAGAAATAAATTTTGTATACGAATAAATACTAGCAGGTCGTCATACACAGCGAAATCAAACAGAAATCATAATCAGATGAACACCAAGATTTACGTAAAAAATCTCTTCAACTCGAAGGGTAAAAATTACGGGACAAGCCAAAGAAAATCTACTATCAAAATAATGAATATACAGATCTCAAGGCTTCTTGCCCAAGCCCAAACAATAGCCACAAAAGAATCATAGGGATACAAGGACTATAATACCAAACACAATATCCAAAACCTTCCCAAGAGATCACAGTAAGAATCCACTGCAAACTGATCTAACATGAGATATGAATGATTAAGAATAGTCTATTCCTGTCCTTTACTTCTTCTCTTTCCTAGATCTCTTATTTTCTGGTTTCTACTATTAATCTGTAGTCTTCTTTCTCTCTCCCACGTTTTCGACCGTTGCTGCCCTCTTAATCTCAACCCTGGTCACCTAATCTAGGGTTTAGGTTAATATTAGTTAAGTTCTGGGCTGTGGGCTTCACTAAAGCCCATTATGGGTTGAATCTGGGCCATCTGCCCAACAACCTCCCCCTTTAGCACATAAAGGAGGTTGTCTCATGACTCCTTAATGTGAAGCCATGCCGACCAGTTGTCGGTACATCTCTTGTCTCTCTTTCGGTAAAGTCTTTGTCAACATGTCTGCCCCATTATCATCTGTGTGAATTTTCTAAAGCTGTAACTTATTCTCTTCAAGCACATTTCTAATCCAGTGATATCTGACATCTATATGCTTTGACTTGGAATAAAATGTTAGGTTCTTGCATAAATAGATGGCACTCTGGCTGTCATAATACACAACATAGTTTTTCTGTTTCAGCCCCAACTCTTGCAAGAATCCTTTCATCCAAAATATTTCTTTGTAAACCTATGTAGCAACAATATATTCTGCCTCTGTGGTGGAGAGAGCAATACACCTTTGCAATCTGGACTGCCATGATACAGCTCCCCCTGCAAAAGTAAGTACAAAACCTGATGTGGACTTTCTTGTGTCAATATCTCTTGCCATATCTGCATCTGTGTAACCTGTCAACACAGGTGGTCCACCTCCAAAGCTTAGACAAACTTTAGAACTTCCTCTGAGATATCTAAAAATCCACTTCACTGCTGCCCAATTCTCTTTACCTAGATTTGCAAGAAATATGCTAGTAACACCCACTACATATGCGATGTCCGGTCTCGTACATACCATCGCGTACATTAAACTTCAAACTGCTGAAGCATAAGGAACCTTTTGCATTTTCTCATTCTCCTCATCACTTGACGGACTCTGATCTGAGCACAACTTGAAGTAACTTGTAAGAGAAGAACCAACTGGCTTTGCATTACTCATACTGAACCTATCCAATACCTTCTCAATGTATTTCTCCTGTGACAACCAAATCTTCCTCTTTCTTCTATCATGAAAAATCTGCATGCCCAGTATTTATTTTGTTGGCCCCATGTCTTTTATTGCAAAAGACTCACTTAGTTCCTTCTCCAACCTATCAATCATAGACATATCTTTCCTAAGGATAAGCATGTCATCAACATAAAGTAAGAGAATAATAAAATTTTCACCAAACTGTTTGATAAACACACAATGATCTGAAGCTGTTCTTTTGTATTTATTTTCAATCATAAATGAATCAAACTTTTTATACCATTGTCTTGGAGCTTGCTTCAGCCCATACAAGCTCTTCTTTGACTTGCAGACAAGATTTTCTTTACCTTTGACTTTGAAGCCTTCTGGTTGCTCCATATAAATTTCCTCCTCTAAATCACTATGAAGGAAATTTGTTTTCGCATCTAAATGCTCAATCTCCAAGTCTAGGTTAGCAGCAATACCAAGAGCAATACGGATAGAAGATATTTTAACAACAGGAGAAAAAATCTCTTCAAAGTTAATACCTTTCTTTTGACCAAAACCTTTCATAACCAATCTAGCTTTATACTTTGGTTGATAACAATATTCTTGAGTCTTTAACTTGAAAACCTATTTGTTATTCAAGGCTTTACTTCCCTCTGGTAGTTGCACCAAATCATATGTGTGGTTCTTCTATAGAAAATCCATCTCTTCCTGTATAGCAATAAACCACTTCTTTTTCTGCTCACTTTCAACTACTTTCTGGTAACTCTCTGGTTCACCTGCATTAGTAAGTATCACATACTCATCGGTAGAGTATCTTCTTGAAGGTTGACGTGGTCTGGAAGATCTTCTTAATTGAGGTTCTGTGGGAACTTGCTCTCTTTCTTCTTCCTGCTCAACATGTCCTGTAGGTAGATCAACATCTGACTCTGCACCATCTTCCTACACATCTCCCCCATCACCATGATATATTGGAGAAGTAACTGGGTCACAGTCTATAAATCCCTTTGCAGAAGTCTTAGCTAGTGCCTCCTTCTTCAAATCCTCAATGGTTTGATCATCAAAGAAGATAACATCTCTGCTTCTGAACACCTTCTGCTTTTTTGGATCCCAAAGCCTGTAACCAAACTGATCATGTGAGTAACCAAGGAAAATATACTCTTTTGACTTACCATCCAACTTAGACCTCTCATTGTCTGGAACATATGCAAATACACGACAACCAAACACTCTTAAATGCCTATAGGAGACATCTTTCCCTTACCATACATGCTTTACAACATCACCATCTAGAGCTGTACATGGTGATAAGTTGATTACATCAACTACAGTCCTCAAAGCCTTATCCCAAAACGTTTTGGGTAGCTTGGCCTGTGAAAGCATACATCTGATCTTTTCCATGATGGTGCGGTTCATCTTCTCTGTAATTGCATTATGCTGAGGCGTACCAGGAATTATCAACTCATGCTGGATGCCATGTGACCTGCAATAATCATTAAATAATCCTATGTACTCACCACCATTATCTGATCTTATATATTTCAATTATCTTTCTGTCTCCCTTTCAACCTTGGCATGAAACTCCTTGAAGACATTAATAACCTGATCTTTGGTCTTCAAAGCATAGGCCCAAACTTTCCTAGAAAAATCATCTATAAAAGTAATAAAATAAAGTACACCACTGATACTAGGAATATTAACAGATCCATCAAGAGTTTTTATCCTCAAAGGATCAGACACATATGTATAGACACGGTCAAAGGCATGCATTTTTCTAGATAAGACATGATTAATAAAGGAAACTCTATATTGTTTACCAGCCAAACAATCAATACAAGGGTTCAAATATGTACCTATGAGGTCTGGTAATACCTCTCTCTCGAAAAGTTCCTGCAGCCCCTTCTCGCTCATGTGTCCCAGTCGCCTATGCCATAACTCCATGCTGAAGTCTTTCTCTGTAGTATTCAACTGCTCACCACAAGCTTTAGCCTGCAATCTGTATAATATATGACATTTCTTCCCATTAGCTACAATAAGAGAGCCCTTACTGAGCTTCCACTGCCCTCTATGAAATATGACATCAAAGTGTTCATCATCTAGTCTTCCAACTGAAATTAAATTCAGTCTTAAGTCAACCACATGCCTCACATCCTTAAGCACCAACTTGCAGCCAATGTTGGTCTTTATATAGAAATCACCCATGGCAATGATGTCTGCTGTGTCATAGTTGCCCATCTTGACAACACCAAAATTTTCAGACCTGTAAGTAGCGAAGAACTCCCTCCATGGTGTAGCATGATAAGAAGCACCTATGCCAATTATCCACTCGAGATCTTGACACACACAAGAAAAAATATCATCAGAAGTAGACAAAATCAAATAATTACTACCTTACACCGTAGCTGTGATATTCTCTTTTGACTCTGTATGCTCCACTTCTTTCCCCTTTTTCTTGTTCTTCTTAGGTTGCTTGCACTGATTCTTGTAATGTCCTTTCTCACCACAATTATAGGAAATAATATCTTTCCTTGATCTTGACTTGCTTCTACCTATACGTGAACCACTTCTTTCATTTGACTTTGACCTTCATCTGTTCTCTGAGACAAGTGCTTATGAATCAATCTAAGAAGTTGCTGAATTCTTTCTCCTTAACTCCTCATTCAATAAACTGTTTGTTACTTGATTCATGGTGACAATACCATCTGGTGTATAATTATTGAGGGAAACCACTAGTGTCTCCCAACTTTCTAGCAGAGAATTGAGAAGTAACAATCCCTGCAACTCATCATTAAGAGATATTTTCATAGAGGATAACTGGTTAATAATACTCTGCATTTCATTCAAATGCTCAAGAATAGAAGTATCATCTTTATATTTCAAGTTCACAAGTTTTTTGATCGAGAAAGCTTTGTTGTCAGTCCTTTTTCTTTCATAAAGACCTAACTTTTTCTAAAGATAGTAAGCAGAACATTCAGTAGAAACATGGTGAAAGACACTATCATCAAGCCACTGACAAATAAAGCCAACAATTTTTCGATCTAACCTCTTCCACTCATCATCTGTCATAGTTGTGGGCTTTGCACTATCTCCTTGCAAAGGTCCATACAAATCTTTGCAATACAAGAGATCTTCCATTCTTGGTTTCCATATCATCCAATTGTTTCCGTTTAAACTAATCGTGCGAGAAACATTACCGGTCTCCATGTTCAAATACAAAAGATTAAATACCACCAAAATCTGCTTTGATACTAGTTGATAGGAATAAAATAGAAATAAACTTTGTATACGAACAAATACTAGCAGACCATCATACACAGCGAAATCAAACATAAATCACAATCAGATGAACACCAAGATTTACGTGGAAAACTCCCTCAACTCGAAGGGTAAAAACCACGGGACAAGCTAGAGAAAATCCACTATCAAAATAATGAATATACAGATCTCAAGGTTTCTTGCCCAAGCCCAAGCAATAGCCACAAGAGAATCACAGGGATACAAGGACTATAATACCAAATACAATATCCAAAACCTTCCCATGAGATCATAGTAAGAATCCATTGTAAACTGATCTAACTTGAGATATGAATGATTGAGAATAGTCTTTTCCTGTCCTTGTCTTCTTCCCTTTCCTAGATCTCTTATTTTCCGGCCTCTACTATCAATCTGCAGTCTTCTTTCTCTCTCTTATATTTTCGGCCACCCCTGCCCTCTTAATCGTAACCCTGGCTACTTAATATAGGGTTTAGGTTAATATAAGTAAAATTCTGAGTTGTGAATTTCACTAAAGCCTATTATGGACTGAATCTGGACCATCTATCTAACACCTACAACATCACCCCACCGATGAAGCTGCTTTCTTCCCTCTACGACTTCCTTGACCATTGCACCATTTGTCAGACGGTGCATCTCCGCCGATAACTGAGTCTACCACAAGGCCTGCTTCAGGTGCCGCCACTGTAAGGGCACATTGAAGTTGGGAAACTATAATTCCTTTGAGGGAGTCCTGTATTGTAACTCCCATTTTGATCAAATTTACAAATCAATGGCAGTCTGTACAAAAGCTGATAGCAACTGAGACATAGGAAAAAACAACCGTTGGAAAAGTCGATGCTGCATTCATTATCAACACATCATGTCGCCTTAGATTTGTTGTTGCTACATTCATTATTAATAAAACTGCACCCTCTTCCGCATCAACATCACCGGTAACAAACCTCCTCTTTCTTCAGCAACGACTCCATGAACTCGACATCTGATCTGCTACCATCACTACAACAACACTCTTGGGCTTCTTCCTCTGCCTCGGTCCAGCTCAGGTGACATTAATCTGAGTCAACTTTCCTAAGTAACCCTTGCTGCTAAACCAAAATCAAATTGGCTTGATTATCGAATGTTTCATCATGGTCGAGTGGTCAGCACAACGTGGTTTGACTTGCATATGCAAGATCGGCTCGGCGGGATTCGACGCTCGAGAAAACTAGAGGTGGTTATCAGATCTGTGATGCAGTGGACCCGAGGGTCACCTCCCCAGCTGGTTAGCTTGGGGCTCCTGCAAATAGGCCTGAGTCGGGGGGGGGGGGTTGTGGAGGGAAGGATGGGTCTAGCCCGATCAAGTCCCTCCGATAGCTAAGTTAGCACACCTCACAGAAATCCAATCGGGTCCCTGAAAATCCTGAATGAATTTTACTTTTGTTTGAAAAATGGGAGTTCAGAGTCTTTTCCCCCCGAGGCTTTCCCCGGAGGAAGCTTTTATACCTGTTTGTTGATGGCTAATTGTACCTTTATCTTTAATGCTTATGGCACCCCCAACTGAGGTATTTAATGCCGTAGGTGTTTGTCGGTGCGAGCCGTACTACAGTTGAGCATGTTGTGTGTGCTTTTTGTTGTGCTATCGTACGACCCGAGGAGCTGATCGAGACTGCACAGTGGCTGATGACGCTATGTGCTGTGTCTCTGCTGCTGTTGTGGCGTCTCGCACTTGTGCCAGATTGGCCATCCCTGTGTCCGATTAGTCATACCCACTCCAAGTTGACTTTGCTCATGTCAGGTCGGCTGAGTATGTGTGTGTGGCAAGACAGTCTATTATTCCCCTTATCACTTGTCGATCTATTGCAGCCATTCATCTTGATCTCCCATATTAGTACATCTCCTCAAAATATCTACCTCATCTACCTCTGACGTTTCAGTTCTTGTCCCTGTAGAGAACCCTAACACCTCTCCATATACAGACCTTATTTCTATCAATGTTGCATCTCTCATCCCCTTTAAATTATCCAAAGGCGGCAATTGTGTATTTTAGCATGCATAATTTTTTAATATTCTATTTGGCTATATTTACTAGGCTATGTTGATGGCTCTCTTAGTTTCCCACCAGCAATGATCACCATTCCAAGAGAGCCCAATCCAATACCAAATCTGGCTCATAAACTATGGTTATGCCTATTGGTTACAAGTGCCCTGCAAGCCAATCACGTGAGTGATGACATGTGTGACACACTGTGCGATCTTTTTGCTTATGATTATTATTGGTATATACTCACATTATATTATCTATTACATATATATATTGTGATGCCCTTGGTTTTGTGCAATGGGAATCAGATCGTGACGAGATGACAATAATGAGATCGATTCACCTTTAAACATAGATCCTAAATAATCCTAGTCATAGGTTATTCGAGAGGGACATCGAGATAATCAGACAGACCGGTGTACTATATATCCGTCCATATGATAGAGGCGGCTAGTCTCATAACTATTTATGTGGAGACACTGAGGATACAATACATGTGCTCATTAGAGAATGAGTTCACTGATTGATCTATTTATGGAATGTTCTATAGTTAATAATACATAATATCAGACAACGATTTAATATTCCTAGTTACGTGTCTGGTCTTTAGACTTGAGACACAAAGGATGCCTTATTTAAGTACTCATTTCTTTGATGTCGAACTAACAGGTTTAGAAAGTTCTAAATCTGGTACAACCGATTGTTAGGATTGGTAATCAACATGAAGATAATTGAGTGTCAACAATGGATCATCCATTCTCGGTATCTCGAGAGGTATATCCCATATGTGCTTGCTTAGACAAATCTCTGGCCAAGGTTATTTGGATTGAGAGAGAAGGAGTTCTCGGAGAGAATCCGATTAGAGCGAGACTCTGATGGATTCCGTATGTGGCCTGGTAGTACCATGTCCAATATAGGGTCTTTGGGATATTAGTTGGATGAGGGACTATAGATACAAGTTAACTATGGACAAATAGGTTCAATGGATTTGATCCCCCTGTACCATTTTGGGGCTATGGCACAGTGGCCTAGTACATCCATAGTCGATGAGTCGAGTGAATTATTATAGGGATAATAATTTACTATATTAGAAGGAGTTCTGATGAGAGCGACTCACGGCTAACTCGATATCGAGCCTAGAGGGTCACACACATATGATGGATGCTTCAGCAAATAGAGGATTAGATAGAGATACAATTAGCCTATATTCTTATTAGATGAGACGCTACACTGATGGGCTCATTGCATGAGGCCTAACTAGAGGCCAAAGGAGATTATTAGATAGAGATCCAATAATGCAAGGTTAGTGGGTAAATGGATTAAGATCCAATACTTGCTAAGGCAGGACCCCTAGGGTTTTTGGTGACTCTCTATAAATAAGAGGTGAGGCACATAATGTTGGAAACCTCAGCGAGTGCATCATATGCGTAGCGAAAATAAAAACAAAAACTAGTTTCCCATACAAATCAAATCGTCGTGCAAAAGATTGGGATCGCGAGAAAAACCATAAAAATCAGAAAAAATCACGATGTGTGAGAGATTAATTTTACCTAGAGAGATCGTATATCCTTGTATTTCCATATCCAGATGGAGAGGATGAAGGAGGTCAAGCGTCATCTCTAGAGGTATCCACACGATGGATCTCTGCAGCGAAACTCCTCCAATCTGATCTCGTAACTCTTACGCAGAAAGAAGGAGGAGAATAGGAGGTGGTGGCTAAAGCTGTAGCCTATCAACCATGAGTATCCCCTCCTATTTATAGAGAGCTACCAAAAACCCTAGGGCTCCTGCCTTAGTGGGTATTGAATCTCCATCCAATTATCTACTAACCTTGCATTATTGGATCTCTATCGAATAATCTCCTTAGGCCTCTAATTGGGCCTTAATCAAGGAGCCCATCAGCACAGAGTCTCATCTAATGAGAATAGGGGCTAATTGGATATCTATTCAATCCTCTATTTGCTGAAGCATCCACCATATGTGTGTGACCCTCTAGGCTCGATATTGAGCTGGCCGTGAGTCACTCCCATCAGAACTCCTTCTGATATAGTGAATTATTATCTCCATAATAATTCACTCGACTTATTGACCATAGACGTACTAGGCCACTACGCCATGGTCCCTAGACGGTACAGGGGGGATCAAATTCATTAGACCTGTCTGTCCATAGTTTCTGTATATCTATAATCCCTCATCTAACTAATATCCCAAAGACGTATATTGGACATGGTACTCTCAGGCGATATACAGAATCCATCATAGTCTCGCTCTAATCAGATTCTCTCAGAGAACTCTTTCTCTCTCAATCCGAATGACCCTAGCCAGGGATTTGTCTGAGCAAGCACATATGAGATATTCCTCTCGTGATACCGAGAGTGGATGATCCTCTATTGACACTCAATTACCTTCATAAGGTTGACTACCAATCCCAAAAACCAGTTGTACCAGATCTGGAACTTTCCAAACCAGTAAGTCTAGCGTCAAAGAAAGGAGTACTCATACAAAACATCTTTGGTGTCTCAAGTCTAACGACCAGATACACAACTGGGATTATAGAATCGCTATCTGACATTAGGTATCATTAACCATACAACATTCCATAAGCAGATTAATCAGTGAACTCATTCTCCAATGAGCACATGTACTATATCCTTAGTGTCTCCACACAAGTGGCTATGAGACCAACCGCCTCCATCATCTGGACGGGTATATAGTACACCGATCTGTCCGGTTATCTCAATGTCCCTCTCGAGTAACCTATGACTAGGATTATTTAAGATCTGTGTTTAAAGGTGAATCGATCTCATTATCATGATCTCATCACGATCCGATTCCTATTACATAGAACCAAATACATCACACTATATATGCAACAAATAATATAATGTGAGAATATGCCAATATTAATCATAAGCAAAAAGATTACGCAGTGTGTCACTTGTGCCATCACTCACGTGATTGGCTTGCAGGGTACCTGTAACTAACACATAGATGATAGGCTGCATCTTTGGTCACCCCTGCTATTCTCCTCCCTCCTTCTGCGCAAGAGTTGCGAGACTTGGGATTGTGATTGGAGGAGTATCGTTGTAGTGATCCATCGTATGGATACCACTAGAGATGAGGATGCTTAACCTCTTTCATCCTCTTCATTTAGATATGGAAAAATAGGGATATACGATCTCCCTGAGTAAACAATCTCTCACACGATGCAGTTTTTTGATTTTACAGCTTTTTCGTAATCCAATCTTTTGCATGATGATTTGATCTGCATGAGAAACTTATTTTGTTTTTATCTTTCGCTGCGCATGTGATGCTCCCGCTTGGTTTCCCAATAGTGGTATCAGAGATAAGGTTGTTTATGCAAATGATTAGTGCAAACTACGTGTGATGAGATGAATCACGTAAAATTGTTCTACGCATTCTTGCTACATTTTGACAGTGAAGGCAACAAGGAAGGGGGCAGCCACCTACGGGCAGGCCCCCCTGTAGGGGCGGCCACCCATGACCAGGCTACTTGTAGGGGCGGCCAGCTACAACTAGGGCCCCTATAGGGGCGACCGGCTACTTGTAGAGGCGGTCGGCTAAGGTAGGGCTAGCTATGGGCACAGCGTCGCCCGAGGTGGGGCGGCGCTGGAGGTGGCACTTGCTCACCCGCTGGGGGTGCCGCCCGAGGGTAACGACGTCCATCCACTCACTGGGGCAGGGGCGACCGCCTATTGGCAGGATGACCATCGGTGGCGTGCAGCACTACTGCCCACGAAGGGCGACGGCGATCGTCGCAAGAACAACGGCTGGAAGGGTGTTAGGGTTTTCTTTTCGATAAAAGGATGATACTACCCCTCTGAATTTGAGAAATTCAAAGGTCTGTCCTTCGTTAGAATTCCTAAAATACCCTTAATAATTCTAAAAATTTTGAGGTCTGTCCTTCTGTCCAGAATTCTGAAATTGCCCTTAAAAATTATAGAAATTTCTGACATATCTAGTAATCCTACATGTGATGTGTACATATGATGTATGATGTAGATGGATGATCATGAGTCATGTCATATGATGTGTGTACATGTGATTATTATTATTATCGGGGCCTACAAGCACCTATTTTTCTCGTTTATTATCGGACCTACGTGCTTGTGATTATTTTGTAATTACATGGAGAGGTGTGACTGGAGCATAGAGGTGACAATGAGACTTACGATGTTGTGGTGGGAGATCATGACGTATGATGATACGGTAAGGATCCGACAAAACCGATGATGATGAGATCAATAATCATAGGGCATGGAGATGCACCGATGCACACATAGATTCTATTATGAATGATTAGGCCCATTGGCTCGGGCTTAATCATATTAGGTGATGGCTCATGATCATCCGGTATGGCTTGCATATGTGATGTGTTATACACCTATTATATATATATATATATATATATATACATGCGATGTAGATATATATTAAATATGTATGTGTATGACATGACATATTAAGGGATCGATACAAAACAAAAACCCCTCCTATGATAATATTAAGTCGATGAGCATGAGGCAATAAGATTGACCCACGTGGCCTTCCATCATTATGGGAAGAAATTGAATCATGACATAGGTTGAGTCGGTCAAGTCCCTCGAGGCCCACCTATCTACGTGATCGAGATCTTGTCTATGATATAGAGATGTCACTGGTGAATCATCTAATTAGACTAGTCCCCCGAGGGCATATCATAAAATTAGACTTATCTTATAACGATGATGATGACTTAACTGAATATCATGGTTAGTTGAGTCCCTCAAGACCATGATGGTTTGGAGGCCGAACATGCCAGGAATAAAAAAGAGTTATGATTGGCAAGAGTTGCCTACCTTAGTGTAATTGGTCAAGTCACTCGAGGTTGCACTAAGATACTAATTGGATCCCGATCCCCATTAGAAATCTATTAGAAATTTTCGTTTCACGTGTCGAGGGTGTCGTGTGATTCGCTAGAAAAATAATGAGAGTACATTAAGATATAAGTTCATATCTTAATTAGTTTTTTCTATAAATTTGTATGTTATTTATTTGTGTTATATCTAGTTTGTCAGAAACATGTCACTCGTAAATCCCCTGCATGGTATACTTGATGCCAACCGTCTCGCTGGTCCTAACTATACGAATTGGCTCAATAATTTAAGAAATATTTTCATGGTGGAAAAAATCGCATACGTCCTTGATACAATTATGCCCAAGCAGGAAGAAAGGGCAAGCGAGGATGAGATCGCTTGCTATGTGAAGTATATAGATGATTCCACATTGACAAAATTTTACATGTTAGCCTCCATAACTCCTAAGTTACATAGGCAACATGAGAGCATGGATGCAGATTCTATCATTCTTCATCTCCGCCAGCTGTTTGAGAAATAGGGAAGAACTCAAAGATATGAAATATCCAAAAAACTCTTCCAAGCTAGGATGACAGAAGGGACATTGGTTGTGAATCATGTCGTAAATATGAAAGAGTGGATCTAGAAACTCACAAGTTTAGGAATAGTCCTAGAGGATAACTTGTGTGTTGATCTTATACTTCAGTCTCTGCCAGATTCATTTTCTCACTTTATCATGAATTTTAACATAAGCAAGTTTAAGGTGACTCTCCTTGAGCTCTTCAATATGTTAAGGGAAGTTGAGAGTGCAATCAAGAAAGAGAAGCCAATTCTCTATATTGGTGAGACCAAGAAGAAAAGGAAGGCTAGTAAGACCCTTAAGAAGGGCAAGGGCAAAGAAAGATGAGGTAAGACAAATATTGCTAAGAAAGATTCGACAAAGGATAAAGGACAATGCTTCAACTATAGCCAAGACAAGCATTAGAAGAGGAACAGTAAGGATTACCTCATAGACAAGACGAAATAGAAGCTTGGAGAAGCTTCAGGTATATTCATGATCTGTCTTCACTTGTCATATTTTCATGATAATAAATGAGTATTGGATACCAGGAGTGCTTATCATATTTGTAATTCGTTGTAGGTTTTGGCAAGACCTAGGAGATTGGTCAAAGGTGAGATGGACCTTAAGATACACAATCGAGTAAGAGTTGCTACAATTACCGTTGAGGAGGTCATTCTACATCTGCCTGGTGGAGCTATCATTGTATTGGATATATGCTATTTTGTTCTCTCTATTATCAAAAATATTTTTTTATCTATTTTTGATAATTAATAGATATAAATTAGTTTTTGAGAATAATAATTGTTCAATAATAATGGATGATGAGATCATCACTAGAGGGACCCTAATAAATGGCTTATATGTGTAGACACTTCTCCATACATCATGAATATAAATACATCTAAAAGAAAAAGAGATGAGGTGAATAATGCATACTTATGACATTGTAGGCTATGTCATATACATGAGGGAATGATTCAAAAATTACTAAAAGATGGATACTTAGATCTATTTGACTGTAAGTCGTATGCAACTTGTAAACCTTGCCTTCATGGAAAAATGACTAACTCTCTTTTTAGTGGAACTAAAGAGAGAGCCACCGAGTTATTGGAACTTATACATAGTGATGTATGTGGTCCCATGTTGACTTACGCTATAGGTGGTTGCTCATACTTCATTACATTCACTAATGATTTCTCTAGGTATAGACACGTGTACTTGATGAAGTACAAGTTTGAGGCCTTTGAAAAATTCAAGGAATATAAGAATGAGGTAGAGAACCAGATTTGAAAGAGTATTAATACTAGAAGAGTTCAAAGCAATATACTACAACTGATTCGACCATAGAGACGAAGTACATTGCTACAGCAAAAGCAACAAAGGAAGGGGTGTTGATGAAGAAGTTCATCAGGGATTTGAGAGTCGTACCGAGCAGCGTAGAGCCGATTCCCAAATATAGTGACAACGACAAGGCGATAACTCTAGCAAGGGAATCCAGGTCTTATTAGAATTATTTTGAGGATGTTCCCTTAATTACAGATATCATATCCCGTAAAGATATAGCAACGAAAAGAGTTCCATCCGAAGATAACATTGCAGATCCACTTACGAAGCCATTGGCTTAGATTGTATTTGAGCATCACAAGGATCTGATGGGGATCAAACATATAGGTGATTGGCTTTAGGTCAAGTGAGAGATTGCTGGTTACAAGTGCCCTGCAAGCCAATCATGTGAGTGATGGCACATGTGACACGTTGCTCTTATATTATATTATTTGTTATATATATATATATATATATATATATATATATATATATATATATATATATATATATATATATATATATATATATATATATATATATATATATATATATATATATATATATGCCTTTGGTTCTATGCAATGAGAATCAGATCGTGATGAGATCATGATAATGAAATCAATTCACCTTTAAATACAGATCCTAAATAATCCTGGTCATAGGTTACTTAGAGGGACATCGAGATAACTGAACAGACCAGTGTATACTATATGCTGGTTATAAGTGCCCTACAAGCCAATCACATGAGTGATAACATGTGTGACATGCTGCATAATCTTTTTGGTTATAATTATTATTGAAATATTTTTATATTATATTATCTATTGCATATATATATTATAATGTCCTTGGTTCTGTGCAATGGTGCTTATTAGAGAATGAGATTGATTTACCTTTAAATACAGATCCCAAATATCTCAATCATAAGTTACTCGAGAGGGACTTCGAGATAATCGAACAGACTGATGTACTATATACCCGTCATTATAATGGAGCCGGCTGATCTCACAGCCACTTGTGTAGAGATACTAAAGATAGAGCACAGGTGCTTATTAGAGAATGAATTCACTGATTGATCTGCTTATGGAATGCTATATGGTTAATGATACCTAATGTCAGACAATGATTTTATAGTCCCAGTTGTGTGTATGATCCTTAGACTTGAGACACCAAGGATGTTTTGTATGAGTACTCCTTTCTTTGACGCCAGACTTACAGGTTTAGAAAGTTCCAAATCTGGTATAATTGGTTATCGAGATTGGTAGCCAACCTTACGAAGGTAATTGAGTGTTAATAGAGGATCGATCATCCACTCTTGGTATTATGAGAGGAATATTTCATATGTGCTTGCTCAGACAAATCCCTAGCCAAGGTCATTCGGATTGAGAGATAAAGAGTTCTCCGGGAGAATCCGATTAGAGCGAGACTATGACGGATTCTGTATGTGACCTGACAGTACAATGTCCAATATACGATCTCTGGGATATTAGTTGGATGAGGGATTATAGATACACGGTAACTATGGGCAAACAGGTCCGATAGATTTGATCCCCCCTGTACCGTCTGAGGACTATGGCGTAGTAGCCTAGTACATCCATAGTCGATGAGTCGAGTGAATTATTATGGGGATAATAATTCACTATATCAGAAGGAGTTCTGATGGGAGCGACTCACGGCCAGCTTGGTATTGGGCCTAAAGGGCCACACACATATGGTAGATGCTTCAGCGAATAGAGGATTGGATGGAGATCCAATTAGCCCTTGTTCTCATTAGATGAGACCCTATGCTGATGGCCTCCTTGCTTAAGGCCCAATTAGAGGTCTAAGGAGATTATTCAATAGAGATCCAATAATGCAAGATTAGTGGGTTATTGGATGGAGATCCAATACCCACTATGGCAGGAGCCCTAGGGTTTTTGGTAGCTCTTTATAAATAGGAGGGGAGACTCATGGTTAATAGACTGCAGCTTTAGCCACCACCTCCTATTCTCCTCCCTCCCTTTGAGCAAGAGTTGCAAGATCAGATTAGAAGAGTTTCGCTGTAGAGATCCAGCATGTGGATACCGCTAGAGAGGAGGACGCTTGACCTCCTTCATCTTCTCTATCCGGATCTGGAATACAGGGATATACGATATCCCTTGCTAAAATCAATCTCTCACGTATTGTGGTTTTTTTATTTTTATAATTTTTCTCGCGACCCCAATCTTTTGCACGACGATTTGATATTCGTAGAAAACCAGTTTTTGTTTTGATTTCTGCTACACATGTGATGCACCCACTAAGGTTTCCTAACAGTGGTATCAGAGCCAAGGTTTTTGTACGAAAGATTGGTTTTAAACTGCATGTGATGAGATTGAATCGCACATAATCGTAGTATGTGTTCTTGCTACGTTTCGTAGCAAAGGCAGTGGGGAGGAGGGGCGGCCAGCCCCCATGTAGGGCCGACCACCCACGGCCAGGTCGCGGCCAGGGCCAGCCCGAAAGGGAGGCCAGCAACGCCCGCAAGGGGCAGCAGTCGCACGCAGGGGCGACGCTTGCGGGCAGAAGCGCCGCCCGCAAAGGGGGCTGGCTACAAGGGCCCGCGGCCAGCCCTGCCGCCAACAGGGGCGACGGTGCTAGCCGCAGGGGTGGCCGCCCCTTGGTAGGGTGGTTGCCAGCGGGCAAGGGCAGCCGTCGCCTGTGTAGGGGCAACGACGGCGACGATGGCACAGAAGGGGAAACAGGGGTTAGGGCATCCTTTGGAGAAAAGGATGATCCTGCCCTTATGAATTCAGAAAATTCTAAGGACTGTCCTCGTGTACATGATTCCCATAACACCCTCAATAATTCTAGAAATTTCGAGGACTATCCTCTCATCCAGAATTACAAAAATACCCTTGATAATTTTGGAAAATTTGAGCATATCCTGATTTTCAGAAAAATAATTAATTAAATAGTTTAATTAATTATTATATATATCTAGTAATCCTACATATGATGTGATTTACATGTGATGTATGATGTGGCTGGATGATCATGAGTCATGTGTTGTGATATGTGTAATTATGATTATTATTATTATTGGGGCCTATGAGCCTCTATTTTTCTCGTTTATTATCGGGTCTGCGTGCCTATGATTAATTGTAATTACATGGAGAGATGCGTCGGGAGCGTGGAGATGACAGCGGGACCCACGATGCCGTGACGGAGATTACGATGCATGGTGATGTGACGATCCGACGAAACCGATGATGACAAGATCAACAATCACAGGGCATGGAGATGCGCCGATGCACACATAGATCCTATTGTGAGTGATTAGGCCCATTGGCTTGAGCTTAATCATATTAGGTGACGACTCATGATCATACGGTGTGGCTTACGTGTGTGATGTGTTATACACCTACTAGATATATGTATATATATATTTACATACGATGTAGATATATATTAAATATATATGTGTGTGACACGACATATTAGGAGACTGATAGAAAATAAAAACCTGTCCTACGATAATATTAAGTCGGTAAGCGTGAGGCAATAAGATTGACCCACGTGGCTTTCCATCGTTATCGGAAGAAATTGAATCCCGACATATGTTGAGTTGGTCGGGTCACTCGAGGCTCTATCTACGTGATCGAGTTCTTGCCTACGACATATATATGTCACCGATGACCTGAAGACATGGTATGACTTAGTCGAGCAGTCAAGAGCATATCCATTGAATCAGACTCATCTTGTAACGGTGGTGATAACTTAACTGAACTTCATGGTTGGTCGAGCAGTTAAGACCATGATGATTCAGAGGTCGAACATGATGGAAATCACAAGGAGTTGTGATTGGCAAGAGTTGTCTACCTTTTGGGCTTAGTGTAGTTGGTCGAGTCCCTTGAGATTGCACTAAGATGCCAATTGGATCCCGATCCTCACTAGGAGTCTGCCGGAGACTTTCGTCTTACGTGTCGAGGGTGTCGCGTGATTCGCTAGAAAAATAGTGGGAGTATATTAAGATAGAAGTCCATATCTTAATTAGTATTTTTTGTAAAATCTGCATGTTATTTATTTTCTCTATATCTTGTTTGTCGCTTGTAAAACCCCTATATGGCATATTTAATGCCAACTGCCTCATTGGTCCAAAGGCTCCGTAATTTGAGAATTGTTCTCATGAAAGAGAAAATCATATATGTCCTTAATACGATTGTGCCCATGCTGGAGGGAAGGATAAGTGAGAATGAGATCGCTCACTTTGTGAAGTATAAAGATAGTCCTAAAGGATAACATGTGTGTTGATCTTATACTTCAGTTCCTACCAGATTCCTTTTCTCACTTCACCATGAATTTTAACATGAGCAAGTTTGAGGTGACTCTCCCTTAGCTCCTTAATATGTTAAGGGAAGTTGCGAGTGTCATCAAGAAGGAGAAGCCAGTTCTCTATATTGGTGAGACCAAAAGGAAAAAGAAGACCAACAAGACCCTTAGAAGGGCAAGGGCAAAGAAAGACCAGGTAAGGCAAAGGTTGCCAAGAAAGACCCAGCAAAGGACAATGGACGGTGCTTCAACTACGGCCAAGACGGGCATTAGAAAAGGAACTGTAAGGACTACCTTGCAGATAAGACGAAATAGAAACTTGGAGAAGCTTCATGTATATTCATGATCAGTCTTCACTTGTCAGATTTTCATGATAACACATGGGTATTGGATACCGGGAGTGCTTATCATATCTATAATTTGTTGCAAGTTCTGACAATACCTAAGAGACTGGCCAGATGCGAGATGGACCACAAAATGGGTAATGGAGCAAGAGTTACTACAGTTGCTATTTTTGGGGGGGGGGGGGGGGGGGGGGCATCCTACATCTGCCTAGTGGAGCTATCATTGCATTAGATGCATGCTATTTTGTCCCTTCTATTATCAAAAATATTATTTCCATTTCTCGTTTGACAATTAGTGGATATAAATTAGTTTTTGAGAATAATAGTTATTCAATAATTATGGATGATGAGATCATCACTAGAGAGACCCTTATAAATGACTTATATATGTTAGACACTTCTCCACATATCATGAATATAAATATATCTAAGAGAAAAAGAGATGAGGTGAAAAATGCATACCTATGGCATTGTAGGCTAGGTCATATATATGATGGAAGGATTCAAAAGTTGCCAAAAGATGGATACTTAGATCCATTTGACTATGAGTCATATGCAACTTGCGGACTTTGCCTTCATGGAAAAATGACCAACTCTTCTTTTAGTGGAACTGGAGAGAGAGCCACTGAGTTATTGGAACTCATACATAGTGATGTATGTGGTCCCATGTTGACTCAGACTATAGGTGGTTACTCATACTTCATTACATTCACTGATAATTTCTCTAGGTATGGACACATGTACTTGATGAAGTACAAATCTGAGGCCTTTGAGAAATTCAGGGAATATAAAAATGAGGTGGAGAACCATATTAGAAAGAGTATTAAAACTCTTCGATCAGATCGAGGAGGAGAGTACTTGAGTACAGAGTTCACCCATTTCCTCAAGGACAATGAGATTCTATCCCAGTGGATACCTCCTTATACACCTCAGCTCAATAGTGTATCAGAAAGGAGGAATCGCACGCTGTTAGATATGGTACGGTCGATGATGAGTTTTATTGATCTACCCATCTCGTTTTGGGGGTACACCCTAGAGACAGCTTACATTCTGAACAGAGTTCCATCAAAGTCTGTAGTGTCGCCACCATATGAGATATGAAAAGGAAAGAAGCCCGATCTTAAGGTGGTTAAGATTTGGGGCTGTCCTGCCCACGTTAGAAGATACAACCCCGATAAGTTGGAATCAAGGATGTAATGGTGCACATTCGTGGGATACCCTAAGGAGATTTGAGGTATTATTTCTATCATCCCGAGGACCGAAAGGTCATTGTTGCCAAGAGAGTTATGTTCTTTAATAAGGAACACATTCTTGATGGAAACAGTGGGAGCAGGATAGAATTGAGTGAGGTTGGAGAACCTAGCATCATTCCAGAGCCCGAGTCTGTTCAGGTACCTAAACACAAGTTCCAACTTTGCGTAGGGCTAGTAGAGTATCTCACCCTCCTGAAAGATATATAGAATATATCAATGGAGATGACTCTTAGGATGTTGATCCTCAAACCTACGAGGAGGCTATTATGAGTATAGACTCCAAGAAGTGGCAAGAAGCCATGAATTCTGAGATGGATTCCATGTACTCTAACAAGGTTTGGAACCTTGTGGATGCACCTGAGGGTATTGTATCTATCGACTGCAAATGGATCTTTAAGAAGAAGATCAGAGTGGATGAAAAGGTAGAGACCTATAAAGCAAAACTGGTAGCTAAAGGATATCGTCAAAGACAAGGAGTTGACTATGATGAAACCTTTTCACCTGTAGCCTTACGTAAGTCCATTAGAATTATTTTGGCTATTGCAGCACACTATGACTATGAGATCTGGCAGATGTATGTCAAAACGACATTCCTCAATAGCAACCTCAAGGAGGAGGTGCATATGATATAGCTAGAGGGATTCGTATCCAAAGAGAGCCCAGATAAAGTGTGCAGGTTGCTTAGATCCATTTATAGATTAAAGTAAGCTTTCTGAAGTTAGAACATAAGATTTGATGAGGTGATCAGATCTTATGACTTCGTTAAGAACGAAGATGAGCCTTGTGTGTACAGGAAGGTAAGTGAAAGTGCTATCACCTTCTTGGTGCTATATGTGGATGACATCCTAATCATTGGGAATGATGTAAGAATGCTCTCCACAGTAAAGGCTTGGCTATACAGAAATTTCTCAATGAAAGACTTAGGAGAAATATCCTATATTTTGGGGATCTGGATTTATAGAGATAGATCCAAAAGGTTGCTTGGCTTATCCCAGTCTAGGTACATAAATTCTATTGTCAAAAGGTTTAGCATGGAGAATTCCAAGAGAGGTCTTATACCGATGAGACATGGAATATCACTTTATAGGAGTATGTTCCCAAAGACTCCTGAAGAAAGGACAGACATGGATAAGATACATTATGGCTCAATGATAGGGTCTATCATGTATGCAATGCTATGTATTAGGCTTGATATAACACATGCTCTGAGTGTCACGAGCAGGTATCAGGCAGATCCAGGTTTAGAACACTGGAAGCCAGTAAAGTGTATCCTTAAGTACTTGAGAAGGACTAAGGATCTTTTACTGGTATATGGAGGAGGTAGCCTCTAGTTAAGGGCTATACAGACTCGGGTTTTCAATCTGTCATTGATGATAGCAAGTCAAATTCAGGGTATATTTTCATCCTGAATGGAGGAGCAGTAAGCTGGAAGAGTTCCAAGCAAGATACTGCTGTTGACTCGACCACAGAAGTAGAATACATTGCTGTAGCAAAAGCAGCAAAGGAAGGGGTGTGGATGAAGAAGTTCATCAAGGATTTGGGAGTCATACCAAGTAGCGTGGAGCTGACTCCCATATATATTGTGACAGCGATAGGGTGATAACTCTAACAAGGGAACCCAGGTCTCATCAGAATTGTTCTGAGGAGGTTCCATTTGATTAGAGTGATCATGACCCGAAAAGATATAGCAATGGAAAGAGTTTCATCCGAAGATACTATTGCAAATCCACTGACGAAGCCGTTGGCTCAGATTGTATTTGAGCGTCACAGGGGTTTGATGGGGATCAGACACATAGGTGATTGGCTTTTGGTCAAGTGGGAGATTGCTGGTTACAGGTGCCCTGCAAGCCAATCACGTGAGTAATGACACGTGTAACACGCTGTGTGATCTTTTTGCTTATGATTAATATTAGCATATTCTCACATTATCTATTACATATATATTGTGATGTCCTTGGTTCTGTGCAATGGGAGTCGGATCGTGATAAGATCACGATAATGAGATCGATTCACCTTTAAACACAGATCCTAAATAATCCCGATCATAGGTTACTCAAGAGGGACATTGAGATAACCGGACAGATCGGTGTACTATATACCCGTCCATATGATAGAGGCAACTGGTCTTATAGCCACTTGTGTGGAGACACTAAAGATATAATACATGTGCTCAATGGAGAATGAGTTCACTGATTGATCCACTTATGGAATGCTATATGATTAATGATACTTAATATCAGACGACGATTTCATAGTATCAGTTGTGCATCTGGTTCTTAGACTTGAGATACTAAGGATGCCTTGTTTGAGTACTCCTTTCTTTGATGTCAGACTTACAGGTTTGGAAAGTTTCAGATCTGGTACAACCGGTTATCGAGATTGGTAGCCAACCTTATAAAAGCAATTGAGTGTCAATAAAGGATAATCCACTCTCGGTATCACGAGAGAAATATTCCATGTGTGCTTGGTCAGAAAAATCTCTGGCCAGGTCATTCGGATTGAGAGAGGAGTTCTATGGGAGAATCTGATTATAGCGAGACTCGGATGGATTCCGTATGTGGCCTAACAACACTATATCAGAAGGAGTTCTGATGGGAGCAACACATGACCAGCTTGATATCGGGCCTAGAGGGTCACACACATATGGTGAATACTTCAACGAATAAAGGATTAGATAGAGATCCAATTAGCCCCTATTCTCATTATATGAGATGCTACACTGATGGGCTCCTTGCATGAGGCCCAATTAGAGGCCAAAGAAGATTATTGGATAGAGATTTAATAATGTAAGGTAGTGGGTGAATGAATGGAGATCCAATACCCACTAAGCCAGGACCCCTAGGGTTTTTGGTGGCTCTCTATAAATAGGAGGGGAGGCACATATATGATAGGCTGCATCTTAGATCGCTCCCTCCTATTCTCCTCCCTCCCTTTTCACAAGAGTTACAGGAACTAGGATTGCGATTGGAGGAGTATCGTTGCAGCGATCTATCGTGTCGATACTACTAGAGAGGAGGACGCTTGACCTCCTTCATCCTCTCCATCCGGATATAGAAAAATAGGGATATATGATCTCCCAAGGTAAATAATCTCTCGCATGATGCAGTTTTTTGGTTTTACGGCTTTTTTGTGATCCAATCTTTTTCACTATGATTTGATTTGCGTAGGAAACATATTTTATTTTGATCTTCTGTTATGTATGTGATGCTCCCACTTGGTTTCCCAATAATGCCAAGATTGTTTCTTTTTCCAAGCAATTTAAGCCTCCATCGCTATATCTATTGCCCCACTCATATCTTCTTGTACTGCTACTGCAGAAGCATGATGCAAGTTACAAACTACCTTAGTGTTGAATCTTGGATTTTGATAATAAAATCAATTAATGAGTTAGTGATCTAATCAATGTTTAAGAAAAGTGATGCAGGATAATTTCGATCATGAAAAGGCAAAACAATTGAATCAGAAGAATTAGATGTTGGGTCGGAGTTAAAGATCGGCATTAGGCTGGAAGAATCAAACATTGTGCTAAGATCAGATGTTGCAGGAGTTAACATGCTGAGGGACTGGGTGATACGCCGAAGATCCGGATGATGTGTTGAAAGTTTAGATGATGTTCAGATGAACCAATGACATGCCAAGCAATATAGAACTCTTCTCTAGTCGTTTATGTCTTGAGGGTCGAAGGTTAGGCCTAACTTGAGTTAATTTTGGGTGTCACCATGCTAACTCAATTAAGGCCCATTAGGCCTTAATTGTGTTGATTTGGGCCCATTGGGAGGCTCATTCAATAACCTATAGTTGGGTCAAGCGGTGGCATAGCCAAATTAGATGATGGAACCGCCTATGAGTTGAAAAGTAAAGTACACGGTTGATAGGACTCCAACAGGGTTGAGTCCTAATCTCCCTAGAAGTAGTTAATAAAACCCTGCTAGATTATAATAAAGTTATTCCTATCTTATAAAGGAGTATAGCTAGGGTTTAGATTAGCCATTAGGGCTTAGTGGCCGCCGCCCCCCTTACTAGGTTGGTTGGCCAGGGTTTCCCTTACTTAGGTCGGCTATAAGAGGGGCAAGGGGTAATTTCACTTAGGCAAGCACCCCCTTAGGCTAGAGTTTTGATCCCTATATAATGATGTAGCCTCCCCCTATCTTGAATCAAGCAATCTATAATTTTAATTCAGCCTTGTGCCGAGTCTAGGAGGGAGGAACCCCTATAGCGTTCCAAGGGTTGATCTTCCTCAAGGATCAAAAACTATAGAGCTCCTTCTAGGGTTCCATCATATGGTATCAGAGCAGCGATCTTACTGCCCCTGTAGCCATCTCAGCCACCTCCACCTTCCAAAAACAATTCCCACAATTGCTGTACACGTGCCTCCACCTTCCACCCCAACTGTAGATCAAATCAATCTGCCGCTACCCCCTGCTTTTGATCTAGAGATCTGGTATATTTTTATCACCCCCGCCTCTTCAATACTACAAAATCCTTTACCTTACACATTGAAGAAGTTTTTTCAAAAGTTTCCTTGCTGCAAAATTTTACCATCGCAAACGTTATCATCGTTGCGAAGGCGAAATGCTGTAGAAATTTTTAGCCAATTGTTGCTTCTTAAAACTGAACTTTTAATCATCCTTTTTGGCTGAAACATTTATACAATTTCATAGATCATCTTAGCTTTCATCTAAGACTAATATCGTGAAAAAACTCCTTTTGGATACAGACTTATAATAATGCAATTCTTCATTACACAGTACTAAAATTTTACAATATAGAATCTGCCTTCCGTCTATTGGCCTCTTGAAACCAAGCTTTTGTTCATCCTTTTTGGCCAAAATTTTTATACAATTCAAAAGGTCAACTTAGCTTTCATCTGAGATTAATTTTTGGAAAAAATTCCTTCTGGAACTGGTTTTCTTGTGTAATCTTTCACCATCACACAGTTCTAGAATTTTACAATGAAGGATCTGCCTTTCATCTTTTGCCCTATTTCCCTACTGTTACGTTGCTAAAATTTTGTCAAACTTTTTATTGGTATTAATAACATCTGAACCAAGGGTTTTTGCATAATTTTCTTAAACTTTCCTTTCGAATTTACATCAAGAAGTCATTGTTTCTTCGACGTAAAACTGGTTCAGCAGCATAACACATCGCAACACCTTTTCTCATCGAATTCTATCAGATTTGAGTGCTAATTAAGATATGGACTTCTATCTTAATTTACTCCCACTATTTTCTTAGCGAATCATGCAACACCCTCGATACATGCGACGAAAGTCTCAAGCAGACTCCTAGTGGGGATCGAGATCCAATTGGCATCTTAATGCAACCTCGAGGGACTCGACCAATTACACTATGCTCAAAAGGTAGACAACTATTGTCAATCAAAACTCCTTATGATTCTTGTCATGTTTGGCCTCCGAATCATCATAGTCTCGATTGCTCAACCAACCATGAAGTTTAGTTAAGTCATCACCATCATTACAAGATGAGTCAGATTCGATGGATATGCTCTCGACAACCCAACCAAGTCATACCATATCCTCAAGTCACCGATAATATTTTTATATCATAGGCAAGAACTCAATCACATAGATAGGTGAGCCTCGAGGGACTCAACCTATGTCGTGATTCAATTTCTTCCTATAACGATAAAGGCCACATAGGTCAATCTTATTACCTCATGCTTACCGACTTAATATTATCACAAGAGGGGGTTTTTGTTTCATATTGGTCTCATAATATGTCGTGTCATATACATACATATTTAATATATATATGCATCATATGCATCATATGCATATATATATATATATATATATATATATATATATATATGTATATATATATATATATATGTATATATATATATATATATATATAGTGTATGACATATCACATATGCAAGCCACACTAGATGATCATGAACCGTCACCTAATATGATTAAGTCCGAGCCAAAGGGCCTAATCACTCACAATAGGATCTATGTGTGCATCGACACATCTCCATGCCTTGTGATCGTTGATCTCATCATCATCGGTTTCGTCGGATCTTCGTCGCATCATTATGCGTCGTGATCTCTCGCCACGATATCGTGGGTCCCATTGTCACCTCCATACTTTCGTCATGCCTCTCTATGTAATTATAAAATAATCACAGGCACGTAGGCCCAACAATAAATGAGAAAAATAAAGGCTCGCAGGCTCTAATAATAATAATAATCATAATTACACACATCATAACACATGGCTCATGATCATCCATCCACATCATACATCACATCACATGTATAATAATTAATGAAACTATTTAATTACTTATTTTTTAAGAAATTAGGATATGCTTGGAATTTTTAGAATTATTAGGGATATTTTTAAAATTTTGGATAAAAGGACAGTCCTTGAAGTTTCTAAAATTATTGAGGATATTTTGGAAATTCGGGACAAAAGGATAGATAGTAGAATTTCTCAAATTATGAGGGGCATAATCATCCTTTTCCCAAATGAATGCCATAACCATAGCCCTTGCACTCATTGCACTGTCGCTGCCACCGCCCATACGCAGGCAGCTTCTGCCCCTGCCCGCGAGCGGGCGTTGCTGCCTCGGGCGGCAGCCCCTCCGAGCGTGCGCTACCCTTGTTGGTGACTGCTCCTGCGAATGGCCGCCCTTGTAGGCGACAGCCCTAGCCGCGGGGCTGCCTGATAGGACTTCAGTAGGGTTGAGTCCTAATCACCCTAGAAGTGATCAATAAGAATCATGTGAAATTGTAATAAAGCCACTCTTATCTTATAAAGGAGTATGGCTAGGTTAGCCCTTAGGGCTTAGTAACTACCGCCCCCCTTACTGGGTTGGTCGGCTAGGGTTTCCCCTTGCTTAGGTCGGCTATAGAGCCAACTTAGCCGCCCCTTGTTCCTATTAAGTCAGGTCGGCTATTGGAGGGGCAAAGAGATAATTTTACTTAGGCAAGCACCCCTTTAGGCTAGGGTTTTGATCCCTATTTAAAGATGTAGCTACTGCCCTCTTGAATCAAGCAATTATCAACTTTTATTCAGCCTTGTGTCGAGTCTAGGAGGGAGGAACCCCTACAACGTTCCAAGGGTTGATCCCCCTCAAGGATCAAAATCAATAGAGCTCATTCTGGGGTTCTATCATATGGTATCAGAGCGGTGTTCCTACTGCCTTGTAGCCACCTCAGGTATCTCCACCTTCCCAAGTAATTCCCACAATTGCTTTTGACATCGCCTCCATCCACCGTCACTCACAAGCTGCAGATCTATCTATCTGCTGCCGCCCCCTGCGTGATCTGAAAATCTGGTATATTTTTATCATCCACGCCTCTTCGATACTACAAGATTTCTTACTTTATACATTGAAGATTTTTCTCAAATTTTATCCGCTGCAAATTTCGTTCGTCACAAATGTTATCATTGTTGCAAAGGCAAAAGACTACAAAAATTTTTAGCTACATTTTCGCCTCTTGAAATCAGTTTATTTCTTCTCCTTTCTGGTTGAATTTTTTACACAATTCTAAGGATCAACTTGGCTTTCATCTGGGATTACTTTATGGAAAAAAACCCTTCTGGAACCGGTTTTCTTATGCAATCTTTCACCATCATGCAATGCTGAAATTTTACAATGAATGATCTGTCTTTCGTCTTTTGCCCTATTTCGCTACTGTTACGCTGTCAAAATTTTGTCAAACTTTTTACTGGTATTAACAACATCTGAACCAAGGGTTTCTGCATAATTTCCTTAAACTTTCCTCTGGAATTTATGTCGAGAAGTCATTGTTTCTCCGATGTAAAATCTGTTTGGTAGGACAACACATCGTAGCACCTTTTTTCGTTGAATTCTATCATATTTGAGTGCTATTTTTTGTGGGATTTCAGACTCTCTTTTCTTCATCTCAAAATTCTGCCATCCTCACCAAAAACCCTTCCAAACCTTACCCTAAACCGAACCCAAATAGCCACCCAAATCAGCCCTAAACCGTAGCCTACTCCCATCCAAACCGATTCACCTTCCAACCGGTCACCCCCTTCTCCAAAATTCCCATGCCACTAACTCAACAATAGAAAAAAGATCTCAATATTACAGATCTAGAGGTGTATACTATGGCATCAGAGGAAGCTATCGATGCAAAGCTTGAAGCCTTTAAAAACTACATGGAAGAGAAGATGCGATCCCTTTTCGCTGAATTCAGCATTGGCCGACCGTCGAGCCCGAGGAAATCACAGTAGGGAGAAACTTCAGATCGACAAGATGATCCTCAAGAACATGGCCACATCACATCTGATTTCAACAATCCATGCATGAAGGTTGACTTCCCTAGATGGGAAGAAGGAGACCCGATCGGGTGGATCTTGCGCGCTGAGCGCTATTTTCGATTTTACTGAACCGCCTATGCCACATGGGTAGAGATTGCTGCCATCCATCTTGAGGGAGATGCTATTCAGTGGTTTAATTGGTTTGAGTACACCCATGGAGGACTCTCTTGGCAGCTATTCAAGGAAGGACTACTGAACCGCTTTGGGCCAATCGATTTCGACAACATCGACGGACAATTAGTAAAGATTCATCAAACCTTCACAATACAAGGATACCAAACAAAGTTTGAATATTTATCTAATCAAACTATGGATTGGTCTGAAAAATAACTTTTAGGGACTTTCATCGAGGGCCTAAAGCTGGAGATTCGGGAAGAAGTAAAGCTGCGACAACCATACACTCTTAGGGCGATGATTTCCTTTGCACGTATTCAAGAAGAACGATTGAACTAAGAGGCATGAAGGACAAGGGTCGCTCCCCGACTAGCCATGCCGAGGCCTACAGCCCCCTCTACTGCCATCCGAGCCCCCGCACAAAAAAAATTGATGAGGGATAAGCTTCATGAACGATCGACCAAAAGATTATGCTGGCACTGTGATGGTCAGATCAAACCTCCATAGCCTTTGAAAGGCTCAAGGCCGCCATGACAACGACGTCGGTTCTAGCGCTACCCGATTTCAGTCGAACTTTCATAATTGAGGCCGACGCATCCAGAGTTGGAATTAGGACTATTCTAATGCAAGATGACCGACTCCTTGCCTCCACAAGTAAAGCCTTATCTCTCTCACATCTTAAAATATCCGTGTATGACAAAGAAATGCTTGCCATCGTACATGCAGTCACAAAGTGGAGACCCTACCTGATCGACCGGCGCTTCCAGATTAAGATTGACCATCGAAGCCTTAAATATTTTTTGGAGCAAAAAATATCCTCCCCGGAGCAGCAATGATGGGTAACTAAACTCCGTAGCTTTGATTATGAAATTACTTATCGAAAAGAAAAAGAGAATGTTGTTATAGATGCCCTATCTCGGCTACCGGGATAAGTCAAAATTTTAGCCATCTCCCTTCCCTCCACTGACTTCCTCGACAATATTAGAGAGGAATGAAAGAATGATCCAGAAACCTGAGCCATCATAAAAAAATTAGAGAAGGACCCGGGGTCCATGGGTCACTACTCTTGGGATTCAAATGACTTGCGCTATAAAGACCGAATTGTTATTGTTCCTTCTTCCCCTCGCATCCAAATTATTTTGTATGAGATACACTCTTTACCATTAGTAGGGCACTCTAGATTTTTGAGCTATACTAGAGGGAATCACCATCCTAAAAGAAAGATTGGCTATCACTAAAGGCTAACCATATGACAGCACATGCAAAGAAGAAACGACCTCCTGATAAACTTCAGAATGGATGAGAAATTGAAGATCGAGTTCTCCTACACCTCCAGCCTGATCAGTAGGAAACTCGAGCCTTAATGAAGTGGTCTCCCTATTTCTTTGGGCCTTGTAAAATTGGGGATCACATTGGTGCCCTAACATGGAGGTCAGATCCGTATACTAAATCAAAATTACAGTTGATCCTCCAAGTATCCCACCTCAAATAGAAATTTAAAGATGACGACTCAGCTCAAATTATTCTAACTGACACCGAAGCTGATGAGGAGCCGAAGACCCGGTTCCTTGAGTTCATGAAACTTTAGCCTTGAGGACAATGCTGATTTTAAGAGGGCAGGTTTGATAGGACTCCAATAGGGTTGAGTCCTAATCACCATAGAAGTGATCAATAAGAATCCTGTGAGATTGTAATAAAGCCACTCATATCTTATAAAGGAGTATGGCTAGGGTCTAAATTAGCCCTTAGGGCTTAGTAACCGTTGCCCCCCTTACTGGGTTGGTTGGCTAGGGTTTCCCCCTACTTAGGTCGACTATAGAGCCAACTTAGCCGCCCCCTATTCCTATTAAGACAGGTCGACTATAGGAGGGGCAAATAAATAATTTTACTTAGGCAAGTACCCCCTTAGGCTAGGGTTTTGATCCCTATTTAAATATGTAGCCGCCCCCTCATGAATCAAGCAATTATCAACGTTTATTCAGCCTTGTGCCGAGTCTAGGAGGGAGGAACCCCTACAGCGTTCCAAGGGTTGATGCCCCTCAAGGATCAAAATCTATAGAGCTCCTTCTAGGGTTCTATCACTGCCCCTTGTGGCCTGACCATGGGCAGCCCAGTCGCCCTTGTAGGTGGTTTCCCCTACGGGTAACTGCCCCTACAGGGGGCCTTGGCCGCAGCCGGCCGCCCCTACAAAGCGCTTGATCGTGGCCGAGCGCCCCTGCAGGTGGTCGGCTGCCTCCATCCTCACTGTGTTTGCTATGAAAACGCAGCAAGAATGCATAGAATAGTTCTACCTAGGGAGATCGTATATCCCTGTGTTCCAAATTCGGATGGAGAGGATGAAGGAAGTCAAGCATCATCTTCATCTCTAGCAATATCTACACGATGGATCTCTACAATGAAACTCCTCCAATCAGATCTCGTAACTCTTGTGTAGAGGGAGGGAGGAGAATAGGAGGAGGTGGCCAAAGCTGTAGTCTATCAACCATGTGCCTCCCCTCCTATTTATAGAGAGCCACCAAAGACCCTAGGAGTCCTGCCTTAATGGGTATTGATCTTTATCCAATTACCCACTAACCTTGTATTATTATATCTCTATCCAATAATCTCCTTTGACCTCTAATTGGACCTCATACAAGGAGTCCATTAGTGCAAGTTCTCATTTAATGAGAATAGGGGCTAATTGGATCTCCATCCAATCATCTATTCGCTAAAGCATCCACCATATATGTGTGACCCTCTAGGCCCGATACCGAGCTGGCCGTGAGTCGGTCCCATTAGAACTTCTTCTAATATAGTGAATTATTATCTCCATAATAATTCACTCGACTCATTGACTATAGACGTACTAGGCCACTGTGTCATAGTCCCTAAACGATATAGGGGGATCAAATCCATCGGACCTATCTGTCCATAATTACCATGTATATATAATCTCTCATCCAACTAATATCCCAAAGACCGTATATTAGACATGGTATTGTCAGGTCACATACAAAATCCATCTGGGACTCCAATCAGATTCTACCCGAGAACTCCTCTCTTAATCCAAATTACCCTAGCCAGGGATTTGTCTAAGCAAGTTCATATGAGATATTCCTCTCGTGATACTGAGAGTGGATAATCCTTTATTGACATTCAATTACCGTCATAAGGTTAGCTACAAATCCCGATAACTAACTGTACCAGATTTGGAACTTTCCAAACCTATATGTCTGGCGTCAAAGGAAGGAATATTTAAATAAGGCATCTTTGGTATCTCAAGTCTAAGGACCAGATGCACAACTGAGACTATGGAATCATTATCTGACATTAGGTATTATTAATGATAGTTGATCTTCGCCCATTGAAATAAGATCATTAGTGAAAGCGAGACCTCGACGGAGGAGGAATTGGCAGTGGACGTAGGTTACGATGACCAAACCACTATAAATTCGGTGTGCATTTCCTTTTATGCTCTTCATTACTATTGTTTTTTGATTTAACTGCTTGTTACACTTACTCATACTCTAAGTCAAGCATATTTTCAATATTGATTTTCATCGAATGAATTTTTAAATCGTAACTTTTTGAAAGCACTAATTCACCCCATGATAGAATCCTAGAAGGAGCTCCATAGATTTTGATCCTTGATGGGGATCAACTCTTGGAATGCTATAGGGATTCCTCCCTCCTAGACTCGGCAGTTATATCTTTAAATAGGGATCAAAACCCTAGTCTAAGGGGGTGCTTACTTAAGTAAAATTACCCATTTGCCCCTCCTACAGTCGACCTGCCTTAATAGGAATAGGGGGCGGCTAGGTTGGCTCTATAGCCAACCTAACCAGGGGGAAACTTTGGCCGACCAACCCAGTAAGGGAGGTGGCAGCCACTAAGCCCTAAGGGCTAATCAAAACCATAGTCATACTCCTTTATAAGATAGAAGTGGCTTTATTACAATCTAATCAAGTTTTATTGATTACTTCTTAGGGAGATTAGGACTCAACCCTGCTGGAGTCCTATCAAACCCACCCTCTTAAAATCAGCCTTGTCCTCAAGGCTGAGGTTCCATGAACTCGGGGAACCGAGTCTTCAGCTCCTCATATGATTCTCATGCTATTGTCAACAGAACTTTGGCCTTCTTATCAGTTGGGGTGTTAGTTGGAAGGATTTGGGCTGAGTCATCTTCTTTAAATTTCTATTTGAGGTGGGATACCCGGCGGATTAGCTGTAATCTTGATCTGGTGCGCGGATCTGATCTCTAGGTTAAGGCTCCAATGTGGTCCCCATTTTTGTAAGGCCCAAATAAATAGGGAGACCACTTCCTTAAGGCTCGAGTTTCCTACTGATCGGGCTGGAGGTGTAAGAAAACTCGATCTTCAATTTTTCATCCATTCTGAAGTTTGTCGTGAGGCCATTTCTTCTTTACATGTGCTGGCGTGAGCATGGATTGTAATTCTTTTGGGCTTACTCCTCTTTCGTGTCATGGACCTATATCTAGCCAAATTTTAAATTTGGTAGCAATGAGTATCCCCTTTAAAAATCTCGTGTGAAGTGTGGGGGAAGCCTTGGTGAATTAGGAGTCGACCATCTTGCATAAGGGTGACACCGATCCCAACTCTGGATGTGGTTGCTCTAAGTACGAACACATTGCCATGTTCAAGTAATGCTAGCATCGATATAGATGATATCATGGCTATGGGGGTCATGTGGATGTCTCTCATGTTCCTTCTTGCGATCGTGGGTTGTGGATTTGAGATCATCATCAGGGAAGACTTTTAGCATCATGGTCCGCTCCTCGGTGAAGTCGTGGAAGTAGCCCAAGATGAGGGAGCACTGCATCAAAACCCATAGCTGGTTCAGTTGAATATGACACTTCAAGAAGAGCTTATCCCTGCAGACAAAGAGGCAAAGTTTTTGGAGACAAATTATCATTACAAGGGAAGGTTGTGGTCGAATGATCTATATCTCTCACGTCTCCTGAATGATATTTTTAGCTCCGGTCCTCTGAAAATGTGGACATCAATATGGTCGAATATGTGCTGGTGGTTCCCCTTGTAAGACCAACATATGGGGGTCGTATAGTCTAGTAGGAAGGAGTCAGCTCGGTTCAGCGGACGTGCCTGAGATTTCAGCGAGCTTCTCCAAGCACTGTGTCGAGATTATAGTTTCTTCATTCTCTCCTTTCCCACATAAGGTCACATATTTTATTTTGTCATTCATAATGTCGTTGGAGCTCCTAGGGTCGGCAAGGATGGTGATGGGCTGATGCTTGATGAAGCCATCAATGTCTAATATTTGTGGCGGAGCATGAAAGGTGAAGGCGGCTGATTGTGATTTTTCCTTCATATCCTTCTCCTCGGACTCGAGAGCCATATCTTTGAGTTTGGGTTCTTCAGTAGGCTCAACCAGTAGAGGTCTCTCTTTTTTACAATGGTGGTCTCGGCTCCACAGTTTATTACAATGCCAACATAGGCCCTTTGCTGATCTGTCATGAAACTTTTCTCTTGTTAATTTTTTCGGCTGAGGTGATCGGCTAGTGGTAGATGGGGCCGAGAGTCTCTGTGTTGCTGGTCGTCCGACAGCTTTGATCCTTTGAGCATCTTGGTTCAGCCTGTCTTCGTGTAGTCGTGCGAAGGAGATGATTGCCTTAAGTGTGTACGGTTGTCGTGCTTTAACTTCTTCTTGAATCTCCGTCTTCAAGCCCTCAATGAAAGTTCTTAATATCTATTTTTCAAACCAATCACAAGTTTGATTAGTTAACCTTTCAAACTTGATTTGGTACTCTTGGATGGTAGAGGTTTAACGGATCTTCATTAGTTCTTCGTCAAGATTCTTGTAATTGATTGGTGCTGAAGGTTTATATGCTTTTGGTTAGAATGTGGCTCTCATGCCCTGAGCATCTTGATTAAGGTGCCCTTCTTGAAGTTGTATAAAGGAGATCGACATCGTCGAGGTGTAGGGCTGCCGTGTCTTATCCTCGCTTCTTATCTCTGATGGGTTCTTTCTGCAATCAGAATTTGCTCCATGTTGTGATCTTTTGGGCTTAGTGATCGGCCCGATCTAAACTCCTTGAAGAGAGCGGATAATTTAGCATCCATACGCGTCTCGAAAGCCTCCATTTTGGCTTCGAATAAGTCCAGCGATGTCATGACGTAAGGATCTCCAACTTATCAAACAAACCGACTGAAAGTGTAGCTGTAATTTTCAAGTTGAAGGCAGTGAATGACAGCAATGTCGGGATTGTGGGGGTGAAGTCTCCAAGTGGAGGATGGCAGCCAAGGGTAGCAGCAATGGTGGGGGAAGAAGAGGGCAGCAGCAACGTCGGTTGCGACTGCGCTGCGACTTCGTGGCTATAAGTGGCGTCAGTTGCAGCAAGGGTGCGGCTGCAATAGGAGGAAGGTGGGGCAGCGATGTACACGACTATTGCAGAAGAGGGCAGTAGTGGTATGGAGCAAGAGACGGCTTCTATTGTGTTTAATTTGTTGCTAGCCGCGATCAAGATAGTTGGCAGCGAACGATTATTGCGGGCTGCGATGTAAACAAATTACAGCGAAAGATCGCTGTTGGTAGCTTTTTACCGCAAGGATCGCTGCTAGCTATGATCAAGGAGGATGGCAGCAAGAGGTTGCTATTGGCAGCATTGGGTAGAAAAAGATGCGTGCTGCGGTTGAAGGGATAAGAGAGATTGGGTGGTGAAAGATTGGTGGACCGAAGGCTTCAATTTTTGGGTGCGGTTTATGGCTATGTTGGGTGCGATTTGGGGCTGCAGTTTTTTGGAGTTTAGGCTGCGAATTGGTATGATTTTAGGGCTGTGATAGTAGTAGATGAAGGTTAGGGAAATAGATTTTAGATCTAGGATAGATGGCAGCAAAGGTAGGTGTATCGGTAAGGAAAGTTGGTTGAAAAAGTAAGTGGATCGATAAGGAAGTAGGCTGCGATTAGGGCTGATTTGGGTGGCTGTTTGGTTTCGGTTTAGGGTAGGGTTTTAAAGGGTTATTGGTAAGGATGGTAGGGTTTGCTGATGAGGAAAAGAGAATCCAAAATCTCACAAAAAATAGCATTCAAATCTGATAGAATTCGATGAAAAATGTACGATGATGTGCAGTGTTATCGAACAGATTTTACATCAGAGAAATGATGACTTCTCGACATAATTTCTAGAGGAAAGTTCAAGAAAATTTTACAGAAACCCTTGGTTTAGATGTTAGGAATTTTAGTAAAAAGTTTGGCAAAATTTGGCAGCGTAACAGTAGGGAAATAGGCAAAAGAGGAAAGATAGATCCTTCGTTATAAAAATTCTAGAACTGCATGCTGGTGAAAGATTGCACAAGAAAATAGGTTCCAGAAGGAATTTTTTTTGAGAAATCAATCCCAGATGAAAGCCAAGTTGATCTTTGGAATTGTATAAAAATTTCAGCCAAAAAGGATGAACAAAAGTTCGGTTTCAAGAGGCCAATAAATGGAAGGCAGATTCTCCATCGTAAAATTTCAGCACTACGCAATGAAGAATCACACCGCTATAAGTCTGGATCTAGAAGGAGATAAGAGTTTCAGCCAAAAAGGATGATTAAAAGTTTAGTTCCAAGAAGTAACAATCAGTTGAAAATTTCTGTAGCATTTTGCCTTCGCAACGATGATAACGTTTGCAACGGTAAAATTTTACAGCAAGAAAATTTTGGAAAAACTTCTCCCATATATAAGATAGAGGAATAGCAATAGCAAGCGGCATGGGCTTTGGAGTTTTTACCAGATCTTTGATGTTGACGCAGAGGAAGGCAGCAGATTGATGGATCTACAGCTTGGTGGGCGACGATTGAGGCGACATCAAAAGCAATTGTGGGAATTGCTTGGGAAGGTGGAGGCGTGGATGATGGCTACAGGGGCAGCAAGATCATTGCTCTGATACCAGATGATAGAACCCCAGAAGTAGCTCTATAGATTTTGATTCTTGAGGGGGATCAACCCTTGGAATGCTATAGGGGTTCCTCCCTCCTAGACTATGCACAATACTGAAATAAAATTGATAATTGCTTGATTCAAGAGGAGGTGGGGCAGCTACATCTTTAAATAGGGATCAAAACCCTAGCCTAAGGGGGTGCTTGCCTAAGTAAAATTACCCCTTTACCCCTCCTATAGTCGACCTGCCTTAATAGGAACCGGGGTCCGCTAGGTTGGCTCTATAGCTGACCTAAGCAAGGGGAAACCTTGGCCGACCAACCCAGTAAGGGAGGTGGCAGCCACTAAGCCCTAAGGGCTAATCTAAACCCTAGCCATACTCCTTCAGAAGATACGAGTGACTTTATTACAATCTAGTAGGGTTTTATTGACTACTTCTTAGGGAGATTAGGATTCAACCCTGCTGGAGTCCTATCACCCCACCCTCTAAGTGTTGATACAATCTTAACACTTAGCAAATCGCTCATGTACTCACAAGCTTGGTCACCTCTTGATAGAATCCCAAAAGGAGCTCTATATATTTTGATTGCTAAGGGGGATCAACCCTTGGAACACTATAGGGTTTCCTCCCTCCTAGACTCAGCACAAGGTTGAATAAAAGATGATATTTGCTTGATAAAAAGAGGTGGAGGCTACATACTTATATAGGGCTCCAAACCCTGGCCCTAGGGGGTGCTTGCCTAACTAAAATTATCCTTTTACCCCTTCTATAGCCTACCTACCCTTAGAGGAAATAGGTGGCAGCTAGGTTGGCTCTACAACCGACCTAAGTAGGGGGAAACCCTGGCCGACTAGCCCAGTAAAGGGGGGTGGTGGCTATTAAACCCTAAGGCCCCAATCTAAACCCTAACCACACTTCATTATAGGATAGAAGTGGCTAAGTGGGGTTTTATTACAATCTCACAGGGTTTTATTGACTACTTCTAGGGATATTAGGACTCAACTCTGCTGGAGTCCTATCAAATTCGCCCTCTTAAAATAAGCCTTGTCCTCAAGGCTGAGAGTCCATGAACTTTGGGAACCAGATCTTCAGCTCCTCATTAGCTTGGGTGTCAGTTGGACGAATTTAAGCTGAGTCATCATCTTTAAATTTTCATTTGAGGTAGGATACTTGGAGGATCAACTATAATCTTGATCTGGTGCACGAATCTCTATGTTATGGCCCCAATATAGTCCCCAAATTTGCAAGACCCAAATAAATAGGGAGACCACTTAAGGCTCGAGTTTTCTGTTGATCGGGCTAGAAGTGTAAGAAAACTCGATCTTCAATTTTTTGTCCATTCTGAAGTTTGTTAGGATGCCATTTCTTCTTTGCATGTGCTGGTATACGCATGGATTGTAATTCTTTTAGGCTTACTCCTCCTTCATGTCATGGACCATCTTGCATAAGGTGATGCCGATCCCAACTCTGGATGTGTCTACTCCAAGTACGAACACATTGCCATGTTCAGATAATGCTAGCATCGATATAGATGGTATCATAGTTGTGGGTGTCATGTGGATGTCTTTCCTCTGTTCCTTCTTGCGATCGTGGGCCATAGATCCAAGGAACTCATCAGGGAACATTTTTAGCATCATGGTCCGCTCCTCGGTGAAGTCATGGAAGTAGCCCGAGATGAGGGAGCACTGCATCAGAAATCATAGTTGGTTCAGCTGAATATGGCACTTCAGGAAGAGCTTATCCCTGCAGACAAAGAGGCAAAGTTTTGGAGATAAAATGTCATTGCAAGGGAGGTTGTGGTCGAATGATCCATATCTCCCGCATCTCCTGGACGATCTTTTTAGCTTCGGTCCTCTGAAAATGTGGACATCAATATGGCCGAATATGTGCTGGTGGTTCCCCTTGTAAGACCAACATACGGGGTTGTGCAGTCTAGTAGGAAGGAGTCAGCTCGGTTCAGCGGACGTGCCTGAGATTTCTGCGAGCTTCTCCAAGCACTGTGTCAAGATCATCTTTTCTTCGTTCTCTCCTTTCCCACATAAGGTCACCTATTTTCTTTTGTCATTCATAAGGTTGTTGGAGTTCCTGGTGTCAGTGAGGATGGTGACGGGCTGATGCTTAATGAAGTCATCAATGTCCAATATCTGTGGTGGAGCATGAAAGGTGCGGGCGACCGATTGTGATTTTTCCTTCATATCCTTCTCCTCAGACTCGAGAGCCATATCTTTGAGTTTGAGTTCTTCAGTGGGCTCAATCAATAGAGGTCTCTCTTTTTTACAATGGTAGTCTCGGCTCTATAGTTTATTACAATGCCAACATAGGTCCTTTGCCGATCAGTCACGAAGCTCTTCTCTTGTTAACTTTTTCGACTGAGGTGACCGGCTAGTGGTAGATGGGGCCGAGAGTCTCTATGCTGCTAGTCGTACAGCAGCTTTGGTCCTCCGAGCATCTTGGTTCAGCCTATCTTCGTGTAGTTGTGCGAAGGAGATAACTGCCTTAAGTTTATACGGTTGTTGCGCTTTAACTTCTTCTTGAATCTCCGACTTCAAGCCCGCAATGAAAGTCCTCAATATCTATTTTTCAAACCAATCACAAGTTTGATTAGTTAACCTTTCAAACTTGATCTGGTACTCTTGGATGATAGAGGTTTGACGAATCCTCGTTAGTTCTTCGTCATGGTTCTTGTAATTGATTGGTGCTGAAGGTTTATATGCTTTTGGTTGAGATGTGGCTCTCATGCTCTGAGCATCTTGATTAAGGTGCCCTTCTTGAAATTGTACAAAGGAGATTGACATCATCGAGGTGTAGGGCTGCCATATCTTATCCTCGCTTCTTATCTCTGATGGGTTCTTTTTGCAATCAAAATTTGCTCCATGTTGTGATCTTCTTGGGCTTGGTGATTGGTCCAATCAAAACTCCTCGGAGAGAGCATGTAATTTAGCATCCATATGCATCTCGAAAGCCTTCAATTTGGTTTCGAATAAGCCCAGTGATGTCATGATGTAAGGATCTCCAACTTGTCAAACAAACTGACTGAAGAGTGTAGCTGCAATTTTCAGGTTGAAGGCAGTGAATGGCAGTAATGTCAGGACCGCGAGGGTGAAGTCTCCAAGTGGAGGATGGCAGCCAAGGGTAGCAGCAATGGTGGAGGAAGAAGATGGCAGCAACAATATCCGTTGTGGTCCTTCGGTGATTCTGTATTGTTGATGCTGCAATGTCATCGAGGCTGCGATTTTTTAGGTGGCTGATATATGTTGAAAGATGGCAGCCAAGAGATCTAAGTTGGAAGGCAGTAGTGACGATGGAGGAAGAAGAGGACAACAGCAACGTCAATTGTGACTGCGCTGCAACTTCGTGGCTGCAAGTGGCGTCGGTTGCAGCAAGGGTGCAGCTGCAATAGGAGGAAGATGGGGCAGCGATGTACACGGCTGTTGCGGAGGAGGGCAGCAGCGTAATGGAGTGAGAGACAACTACTATTGTGTTCAATTTATTGCTGGTCGCGATCAAGATAGTTGACAGCGAACGATTATTGCGGGCTGCGATGTAAACAAACTGCAGTGAAATATCGATGTTGGTAGCTTTTTACCTCAAGGATCACTACTGGCTGTGATCAAGGAGGATGGCGTCAAGAGGCCACTATTGGCAGCGTTGGGCAGTGAAAGATGCATGTTGCGGTTGAAGGGATAAGTGAGATTGGGCGGCTGAAAGGTTGGTGGACCGAAGGCTTCGATTTTTGGGTGTGATTTGTGGTTGTTTAGGTGTGATTTGGGGCTACAGTTTTGTGGAGTTTAGACTGTGAATTGGTGTGGTTTTAGGGCTATAATAGTAGTAGATGAAGGTTAGGAAAATAAATTTTAGATCTAGGATAGATGGTAGCAAATGTAGGTGTCTCGGTAAGGAAAGTTGGCTAAAAAGGTAAGTGGATCAATGAGGAAGAAGGCTACGGTTAGGGCTGATTGGGATGGCTATTTGGCTACATTTTTGTTAGGGTTTTTTGGAGAGTAACAGTAGGAATTAAAGATGAGAGGGGGAGTCTTAAATCTGGAAAAGATGGCAGTGAGATCCGATAAAATTTCGATGAAAGATCACTATGGTATATTCTATACTGCCAAACAAAATTCCCATAAAAGAAGCAGCAGTTTCAGATTTCCAGATCACGCAGGAGATGGCAGCAGATAGATGGATTTACGGCTTGGTGGGCGATGGTGGATGGAGGCGACGTCAAAAGAAATTATAGGAATTGCTTGGGAAGGTGGAGGCGGCTAAGATGGCTACAGGGCAACTGGAATGCTACTCTGATACCAAATAATAGAACCCCAAAAGGAGCCTTATAGATTTTGATTGCTGAGGGGGATCAACCCTTGGAACACTATAGAGGTTCCTCCCTCCTAGACTCGGCACAAGGCTGAATAAAAGATGATATTTGCTTGATAAAAAGAGGTGAAGGCTACATGCTTATATAGGGCTCCAAACCCTAGCCCTATGGGGTGCTTGCCTAACTAAAAATACCCTTTTATCCCTTCTATAGCCTAGCTACCTTAGAGGGAATAGGTGGTAGCTAGGTTGGCTCTACAGTCGACCTAAGCAGGGGGAAACCCTAGCCGACTAGCCCAGTAAAGGGGGCGACAACTACTAAACCCTAACTATACTTCTTTATAGGATAGAAGTGGCTAGGTGGAGTTTTATTACAATCTCACAGGGTTTTATTGACTACTTCAAGGAAGATTAGGACTCAACCCTACTGGAGTCCTATCACCTCTCTAGTCTAATAAAAATAAGACAAGAGGGAAGTACTATTGGATTATCTATAAAATATAAAGGTTATCATCGATATCTTGACTTTGATAGATCATTCCCTCAATGATGAGGAAATCATCTTCCACACCCTCAATGGATTGGGAGACGAGTTCAATAAAATATCAACAGTAATTAGAGCATGTGACTCACCAATGTCTTTCGAAGAACTCTATGACAAGCTAGACTAACTATGAGACATATTTGAAGTGTGAAGAGAAGTTATCAAGTTCAACCTTCACAGCTCAGGTCAGTCAAAAATTCAAGAGGAAAAGCAATCAGTATAACAAGAAGGTCCACAAAGGTTTATCCAAGATACCTCCTGAACCTATGGGCACCAACCAAACCTCCCCTTCTCCACATCCTCAATATTTCAATCCCAACATCAACAACTATCAAGGTGGCAACTTTCAGCCATGGCATCCTACCCACACCAGCTAACAACGCATTGTTTGCTAATTATGTGATAAAGTTAGATACTCCATAAAAAATTATCGGTCTCAACCCCAACTTCCTACTCCATCAAATTGGCCTCAAGCGAATCTCATTACTACTCCGGCTACTAGTCAACATAATTAGATCGTGGACTCTAGTGCCTCCCATTATATCACATTTGATCTACAGAACTTGTCCATCCACAATAACTATGATAGAAATGAAGATATCATCATCGGTGATGGTAAAGGAATCCCCATAACTCATACTGGTTCCACAACACTTAATTCAGATACCATAACTTTTACACTCGTTGATGTTTTGTATGCACCACACATTAAAAGAAACCTTATTTCTGTTTCTCAATTCTGCAAACAAAATAATACTTCAATTGAATTCTTTCCTGACTCTTTTCTTATTAAGGATTTGAGCATAGAGGCATACATGGTCCAAGGTCAAAATAAAGACAATATTTACGAATGATCATCAGCTTCGCAAATAACCCAGCCACTACTCACTCTTCAATTGCCACTCCAATTGATGTGTGGCAGCGTCTTAGTCATCCTTCGTCCTGTATCCAATAGAAAATACTTTCTTGTTATTCTCTTCCTACTTTTAAATCCAGTAGTGTTATAACTCACTGTGATGCTTATCGTAGCAATAAGAGTCATAGACTACCCTTTGAAACATCTTTTATATCTTGCTCTGAACTATTTAAAATTATTTGTACTGATGTTTGGGATCCTGCTCAACCATCTCTTTTAACAAGTTTAGATTTTATGTCATTTTCGTAGACTATTTCACTAAGTACACATGGTTATATCCTATCCATCATAAATCTGAAGTATTAACAATCTTTACCGACTTTATAAAGTTGGTCGAGAACTTCTTTCAGTCTAAAATTAAAATAGTCTACTCTGATAGTGAAGGTGAATATCAATCTCTCGCATCCTACTTGTTAGCTTGTGGTATATAATACCTCAAGTCACCCCTACATACTCCTCAAATAGTTGGCTCCGAATGCAAATATTGACATATAGTTGAAACTGGTCTAACATTTCTACATCAAGCTTCCATGCCACCAACTTTTTGGTCAGCAATCTTTCAAGCTATAGTCCACCTCATTAATCGTATGGTCACTCTAGTTGTACAATATCAATCACTATTTAAACAAATATTTCACAAACAACCAAATCTTCATAAACTCAAAGTATTTGGCTATCTATATTATCCATGGCTACGTCCTTATGTCTCACATAAGATAACACCTAGATCTAAGCCTTATGTTTTCATTAGATACTCTTTTAAACATAATGTCTTCCGATGTTATAACCCATATACTCATATAGTCTTTATTTCATGCCACGTTACTTTTGTGGAGTCTACCTTTCCTTTCCAAAACCATAAGTCTCCTACCGTGGGTCCAACTCCAACAACCATGTCTTGTTAGAATACACCTCTAATACTGTCAACCGAGCCTCCCACCACATTGTCTAGTCCTTCCCCTCCGAATCCATATTCTCTTGTTACTCCAGTTTAACAGCTCCTAACTCCCTCCATTACTTCTCCACAAGCTTCTCCTATTGATGAAGCATTACCTTTGAAGATACAACCACTATCTTTACCTTCTCCTAGACCTAGTGACACTTAAGCCCCTCAGCTTGACTCGATCCATGTCAGTGACTCCCCATCGCCTATACCAACTAACAATCTCATAGCCCTGGGCATCCAATGACAACATGCCCTCCAAAAGTAGTATTTTTAAATCGCATCATGTCCATGACCTACTGCTAGTACACAATCTTCACATAAGACCATTGAACCCACCTCAATTACTTAAGCTCAAAAATATCCACACTAGCGTAAGGCCATTTGCGAAGAATATGATGCTCTCCTCTATAACTCTGTATGGACCCTTATTCCCTTTTATCACAAACAAAATATCAATAGGTGTAAGTGGATCTTTCGAATTAAGCGGAACTCAATAGGTGTAAGTGGATGTTAACAATGCCTTTTTTATAAGGTACTCTAACTGAAGACATCTTTATATTAGAACCTCCTGGCTTCATCCATCCTCAGTATCCACAACATATTTGTAAACTACAAAAAGTTATTTATGGACTTCTCAAGCTCCCAAAGCTTGATACACTGAACTTGGCTATTTTTTACTTCAATTGGTTTCATCAACTCTAAGTATAATACTTCATTATTTTTATGACAACATTGAGGCAGAATATATCTTTTGGTGTATGTGGATGATATTATTGTCATGGTAATAATCCTGTGGAGATCCAATTATTCATTAAGTAATTTACAGATCGATTCTCTCTCAAAGATCTAAGAACCTTGAGCTACTTTCTCAGAGTAGAAGCAACATATACATCTTTAGAACTTTTTCACTCATAGCGAAAGTATATTCAAGATTTATTATTAAAAATGAACATACATGACGTGAAAGAGGTTACAACTCCCCTCTCTACTAATGAATCACTCAAATTATATGATGGAAATCCTATTACAGACCTTACTCAATACCGACAAGTAGTTGACTCCTTCAATATTAGCTCTCACCCGTCCAAACATATTGTTTAAAGTTAATAAATTATCACAATTTATGTATCGACCATCTACTACGCATTGGTATGTAATCAAACAAATCCTATGATATCTTAAAGGGACCCTCAATTATGGCCTTTTTCTTCATAAATACTCTACACTTCATCTTCATGCCTTTGTAGATATTGATTGGGCAGGGAACTTTGATGATACAACATCCATGTTGAGGTATATTATTTTCCTTGGAGCTATTATGATCAGTTGAAGTTCTATGAAATAAAAGACAATCGCATGATCTACAACTGAAGCTAAATATCATGTCATTGCCACCACTGCTACATAACTCAATTAGGTAATGAATCTGCTCAAGAAACTTCACATCACCTCCACTCTTACTCCTACAATGTATTATGATATTGTCGGAGCCACCTACCTCTGCGCCAATCTAGTGTTCCACTCCTGCATGAAACATATTGTCATCGATTTTTACTTTGTGCAAGATCAAGTTATCAGATATCAACTATATGTTTCTCATGTATATACAGCTGATCAACTAGCAGCCTCACTCATGAAGCCTCTTGGCTACAAATTTTTTCCATTGCATCGGTCCAAGATCGGCATCCTTGACAGGAGCTCAATCTTATGAGGGCATGATAGCAGAGAAGCTTTCCCCAACTGCATGAAAAAATCCCGCTGATCAGTCGAGGAAAATCCTCTTCTATAACCTGTATAAATAGAGGATGTACTAATAAACTTTCAACGAACTTTACTTTTACATTCTATTTTATCACTACATTGAGTACAATACATAGGAGATGCCTCAATGTCATGTGGAATGGGTCATGATGAACCTTGTCTTTGCGTACTAATTATACAGAAATACCCTAATGTTGTGGATAGTAAATCGAAAGTGATTCTGCTAAAATTCATTAAGAGCAAATTAGAGAGTGATTTAAAATAAAACCGAAATGAGATGTTTGTGCTTCTCTCGGAATTAGATAATAGCAACTAAGGTTAAAATCAAGATTAAAGAGAGACAAAAGAGAAGTACTCATAGAATTTATAGTGGTTCAGTCAAAAACTTGATCTACATCTACTTCCCGAGTCCTCCTTCATTGAGGCCCATCGGTGTCCACTAATGATCTTCTTTTACAGGCGAAGAGCAAACACCCCTTTACACTTTGCTCCTTTTCATAGGTTCAGGAGAGGAACCTTTACAATCTTTCACTCTTTCCTTAAACTCACTTTACACTTGAAGCATACAAAGGAAGCTCTCAATTTTTACATAATTTTACCCAAGATTTTGATCACTTTTCTTTCACTTTCTTGCTATCTCATGCAAGAATACTTGTGGTATTTACAAACCCCAATTAGCTTCAAAAATTGGAGTCAAAATTTAATCTTTCTCTGAAAAATCTGAGTATGGGCGATACTACCATCGGCATCGACAATACTGCCTCAAAAAATTGGGCAGCAGTGGTACTACCTCCGCCTAGATAGGACCACCGTCAGTAGCTAGTGATACCACCATCGAAAAACTTGAAACAGTACTTTCTCATACTGTTTTATACTCGAGTTGTACCTTCTATTGATCCCTTTCCAAGTTAACAAAATGAGCTCTATCATGAGCTCAAATCTAACCCAAAGTGGACTCGGTTGGCCTCTAATTGAGTTATTTAGATTTCACCAAACCTAACTCAAATTAGGACTAAAAATATGATGCTAACTACGACACACTAAGACAAATAATTAGAATTATTTTTGTTGTTCGGCACGTAAATTGATTTTTCAAACTCTCGGTAAACTTCCTGGTATTCCTCCGGCAAACTCCCAGTGAGCTTTCGATCATCTTCCAACAAACTTCCGACGTACTCCCAATGAGCTCCCACTACATCGTCCAAACCCCGGCCCGATGCCCGATCTTAACTCCGACCCAACATCAGATTGTATTACCTTTTTACGGTCTTAGTTAATCTTGCATCATTTATCTCTAGCACAGGTTATATCATAAATCCATTAATTGATTTCATCATCAAAATCCGAGATTCAATAATCTCTCCCTTTTAGATGATTAATTGATGACGGAGTTAACCTTAACTCCCCCTTTCTATATGCCATAATAGAAATAGAGCAAACTTGAATTCAAAAGAAACCATCACCTTTGAATTCAAGTATAGCATTTTGCTCATTTTGACTAACCATTGAAATTTTAATAATTTAACCATTCATTACCATGATACTATATATGATAAAATTTTCAAACAACATTCATCTTTTTGGTATCACATGATAAAATTTTTAATCAAAAATATGTTTCACATGATAAATATTTCAAACATTTGGCTTATGTCATCAATTATAGCATTTCTCCCTCTTTGTCATCAACAAAAAAGGAGAAATATTTAACCCATATTTGAATATTTTTAAACATTTATCATAATGTTTAGCATAAGAAGGAATTTAGTCAATTTCTCTCCCTTCGTAAAATAAGAAGAAGAATAAAGAGAGGATTTTGTTTATCATAAATGTCACATCAAATTTCTTTCTCCCCCTTTGTAAATAAAATAAAAGAAAAAGAAGGGGATGTCAAGTATATTAAGAATCAAAGATCAAGTATCCCAAAAAAATCAAATACTAAAAGGGGGGGGGTTCCTTTGAAAGCATTGCATCAAAGATTCATGAGTCCAAGAATCAAAATATCAACAAGGGAGGATTCGAAAGAGAGCTCATGAATCACATACCAAGCATCCCAAAAATTCATGAAACACATTTTTTCTTTTATAAATTTCAACAATAATGTGAAATCATTTCAAAAGAGAGCTCATTTTGCAAAAACCAAGAAATTCAAAAAAAATATGAGAGCAAATTATGCATTTAGAAGATTCAACATTCTTAATTCTCTTCTAATAAAATTAAATTATTCTTAATTTAATGGCTTTGTGAAAATATTAGCTAATTGATATTTTGTATCAATAAATTCCAAATATACATCATAATTATTAACATTATCTCTAATAAAATGATGTTAATGTCAATATATTTAGTTCTTGAGTGTTGAATGAGATTTTTAGTTAAACATATTGCACTAGAATTATCGCACTTTATAGGAATATTTTTTGAGTGAATTCCATAATCTTCTAGGGTATTTTTTTTATCCAAACAACTTATGCACAATATGCACCTATTGCTATGTACTCAACTTCAGTTGTAGATAATGCAACCGAATTTTGTTTCTTGGAAGACTAAGAAACAAGTGTTTGTCCTAAGAAATGACATATTCTAGTTATACTCTTTCTATCTATTCTACAACCTCTAAAATCGGCATATGCATAGGTAAGTAAATCAAAATTTTTGGACTCAAGATACCATAATCCTAAATTTGAAGTTTTATTTAAATATCTAAATACTCGTTTAACTGTCGTAAAATGGGAATATTTAGGATTGGATTGAAATCTTGCATAAAATTCAACACTAAACGTTATGTATGGTCTTATAGTAGTTAAATATAACAAACTACCTACCATTCTTCTATATGATTTTTTATCAAAATTTTCACCTTTATCCAAGTCTAATTTCATAGAAGTACTCATGGGTGTGTTTATAGCCTTAGCATTATCCATACCAAAATATTGTAATAAGTCTAAGGTATATTTAGTTTGACTTATAAAGATGTCATTATTTAATTATCTTCTTTGTAATCATAAGAAAAAAGTGAACTCAACCATTAAGCTTATTTTAAACTCTTGGCTCATATTATTGGCAACATATTTACAGAAGGATTCATTAGAAGAACCAAAAATAATGTCATCCAAATAAATTTAAATAATAAAAAATTATTTTTAGAATACATAATAAATAATATGGTACCAACCTTACCTTTAAAAAGATTGTTTGAAATAAGAAAAGAGCTAAGTCTTTCATACCAAACCCTAGGGGCTTGTTCTAAACCAAAAAGAGCCTTGGATAATTTGAAAACATGGTTTGGAAAAGATCATTTTCAAAATCGATGAGTTGTTCAACATAAACTTCTTCGGAAATGAAATTGTTAGGATCAATTGGCACTAAGAGATTTAACCTCACTCCATTCCTTTTTTTTTCTTATAATTCACACAAGTTTTTCATAGAGATTTAATCCCAAAAATTATTATATGGAATGCAAGAAAACTTGGGGTATTTATAAGCCCCAAATGGCTTCAAAATTTGGAGCCAAAATTCAAACATATATGGAAAATTGGAGTATGGGCGGTTACCCGCCGGTGCCAGCAGTGCAGCCGCCCAAAAACTTGGTACGGGCGATTTACCCGTCGGTCCTGGGCGGTTCAACCGTCGTCAGCCACCCAAAAAGCTGGGCGGTGGCAGTACACTCGTCGCTCACTGGCGATTCAGCCGCTAGAATTTTCAGAAAAGTGGTTCCCCCCACTTTTTGAATTTTGACTTGAACCTTATGTGGACCAATCCTCTAGTCAACCAATTGAGCTCAACCTGAGCTCAATCGATCCCCTTTTGTGAACCCGATTACCTCTTTGAGTTGATTTAGATTTCTTTCAAATCACACTCAATTTGGACTCAAACTAAACCTATGACTTAAGGATTACAATCATACATAACCACCAAGCTTAACAACCTCACTCCTGCAATCTGACAACCTTCGGCATTCCTTGCGGCGAGTCTCACGGTCATCCTTCAGCAATCTCCCTGCGTGTTCCTAGCAATCTTCCTGATACCTTCGACGAAGTCCTAGTGAACTCCTGGCGAGCTCCCACTGCATCATCCAAACCTTGGCCCGATGCCTAAGCTTGATCCTGAGTCCATGTCTGGTTTGTAACTTCTTTCCACCATCGTGGTTAAATCTGCATGATACTAACTATGTCTTAATTAATTATAATCAGGACCAACAAATCCACTTGAAAACCTTCCCAACTCCCGACAAGTCTTTCGGCTAACTCCGACAATCTTTCAATGAGTCTCGGTTTTCTTCTGACAAATTCCCTTGCGCTATCCTAGCAAGCTCCCGATACCCTCGACAGGCTCCCGACGCACTCCAGGCGAGTTCCCAACCACATCGTTCGAACTCTGGCCCGATACCTGGACTTGACTTTGGCCAATCCTCTAATTGTAATATGTCGTAGTTAATCCTGCATCAATCAACTCTAACAACTTGTTAGATCAATAATCCATAAATTAATTTCATCATCAAAATCCGAGATTCAACAATCTTCCCCTTTTTTATGATGATAATCAATTGATGACATGAGTTAATCCTAACTCCCTCTAAATCCATGCCATACTTCAAATAAAGAAAAATTAAATTTAAGAGAACCAACCACTTTTAAATTCAAGTATCTTGAGGCAATCAATATTCCAAGCAAATAAATTATGCATCAATATCCATGTGTCATCAATGTCCATTTCTCCCCCTTTGTCATCAACAAAAAGATGATAACAATTTCCAAGCACATAATGACATTACTCCCCCGGATAAAAATCTAATTTTCTCATAAAAACTTTCTTCCCCTTTTTTTTGTAAATAACAGAATAGAAATAAGATGGGGATTTGAAAAATATCATCACAAAATATATCTTAATCTAGTAAATTTTGGATCTTTAGTTAGGAACTATCCATGCAATTTTAAAATTTGTAAATCAAGTAATTTATGCATTCTCATGGTTTAGCATTCCTAGCTCTCAACCTCAATCTTATAGATATAAATTTGAAAAGAATATTTTGAATATGAGCTTAAAAATTGTTCACTAAGCAAGTAAATCTGAAAAATAACAAATCATCATCTCAATGTAGATTTTCTCTCTTTTTTGTATACAAGAAAATAGAATCAAGGAGGGGGTTTTGAAAAGCATCATATGCAATACATCATATAATCATAAAATCATGAGTATTATTCCAAATCATCATGTATATTTTTAAAATCATTATTTTCATGCATGATCATCATACATGATTTCACATCATCATACCTTCTCCCCCTTTGTCATCAACAAAAAAGGAGAAGTGCATTTGACAAGTTTTTGAGATATGAAATTTGGCAATTTAGCAAATTTTTTATCACTTTAGAACATGCAAGATAGCGAGTTCTTTCTTCTCTTTTGAGAAGTGCAAGCTAGTAAATTTTTGTTTCCTTTGCAATGTTCAAGCTACCAATTTTACATTAAGCAAGTTAATAAGTTACCAAGTGTTACTTCTCTTAGCATGTTTGTTAATAATGTGAGGTTCAGCAAAATTTTTGCTTCTCTTGAGATTTACAAGATAGCTCTTCTTGCTTCTTTTTTTAGATGAGCAAGCTAGCAAGTTTTGCTCCCCCTTTGTCATTGTCAAAAGGAATTGATGGTTACAATAGTGCAAAACTTTTTCCATTACATCATTTTTCAAATTGAAATATATCAAAAAAAATTAACATGATGATGAGATATACAATTCATGAAGCCAAATTATGAATAACTTTAAAGAGAAATCATAGGAGAAACAAATAAAATATCTTGATTCATGCATAAGAAATCTCAAGTTGTCAAGATCGTGATTTATATAAAAATCTCCTTTAAAATAGTACGAGAACATATAATAAGATATTTTGATTTATAAAAGAGTTCATGTTATAATTCCGGAGAATCAAAATCATGAAATAGGTAAAAGCTCATTCAATTTCAAATCATCAAAATCACTTCCAAGATATTCAAAATGAAATAAATAGACTTATTGATCTCTTGAAATACTATTGATTTCCTTTCTCCCCTTTGTCATTGTAAATAAGAAAGAAGAAAAAGGGGAATAAAACATAACATAACTTCAAGTAATAAATTATCAAGATGTCAAGCAGCATATCATGTTTTATTAGGATATATCTCCTTTTTAGTGAATAGCCAAAGGAATCGTAGAGTACAAAGAATGAAACATCTTGACTCATAATAAATCATAATTTATAAACATCAAGGAATCAATATCATGATTTAGATAAAAACTTATTCAAATTCAAATCATCAAAATCACTTTCATAATTCAAGAGATTCATAAAAAATAATATAAATGATTCGTTAATCTCTTTTTAAAAAATTTATAAGATAGAGAAATTTTTAAGAAAAATATTTTCCCTTTTTATTTGATACAAATATGCCTTTGTCTTTTAAGCCAAATTAAAATATGCAACATCATTTAAAATAGAAAAAGAACTTTCATTACGACAAAGATCAATAAGCTATAAATCACAAGGATCATCATGCATAATTTCAAAATATAAACTCATTAAGCATGATCAATATGTGTCATTAAATCATCAAGCATGGTTTCATAAAGCATCTTCAATCAAAATCAAAAGGCAATATGGAAATTATCACGATATACATTATTATTTAGATTCATGTTATAGTTCCAAATAGATAAACTTATAATTCATTTATAAACTTCTTTAAACGAACTTGATTTATGTAAGGATTTTAAGTTTCATTTTCTAAACTTGCCAAAATCATGATAAGTTTATCTATTTAGATCCTCCCATAGCCGTCCAAAGCAATTCCCACAATTGCTTGAAGATCGTCACCAAAATCTATCGTCATCTCCACTACCGTAAATCATCTATTGATCTCCTCGTGAATTGCAATAGGTTCTGGTTTCCTACCTTACTGCTACTACAATTTAGTTATCCCTACTCAAAAAATCTAAAAAAATTCATTCATATTTGCTGCACAAACTTTTTGTCGTAAAGTTTCCATCTTTACGACGAAAGTTACACTGCAGAATTCCAGTTGCACACCCTTGACTATTTGATTTGCTGTTGCATTTTTACTACTCCAATCTCTATGAAATTTTTATGACGGCTTTAGCACTTCCTATCTTTAGATCTCCTTTTGTTTTTGTTGAAATATTCTCAATATAAATGGCTGATTTTTTACATCCAAACTGCTACACTTTAGACGTAAAAATTTGTTGCAATACCTTCCCGTGATCTTCGATTTTGCCAAACCTTTTGCTACCATTTTCTTCCATGAATTGTTTGTTGCTTTTCCTTTACCAGCATATTCTCCTTAAGTTTTACTTGAATCCTTATTTTGAACGGTTGGAAAAAAAATCTCGTATCTACTACTGAAATCTTTCGACAAAAAATTTTGTCATAGTACCTTCTCGTACTCGATCTTGCCAAAACTTTTGCTGCCGATTTCATCCACAAATTTTTTGACAGTATTATCTTTCCCTTACCAATGGATTCCTATTGAGTTTTACTCAATTCCTAGTTATGAACTACTACAAAAAATTTCGAATATACTACTGAAATCTTTCGCTGAAAAAATTCTACAACAACACCTTCTTGCAATCTTTGATTTTGTTGAAACTTTTGCTATCGTTTCTTCCCATAAAATTTTTGACAACATTATCTCTCTCTTACCAGTAGATTCCTCTTGAGTTTCACTTGAATTTTTATTGAGAATTTCTGGAAAAAACTGTCTTCACTATTGGAATTTTTTTGACAAAAAATCTGCTGCTACACCTTTGTCTTTCTTCTTCTTCTTAACCCACCGAAACCTAACCATCTTGCTGCCACCACCTAAGATATCTTTAGGGCATCCCTTTAGCCTAATACACAACTATCATAAGCTATTTTTATAACCCAAACAACACCCAAAACCGTAGCCTAAAACAGCGACCTATCGTCGCCTAACGACGTAGAATTCTGCAGCACTACCTTTCGGTGATTTTTGTTGCACCCATACCTGATCCTTACCGAAATTGTTACTGCCATCCACATCATCTTTAGGACATCGCTCTTGCCTTAAGATGCAGCCATCATAACCTATTTCTAGAATCCGTAGCCAACTCAAACCATAGCCTAAACAGTAGTCTTCCACAGCCACCGAACCTACCACTGATCCTTACTCTCCGCAGCCACCAATCCTACAAAATCAATTGCTACCATCAATAGCAACCCTAAGCCATCCCTCTAACCCTAAATCTCTATCACCAAACCCTCCTTACAGCCCCTACAGCAGCCCTAAATCATAGCCCTAATAGCACCCCAAAAAAATAGCAACTTGTCAGTCCCAAACCGTAGACATCTTTCCATGATCCACCATCCCTTTCGGCCACCAAACTACCCAACTGTTCCATACCATTGACCTAATAGTAGGAGAGGGACATTGGCATCTCAGATCTGAAGTCAAACGCAATGGCATTATAAGATTCAATCGATGCCAAGTTCGAGGCGTTTGAATCATGCATAGAGGACAAATTGTGTGCCTTATTCGCCGAATTCAGATTGAGTCGATCTCCAAGCCACTGATATGAAGCAGTCACGCATGAGGATGGACTTCCCTTGATGGGAAGAAGGAGACTCGACGGGATGAATTTCGCACGTCAAATGTTACTTCCGTCATCACCAAACACCAGAGTATTCCATGGTAGACACTGTTGTTATCCACTTTGAAGGAGATGTTATACAATGGTACAATTTGCTTGAATATAATTATGGGACTCCGACGTGGATACAATTCAAGTATGCGCTGCTGAACCGCTTTGGACCGACCAAGTACGAGAATATTAACGGACAACTTGCCAAGATCTACAAACCTCCACGATCCAAGAAGATCATACCAGGTTTGAGGAATTTGATGGGACTCCAGTAGGGTTGAGTCCTAATCTCCCTAGAAGTAGTCAATAAAATCCTGCTAAATTATAATAAAGTCATTCCTATCTTATAAAGGAGTATGACTAGGGTTTAGATTAGCCCTTAGGGCTTAGTGGCTGTCGCCCCCCTTACTGGGTTGGTTGGCCAGGGTTTCCCTTGCTTAGGTCGACTATAGAGCCAACCTAGCCGCCCCCCCGTTCCTATTAAGGCAGGTTGGCTATAAGAGGGGTAAAGGGGTAATTTTATTTCGGCAGGCACCCCCTTAGGCTAGGGTTTTGATCTCTATATAATGATGTAGCTGCCCCCTCTCTTGAATCAAGCAATTATCAATTTTATTTCAGCCTTGTGCCGAGTCTAAGAGGAACCCCTACAGCGTTCCAAGAGTGATCCTCCTCAAGGATCAAAATCTATAGATCTCCTTTTGGGGTTCTATCAGAATTATCTTACTTTGCTCGTGATTGGTTTGATAGATAATTATTGGGGACGTTCATCGAATGACTCAAGCTGGAAATTAAAGGAGAGGTTAAAGCGCGGCAGCCCCCCACTGAAGGCTGTAATCTCTTTCACCCAAATCCAAGAAGAACAACTCAACCAAGATGCTCAGAGGATGAGAACCACTCCTAGACCCATGACATATGAACCTCCTTCTACTTTCAGCCATCCTTTGCTACCAAAAGAATTGACAAGAGAAGAACTACGCGACTGATCGACAAAGGGTCTTTATTGGCATTATAATGATCTTTAGAGCTGCAACCATCACTGCAAAAAGGGCTGCCTCCTACTGATTAAACCTCTTGAAGACATGGAGGAGGAGGTCCAAAAGCATGAGGAAGAGGTCACGGATGAAGAATAGCAGCCGGTTGATTTTACGACGCATACTCTTGTCGGCTATGCGAACCTACAAACGGTAAAAATGGGAGGACGTCTAAAGCAACAACCGATCACTGTTCTTATTGACACCACGTGCACCAACAACTTTATGAACAGCAAGGTTGCTACCCAATTAATGCTCTAAAATGAAGATTATAGGAGGTTAAATGTTGAGGTCACCGACGGCCAAATTTTGAAGTGCGACGAAAGATCTCCATGGATAAAATTGTTGCGACATGATCAAGAGATACTTGCTGATTTTTTCCACCTTTCTCTTAATGATTATGAGGATGTGCTCGACATCAAATGGCTTATTACACTAGGTGAAGTTCCTTGGAATTTTTCTAAATTTATTTGAAATTTTTAGCCATAAGAAATAAAAGATCCTATGCAGGAAATGCGGGAGCGACGTAACGACGACTTATATGTAGCAAACAGAGAAAGTTTTGAACAAAGAAAACAACACCTTCCTGATACAACTTCAATAGCACTCTATGAGGGAGCCAACAAAATTTGAAGACCAAAACATCCTCCAATTGTTTGCTGAATTTTCAGATATTTTCGTCGAACCATGTAGCCTACTTTCTAACCGCCGACATGACCATCGAATTTTGATTCTCCCGAGCAAACCAGTAGCAAACTCTAGGCCATATCATTATCCTCACTTCCATAAACTGAAATAGAGGGAACTAAAAATGAGATGCTTGAAACATGGGTCATACATCCAAGTTGCAGCCCCTACTCTTTGTCGGTGCTAGCTTTACCCGATTTGGACAAAGTGCTTATTATTAATACATCGGGAGCTAGAAATTATGTTATCCACATGCAAGATGGTCGACCCCTAGCCTACATAGCAAAGCTCTCACTTCAAATCACCTAAAGCTACCAATCAACGACGAGGGAATGCTAACCTTTGCTGAATTTGTTGCTTGGTATGATATAGGACAACAGTACGAAGAGAGGATGAAAGTAAGTCTTGAAAAATTACAGCTTTTGCTCCTTCCAAATTCAGATCGAGTTCACCTTACCATGGACTTTACTAGAAGGCAGCTACCATCATAGAGGAAGGCTTGACTATCAATAAAGAACAACCACATGTCAGCCCGCACAAGAGAAATACAACTACCCGACAAACATCAGAGTAGAAGGAAGTTTGTTATTGAAGATCGAGTCTTTCTCCATATTTATCCCTACAAGCAAGAATTTATGAAGACTTGAGCCTCACGAAAGTGGTCTCCTAGTTACTTTGGACCCTACAAAATTGGATATCACATTGGAGCCATAAATTATGGATTAGAATTGCACACTAATTCAAAATTACAACACATCCTCCAAGAATCTCACTGCAAATGTAAGTTTAGAGAGGACAACTCAGCCCCAACTTATCCACTTGACACCCTAGTTGATAAGGAGACCCAAATTTAGCTGATGATTGTATGAGATCACGAGATCATGACACATTATCGTCCAATCACTACTGTTGATGTTGGACCCCAAGAACAGGATATGCCTACTATAGGGCCACAAGGGACCCCCGTGAGGAATTACAGATCACGACCCAGAGACATGGAGCTCGGTCTTGAGGCCAAGGGTGATTTAAAGAGGGTGGGTCTGTTAGGACTCTAGCTAGGAGAGTCCTAATTTAGTTTCATTAAAGAGGGCAAATATGTAAATCTTAAGGTCATTCATGTAAATCCTATCTAGTCGACCCCTAATAAAGAAGTAAGAAGGCCGGCTAGGTTAGGATTAGATGGGAGAAAGATCTATTGAGGGAAGAATAAGATACATATCACCCTAATTAACCATCCCTTATCCTAGTTAAAGAGGGGTTAGTTGAGGAGGAGTTAAGTTAGAATAGGATTAGGATCAGTTTGGAGGTTGCTTCTTAGAGTTGGAGTTACAGTTGTTGAAAGTAGGAGTTGCTTCTTAGAGTTGGAGTAGGAGTTGTTAGGAGTCTTAAGTATGAATCCTATTAGGAGTTGGGGTTTAGAAGCCCTATAAATAGCCTTGTATTCTCCCCTATTTCATAATCAATAGATCAATTATCTTTCAGCTTATATAGCAGAAAACCAAGGAGGGAGGAACCCCTATAGAGTTCCAAGGAGGCTGATCCCCTATAGAGATCACCCCAAGCTTAGAATCTACAAGGGTTCTAACAAACCGGCAAAGGAGGGAGATGGTAGCGGTTGAGGGCTGGAAGTTGCTCTGTTTCAATCATTACAAGGAAGGAAGTTTGATGCCCTATTTTTGTTACTGCGTGGGGTGAGAGTGTTGCGGGTTCACGAGCGTCTGGGGCTAGAAGGCAATAGCATCGGCATAGAAGGCGACCTGGCTGTGATTGGGAACTGGTGGTGATGATAAGTTCTTGATGTTATTGCGTAGTTGGAGGATGGCAGCAGCATCGGTGATAGTGATAGCGAAGGAGGGCAACAGCAGTGTCTCCGGTGAAGGAGTAGGAGATGGCAGCGACAGGGGAAGGGAATGTTGGCGATGGAGGAAACCATGTTGATTTCAATAACGGCTGGCAGTGTGGCTGCGTTGGCTATAGGCAGCAGGTGAGGGTGATCAAGGGTCATGACTAGATGCAATAGAGGAAGATGGCAGCATGTAGAGCAGCAGATGAGGTGATCAGATGCTGCGGCTATGATGGTGGCATCAAGCAAAGAAAGGCAGCAGAAACAACAGTTGTGGCTGCATGGCTGAAGCAGCAGATGAAGGAGGGAAGGTGTGGGGCAGGTTGGTAGCGATGGTGGCATCGGTAGAGGAAGGCAGCAACAACGGTGGCTGCGTAGCATGGGCTAAAGGCAACAGAAGAAGGAATAAAGGTGGGGGGCAGATTGAGGGAGCTGCGACAATGGTCAAGCAAGGCAGATGCAATCAACATTGGAGCAAGGGAAGGACAAACGAGGCACTGGCAATAGAGGACTAGTAGCCTGCGGCGATGGGGAAGAGCGGTAGGTGTGGCCAACGATGGGCATAGTTGGAAGATTGTCGCAAAGAGCAGGGGAAGCAGAGACGAGGCACTGGCGACTGAGGAGCAACAGGGGCGTCAGCGATAAGCGCAACAGCAAGCTGAAGACATTGACAATAGGGACGTCATAAGGAGACACTGATAGCGCCATGCGGGCAGTGATTCTCGAGCGGTGGGCAATGAAGAGGAGGGTGAGGCTACGATAGATAGAGGAAGGGAAAGGCAATGGAAAGCAGGGGAAGCAGTGACCGAGGAGGAAGCAGCTGGCGGTGGTATGGGGGCTACAATAGTTGTTAAGGAGTAGTGCTGGCAGGGAAATCAGTGACAGGTGGCAGCGGTGGCAGGCAACAGGCGATAAAGAGGGGTTAAAGGAGCACCAAAGGCTGTGGCACTACTGCGGATTGCACAAGGGGTGATAGGGCAAGTCTGTAGGGAGATGGCAGCAATGAGGTAGTGGTGGCAGGCGGTGAAGGCGTTGGCGATGCAGCTGGGCAACAACGAGGGCTAACAATAATGGCAGGGATGACGACAGCATAGGAGGGGAGGAAGAGGGCAGCTCGTTGGTGCGATGGCGGTAGTATAGGGGCAGGGGCTATTGGGAAACCTCAGCAGGAGCATCACATGCATAGCGGAAGATTAAAATAAAACATGTTTCCCATGCAGATCAAATTGTCGTGCAAAAGATTGGGTCGCGAGAAAGCCACAAAAATCAAAAAACTTTGATACGTGAGAGATTGATTTTACCTAGGGAGATCGTATATCCCTGTGGATATACGATCTCCCACTAACCTTGCATTATTGGATCTCTATCCAATAATTTCCTTTAGCATCTAATTGGGTCTCATGCAAGGAGCCCATTAGTGCAGGGTCTCATCTAGTGAGAATATGTGCTAATTGGATCTATATCCAATCCTCTATTCACTAAAGCATCCACCATATGTGCGTGACCCTCTGACCCTCTAGGCTCGATACTGAATTGGTCGTAAGCCGCTCCCATCAGAACTCCTTTTGATATAGTGAATTATTATCCATAATAATTCACTCGACTCATCGACTATAGACGTACTAGGCCACTACGCCATAGTCTCCAGATGGTATAAGGGGATCGAATCCATTGGACTTATCTGTCCACAGTTACGGTGTATCTATAATTCCTTATCCAACTAATATCCCAGAGATCATATATTGGAGATAGTACAATCAGTTCACATACAGAATCCGTCTGAGACTTGCGCTAAATGGATTCTCCCAGAGAACTCCTTCTCTCTCAATTCGAATGACCCTGGCTAGGGATTTGTCTGAGCAAACATATATAGGATATTCCTCCCGCAATACCAAGAGGGGATGACCCTTTATTGATACTCAATTGCCTTCGTAAGGTTGGCTATCAATCTCGTAACTAGTTGTACCAGATCTGAAACTTTCCAAACCTGTAAGTCTGGCATCAAAGAAAGGAGTACTCAAATAAGGTATTTTTAGTGTCTCAAGTATAAAGACCAAATACACAACTGGGACTATTGAATCGCTGTCTGACATTAGGTATCATTAACCATACAGCATTCCATAAGCAGATCAATCAGTGAACTCATTCTCCAATGAGCACATGTACTATATCCTTAGTGTCTCACACAAGTGGCTATGAGACTAGCTACCTCAATCATATGGACAAGTGTATCCGGTCTACCCGGTTATCTCGATGTCCCTCTCGAGAAACCTATGACCGGGATTATTCAGGATCTGTGTTTAAAGGTGAATCAATCTCATTATCGTGATCTCATCACGATCCGATTCTCATTGCACAAAACCAAGGACATCACAATATATATGCAACAGATAATATAATATGAGAATGTGCCAATAATAATCATAAACAAAAAGATCGTGCAGCGTATCACACGTGCCACCACTCACGTGATTGGCTTGTAGGGCACCTATAACCAGCAATTTCCCACTTGACCTAAAGCCAATCACTTATGTGTTTGATCCCTATCAGACTCTTGTGACGCTCAAATACAATCTAAGCTAATGGCTTCGTCAATGGTTCTGCAATGTTATCTTTAAATAGAACTCTTTTCGTTGTTATATCTTTATGGGTCATGATCTCTCTAATTAAATGGAACCTCCTCGGAATAATTCTGATGGGACAAGGGTTCCATTGCTAGAGTTATCACTCTGTCATTATCGTAATATATGGGAATTAGCTCCACGTTGCTCAATACAGCTCCCAATTCATCTGCACCCCTTTGTTGCTTTTTCTATAGTAATGTATTCCGCCTCTATGGTCGAGTCAGCAGTAGTATCTTGCTTGGAACACTTCCAACTTACTGCTCCTCCATTCATGGTGAAATCATACCCTAAGTTCGACTTGCTATCATCAACGTCGGACTGAAAACTCGAGTCCATGTAGCCCTTAACCTAGAGGCTACCTCCTCAATATATCAATAAAAGATCCTCAGTCCTTCTCAAATACTTAAGGGTATACTTTACTTCCTTCCAGTGTTCTAAACCTGGATCTGCTTGATACCTGCTCGTGACACTCAGAGCATGCGCTATATCTGGCCTGGTATATAACATAGCATATATGATAAACTCTATCACTAAGGCATATGGTATCCTATCCATTAATAGGACTCCAGCAGGGTTGAGTCCTAATCACCCTAGAAGTAGTCAAATAAAACCCTGTGAGATTGTAATAAAACCCCACCTAACCACTTTTATCCTATAAATAAGTATGGTTAGTGTTTAGATTGGGGCCTTAGGGTTTATTAGCCGCCACCCCCCTTTACTGGGCTGGTCGGCTAGGGTTTTTCCCTGCTTAGGTCGGCTATAGAGCCAACCTAACCACCACCTGTTCCCTCTAAGGTAGGTAGGCTATAGAAGAGGGGAAATGGTAGTTTTAGTTAGGCAAGCACCCCCTAAGACTAGGGTTTAGAGTCATATATAAGTATGTAGCCCCCACCTCTTTTTAACAAGTAATTATCAATTTTATTTCAGTCTTATGCCGAATCTAGGAGGGAGGAAACCCTACAACGTTCCAAGGGTTGATCCCCCTCAAGGGTCAAAATCTATAGAGCTCCTTCTGGGATTCTATCATCTGGTATTAGAGCAACGATCTTGCTACCCCTGTAGCCATCTCAGCCGCCTCCACCTTCCCAAGCAATTCCGATAATTGCTGCGACACGCACCTCCACCTTCCACCCCAGCCGCAGATCAAATCAATATGTCGCTGCGCCCTATGTTTGATATGGAGATATGATATATTTTTATCACCCACACCTCTTCAATACTACAAGATCTTTTACCTTACATGTTGAAGAATTTCTCCAAATTATATCCACTGTAAATTTCGTTCGTCGTAAACATCATCGTTGTTGCAAAGGTGGAACGCTACAGAAATTTTCAGCCACCTATTTGCCTTTTTAAACCAGGTTATTTCTTCTCCTTTTTGGCTGAAATTTTCACATAATTCCATAGATCAAATCAGCTTTCAGGTGAGATTGATTTCTGGAAAAAATTCCTTCTAGAACTAGTTTTATTGTGTATTCTTTCATCATCACGTAGTGCTGGAATTTTTATGATGAAAATCTATCCTCCGCTTATTGGCATCTTGAAACCAAACTTTTGTTCATCCTTTTTGGCCAAAATTTTTACACAAATTCATAGATCATCTTAGCTTTTATCTAAGACTAATCTCTAGAAAAAACTCCTTCTGGATCTAGACTTATAGTGCTGCAATCCTTCATCATGCAGTGCTAATATTTTACGATGAGAATTCTGTGATCTTGTTTGCAACAATTTTTTTACCATTACGGTGCCAAAATTTTCTTGATCCACAATACTACTACTATCACCATCTGAACTGAGATTCTGATATTGAAATTCTCCATAAATTTCTCAGATTTTTGCTAGAATTAATGTCGAGAAACTGCTGCATCTTCGACGGGAATTATGTTCGGTAGTACAGTGTATACCGCAGCGATCTTTCATCAAAATTTTATCAGATCTCACTACCATCTTTTCTAGATTTGAGACTCCCCCTCTCATCTTCAATTCCTACTATTACTCCCCAAAAAACCCTAACAAAACCGCAGCCAAACAGCCATCCCAATCAACCCTAACCGTAGCCTACTTCCTTATCGATCCACTTACTTTTTCAGCCAACTTTCCTTACCAATACCTATACCTTTGTTGTCATCTATCCCAGATCTAAAATCTATTTCCCTAACCTTCATCTATTGCTATTATAGCCCTAGAATCACACTAATTTGTGACCTAAACTCCATAAAATCGTAGCCCTAAATCACACCCAAAACAGCCACAAATCGTACCCAAAAACTGCAGCCTTCGGTCCACCAACCTTTCAGCCACCTAATCTCTCTTATCCCTTCAACCACAGCATGCATCTTTCACGGCCCAACGCTGCCAATAGCGACCTCTTATTGCTATCCTCCTTGATCACAGCCAATAGTGATCCTTGTGGCAAAAAGCTACTAGCAGTAGTCCTTCGCTACAATTTGTTTACATCGCAGCCCGCAACAATCGTTCGCTACCAACTATCGTAATCGCAGCCAGCAATAAATTGAATACAATAGTAGCCATCTCTCACTCCATACCACTGCTGCCCTCCTCTGCAACAGTCGTGTACATCGCTGCCCCTGTCTTACTCCTATTGCAGCGGCACCATTGCTGCAACTGACACCACCTGTAGCCACGAAGTCGCATCGCAACTACAACCGATGTTGTTGTTGCCCTCTTCTTCTTCCACCATCGCTGCTACCTTCCGACTCAGATATTTTGGCTGTCATTTTCTGACAAATATCAGCCACCTAAAAAATCACAGCCTCGACGACTTAGCAGCGTCAACATTGCAACATCACCGAAGGACCGCAGTCGACGTTGTTGCTGCCATCTTCTTCTTCCACCGTTGCTGCTACCCTCGGCTGCCATTCGCCACTTGGAGACTTCACCACTGCAACCTCGACATTGCTGTCATTTACTGTAGTCGATTTATTTGACAGGTTGGAGATCCTTACGTCATGACGTCGGCGGAATTTATATTCCAGAGACCGTATATTAGACATTTACTGCAACATCCGATTAGAGCAAATGACAGCAATGTCATGGGCTCCTTCCTTAGTGGGTATTGGATCTCGCAACTCTTGCACAGAGGGAGGGAGGAGAATAGGAGGGGGAGACCAAAGCTACAGCCTATCAACTATGAGTCTCCCCTCCTATTTATAGAGAGCCACCAAAAAACCCTAGGGCTCCTTCCTTTGTGGGTATTGGATCTCCATCTAGTTACCCACTAACCTTGTATTATTGGATCTCTATCCAATAATCTTCTTAGGCCTCTAATTGGGCCTTAATCAAGGAGCCCATTAGCATAGGGTCTCATCTAAAGAGAATAGGGGCTAATTGGATTTCATCTAATCCTCTATTCGTTGAAGCATCCACCATATGTGTGTGACTCTCTAGGCCTGATACTGACGTGGAGGTGAGTCACTGTCATCAGAACTCCTTATGATATAGTGAATTATTATCCCCATAAAGTATGTGTGTGACCCTCTAGGTCCGATTAGCGAAACTTCTCCAATCTAATCTCACAACTGTTGCACAGAGGGAGGGAGGAGAATAAGAGGGGGAGACCAAAGCTACAGCCTATCAACCATGAGTCTCCCCTCCTATTTATAGAGAGCCACCAAAAAATCATAGGGCTCCTTCCTTAGTGGGTATTGGATCTTCATCCAGTTACCCACTAACCTTGTATTATTAGATCTATATCCAATAATCTCCTTAGGCCTCTAATTGGGTCTTAATCAAGGAGCCCATTAGCATAGGGTCTCATCTAAAGAGAATATGAGCTAATTGGATCTCCATCCAATCCTCTATTCGTTGAAGCATCCACCATATGTGTGTGACCCTCTAGGCCTGATACTGAGGTGGTCGTGAGTCATTGTCACCAGAACTCCTTATGATATAGTGAATTATTATCCCCATAATAATTCACTCGACTCATCAAGTATAGACGTACTATGCTACTACGCCATAGTCCCCAGACGGTACAGGAGGATTGAATCCATCGGACCTATCTGTCCATAGTTATCGTGTATCTATAATCCCTCATCCAACTAATATTTCAAAGACCGTATATTGGATATGGTACTGTCAGGTCACATATAGAATCCGTCATAGTCTTTCTCTAATCGGATTCTCCCGAAGAACTCTTTCTCTCTCAATCCGAATGACCCTGGCCAAGGATTTGTCTGAGCAAGCATAAATGAGACATTTCTCTCGTGATACCGAGAGTGGATGAGATCCTCTATTGACACATAATTACCTTCGTAAGGTTAACTATTAATCCCGATAACCAGTTGTACCAGATTTGAAACTTTCTAAACCTGTAATTCTGGTGTCAAAGAAAGGAGTACTCATACAAGACATCCTTGGTGTCTCAAGTCAAAGGACCAGATATACAACTGGGACTATGGAATCACTGTTTGATACTTGGTATCATCAACCATACAGCATTTCATAAGCGGATCAATCAGTAAAGTCATTCTCCAATGAGCACCTGTACTATATCCTTAGTATCTCCACACAATTGGTCATGAGACCAGTCGCCTCTATTATATGGAGGGGTATATAGTACACCGGTCTGTCCGGTTATCTCGTTGTCCCTCTCGAGTAACCTATGACCGGAATTATTTAGGATCTGTATTTAAAGGTGAATCGATCTCATTATCGTGATCTCATCATGATCCGATTTTCATTACACAGAATCAAGGACATCACATTATATATGCTATAGATAATATAATGTGAGAATATGACAATATTAATCATAAGGAAAAAAGATCACACAGCGTGTCACACATGTCATCACTCACGTGATTGGCTTGTAGGGCACCTGTAACCAGCATCTCATACCGATGAGACATGAAATATCATTTTCTAGGAGTATGTCTCTAGAGACTCCTGAAGAAAGGGCAGACATGGATGATAGAACCCCAGAATGAGCTCTATAGATTTTGACCCTTGAGGGGGATCAACTCTTGGAACGCTGTATGGGTTCCTCCCTCTTAGATTCGGCACAAGACTGAAATAAAATTGATAATTACTTGATAAAAAGATGTGGAGGCTACATGCTTATATAAGGCTCCAAACCCTAGCCCTAGGGGGGTGCTTGCCTAATTAAAATTATCCTTTTGCCCCTTCTATAGCTTACCTGCCTTAGAGGGAACAGGTTGCGGCTAGGTTGGCTCTATAGCCGACCTAAGCAGGGGAAAACCTTGGCCGACTAGCCCAGTAAAGGGGGCAACGACTACTAAACCCTAATGCCCCAATCTAAACTCTAACTACACTTCTTTATAGGATAAAAGTGGCTAGGTGAGATTTTATTACAATCTCACAGGGTTTTATTTGACTACTTCTAGGGTGATTAGGACTCAATCCAACTAGAGTCCTATCAAACTCGCTCTCTTAAAATCAGTCTTGTCCTTAAGGCTGAGGTTCTATGAACTCAAGGAATCGAGTCTTCAGCTCCTCATCAAGTTGGGTGTCAATTGGAAGAATTTGGGCTGAGTCATCATCTTTAAATTTTCATTTAAGGTGGGATACCTAGAGGATCAACTGTAATCTTGATCTGGTGTGTGGATCTGATCTCCAGGTTAGGGCCCAAATATGATCTCCAATTTTACAAGGCCCAAAGAAATAAGGAGACCACTTTCTTTAGGCTTGAATTTCGTGCTGGTGGAGCTAGAGATGAAGGGGGACTTGATCTTTCTTAGGAAACTTTCTTCTGCTCCAGTGTTTGTCAGGGAGAAGTTTCTTCCTTGCATGGGCTGCCACGTGGTTGCTCTGTAATATTAGTCGTGTCTTCATTTAGAGTGAGGGTTGTCCTTTGATAAAATCTCTAGTTGTGTGAGCCTGATATGAGTCTAAGGTGGGTAGGAGTGGTGACTTTTTGGTGCCCATTTTCACTTCTTCGTGTTGTTGACCATCTTGCATGAGGATGGTGCTGACCCCCACTCTAGATGTGTTTGCTCCAATAATAAACATTTGGCCATGATTTGGTGTGGACGACATCATGGTCGTGAGGGCTATAGTTCCACTCGGTCAAGGTGGTGCATCTCTCTTTATAATGAGAGGGATGATGTTCATGCTTTGTTGAGTCCTACGAATGATCATTCCCTTTTTCTGATTTTACCACTAGAGGGGCTCAATTTTCTCGTGGTCTTGGGCCATAGATCGGAGGTTATCATCAAGGAAGTCTTTAAGCATGACATTGCAGTAAATGTCCAATATACGGTCTTTGGAATATTAGTTGAGGTTGAGAGAGAAAGAGTTTTTCGGAAGAATCCGATTAGAGCAAGAATATGACGGGTTCTATCTGTGACCTAACAGTACCATGTCCAATATACGGTCTCTGGAATATTAGTTGGATGAGGGATTATAGATACATGGTAACTGTGGATAGACAGGTCTGATGGATTCAATCCTCCTATACCGTCTGGGGACTATGGCGTAGTAGCCTAGTACATCCATACTCGATGAGTCGAGTGAATTATTATGGGGATAATAATTCACTATATCATAAGGAGTTCTAATGACAGTGACTCACGGCCACCTCAATATCAGGCCTAGAGAGTCACACACATATGGTGGATGCTTTAATGAATAGAGGATTGGATGGAGATCCAATTAGCCCCTGTTTTCTTTAGATGAGACCCTATGCTAATAGGCTCCTTGATTAAGGCTCAATTAGAGACCTAAGGAGATTATTGGATAGAGATCCAATAATACAAGGTTAGTGGGTAACTGGATGGAGATTCAATACCCACTAAGGAAGGAGCCCTAGGATTTTTTGGTGGCTCTCTATAAATAGGAGGGGAGACTCATGGTTGATAGGCTGTAGCTTTGGTCTCCCCCTCCTATTCTCCTCCCTCCCTCTGCGCAAGAGTTGCGAGATCATATTAGAGAAGTTTCGCTAATCGGACCTAGAGGGTCACACACATACTTTATGGGGATAATAATTCACTATATCATAAGGAGTTCTGATGAAAGTGACTCACCTCCACGTCAGTATCAGGCTTAAAGGGTCACACACATATGATGGATGCTTCAACGAATAGAGGATTGGATGGAGATCCAATTAGCCCCTATTCTCTTTAGATGAGACCCTATGCTAATGGGCTCCTTGATTAAGGCCCAATTAGAGGCCTAAGGAGATTATTGGATCGAGATCCAATAATACAAGGTTAGTGGGTAACTGGATGGGGATCCAATACCCACTAAGGAAGGAGCCCTAGGGTTTTTTGGTGGCTCTCTATAAATAGGAGGGGAGACTCATGGTTGATAGGCTGTAGCTTTGGTCTCCCCTCTTATTCTCCTCCCTCCCTCTGCGCAAGAGTTGCGAGATCATATTGGAGGAGTTTCGCTACATAGGTCCATCGTGTGGATACCGCTAGAGAGGAGGATGCTTGACCTCCTTCATCCTCTCCATTCGAATCTGGAAATACAGGGATATACGATCTCCCTAGGTAAAATCAATCTCTCACACATCACGGTTTTATCGATTTTTATGGTTTTCTCGTGGCCCCAATCTTTTGCATGACGATTTGATCTACGTAGGAAACCAATTTTTATTTTAATTTTCGCTGCACATGTGATACACCCGTTGAGGTTTCCCAACATAAGACATCTCGTAGAATTTTTATACCAAACCTTTTGACAATGGAGTCTATGTACCTAGACTGGGACAAGCCAAGCATCCTCATGGATCTATCTCTATAAATCTAGATTCTCAAAATATATAATGCTTCTTCTAAATCTTTAATGGAGAAGTTTTTGGATAGCCAAGTCTTTACTGTGGAGAGCATTCTTATATAATTCTCAATGATTATGATATCATCCACATACAATACCAAGAAGGTGATAGCGCTCTCACTTACCTTCCTGTATACACAAGACTCATTTTCGTTCTTACCAAAGTCATAAGATATGATCGTCTCATCAAATCTTATGTTCCAACTTTGGAAAATTTGCTTCAATCTATAAATCGATCTAAGCAACCTGCATACTTTATCTGGACTCCCTCTAGATACAGATTCGTCTGATTGTATCATATACACCTCCTCCTCGAGGTTGTCATTGAGGAATGTCATTTTCACATCGATCTATCAGATCTCATAGTCATAGTGTGCTGCAATGGTCAAAAGAGTTCTAATGGATTTAAGCATGGCTATAGGTGAAAAAGGTTTCGTCATAGTCAACTCCTTGCCTTTGATGATATCCTTTAGCTACCAGTCTTGCCTTATAGGTCTCCACTTTTCCATCCACTCTGATCTTCTTCTTAAAGATCCATTTGCACCCGATGGGTACAATACCCTCAGGTACATCAACAAGGTTCTAAACCTTATTAGAGAATATGGAATTCATCTCAGAATTCATGACTTATCGCCACTTTCTGGAGTCTATACTCATAATAGCCTCCTCATATGTCCAAGGATAAATATCTTGAGACTCTTCTCCACTGATATGTCTCACATATCTTTCAGGAGGGTGAGATACTCTGCTAGACCTACGCAAAGTTAGAACTTGTGTGCTAGGTACCTGAACAGACTCGAACTCTAGAATGGTGCATGAGCTAAGTTCTCTAACCTCGCTCAACTCTATCTCACTCCCACTGTTTCCACCAAAAATGTATTCCTTCTTAAGGAACACAACTCTCTTGGTAACAAAGATCTTTCGATCCTCAAAATAATAGAAATAATACCCCAAAGTCTCCTTAGGGTATCTCACGAATGTGCATCATTCTGTCCTTGATTCTAACTTGTTAGGGTTGTGTCTTCTAACATGGGCAGGACAGCCCCAAATCTTAATCATCTTAAGATCGGGCTTCCTTCCTTTCCATATCTCATATAGTGTAGACACTATTGACTTTGATGGAACTCTATTCAGAAGATAAGATGTGATCTCTAGGGCGTATCCCCAGAATGAGATGGATATGTCAGCAAAACTCATTATGGACCGTACCATGTCTAACAGCATACGATTCCTTCATTCTGATACAACATTAAGCAGAGGTGTATAAGGAGGTATCCACTGGGATAGAATCTCATTGTCCTTAAGGAAATGAGTGAACCCCGTACTCAAGTACTCTCCTCTTTGATCTGATCGAAGAGTCTTAATACTCTTTCCAATCTAGTTCTCTACTTCATTCTTATATTCTCTAAATTTCTCAAAAGCCTCAAACTTATACTTCATCAAGTACACATGTCCATACCTAAAGAAATCATCAGTGAATGTAATGAAGTATGAGTAACCACCTATAGCCTGAGTCGACATGAGACCACATACATCACTATGTATGAGTTCCAATAACTCAGTGGCTCTCTCTCGAGTTCCACTAAAAGGAGAGTTGGTCATCTTCCCACGAAGGCAAGGTTTGCAAGTTACATATAACTTATAGTCAAATGGATCTAAGTATCAATCTTTCATAAACTTTTGAATTCTTCCCTCATGTATATGACCTAGCCTACATTGCCAGAGGTATACATTGTTCACCTCATCTCTTTTCCTCTTAGACGTATTTATATTCATG